>OX352762.1:6207884-7414968 GCA_947095585.1 Nephrocerus scutellatus
CGAACTCAATATATATACAGCACACCAACGTTTATGAAATTCTTAATATGTTACGTGACTAAAACGCAAGTAAAAGGCCGCGGGCATTGATGGTATAAGGCCAGTTGATTTAAAAGCAAATGCATAAATTCTTGGACTCATACTCATACAAAAGTAGTCAATAGTAGCTTGAAACAATGTGTTATACCAAAAACGCGTACAAAACGGCTATTGCACGTCCAATTTACAAGAGATGGGCAAAAAGTAACAATGAAAACTACAGGCCAATATCAATATTACCTGCTGTCGAAAAATGTCTTGAGCAAATTGTTGTGAAAAGGCTCAACGAATTTGTTGGCAGGTATTCCGTGCTTATCAAAAAAATAAAACCATGAACAAGCTTTTAGGGGAATTTACAAATACGGTCAACGTGAGTCTCAACAAAAATCACCACGTCTTGGTTATTTTCATCGACTTCAATAAAGCATTTGACACCCTAGTTCAGCCCTAGAGGCTATGTATAGGGTAGGAATTAGGGGATCTTTAGCCAGCTGGTTACTAGACTACCTCACTGAGCGTCAGTTCAAAGTAAAAATGTCTGGAAACCACGGTGAACCAAAGGATATAGAATAGGGGGTACCACAGGCGTCAAAACTGGGGGTCCCTTACGATTTATTATATACACAAACGAGCTGGTGCGAGTCTTCACAGAAAGCATTCCCTTTGCGTACGCCGATGATGCAGCTATTGTAGTATGACGTCGATCGCTAGATATCGCGAAGTAAATAATGCGAGCCGAATTTAACAAGACTGTAAGATGGTGTCACGACAATGGTCTTGTCATAAATGTGTCAAAAAAAAAACTGATGCACATCGGTGGACCTTCCTGTCAACCAGTAAATAAAGGCATTACTTATCAAAATAATGATTGTCCAGCCGCAACGACTGCACTTTGTATCAAAGAAGTGAGTTCCTATAACTACTTAGGGATCAAAATTGACTGCAACTTTAGATGGGACTCGCACATAATAAATCTTCGTCGTAAACTAAAGAGCGTTCTACTTAAAAAATGCACACAAGAACCGGTATTACAACAAGTATACTATTCGCTGGTAGAGTCACAGCTTCGCTAGGGCGTTCTAGCATGGGGTTGTGCGGCAAATACACACATACAATCACAGCAACAGAGCCCTGAAAATAATAGTCAATAACGATTTCAGAACTCTCAGCCTTTCAAATATATTCAAGATGATAGTTTTACTAGAATGTTACGAAGACAATCGTTTCAAAACCCCTTTACGACATGATGTCAGCACAAGAAGACAGCCTCACCCTCAACCTTTTTTAGTAGGTACTTTGAAATTAAAACTAAAATTAACTTAAATTAAATATTGAATATCAGTTTTTTGGAGAAATCCCATGTATTCAGCTATTAATATTTTAATCCTTTTTTTAGTAAGATAACCTCCAGCAGATAAGCCGAGGGCGTTGCGAGAAAACAATGTAAAATAACGTTTAATTTTGATATATAAATAAGTGTATTCTAAAACAATCCGAAAGCCCTATTACAATGACGAATATCTTGTGTACTAAAGCAATTGTAATCGTCTTGTTATTGGAGGGACTTTCTTTGAACACAAAATCTGCCAAAAAATTAGCTGGATCTTAACTGATAGTCATCGAATCAAAACGACCATGTGGCGATCAGCCAGCACTTTAGAAATTCTCTTTTGGATAAGCAGACTTAACGCGGTGCTTACAACGAAATGGCGCGTGATCAACAGAGCGGTCTGCGTCCGCCTGAAACATTGTCATCAACTTCCAAAGCTGCGTTTACTGTCAAAAAAAACTAGAAAAGCATTATTTACTAAAGATAAACTGTGACTTTTTTTATAATGTATACACGCTCAAGGGATCTGCACCCTTATAATGCTTAGCACAGCGTGGCCGTTTGAAAATTGTTGAGAGGAAAAAATTAGATGTCTATGCATATGTATCTTAAATGACTGAAGATCATACAAATGCGTAAATACAGAGTCTGGCAATTCGTTCCACAAAATTATTGAGTGGCTAAAAAAGGAATCTTTGAATTGATTATTGCGTCCTAATGGTGATGGGATAGAATGCCCTATTTGACCTATCTGTTCTGTTCCAATCAAGAGTCAGTACAAGTGCACGGGTCTCGAATTCCGTAAGCTGTAATCGTTTGAGAATAGAAGATGTCTACGTATTATTCTCAGTATTTTCCGGCCTAGCAATATATCTTATGGGGCGCCGTGGCTCAGTGGAAATGCGCGTGGCTACTGAGCAGGAGGTTTGTGGTTCGATTCCCAGTAACATCAGAAGTAATTTTCACGGTGTCCCACCTCTCGCGAATGGGTGACAAGCGTTCCGATAGTAATAACTGGTCACGGAAAGCTTCTCAATATTCCGTTCGCAGCCGGCCTTAAATTGTAGATCCCTTCCATTTGTGTCCAAAAATATAAATGCGCAAAACAAATGGTCGCGAGAAGCTAAGCCTTGGACCGCAATGGTCTGTCGCGCCGAATATTATTATTATATATCGAACGATCAGGGCCAGAAACCTACAGACACTGCAACCAAACGAAGAAAATGGTCACACCCTTTGGCAGAAAATACAATTCCGTAGAAAAACATGCCTTGCAATGGAATCCAGTTAGCAGGAGTATCATCATCATCATCATCATCATATTTGGCTCTACAACTGGGGTCCGGTCCTGGCCTCCCGCAAAAAGTCTCTCCACCGGTCCCTATTTCGAGCCGATGTCATCCAGTTTAGCAGGAGGAGGAGCAGGAGTATAGATCGTCTTATATAAAAGTGGCACAGAACGCTAGAAGAGGAATGTAGAGCGATAGAAATCAGTTGGTGGTAGTTTCAGGACTACGAACGTTGTTGTATAATTGCCCCAATAGGGATCACATTCCCATTCTTCGGTAGATGGCAAAGTTAAAGATTTGGTAAAGGAGGTTTGTAAACATCCAAAATTACACGGAACCACTGGCATGGTTTGTAAATAGAATGCGAAAAAGGCAGCTGATTGCTAAGTTTGTTTCGTGGCGCTCGAATGGAAGCATAAGAAGGTGTAGAAGTAAGTACCTGAATCAAATCTGACCAGAATCATTTTTTTTTTATTCATTTTGTGCAATTGCATAGGCGCGCAGAATCGAGTGATTCTTTTCTTGAAAGTTATCTCCTGAAAGTCTCGGTGTGGTTTTTCACAGGCACCCACTACATATTTTATCTAAATACAATGAAAATAATCAACAACCTACGATGAAACTGGAAACAGTATAGGTGCAATTGTTGAGCTGACAATCACAGTGTGCTGCCAAAACCTTGAAATATGAGCGATTAAAAAAGCTATAAACATGGACCAGTTGTAGCTCGAAAGACCAACACAACTTCAATCATTTTGAAGAATAATTATTGTTACACACGAAGTCAGAAAGGTGTAACAAGCTAATAGCAATAATTATTGATAAGAGATATCGCCGAACGTTGTCGCGCCGTAACAGTGGCGTGACAACAAATTTTTTACATTTACACAATGTTGTTGTCATATTGTTTCATCTATAATTTCAACAGATAGTTACGTGGCGGTCATCTCTACACTCAGAGAAAATAAAAGCTAATTGAAAAATTTTTGAAGAAAGAAAACCTTGCCCATTGCGAAGGATAAAACTTTAAATGTAAAAGGATGTAGATTTTTAAGAAATACTTTCTTAATAATTATCATTCAATTCATTCATGTATTGTGGAGGGGGCGCCGTTGCTTTAGTGGTTAGTGCCGAGTACTGAGAATCCCAAAAAAAAAACATTTACCGCAGTTCCACCTCTCGAAATGTCTTACAAACTGTCATAGAAAAATCCAAAGCTCGGTTTTCGGATGTGGCTTTATATTGTAAATAGTTCATCCGGTATTCTTAGAACTGACACGACTATTTAGGTTGACCATGACCAACGTTATAAGCCAAGTAAAAATATCCGCATCACTTTCAAGCCCATTCAGCATCTACAACAGTGGCTCCGCCAAAGGGTTTGACTTGCCTGCGTTCCCTTCAACCTGGCGTTGGAGAAAGTGATCCGAGACTCTGACGTAACGGAGAGAAAAACAATCCTCTATAAGTGTATTCAGATCTGGCTTACGCATTGACATCGTTGGTAGAAAACCAAAAGAGCTGTACACGAAGCTTTCATCCAGATCGAGCAAGCGGCACGAAATCTGGGGCTGCATATAAATGAGAGCAAAACAAAGTACATGGTGGCCACATCTGCGACTAGAAGATCCGACATCGTTCGTAGAAACCCAGGAGCTGTACAGGAAGCTTCCATCCAGATCGAGCAAGCGGCACGAAATCTGGGGCTGCATATAAATGAGAGCAAAACAAAGTACATGGTGGCCACATCTGCGACTAGAAGATCCGACATCGTTGGTAGAAACCCAGGAGCTGTACAGGAAGCTTCAATCCAGATCGAGCAAGCGGCACGAAATCTGGGGCTGCACATAAATGAGGCCAAAACCAAGTACATGGTGGCCACGCCTGGGAGTAGAAGATCCAACATTGGTCCCGCAATTAAAATAGTGGAGCGCAAATTTGAAGTAGTGCAATCCTTTAACTATCTGGGGTCAACTGTAGCAGCCGATAACAGCATGAAACCTGAACTACGCGCACGGTTGCTTAAAGCCAACAAAGCCCCTTATAGTCTGTTAAGACTTTTCAAATCCAGGAACTTAACCATAACATCCAAGCTATTGGTATATAAAACAATAGTCATACCAGTACTTACTAATGGATCCGAGACTTGGGTGCTTAGCAAAAAACATTCTGACGTCTTAGCCGCGTTCAAGAGAAAAGTCTTACGGAGAATTGTTGGGCCCGTATGTGAGAAAGGACGATTCCGTAGACTCTATAATGATGAGATGAGAACGAGCGCTACCGCGATGTCGACATCGTGAATAGAATTAAGCTCGGTAGGCTCCGTTGGGCAGGACACCTAGCTCGCATGATCGAAGAGATAGCGAGGCCGGCCAATCCTACATTTGAAAGATGGCGTAGAGCAGGACGCCCAGACGCCAAACTGGATGACATCGGTTTGAAATTGGGACCGGTGGAAAGTTTTTTTGCGGGAGGCCAGGACCGGACACCGGTTGTATAGCCAAATATGATGATGATGATTGCTAACCGAATTTTTCCAAAGCCTATGAAATGCGGGGAAGTTATTCCCTTAAACAAAAATGGTAATAGAACTGTGGTCTCAAATTATAGACCTATATCTCTTCTTCCTACTTTTAGTAAACTTTTCGAAAAAATATTGTTGAATCACGGATAGTTGCGTTCTTGGAGAGAAATATTAATATTAATATTTTCCAAATTAACCCGTTTCAAACTTTGCACATGAAAATTTGTAATTTTTATGGGTGGTTTTTTTTTAAGTGTGATACGAAAAAACCCATAAGACACCTGTCAACAACTGAATGTTAAACTTGCATGATATGGATCCCGGTGAAAGAGAGGTATTCCCGGACACTACTAGTTAGATTTAGTCGTTAGCCTTATCACTATATTCCAATTAAAAAAAATTGTATCGCTGCCATCGATCTTCCATTGAAATTAATTGTGCTTTCGATGCGACGCGTGAAAAATCCAGTCATAAAAGCTGACTCTGGGACTGTTGGATCATTTCAATTGCTTAGTCGAGTCTCATCGTTATCACAATGTGCTCTCTATCGCTGGTTATAAAAGTGTGTTGCGCCCTACTATTGCAGTATCCTTATACTGTCAACGTAAGTAAAAATTAAATTTTAAACTTCGTTACATACTTAAAACAAAATTTCAGGGCTACAAATATGAAGTCGTTTTTGATAATGAAGACATTATCACGCCCTGTAGAGAGGATCCTGATAACTTTGTAACCAAGTTCCTTGATTTAACAAATCTTCATTTTGAATTTATCAGCGACGACGAGATCCAAATTAATGGACAAGTGGAAGTTCTCACAGAGCTGGACAAAACGGACAAAATTACTGTAAGAAATTTATGCCTTTCGGTTTGCGATTTAAACTTGAATTTGAATGACTAAATTTGTTTTTTTTTTTCTTCTGAATAATGAATTAGATGGAGTCTAATTGTATGAAATTGGAAAGAGGGCAATGGGTGCCAACAGTTTTAACCATAAGAAGAAGTGATTTCTGTACGGCATTCTTTAGTCCAATTGAAATTTGGTATCCGTTTTCGAAAAATATCCCACAGAATGAAAGAATTTGTCCACCACCAAAGGGGGTGAGTATTAACAACATCTCAATTGCAGGCGAATATAATATTTAAATAATTATTTTTATTTCTTAGCACATCTTTTCGGTAAATAAATTTACATTGAAAATGCATTTTGTTCACGCAGATCCCTATTTACAAGGCGAATACAATGCAAAAACTAAATTTCAAGTTGTTGGAAAAAATGGTGAAGTTAAGTTGAAGGCTAGTACATGCATTCTCTATCGCGCGTTTAAAGTTTCCCACCAGCACCTGGCCAAAAATTAAATAAATAAAGTACATACCAATATACCAACACATGTTAAGAAGGCTATTTATAGGCCTTTCGCCGTTAGAAATGCACTTGGGCAAATTAATTAAATTTAAAAATAACATGTAATTTTGTTTATTAATTAGCTAATAAAAGTAAAAGAAAATTTATTTTTAAAAAAAAATCCAGAAATTTTATTTAACATTTTGACATCTATCCCATCTAATGGAACCTAAGTGGGTACTGTGGCTCAGTGGATAAGGGCATGTACTTCTGAGCAGGAGGTTCAAATTCCAGAAACACCAAAGTCCCACCTCTCGCGAATGTCTTTTTTTCATATCGTACCCGCAGAGCTTCTGCGTGCAGATCCAACGACATCAGCAGAGCTTTTAATTCCTCTTATAGAGAAGGCTTAGGAGGCAAAAAGTTTCCCCGACGAGTGGAAGATGGGAATGATTGTCAAGCTCCCTAAATAAAAGGTAGTCTTATCGAGTGCGAAAACTGGAGAGGCATTTGCGTTCTTCCTGCAGTTGCAAAGGTAATAGCCAAAGTAGTACTTGAGCGAATTAAGGAACATCTGGAAGATACACTCGATGCCGACAAAGCAGGTTTCCGCACTGGATCCTCCTGTGTAGAGCACATAAACACCCTGCGGATCGTTATTGAACAGTGCGTTGAATTCCGGTCATCACTGCACCTGCTGTTCATCGATTTTGAGAAGGCGTTTGACAGTGTCAACAGACAGTTTATCTGGCTCACCTTGTGCAAGAGAGGTATACCCGATAAACTAATAGCTATTATTAAAGCAACCTATGACGGCTCTAAATGTCATGTGCTGTATAGAGGAAAGCTGTCAGAGGAATTCGAGATCATAAGTGGGATACGACAAGGTTGCATTCTATCGCCGATACTTTTTTTGTTGGTGATTAGTGATGTACTTCGCGCAGCTTTATCTACTGGAAACGGAGGAATTCGTTGGACTCTTACATCTCAACTCAAACATCTGGACAACGCTGATGACGTTTGTTTACTCTCACACAGGGTTATAGAGCTGCACCAAATGACAACAAATGTGGAAAGGGAGGCAAATGTTGGGGGTTTGAAAATTAATACTGCCAAAACCAAAATCATCAACCTCGGCCCAAACTCAGTAACTCAAGTAAACATTGCTGGACACCCGGTAGAGAGAGTAGAGAGTTTCCAATATCTTGGGAGTATTGTCTCGACCGAAGGTGGAACCGAACATGACATTCTCAACCGAATCGGCAAAGCAAAATCAGTGTTTGGAATGATGTCCAAATATGACGAAGCAATGCGATCAGCTTAAACACCAAGCTGCGACTGCACTTGGAAGATGACCGCTACTATCACAAAAAGATTACAAACGAAGATATTTACCAGAGAACGGGTCAGGAACCAATAGGCACAGCCATCCAACGACAGTAGTGGCGCAGAACAGCTGAGTAGGAGGCACGGCAATTGGGGAAGCGTTGGAGATAGATGAAGCTCATTGCCAGGAACAGAATGCGATGGCGCGTAGGCGTAGTAGGGGCCCTAGGATTAATAAGTACAGCGTGGCCGTTCGGAAATTAGGGATAGGAAAACTTGAGATGTCTATGGACATGTGTCTTGATTGATTGTAGATCATACAAATACAGAAAAACATTCCACATAATTATTGTGCGGCTAAAGAAGCAATCTCTCAATTGGTTTGGTTGGATGATGAGCAGTATGCATCTGGATATTTCTTTTGAATACCGCTTATGGAATACGCGATAAAACAGTGACAAGCAGAAACATTCCTAAGATGTTCAATCGATTCAATTGTTTTCGCAATATTTACGTCACCGGTCATTTTTATCGCGCGGTTCTGAATTCTGCCGAGTAGTCTTGGGAACACCTGCCCAGACAATACGGTTGTATTCAAGTTTAGGGCGAATATATGCCTTGTAAATAGTAGCCAGGTCTGAAGGAGTGAATTACATCTTGCGCTGTTTTAGGAAACGTAAACATTTTGCAGCATTCTTAACGATGGCAAATATGTGGTCGTTCCAACGAAGCTTGTTGTTGACGCACATACCGAGTTTTCAGTTTCTTTGATGCAAGATCCATTCATGGATAAAGGTTGGAGGTTTAAATTACGCTTCGCTAACAGAAAATAGCATTGGATTTTAGAAGCGTTAATTCAACTCTATTATGTAGTCCCTACCTTGTTATGCTGTCAAGGTCTCGTTGTTGTTCAAGTTCCACTTGCGAAGAAGAGTGGCGTGCAGAATGCATGAAATTATATGAAAAGCCAAAAGTGCTGTCGTCAGTGAAAGAATGTATTGGATTAGAAGTG
This sequence comes from Nephrocerus scutellatus, assembly GCA_947095585.1. Classification (NCBI taxonomy): domain Eukaryota; kingdom Metazoa; phylum Arthropoda; class Insecta; order Diptera; family Pipunculidae; genus Nephrocerus; species Nephrocerus scutellatus. The sequence continues at coordinate 6,216,749 of OX352762.1, forward strand.
ACGGAGAGGGGATCATAATTAAAAATCAGAAAGAGGAACACTGGCGTTTATTCGGTGAACATTGGATTTGAATCCGTCCAATACGACCTGAATTGATCGGTCAGAAAGGTAGTTACTAGTCCAATCAAGCAGGGCCTTATCAACTCCATAGGCATCCAATTCAGCGTATTACACTTGAAAAAATTATGACAAGCTTTGACTCTGTGACCTATTGTAAATTATAAACCATACAAAATTGGCCTGAGGCGGCCAATTGAATGGTCCAATTCTGAATATTTTTTAAATTCATCACCACATTTCGACTTCAATATATCGATTGTTTGGCTAGCTGTATGGGCGGCATGAAATGCCATCTTGTGGAACCTATACAAATGCTTTAGGTCAACCTCTTCCAATTAATTATAAAAATAGTTAGTCAACATGGTCCGGATCTTCATCGAAGAAGAAGTATGGGCCAATGAAATGGCTCAGTAGTTAAGTGCATGGATAACTGAGCAGGGTGTTCGTAGTTCGAATCCCAGAAAAAACCTTGCAAATGTCTGTCAAACATCCGGCGATGGTCGGAATGGTAGCGAGAAGCTAGGCCTTGCACCGAAACGGTCTGTCGCACCGATTATTATTATACCGCGCCAAGCAGCTAAAGCAAATTCAATTTTGGAGTTGAACAAAGAAAAATAGAAGCTTTTTAGATTCTGGGGCAGACATATAGTCCTTAGGATATAAAATTGGCGAAGAGCAAAACGCGTTTTTTGTATACTGCCGTTTATGTGGTCTGAACATCTCAGTTTACTGTCTAATATAACACCCAAATACAAAAAATTCGAAACTTTTTCAATAACGAAGCAACTTCTATTACACTTGTCCGCTATACAATTTACAGAATGACTAGAAATATTAAAATCAGAGCTACATTTCAGTTGAAACATCATGAATCGTGAATTAGAAGGGTGCAAATTATACCACCTTCTAAGCTGATCAATATCACTTTGTATATTATCTCTTATATCCGGCCAATTGTTAGCACAATAAACATATTCAGTGACATCGGGAAAGACCAGGGGACTACCTCAAAGACTAGTAGTAAACAAGGAATTTACATATACTAAACAAAAGAATTAGTCTAAAAACCGAACCTTGAGGCACTCCGAAAGTGATAGGCTGTGAATCACTATAAACTTCGTTAACGTTAACTGATTGAGTACTAAAACATAAATATGATTTAAACCAAACGAAAACTAAAGCTTTAATTCCTTTATTCCGTAGATTGTCGAGTAAAATTGTAAATGCTTTGGTTATATCTATAAAGAGTCCACCAACTTTTTTATTACAATACAAAACATTATCTAAGAAGTTAAGTTCGTCATCTTAGGTATTTAATTTTTCTCTAAAACCGAATTAGGCATTATTAAGGATGCCAAATGCAGGAATAGCTGAATGATCGGGCTAGTCCCTTCAAAGTAAGGTTGACGCGAGGCCAATAACCTCGCCCGTAAAAAGACTTTATTGCGGAACACCAAATAAGCCTCGCATACACTGATGAACGACAAGGCCACGGCAACGAAAACGGCTAAACTATTTAAGCATTTTCTCATGGAACGTACGCTCTCTGTATAGAGCTCGAGCTGCACAGCAGCTAGCTGCTAACCTGTCCAAATATAATGCTGACACAACAGCAATTTAGGAGATGCGGTGGACGATGAATATCAGCTAGCGACTGAACGCAAGAATGTTACGTAGCGAGCAATGCAACAATCTCATAGAACGTATCCCAGCGGAGCTGATTAAAAGAGGAGGTCACGCAATACACCAACCAATTCATGAAATAATAGTGCAAGTATGTGAGGAAAAAGCGATGTCAGAAGACTGACCAAGAGGCATCCTGTTCCCATAACTTTTATAGCGCGTAAAAGATTTCCTCCTCTATCCTTCAAGACAGGATAGCCCCATTCGCTAAAGTCATCATTGATCCATACCAGTGTAGCTTCATCCCAGGCAAATCGACAAGTGATCAGATTTATACCCTTAGGCAGGTGATGGAATAATGTCTAGATTTTGAAAACTCACTACACCATTTTTATACAAACTTTAAAGCTGTCTATGATAGCCTTTACATCTACAACGGGCTCCGAAAAGGGAATGTACTGGCCTGCGTCTTCTTCAACCTGGCGTTGGAGAAAGTGATCAAAGACTCTGGCGTAACGGCGAGAGGGACAATTCTCTATAAGATACTGACTTACGCAGACGACATCGAACTTTTTGGTAGAAACCAAATGGCTGTACAGGAAGCTTTCATCCAGATCGAGCAGGCGACACGACATCTGGGGCTGCACATAAGTGAGAGCAAAACAAAGTACATGCTGGCCACGTCTGCAAGTAAATGATCCTACATTGGTCCCTCAATTCAAATAGTGGAGCGCGAATTTGAATTAGTGCATCCTTTAACTATCTCGGGTCAACTGTAGTAGCCGATAACAGCATAGAACCAGAAATTCGCGCACGGTTGCTTAAGTCAACAAAGCCTACTTTAGTCTGTCAAGAATTCAACCATAACATCCAAGCTGCTAGTGTATAAGACAATACCAGTACTTACATAAGGATCCGAAACTTGGGTGCTTATCAACATCACGCGCGTCATAAACACTTTGCCAACCCTCAAGAGCCAGCGATTCTTAAAGCCTGTTGTAATTAATCGAAACCAAGCTTATACTCTCTTTATTGCTGTATTTGGTAAATGGTTGGTTATTTATAGACATAATAATCAACTTATGATCTGTTACTTCAAAATCAAATACTAAGGATTTATTATCATGAATACTATTTAGGCTTTGCCTGACAAATAAGTGGTCAATACAACTAGAAGACTTAGGCCTCGTTATTTCGTTAACTAAGGATAATAGTCAGGAGGAGGACATCATAGACAAGTACTTGTTAGCATCAATAGAATTACTCAATAAGTCAGCATTCGCAACACCAATTACACACAGAATTTTGATTCTTAACACTTTCTAGGAAGTTACTAAATTCGTCAATTAAAAGACTAACCGAATACGAATGGAGTCGGTATAAGCAAACTACGGTGTAGTGCTGTTGATTTACCTTAAAATCAATACGAGCACTATCTGCATATTTAAATGAGAGACAGGTCACATTATTATTAGACCGAAAACTGAAACATAAACGGCAACCCCAGCAGTATTACAGTTAGCAAATTAATTGTAACCTGTAACTTGTAACCCCTTTCTCTTTCCCTTTTCCATTTTATTGAATGGCAAATATATAGACAAGTCGAAGCGTCAAACCAACCGCAGCTAGCTTACCGCATCGCCGGAAACACTATTGAAAAAATTGGACACCCCAATTGAAACACATCTTGGGCATATGAAGAGAGAACTCTTTACAATAATACCACAAATCGTTCGTTCTTTTAACGCTGAAAACAATTTGTGCTTATTGTCCTTGTATAGGACAAGGACAAGATCCATTTCCATCAAGTTAATTATTCAGAACAACAAAAATAAAGTTGAAATCGAACATAAGCCACAAATGGCGTATGAGTTTTATTCAAAATGAAAATCTATCTATCTATCTGGAATATGAAATATATTTTCTCTGAGTGTAGAGATGACCTCCACGTAACTTTTAGTTGAAATTATAGATGAAAAAACAAAAAATAAAATGAAATCGATTAAAAAATTGAGATGTAAATCAATGTGACATCAACATTGTATAAAATTTTTAAAATTGGTTGTCACGCCACTGTTTCCGTGCGACAACGTTTGGCGATCAATCTTATCTATCATTAATGCTCTTTGCTTGTTACACCTAACTTCGTGTGCAAAAATAATTATACTTAACAATGATCACAAGTTGTGTTGGTGTTGCAATCTCAAGGTCGCGTATGAAAATCACTTTAATCGCTAATCCAGATGGTCGCGGTGACGTGGCTTAAAATATGGATCAGAAACACTGTTATTAATATGATTGGGTAGACAGCATAATGGAAGCTTACTTTGGCTACCTCTTGTTATGTCTATGTAAGACCGCCAAATGGACATGTAATGCTCGATGTATTGAAAAAGTATTCATCCTCCAAAACTTACCATCCGTGTCATGTTATAATCTACGAATTCCCTTTCTACAACGGTTCAAGGAATTTCAGCATTAGATTGAGCAATAAGCACATAAGTCTTTTTCTTTAACAAGAAGTTGGTGGAATTCAAAATTAAAATTTTCGGCCAATCTGGGGCCAATCTCATACATATTATTTTGCGAAATGTATTGTACAGTAGAAAATATTACGTCTTTCTTTTATTTTACTTCTACTTGGGTTATTACTGTCTTTAATTCTCTAAGAGAACACTATTTGTTTAAAATATTTCCATGATGACGACTCACTAGTAATACTGCTATGACAACATGCTGTATTAAATGTGTCATTCCAGGCTTTTATTTAGTAGAGTTATGCTATAGAAACAATATCACAGCTATATAAATTCTTAAGGAATATTAGAAGAGATTGTGACTTTGGAGTCAAAATGCCTATCCAAATTATCAGCGGTGGCGGTCAGCCATCAGTAGAATACGGCGAATAACACCGAGTGCTTCAGAATTGTAGGTGGCCATAGATGATGATACCTGCCCTCAGTATGATGGTAAAATCATTCTGGGGGCAATGAATGCCCAAATAGGTAGGGAGCCCGTATTCAGGCAGTACATTGGCACCCATAACTTACACGAGAACACTAATGACAATGGAGAACGAGTCATAGAGATTGTAGCAAGCAATTATATGGTCGTTACATGGTTTGTACGTAAAATATCCACAAAGCCACCTGGGTATCTCCTGTTGGAGCCACTCGCAACCATATAGACCACGTTGTTGTTGGTATGGTGCTCCGAGCGTGGATTACATCATCACGAAAGACTGCATCCGCGAATCAGATTTGAGTCAACATGGCTGCCCTTTGCAACTAAGAGCCCAAAAACGATCAAGCGATAGCACTTGACCTAAATGCAGAGAGATTACGTCCTGGGGCTGAGATGTCGGGCGTAGAAGAGAAACAGAAACGCCTTAATATTACTGTCATTAGTACTGTTGACTCAATCTTAGGCAGTACTCGTAGAGATCGAAACGAAACAGACGTTCGTTGCCAAATGTCGTCGATGACAAATGCAAGCTAGCGACTGAACGTAAAGAATGTTGCGTACCGAGCAATGCAACAATCTCATAGAACGCGGGCACGCGAAGATGAATATAAAAAGCTCAGAAGATATGAAAAAAACGATCAACGTCGAAAGAAACAGCCTGCGAGAAGAATCTCGTCCGTGAACTAGAACAGTACAGAGAGCAAGCACCGCACCAGCGCAGAAGTTCTACCAAAGAGTCCGCGGTATGACGCAATATACACCGCGTTGCACATACTGCAAGGACAAAGAGGGTAATCTGATAACCGATATTAAAGGCATCTTAGAGCGATGGGAAGAGCACTTTCATGGGTTGCTTAATGGCCAGTTAACTGAGGAACCAACTGATCAAATTTACACCATTAGGCAGGTGACGGAAAAATGTCTAGAGTTTTAAAACTCACTACACCATCTTTTTACAGACTTTAAAGCCGCCTATGATAGCATATCCAGAGTAGAACTTTATAAAGCCATGAGAGAATTCGGCATCCCAAATAAATTGACACGACTATGTAGGTTGACCATGACCAATGTTATAAGCCAAGTAGAAATGTTCGAATCACTATCAAGCCCATTCAACATCTATAACGGTGGCTCCGACAAGAGGATTTCTTGGCCTGCATCCTCTTCAACCTGGCGTTGGAGGAAGCGACTCTGACGTAACGGCGTGAGAAACAATCCTCTATAATAAGTCCATTCGGATACTGGCTTACGCAACTATTTTGTCATCGTTGGTAGAAACCCAAGAGCTGTTCAAGAAGCGTTCATCCAGATTGAGCGGGTGACACGAAATCTGCAGCTGCACATAAATGAGAGCAAAACAAAGTACATTGTGGCCACGTCTGCAAGTAAAAGATCCAGCATTGGTCCCTCAATTCAAATAGTGGAGCGCGAATTAACTATATCGGGTCAACTGTAGCAGCCGATAACAGCATGGAACCAGAAATACGCGCACGGTTGCTTAAAGCCAGCAAAGCCTACTACATACAGTCTGTCAAGTCTCTTCAAATACAGGAATTTAACCATAACATCCAAGCTGCTGGTATGTAAAACAATGGTCATACTAGTACTTACATATGGATCCGAGACTTGGGTGCTTAGCAAAAAGCATTATGTCCTATTAGCCGCGTTCGAAAGAAAAGTCTTGATGGCTCCGTATGTGAGAAAGGACGATTCCGGAGACTCTATAATGATGAGGTCTACGAGCGTTACCGCAATGTTGACTTCGGGAAGAAAATAAAGCTCGGTTGGCTCCGGGGGGCAGGACACCTAGCTCGCATGAGCGAAGAGGATCCTGCTCGGAAAGTCCTTTGCGGTAGGACTTATTGATCACGACAGTGAGAGCGGCCAAGCCTACGCTGGAAGGATGGCGTAGACCAGGACGCCCGGAATTTAGGGAAGCCATACTGGATGACATCGGCTCGAAATCGGGGCGGTTGGAGAGACTTTTTATGGGAGGCCAGGACCGGACCCCGGTTGTAGAGCCAAATATGATGATGATGAATAGAATGCTAACTCGCTTCCGAGCAAAAATTCAATACTATTACAGGGGAATAATTGATAAAAGAAAATGTTATTCACATCGTAAAAGATCCAAGCAGTGAGGAACGTTTTCTTAAAGTGTAATGCGCAGAAACAAGACAACAAACCTTTCAACATTATCCGTGATATCGAAAGTCAAATGAATGTTAAGCTTGCAATTATATGGATCCCGGTGTTAGAGCGGTATTCCGGGATATCGCTAATTAGATTTTTGCATTAGCCTTTTATCACTATATTCCAATTGATAAGATACTTTGTAATTAAAAAAAACGGTAAATTTTATCGCTGGCATCGATCTTCCATTGAAATTAGTTGTACTTTCGATGAGATCGCGTGCAAAATCCACCTATAAAAGCTGACTCTGGGGGTGTAGGATCATTTCATTTCAGTTGAATATTCAAGTCCCATCGTATTCTTTATGTTCTCTCTATCGCTGATTATTAAAGTGTGTTGCGCACTCCTATTACAGTATCCTTATACTGTCAACGTAAGTTAAAATTATCACTTAAGTTAAATTTTAAATTTATTTTCATATTTATAACAAATTGCAGGGCTACAAATATGAATTCGTTTTTGATAATGAAGAAATTATCACGCCCTGTAGAGAGGATCCTGATAACTTTATAACGAAGTTTTTCAATACAACGAATCTTCATTTAGAATATATCAGCGACGACGAGATCCACATTTCTGGATATCTAGAAACTCTAATACCGCTGGACAAAATAGACAAAATTACTGTGAGAAATTTATGACCCTCTGTTTTGAATTTGAACTGGAATTTGAGTAAATTTTGTATCTTCCTCTGAATTAATAAATAATTAGGTGGAATCTGATCCTATGAAACTGGAAAGAGGACAATGGGCGCACACAGTTTTTAGCATAAGGAGACGTGATTTCTGTAAGGCATTCTTTAGTCCAACTGACCTTTGGTATCCGATTTCAAAAAATATCCCAAAGAATGAAAGAATTTGTCCACCACCAAAGGGGGTGAGTATCAAGGATATCAATTGTAGGCTTACAAATTATAAAACAGTTATTTTTTATTTTAAGCACATCTATTCGTTCAATAACTTCACAATGAAAATTAGTATGAATCTACCAGATCCATTTCTACAAGGCGAATACCATACAAAAGAAAAATTTAAATTTCTTGACAAAAAAGGTGAAGTTAAGTTCCAAGGCTGCGCATACATTCTCTTCCGTGTTTTTAGAGTTTCCCAACAAATTTTTTAATACACCAGAAACAATAATTGTAACCAGCACAATATAAAGAAATCTATGTATCGTTCTTTCACTGTAGAAATGCACCTGGACCAATTAATTAAATTTAAAAGTAACTTTAAATCGAGTTTGTTAAAAAGCCAATAAAAACACAAAAAATAAAGTTTTTGAAATAATATATTTCCAGAAATAAAGTTGTTCTAAGCATTTTTTCTCGTTCCAACTAAACTACGATTATCACTATCCTACTCGTAATGTCAAAAGCCGAGAAGCTAGGCTATGTACATTTGTGGTGTTTGCCACCTATGTGAATATTAGTGTTAGATGTGAATAATAAGTAATCACCAGTGTAAATTTGAGAACTACTACGTAAGATGAATGGTCAAAAGTAGTTATAGATACCACTTTGTGATTTTTTTGAAGTGAAAACTTCTTTTAGAGCAGTACGCATATTTTTAGATGAGAAAAAATCTCTGAACTCGCGACACCGTTACGAGATGCAGCTATAGTGTGTGCATATATGCACAGCAGGGTCTGTAGTTAATACACAAACCAAATAACTCACTCAAATTAAAAATAAGAAGATGGCAGTATAGTGCTATTTTCTGTTAGTAAGGACACAATCCAGTTTACACATGAAATCAAAAACAAAAGTAGATGATAGCACATAGTTATTTGTAGTTACCGCACAAACCAACTTGATTGAAGCATTTTCCGTTAAAAATTACCCTTGCTTTTTGTGTACATGCGTCAGTTTTTGCTTTTGAAATCTTATTTTACAAACAACTTGAGAGCGCGTATTTTCACTTCCGTCGGCACTCCCGGAGTGCACTCCCGTGTTTTTTTAAAAAAGGGATTTGCTTAGTACAGCGTAGGCGTTAAGGACTGTGTTAAGGACTGTGATATTGTGTTTTGAAGGCCTCTGGATCATTACGATATAAAAAGAGAGAGCTTGGCAGAGCATTCCACATACGTGTTGTGCGGCTTGAGGGTAAACTAATAAGCATTACGGGCGCCACGAGTATTGGTGTTGAATTCAAGGAAAGGTGCCGTGCAACTGGCTAATTCTCTTCAGCACCTCTGATGAAAGAAGCGATCAACCAGTGACAAGCAGGAAATGTTCAAGCGAATCTATTGATTTCGCAATGTAGTTTTTTCGGTTTTGTATTCTAGATAGTCTTAGACATACCGGACAAGATATGACAATTATACCTAAGTTTAGGGCAAATAAGAGCCTTGTATATGGTAGCCAGATCAGAGGGAGTGAAACATATCGTGCACCGGGTTAGAAAACCTAAACAGTTCGCAGCATTCTTGGCGACGGTGAATATGTGGTCACTCCAACGAAGCTTGTCGTTAAGGCACATACCGAGAATTGCAAGATTTTCAGTTTCTTCGATGCCATTCATGGATAATGGCATGGGATTTATGATTCGCTTAGACGACAGGAGAAAGCATTGGGTTTTGGAAGCGGAAATTCTACTCGATTGATTACTCCCCATTGTATTGTGCTGTCTAGGTCAGAATTTACCGTGCTTAACATATGAAGTTGTTTGATATCCATATGAGAAGTGGAGGGTCGTTCCTCAAACTTATATAAGAAGCTGAGAGTGCTGTCGTCAGGGAAAGACTGAATTTGATTAGAAGTCACAGATAAGAGATCATTTATACAAATGTAGAAGAGCGTCGGGGACAAAACAGAGCCCTGGAGAACGCCAGCATTTAAGTAATGAACTTTAGACTTAAAACCGTCCAAAACAACTTGAATTGAGCGGTCGAAAAGATAGCTATTAATCCAATGAAGCAGTTTTTCAGCGACTCTATAAGCACGCATTTTAGACAAAAGAGCTTGATGCCAAACTCTGTCAAATGCCTTAGAAATATCGAGTGCAATAGCTTTGCTTTCTACAAATTGATGCAAAGACCGGTTCCACTGTTCGGTGAGATATACCATCAAATCACCAGTAGAACATTGCATACGAAATCCATACTGCCGGTCACTAAGGATTTCGTTGGTTTCAAGATATTTCTTGAGATGAAAATTGATCAGCGTTTCTAAGACCTTGGATAGAATTGATGTAAGGGCTATTGGTCGGTACGAAGAAGGAGACGACCAGAAGAGTAGAATAGATGGAAAAGCTTACGCAATGGTAATGCCAGCTTGGAAGAACACCTCTTCAGAACTAAAGTGGAAATACCATCTGGCCCAGCGGATGTTGAATGGGCTTGATAGTGATCTTGATATATTTACTTGGCTTATAACATTGGTCAACCTACATCGGCTTTAAAGTACATAAACTGCTGGTGTATTGGGTTTCGGATGCATCTTTTCTAGTCTTCAGACATCGTTCTTTTCTACCATACTACGCACACTACGAGGACGGGCTGAAATGTTATTTGCCTTGGCAAGGAATTGCTGTACCAGTATCAAAGCAATGTTGGATTTCGTACATTCAATCCATCATACATTTCCTGCCAGTTTTCCCTCAGCTGCGTCATTTAGTTTGCGGGTGACAGTCATTGAAAGCGAAAAACTTTTGTGTTTTTACAAAAAAGAATATAATTGAATATCGTGTAGTGAAAAGATACTTGTGTTTTTAAAAAAGAAAACGAACGATGAGATCAACACCGAATTAAATGATGTTCATGGGTCTCTGCATCTATCAATAAAAATGAAAATTAAATTTTGTGCAGTTGTTATCTATGGAAACTCACATTTTTACCAACCGATTTATACGAAATTTTCAATGTGTATTATCGGTAGGTGGAGCAAGGTTATAGGCTACAGTACATCATATCGTGCCTCTACAGGGGGTGAGAAAATGTAAAATGTTTATATCAGCAAAATTTACAAATAGCGATGTTTATGCAACTTTCAATGTACACTAATAAATATTATTGGCAGGTAGCTGACGGTTATAGGTTATAGTGCTCCATCTCTTCACACTCCCTGTTGAAGGATAATAATATAATTTACATTTACCAATCTACTTTTATGAAATTTTCGATGTATATTATTAACAGATTGGAGAAGGTTATAGGCTATAGTACACCCTTTCCGCGATGAGACAAAGAAACGGCGAATCGAATCCAAAAAGGTCAAGATGGACCAGTCAGCCAACAAGGTCATAGCCACAGTTTTTTTCTTATGCACGCGGTATCATTCACATAGAATATCTTGAAAAGAGAAAAACAATTGACGGCGTATATTATGCTGAGCTGTTTGATCGATTTTACGCCAATTTAAAGCTACAGCGGCTGGATTTGGCGAAGGAAAAATGGATTTTCCACGAATACAATGAATTGCGCTTCGAATTGGTTCCTCATCCAACTTATTCTTCAGACTTGGACGCCTCCGAATATTACCTATTTCCAAAATTCGAGATATGGCTCGGTAGTAAGAGATTTGGGTAAAATAAGAAAGTCATCACTGAAACAGAGGCCTATTTTGATGGCTTTCAGAAATAGTATTATTCGGAGTGAATCAAAAAATTAGACGAAGTGTATTAATCTAAAAGGATTAATAAATATTTTAATAAATTTCTTTTTTTATTTGAAAGAACAATCCTTCCGGTTAACAATGGAAAATAACTTCATTCAAATAGCTGCCTCGGCTGGCCATGCAGTAGCCTACACGATCGGTCCAATTTTTAAGCACATTATCGATTGTGTGCAGCTGTATATCACCAATGACTTCACGAATATTGTCCTTTAAAGCGTCAATTGTCTCTGGCTTGTCGGCGTAACACTTATCTTTTAGGGCACCCCACAAATAATAGTCCAACGGTGTCAAATCGCAGCTCCGAGGTGGCCAAACGGCATCAGCTCTGCGGCTGATAATGCGATCTTCAAAAACAGGGCGCAAAACATCGAGTGTAGCTTCGGCTGTGTGGCACGTAGCGCCGTCCTGTTGAAACCAAATGTGGCCAATATCCTCCTCTTATAATAACGATCGCCATTGACTGTAACGGCCACTCCTTGCTCATTTTCGAAGAAAAATGGCCCAATTAAGCCTCTGGACCAAAATCCGCACCAAACAGTGACTCGTTTTGGGTGTACCGGCTTTTCAATGTATGTGTCGGGTTTTCTGTGCCCCAAATGCGACAATTTTGCTTGTTTACATACCCGCCAAGATCAAAATGAGCTTCATCCGAAAAGATGATTTTTTTGGCAAAATCGGCATCTTCTGTAAGTCGATCGCAGGCCCACTCAGCGAAGCGAAAACGCATTGGATGGTCAGTTGGCTTCAACTCCTGAACCAATTGGACTTTGTATGGCGTCATACCAAGGTCTTTATGCAAAATTCGTCTCAATGATGTCTCCGAAATGTTCAATTGTTGAGAACGACGGTGAATTGATGTTGATGGCGCTTCACGCACACTTTCTGCCACAGCATCAATATTCTCGGGTGTACGCACTGTTTTTGGCTTTTCACACTTTGGTTTATCGATGAGGATGCCAGTTTCTTTCACTTTTTTCACAAGATAACGAACATACGGAGCTGACGGTGCTTCTATTCTTCCAAAATCCGTACGCAATTTTCGCACACATTCTGCAACATTACCATGATTTTTAAAGTAATGTCGCAATATTTCCCAGCGTTGTTCGCGCATATACACAACCATATTCGTTCAGCGGAAGGATACAACTAATTATCTGTCGAATCAGACATGAGCTAAGTATTACCATTCACGAAATAAGCACCAGTTGAAAAAAAAAAACTTTAGATGGCGGACCCATTATTAGCCAATTCATCTCTCTGCTAACCTTTTCTTCACATCGTTCAGGGAACTTAGTGTACTCATCGGTCGTTGGTGAAACCTTCAGTTGCTCAGATAGCCACTTGTGAATGTGATCTTTCTATCTTTCCAAGGTTCCTAATCGATCTATAACCCATTGTCCCCTTAGTATTTGCAGTATTTGCAACTCGGCGTATGTTTCGCCACTTCAGCGCATGGTGCAGTACTCTCTTTCTGGACGGTTCCAGTTAATGGACAAGATTCTGCTGCCAGGCTTATTTGTTTCGTCGACGAACTATTTTTCTTAAATCTTCTATTTCACGTGCCCGCTTTATGAGGACCGTAAGGCTAAATTTTTTTTCAAAATTTGTACAGATATGTATCTCCGATTAGGGAATTTACATGAAAAATTTTTATTTCTATGGGTTTTTTTACCTTTTGCTTCTGACCATCATCACAGTAGTTATCACCTTTAATTATATTTTTTGTGGTGATAGCCATCATTTTAACCTTGGCCTTTTACTTCTTTAAAAACTCTCTTCACTTGATTATTACATTGACTCCTTGGAAATCGTTAATAATGACTGGCGCTAATTGAATTTCTGAGAAACGACATTTGGCCAATAATCCAACAGTCAAATAACAGGCACTCAAACAGGTGATAACATCTTCTGTGACCTGATGAAACCTGTACGACATTCTGTCCATTAATTAAATTAATGCAAATTTATTGCATACCGCCTGACCTATACGTCGAAAATAAACAAGTAATCAGTATAATGGACGTTGCATTCTCTTTTCTATCAGGGATGAGATGAAGAAGAGCAAACCATTCACATATTAGGAAATAAGGATTGATGTTTTTATTCCCAACATTCATGGCTTGTGGTGGAGTTGTTTGCGTATTCGTATACGTATCTCGGATATCCTACGGTCGAATATAGCTGTTTGCACTCAAAATTACGTACTTCTTCTGCTGTACTCTGCTAAGAAAAGCTTTGGCTTTTAGTATCAGGCATCAACTTGTTATGCTAAAATTTTCATGGTAACTAGGAAACTAGGAAGTTTTGGCAGATATATCAATGCCAGAGGTGTTATAAACGAGAAACCCTGGTGTTTTGAACTCCTTTCTACTCTTCCAATAGGTGCGTGGCAAATTCCAATATAAATTTTCCAATTTCGACAGCACAATAAATCAGATGTTTGTGCGAACACAGATGTGTTAGTTCGCAGTGTAAGACATTAAAACATCAATATCAAATTAATACAAGGAATCATTACCAGTCATCTGCAGCAGACAAGCATTTCCTATAACTCTCAGGATGAAATTCAAAGGACGACAACTGGAGCGGAGGTATCTTGTAATATGGTTTCGTCTACCCAAAAGTGAACTATACATTATCTTATTAAATTTCATTGGAATCCTATGAATTGGGTCGTATGGGTTAGCTGTTTGGTTGCTATTATTGAAAGTAGTGAAGCGGGTGATAGGATTAAAGGTACCAGTTGTCAAGTCATGATTTTGTAGAGCAACATTCGAGATTTCCGCAATTTTCGTGCGGCCAAATTTGACTCCGATTTCTTCCAAGTGGCTGCCAAGTTGATAATTCGTATATCCCCAAAAGAGAATCACAATGCAATAAATATAACTTCAGGTGGCTGAAAACGCAAGAGATTGTCAGAATCTTTGCCCGATGTGAATCTTCGAAACCTCTCGAGAAAATTTATGTCATCAGCTTTAAGTGTCGAAGACCTCTGTTGGAACGAAGCAAACCAGTTATCGAAAAAGCCTCTTCTGAACAGCACAACCGCAACCATTGATTTGATGATGAATGCACACATAAGACTAGAGCTGCTCGTGAGCCCTACGAGCACATCAGGTGAGAATAACACCAGTTTTTAATAAATAAAAAAAAAAAAAAAAAGAACAAGAAAAGTGCGTGATCGACGACATGATGCTACTCAAGTTTAACTGAATAATAAGAAGATCTCGTTGAAAGCCAGGAAAACTGAACTTAAAAGTGTCGATATAAGAAAGAAAACCACTTCTGCAGACTGTTGTAATCAACATCTCGCTGTCAATCAAACACAGTCAATATATCCGTCGACCTGACCATGGTGAAGACAGGATTACAAAAGACCATCAAATGAATCATAAAAGACCTCCCAAAAAATCATTAAAGACCCCTAATAGATTCTCAAAAGACCCCAAAGAAACACCAAAAACCTTCAAAATATCCTCAAAAGACTTCCCAAAAGACCCCCAAAAGATCCCAAAAGACCCTCAAGACCCCCCAAACACAAAAAAAAAACTCACTAAAACCTAGAAGGGCCCCCAAAGGACGCTCAAAGGACCCTCAAGACGCTCAAGACCCTCAAAAGAACACCAAAAGACATTAAAAAGACCTTAAAAACCTACACACTACTGAAAAAATACCCTACAAATTTTATTTCATTTTCATTTCATTTTCAGATGGCATCCTCTCAGCATTTCTAAGTAGAGATATGGGAAAGCTAAAGACCATCAAAAGACCCCAAAGGATCCTCAGAAGACCCTTAAAGGCCTCCAAAAGACCCCCCAGAGTACGCTCAAAAGACCATACCGAATTTCATACAAGTCGGTTGAGAAATTACTTAGCTTCCAAAATTTAAAAATGTAACACAATAATATGACCAATAATGTGACTCAAAATCGCAGCACAAAATTATTTTTGATACCGTACTTAACTTACTCCTCACCGCGCACATTAAGTAGTTTCACTTATAACAAGCAAAAGGACGCCATACAGTCCTTTATTATTTGGTAATAATTGCCAAAATATATTTTTGAGATTTTTGAGGTCGGGGGGGCTATTTCCACGTTTCTCTTTATTCGTTTTACCACGCGTCACACGCGACTCCCGTCACGCGTCATATGCGGCATAATTTGCCCATCCCTGATATTGAGCCGAACACAAAGCCCTCTAGGTCGTGCGAATGGTGGTTAAAAAAGAGATAAAAAACGATAAAATGGCGCGATTTCAAACCATCACAAGCGCCACACTCGAATCGTGACACGCGTCATAAGTGGAATATAAAAAAAGCTGTTTTTATTTTTATTAATTTTTTTATTCCTAGACACTCACAAAATTTCAAAACAAACAAATAATTTATTTCGATTGGTTTGCTATGACATTGCAATCTTAATATCGAAATGTAAATAAAACACCTTGATATTCATTGAAATTTCAAATTTAATGGAAGAAAATAAATCATATTGTTGATGTATGTATGTATGTACTTTATTGAGATTTTGTTTTTTATACATTTTTTTTAATTCTATGTTTACATAGTCACTTAGGATTACTTATGAATATTTTGCCGACTTAGAATTGGTCAGGCTACACGACTTAGATATTAATTTAGTTTTATTTTAGAGTACATTGAGGTTTTTAAGACTGAGTCTTTTCGTTTTATTTAAATTACGTCCACTCAAAAAGACGATGTCTAATATATAACTTAACCTAGAACAAATAATAAAAAAAAAATAATAAATAGAAATAAATAATAAAGATGGAGAAAAAATTAAAACAACAGATAGGAACACCTATCCAAATTACTGATGCCAGTAAACGATTATGAAGGTAGAGAACCCAAATAAACTATAGCCCTATATTCAATTTATATACATGACTTTTTTGTTAAAAATCATCACATTTCAAGGTTCTGTGTGAATTTTTACATAAGACTATTTATATAAACTTATAGTGATAATATTTAGGAACAAGGTTACTTGTATGCAATAACATTTCTTTAAAAATTTTATTTGTACATTTGTACATATGTTATTTTGTCAGTCTCAATTTGTTTTTGTATATTTTTTATTATTTAGAAAATGAATTGCTTAGCCTCTGTAGGTGTTAGGTAGTTGTTTTTTGTAAAAAGAGGAAGTAAACAAGCGGTCACTATCGGGGTTTTGAAAAAAAGACATTGGAGCCCACATTGGAGATACTGATTGGCGACATGTAGTACCTATCATTAATGGACCAGTTAATATTATTATTATATATGTTACGGAGGATAGGGTTGTCATGATCTTGTAGTGCAGATATTCTTCTGTTGGCAAGGAAAATGAGATAGTCAAACAAAGGGGATATACCAGAGTCTTCATAGATTAACTTATTGCTGTACCATTTTCCGGATGGTCTACGTCTTTTATTTATGCATTTCCTAATAATATACCGTTCAAATCTAAGAAGTTCAAGTGCGACATTAGGAGTGATTTGGAACCAGATAAGGAAGCCATAGGCCATAAGGGGCCGGATTAGCGTTTTATACATAAGGAGCTTAGTTCTACTTTCAACATGTTTAGAATTAAGTAAAATTTTAAGCTTCGCAGCAGCGGCTCTGCTGTTGTTCAAGGCTTTCCTTGTATGCGGATTCATTTTGAGTCTTTCATGTAAATTGATACCTAGATATTTAATTGATTTTTTTTAAAGGGATTTGGTTACCCAAGATGGAAAGATTTAAAGAACGACTCTCTCGTACTGCAAGGTTATGACCTCTGCCAGAGGAATTGCTGAAGCAGATTAACTCACATTTTTTCAAATTCAAGGAAATTCCCCATTTTTCGTAATAAGGAATTACCACGTTTAGATGCGATATAATTGAATTTAGGGCTTCATGCGGTCTCTCATTGGGACTTAAAAGAATGGTGTCATCTGCATATAGTATGGCGTCAGAACTAATATGGTGAATTGGGAAGTCATACAGATAGATGTTAAAGAGGAGGGGGCCAAGGATTGAGCCTTGGGGGACGCCTGCATTAATACTGATTGAGGAGGAAGTTTCGTTTTCAAAGAGAACTGAAAGACTGCGGTTAGAGAGGAAGTTTTGAATTAATTTAATAAGGAATGACGGTAGATTTAGCTCGTTAAGTTTAAAGATTAGGCCCATATGCCAGACCGAGTCAAATGCTTTGGTTAAATCCAAGGCACAAGCAACAGTACAATTTTTATTTCTTAGGTTGTTTAAGATTTTGTCCTGAAAGTAAAGAAGAGCATGCTCTGTAGAGTGGCCACGTTTGAAACCAAATTGTTGATCTTGTATAGGGTTAGTTTGTTCAAAAAAATTAAGCATTTTGGAAAGAATTATTTTTTCAAGAATTTTACCTAAGTTGGATAGAAGAGAGATAGGTCGAAAATTGTCTATTGTGTTTATGGTGTTGTTTTTTTTAATTGGTATAAGTTTAGCTTTTTTCCATTTCACTGGGAAGTAGCAATTATTAAGGCAGTTATTGAGTATTGGAGTTAGAAATTTGGCTAATACAACTTTTGCTTTGCGCAAGATGAAATTAGGGATTTTGTCTGGACCAGCAGATTTTTTATTGTTAAGTGAGGATATAATTGACTCTACACAATTGGAGGTGGTAAAACATTCATCATTGGTGTCATCAGATCTATTCGAGGATGAGAAATTTGAGATTTGAAGATTTTCATTCCATACAGAGAAAGAGCTATAAAAAGTTGTAACTTCTAGAGAGGATTCGGGATAGGAGAGTGGAATTTTTAGAGAGTACAAATCAGAGTAAAAGGATGCAAACGCTTCAGCTTTTTCAGAAGAGGAGATGAAGTTTCTGTCGCCATATGATAAGACCTCATTTATTGAGTTCGAGTTCCTTTTTCGTCCTGTGATTTGATCGATCACTTTGAAGACATTTGAGGAAGGTTTTAGGCTGCTTAATTTCTTTCTGAATTCTTCGTTTAGTTCTAACCGGATCTTATCTTTAATGATTTTACTAAGGCAGTTAATGCGAGCGGATAACTCAGTATAAGGCTGATTAATGCGATCCCCAAAGTAGTGGACAATTCTTTTTAGTTTTCGTTTCCATATTTTTCGAGTTTTTAATAAATTTAAAGTAGTTTCTGTTATGTTAAACCAGTTTTTCCGCAAGGAAGATTTTTTGCTGTGAATATCCATACAAGTGGTTATTGCTACAGTAATTGCCTCGATAAAGCTATCTATTTCTGAGTTTGACAAATTTCTGGTCGTAGGAATTTCTATGTTTGAAAGATTATTGCAAAGTGAACGATTGAAAGCAGACCAATTGGTGTTTTTAAAGTTAGCAGAAAACTGAGGAAAGTCTGGAAGTGTAAAATTTTGTGTTAATTGGATATTCATGAAGACAGAAAAGTGATCCGAAATTAAATCTAAAGTTAAACATGCAATGTTGTTGTCGCATCTGAGGTTAGAGGAAATAATAAAAAAATCGATATGAGAGCCTGAGCTAGGGTGAGTTGGGCCTTGAGCCGCTACAATATCCAGGTCAAGAAAATGATTGTCTTGGAACCAAGAGGTTAATATAGAGCCATTTTGATTTGTAACTGAGTCACCCCAAAGGGGATGTCTAGAGTTAAAATCTCCACCAATTATGATGTAGTCAAAAGACTGTAAAGAAACAAGTAGGTTGTCCAGTGCAGAAGGCAACAAGAGACCCGCATTACAGGGAACGTAGATTGAGACGAGTGCTAACGAACTAGCAGTATGTTGTGAGTTTAATGGAATTGATGCTATAGTTGCTGATATTAGATTATTGGAAAAATGTTTTTGTTGATATTTTTTCTTATTTTGACTTTGATTTGACATTTCAAATAGCTTTTTACACATTCACAAAACGATCACAAACAAATTTATTGAAACTTGGTTAGTTAGTTAAGATTATAAATAGAAACGTTCCGATCCAGAAAACCAGAAAACTCCATAGTCGACCGAATAGTAAGACAGTACAGCATATTCTTTAGGATACTCAAGAAGTACAAATCAATACTCAGCGCAACCTTTTTATCGATTTCAAAGCCGCATATGAAAAAGACATGTCTGTAATTTTGGCATCCCTGCCAAACTCCTTCTACTAAGCAGAATTCTTGCTGTTTCGTCAAGATTTTGGAAAAAAAAAAGAGTCCTCCGCTGTCAAAAATGGGTTGAGGTAATGCTGTCATATGATTTTTCATGACATTTTCTGTTTTCTGTTTATAGAACTTTTAATTTTAAGTAGACATAAAATGTTCTTATGAAAATTCGATAAAACGTATACTGAGCATACACACTTACGCCTGAATGCGTATTGGCCAGGTGCAATTTTAACACTAAACTCTAAACTCACCAAAATGACTGTCATTTATGTGTCAAAACTCTAACTGCATTCTTCGTTATATCGACAATAAATTGGGTGCATAAAACTATAAATAAATTCAATTAAATGTCCTTCATCCTGTCCTGGTCTGAACGACAAACATAGCCTCAGAGACATAAGGGACAACTTTGACTTTGATCAAATCATATAAATGAAATGAAATATACATGGAATGGCGTTGCACTTCTCGTATGACTGCCAAAAGTTTGGAGAGGACAAAGTTTTTTGGATGCAGCAAGGTTATAATTAAAATTCATCAAATGGAAAGTACTCTTACCTACCATCAACAGACAGTCAGACGATCCAGAATAGGACAGGTTATAGTATTTCATGTTGTCTAGCTTTGAAATATATTTAATTGAATTCTTCGCAATATTATTGGGCAAAAGACAAATTCAGTTACTGGAGTTGTAGGTAACATAAGACATGGATGGAATTTGGAGTAGCTAGGAAGGTAATTTCCTTTCATAGGTTGCAGTTTTTTTATTATTCATACAACTTTGTAGAGTGTGACAGATTTTTTTCCATCGCCTTAAAATCACTTTTTTTTGTTATTATTGTGTATACTTTTCGCTTTTAAATTTGGATCAGAAACACTACTATTCTTATTTTGTTAGAGTAGATAATACATAATATAACAGGTAATGGAAACTTGCCTTACCTTTGGTAGAATATTGCAGCCAAACTGAAACCAAAGGTGCATGAAAAAGCCTCTCTATTTTCCTAAGCATTAAACTTGACTGCGATGTAATGCTTCATATTTTCTAAGTACCGACTATTGAGAGATTCCACCCCAATAAGTCGTTGGTTAAGAGAAGTTATATAAAACAGCACAGTATTTATAAGGGCCAATCAAACCCGATTCGAATTTCGAACATTGCCGAATATCCGAAGCACTATCCCAAGCCGTCCATAACTCTATACTTTGTAACTTCGTTGGACGTGATGGAATTTCCTGGTTGACAAAAGACCTTAAATTGACTTCCAATATGACTTTTGTTGAGTAAATCAAGAAACCTTTTTATGTCAAAAACACAGCACTCAAAAGTTATCTTCAAAAGTCCAATTCAATTTATCGTTCAAAAACTGAACAATGAACGAAAGATAAACAAACAACGAAAGCAAAGGTTGGCACATGTTTCAAAGGACCTTGGTGTACTCGTGAACTTAGCTCACCTCAAGCCTTTCCAGTGGCTCGTAAGCAATTCAATTAGTCTTAAAATGACCATCTACAGTTATCTCGTCATCGCTATCAAATGTATTTCGCACATGACTCACAATGAGTAAATCTTCCAGGATCCTTGGTCCTCGCATACGCTAAAGGGGTTTGCACCCTCATAATGCTAAGCACAGCGTTGGCGTTAGGATATTAGGGAGAGGAAACGATGAGACGTCTACGCACGCGTGTCTTAAATGGTTTGTTCGTATTCACTTCAAACACAATATCATGTGAACGTAAAGCAGAATAAGAATGGGAAGTTTCTAACTTTAAGCTTGTAAAAGGTTTCGTGGCTCTGGAATGGAAGAAGAAAGAAGGTGTAGAAGTAACTGCCTGATTCAAACCTGTCCAGAATCTTTTAAGTATTTTTGTAAGTTTTTATTATTTTGATTTGTTTTGTGCAATTGCATAAGGACGAAGGATCGCATCTTACTGAGTCTTTTTTTAAATTTCCCAAGAGGTATCTCGTGAAAGTCTCAGTTTTGTGCAATTTCACAGGCACCCACTACATAGTTTATCTAAATAAAATGGAATTAATCAACATACCATGAAACAGGAAATATTAGAAGTGCAATTGTTGAGTTGACAATCAGATAACGAGAGTGCTGCTGAAACCCTAAAAGATTTACGATAATAAAGCTATAAACATGGACTTATCTGGACCATGTTCGCAAAACCAACACAACTTCAATTGTGATCATTGTGAAGAATAATTATTGCTGCACACGAAATTAGGTGTAACAAGCAAACAGCATTAATGATTGATAAGAGATATTGCCAAACGTTGTCACACCGAAACAGTGGCGTGACACCAAGTTTCAAAAATTGTACACAATGTTGTTGTCACATAGATAATCGGTTTCATCTGTAATTTCAACAGATAGTTACGTGGCGGTCATCTCTACACTCGGAGAAAAAACCAACTGTTGTTTGGAAAACTTTTGGATGAAATAAATCCAGGGTTTTGGTGTTTTCTAGGATTCGAACTACGAATCCACTGCTATCGAACTTACAAGTTATTGTTACGAAATTTAAGCTTTCTAGAGAGTTCATAATGGATTTTTCAAATAAAAACACTACACAAATTCGTTTATTCACAAATTCCAACTTAAATGGACAATTTTCAAGAGGTCATACTGCCAACTGAAAAAACATTTGTTTTAAAATTGTTTTTTCAAACTCGATTACCGTGAAAATGCTCTGCAATAAATTATTTTTGAGTAATACAGCATTAAAGATAATGCAAATTCCTCGAAAACCATTCGACAATGTTTGCACATTCGGTCAACAGGAGCAGGGCTAAAATAAAAAGTTTGTAAAATGAATTTTAACTTTACAAATTTGTTTGATGCAGTATATTGCAATGGTGGACTGCCTAAAATAAGAAAGTAAACCTAGACAAACTAAGCACAGTCCAAAGATAATCTAGTCTATGTATGAGCAAAGCACTTCGTACAACCCCACCGCCGCACTAGACATTCTGTGGGACCTTACACCACTCGATATTTTCAGCAGGCTAGTAGCTGCTAGCTCGGCTATTCACCTAAACGCTATCTCCCAGTGGACTAGAAATGAAATCGGTCACTACTCTCCCCTGAATTTAGTCAGAATCCCAGACATCATAGATTACACCACTCCGCAAGCCCATATCAACAAAAACGTCCAGGTGACCTTCTCCTCCAAATGATTCTGGGACGAAGACACATACTTGGAAGAGAAACACATACAGGTCAAAAACTGATGATGAGTCGGCGGAGGTGTTTTCTCAAAAAAGCCAAATCTTCCAAATCACTATAGCGTTTTCCAGGCTGCAATTATGGCGATCAGTGAAGCCTTATCTTCGCTGAAGAGAAACATGATATCCGCTAAGGATATTCGTATATTTTCGGATAGCTAAGCCGTCAAAATCTACAAATTCAATCTTAGCGCTTAACTGTCGATCATCTCTTAGGGAGTTGGCGGGCCATTTTGATAATCACCTCTGTTGGGTGCCGGGGCATAGGAGACATTCCGGGAAACTGTATGGCTGACAAACTCGCCGAACAAGGATCTACACTACCCATCTTACCCGAATATGGTTCTCTAGGCATACCAATCGCTACATGCAAACACATGTTAAAGCGGGATGCTAATTGTAGGCGGTCAAACGGTACAACTTCCATAGCGGCAAAACAGATCTGGCCCAAGATTGATCCGAAACGCTTCAAATGTTTGATCTCTCAAAAAAGATCGCACATCGGTGCTTTTTTAGGAGTCATCACTGGACATTGTCTCAACGGCAGGTATGCAACATGACTTGGAGTCTTTTCAAATGACTTCTGCAGAAGCTGCATGGATGAGGAGCAGGAGAAGACTCTGTACTTGTCCAGCCCTCTCCCAAAAATATAAACTCCATATGGGAGCTTTCTTCTACAAAGACACTAATGATCAACATTATATTGGTAGTCAACATTGACATTGGTATAGTCTCGTACGCTTCATACAAAGGTCCAATTGGTTAAACAAGTAGGTGGAGGAAATTTTTCCTGATCCGTGTGGCATCACAATGGACCATTACTGGTCTAAGTGTGTCAGTTTCATCGACAGCTACCTTAACCTAACCTAACCTACATTGCAATCGTCTGAGCTACATATTCAATCTTCCTTTCTAGCTGTTTCACAGTTTCTATTTCTGTAGAATTAATGAGCTCTTTTACTCCTTCCTAGACGGCCGAAACACCGAACCATTTCTACCAATCCATCGGTTTTGATAATTTTCACTTAAAAATGCAGTAACATTACGTCCACTGTGGCAAGAAGCAACATCTGATCCGAGTGATGATCCTAGTCAGTAATGGGACGTCTTCCATTAATTTTGACAGGTAATTTTAGCCGTTAGGCTAGTACGTGCGAACCAGTAGAATGATTTCCGATTACTCCGACCCGTACACATTTATATGTATGTGATGTTTGAATCGCTGCTTCTGCTTAACCAATATGTATTGCTCTCGTACCTCAGAACACAGATATGTCTAGCAAATCAATACGCTTACCGTTTTAAGTCTGAAATGCATCGAAAATGCTTGTGTACTTAGAAGCTTTGTTTTATCTCCGATCTTCTTTCTGATTTGGATCAAGCATATCTTGTCAGCGACTAATAGGAAAAATCTATATCAAATTTATAATTTAATTAATAGAACGATATGTTAACTTATGCCAACAAAAATTCAAAACAATTATACATCATAGTGCAATAATTGACAAAAGAACATTTTATTCAAATCGTAAAAGATCTGATCTGTAGCCATACAGTGGGAGAAGTTTTTTAAAGTGTAATGCACAGAAACAAGAAAGAACATCTTTCAATATTATCCGTGCCATACAAAGGTCAAATTAATGTTAAGCTTGCAATGATATGGACCCAGTGTCAGAGCGGTATTCCGGGACACAGCGAATTAGATTTTTGCATTAGCCTTATCACTATTTCCCGATTGATAATAGCCTTTACTTTGTAATAAAAAAAAGGTAAGTTTTATCACTGGCATCGATCGTCCATTGAGATAAGTTGTACTTTCGATAAGTTCGCGTGCAAAATCCACCTATAAAAGCTGACTCTGTGGGTGTGGGATCATTTCATTTTGAGTTGATTATTCAAGTCCCATCGTATTAACTATGTTCTCTCTATCGCTGGTCATTAAAGTGTGTTGCGCACTCCTATTGCAGTATCCTTATACTGTCAACGTAAGTTAAAATTATCACCCAACTTAGATTTTAAATTTATTTTCATATTTATAACAAATTGCAGGGCTACAAATATGAATTCGTTTTTGATAATGAAGAAATTATCACGCCCTGTAGAGAAGATCCTGACAACTTTATAACGAAGTATTTCAATACAACGAATCTTCATTTAGAATATATCAGCGACGACGAGATCCAAATTTCTGGATATCTGGAAACTCTAATAGCGCTGGACAAAATAGACAAAATTATTGTGAGAAATTTATGACCCTCTGTTTTGAATTTGAACTGGAATTTGAGTAAATTTTGTATCTTCCTCTGAATTAATAAATAATTAGGTGGAATCTGATCCTATGAAACTGGAAAGAGGACAATGGGCGCACACAGTTTTTAGCATAAGGAGACGTGATTTCTGTAAGGCATTCTTTAGTCCAACTGACCTTTGGTATCCGCTTTCAAAAAATATCCCACAGAATGAAAGAATTTGTCCACCACCAAAGGGGGTGAGTATCAAGGATATCAATTGTAGGCTTACAAATTATAAAACAGTTATTTTTTATTTTAAGCACATCTATTCGTTCAATAACTTCACAATGAAAATGAGTATGAATCTACCAGATCCATTTCTACAAGGCGAATACCATACAAAAGAAAAATTTAAATTACTTGACAAAAATGGTGAAGTTAAGTTCCAAAGTTGCACATACATTCTCTTCCGTGTTTTTAGAGTTTCCGAACACATTTTTTAATACACCAGAAACAATAATTGTAACCAGCACAATATAAAGAAATCTATGTATCGTTCTTTCACTGTAGAAATCCATTTGGACAAATTAATTAAATTTAAAAGTAACTTTAAATCGAGTTTGTTAAAGCTAATAAGAACACAAAAAATAAAGTTTCTGAAATAAAACATTTCCAGAATTAAAGGTGTTCGCAGTTCTATGATGCATTTTTACTCGTTCCAACTACAATACGACATCGGTCAACGCAACTAATAGAAATCGGGGCTGTTTCGTTAATTGAGGTTGTTGCAAAAACCGAGTCACAAATTTCCAAGTTAAAGATGAACATAAAAAAACAACCTATAAAAATTTTTCATGTAAATTCACTAAAAGCAAACACATATGTGTGGAAAGTTTGAACCGGAATAATTTGGAAAAAATTTATATTAGAACCCCTTTACTTCAAAAATTTTTACAAAAACTGTTGTCACCGGAAATAGACATGTGTAAATAATTTGTATGGGAGACCCCGACATTCGGCCATCAGGGTCTGGTCACTCCAAAAATTTAACAAAAAGTTTTTCCATTGGAGATACTCATGTTTTTAAATTCTCTATATTAACTTCGCGTACCCGTGGCTGGCTGGCTGGCTGGCCTGCTGGTCAGATTTTCTGATAAATTTTTAACCCACTTCCCAAAGCTTGATTTTATTGAAATTTTGCACACATGTATATTTCCGGTGACAATACTTGCTATAATTTCAGAGAGATCGGGCAGCGGGATCGGGAGGCTCCCATACACATTTTTCCATTTAGCAGCATCAGATCATATCATACTCTAATGACTGTGCTCTGTATGCGTTGATGAGCTGAAGAGCTGATGCGCTGTAGAAGCGCTGCTGGCTTTACGATTGTGGTTATTTTGTTGTTGTGTTGCAGCAGAGAGTATAGAGATATTAAGAGGAAGTAGAACAAATATTTTTATACTAAACTGAATGGTTCCGCAATTGAAATGTCTTGTACACTCAGTTGAGTGAGTGCATTTTTAATTTGTGTTTTGTACAATATTACGATACGAGTACATGAAAAACTGGTTACGCACGCACACTGCCTTACAGCTTAACTTAAAAAAAAATAAATTTAGGGTACTTTTACTTCGTACGTCGTTGTGTGCACGTCGCACCAATCGTGCGGTGTGGTTGCTATGTTTTCACCGCCAAATGGGGAATTTCACCACAAAATCAAATTTCCGATTAGAGAATTTACAAAAAAAATTCAATTTTTAAATTCGCTTGCCCGTGGCATGTCTGTCTGTCGGTCGGTCGGTCTGTTTGTCGTGGAATCTTCCGATCAATTTTTAACCCACTTTCCAAAGCCCGATTTTTTTTAAATTTTGCACACATGTGTATTTTCGGAGACAAAACTTGAGGGGTGCCCATATAAAATTTTTAAAATTCTTCAAATTTTATACACGTGTGTAACTCCGATTGACAACAATTATTGTAAAATTTTACAGACGCTGGGCCCAAGGGTCGTGGGGTCTCATACATATTTAAAATAAATATTAAACCGATTTTGTTAAAATTTTATACACATGTCTATCTCCGATGGACAAAACTTTTTGGACATTTTTTGGGCCGAGGTGTGCCCGTATACATTTTTAAAAAATAAGCCCGATTTTGTTTAAATTTTAAACATATGTTTATCCCGATATACAAAAGTTTTTGTAAAATTTTTGGGGCGAATGGGTCCTAAGGCTTGGGAGCGGGGCTATAAATTTTGTTTAAAAAATAGCCCGATTTACTTTAAATTTTAAACCGAACTTTTTGTAAAAAATTTTGAGTTTTTGATTTGAATTTTTTTCCCCATTTTTTTACACATGTGTATCTCCGACGAGAACAGTTTTTGAAAAAATTTTGAAGTGAAGGGGGCTCTAATATTAGAGAATTTTTGTTGTTGTTGTTGTTTTTTTTTTTTAATTTTGCTGAATAACAAGAGTGTGCAATTAAATGAAAATCCACAATTTTAATTTTATTTAACCCTTTAATGAAAGCAGAAACAAAAATAATTAGTTTGTACAGAAGGAGCGGAAAAGCACGTCCAAGAAGATTTTTAACCAAAGAGAGCGATTGGTGACCAACTGTCAAAAACAAGACCTATTGACATTCTTAAGTAGAGTTTATACGAGCATGAGAGTTTCTTAACCTAACAGATATCAAAATTTCGGAAACTACTTTTCGTAAAGTCAGAGAAAAGTTAACTTGAAATTGTTACTTGGGAGTTCAGCTGTGTGTTCAGCTCAAATGGACGGTCCCTTCACGGTGAATTATTAAAATTATTTCGGTCGATCGTCGAATCGATTTCCTATTTTCCTTTTATTCACAGTTTAATATTTTACTTAATTTTGGTTGATGCTGACGAAAAAAAAAACAGAAAACACTGTCGTGACTCTCAAGTCAGCTTTTCCGCCACGGAAATCGGAAGGAAAAAACTGAACAACAAAATAAAGGTAGCTACGTACAATAACAACCAAAGCCAGAGCAACGAAAACGATTTATTCATTTGATTATTTATGTATAGAGCATTCTGTTATCCCCTTTTGTTCCCATCTCTCTTTGTAACATCACTTTGATGGTATACGAAGGAATTTCCTGTTCGATCATATACATCCTATACACAGAGGAGTCACCTGCACTCATTTACATGTTCCGTAGCTGTTGGATTTCTGGTAAAAATACTAAGCGAGCGAGCATGTCATCGTCGTTGTGTCTATTTTTTATTTTTTCCGTTAAGCAAATCCACGTACACAGAACATCAGCCATGGAATAAATAAATGTTTCCCGAATTGTCATGTTGATATTTAATTCATCAATGTGCCAGGAGTTCCTTCGCTCCTTGGCAAGCACAATGAACCTTTAATGTTATGTTTCGTTGATATATAGATTTTTTTTTTTGGTTCGTTGCTTCTATTGGTATTTTTTTGATGCTCATTCCACTGCTGACATGGGCAACGGGAAATCAAAACTGGCAATCAGTTAGATATTGGTGGTTGCTTGGTGACTTTTGAATACATAACACAACATTCTAAGAAACGAAAAAGAAATTCTCATGACGACAATTTAAAATTTTCTTATACGCAACAGTGCACAATATGTCCAGTCGCAAAATTCCGATTAACAATATCCTGTCTTTATAACATCATACTCACAAAATGCTATTAGCTGTGGCGTTAACAAAAAATACAGATTTAGTTAAATGATGTGAATGTTAAGGTATGGCCTACTAGACAAAACTATTGAATGGAGGCAGGTCATATTAAAGTCGTCTGCGGTAAAACACCACTATTCCCCTCAGCCTCTCCTACAGAATCGCTTGCGCACTAAGTTATCATAAAAAGACACGATTTCGGGCACACTATCTTATTTAGTAATAAATGTAGCTTTTTTAATAAAGTTGCAGATGGAAATGGGGCTAGCTGAGTTTGTCTCCTTGAAAGTTTGATGCGGGAAACAAAATAAAGCTAGTGCTGCTATATATATGGCTATGTTGAATACCTCAGCTTTGTTCGATGAATTGACCATTTGACGGGAAGTGGTACTTCTATGCCAATATCACTAACGCGTTCTATACTACGAGTCCCATAACAAATTCATCCTCAATCCATTGCAGTGTTTTCCATCGGAGCTATACATGTATCTATATAAAATTTGAAGAAAATCGGGTACATTTTGTAAAATTTTTGTATGGGAGCCTTCCGACCCCGAAAAATTGAAATAAAACAATAAAAATTCAAATTGATTGGGCAATCTTTATTATTTTTGTTTAGAACCATTCATTCATTCAATTCATTTCAAACGTTGGCTGCAACTGCGCCGTAATTCGGCCATCCGTAAACACCAATTTTGAATGACGGTCGGTATCTCGCGAATAACTTGAGTAATGCTGGCTTCCAATGCCTCAATCGTAGCTGGTTTATCCACAAAACATTTAGACTTTGCACACCCCCACAAAAAAAAGTCCAAAGGTGTGATATCACACGATCTTAGTGGCCAATCCACCGGTCCGAAACGAGAGATCAATTGCTCACCGAAACGAGCACGCAGTAAATCAATTGTGTCACGGGCTATATAGGATGTAGCGCCGTCTTGATGGAACCAAATGTCGTGGAGATCACGGGCTTCAATTTCCGGCATCAAAATGTCGTGTATCATAGCACGATAGCGTTCGCCATTCACTGTTACAATGGCGCCAGCCTCATCTTTGAAGAATTATGGGCCGATGATTCCTCCAGCCCATAGGCCGCACCAAACGGTAGTTTTCAATGGATGTAATGGCTTTTCGTGAATGGCTTCGGGTTGCTCTTCAGCCAAAATACGGACGAAGCCATTAAGCCAAAAATGGGTCTCATCGCTGAGTTGAGAAGTTGGCCTAAGCGCGCGATAATCACTTTTCACAGAGTGTCGATTTTCGTAATACAATTGTACGATTTGTCAACGTTGTTGAGGCGTTAGTCTTTCCATGATGAATTCTCAATGAATATTGAATAAGATTATGTATTTAGTTTGACAATAGTCACGCGTGACATGTCAAAAAAATCCTATTGGAAAAATTACCTCCAATCTGATCACCCTTTATAACTTCGCGTTGGAACAACGTGTGGAAAAACTACGTAGATTATCCCGGCTCTTACCGAGCACTGTCTCTTAAATTAAACGCCGAGAAAATCCAATGGTATTCATATGAAAACAAGTACGAAAAACCGCTGCGAGTCTTCGTTAGGGGACTTCACCCGTCGTGCACAAAAGAAGACGTTATGGATGACGTGAAAACCCAAGGTCTTAAACTTCTTGATGCCGTAAATATTGTTAAGAAGGAAAAGCAACGTATGGAAGGAGACAAAGAAACCGTAGTCAAACGCGGCCTTCCACTTTTTATGCTCACCTTTGATAAGACCGAGTACTTGGACGATATTTATAAAATCAAAACGATACTAAACATCAGAGTCAACGATGTTGTAGCTCTGTCCGGGTTGACATCCAGACCGCATTTACTTGCCCATTTGTACCGATTGGGAGGGCATTTTGTATAACCTCCATAACATCACAAAATTCGTCAATAGCCACGACCACACCGCCTATCAAAAAAAACTGGAATTATCTCATCCAGTTAAATTTATTATAACATAGTTAATTACTTTTAAGTACGAAACATATGCAACGTTTTTAGTTTATTTGACTTGAAATACTCCTCTGAAATTTGAAACGTGCTACTTTTTTTAAAAAATTTTGAAACGACAGCACTACTCAGAAACACATTAAATAACCTGTTTGACTTGCACGAACGTCATCATTATTTAGTTTTATTGTTCGCCATTAAAAGGTGACAATGCGTCACTCAGGGAACATTTTGTCTCAAAACAATGTTCTCAGCTTTGTTCTGCCTTATTTCTGTCAGCAGCAACAAGCACAAAATCACAGCAATCGTGCTGAACAATGGTAAGCAGATGAAACATGACGACAACAGATGAATCTTTCCTCAAAATGTAAGAAACTCAACAAAAAGGCTGAAGACTCTGGATGAGTCAGTTTAGATTTTAATTTAACAAACTGTGTGCAGTCAGTCAATCAGTCAGTCAGTCAGTCAGTCAGTTCAACTGCCTTAGCAGCAACGTTTCGTCACTGGAGCATCACGTGAAACGAACAATTATTCTTAGCGAAACTTACGCTAACAGTCATTGTTGTTCCTGCAGAATACCAAACACAACCAACAACCAGTGGACAATTTGCTTTAGAAAGTTGTCAGCGGGTCGTCTTTATGGTAATCAGCATTCCAACAATTCTAACAGAAACAAGTTGAATACACTTGCAGGATATTTTTTGTAGCAACTGAAAAACTTTTCATGTGCAAAGAATTATTCTTTCTATGAAAACTTAATTCGATGTAGTGGTACATTTAGTATCTGATTCGGTTTATGCAGACATTTTATAAACAATAGACATCAATTAATAAATTATTCTTAGTAAAGAAATCTATATTTTAAAGACATAATCGGCTGTCGGTGCTGCAGTGGTTGAACAATAGTTGGCTCCCACTTGGAGGACGCCTGGTTCGGTTTGGTGCACGTCATGAATTTTTCTTACTCCACTAATCCTCTTGATTCAAAATACACATGATACGATGCTGTACAGTTGCCGTAAACGACTGTATTCATATGTATGGTTGAGTTGACATATTAAGTAATCAAGATGCAGAATCAACTCTAGTACTCCAGTTTGTAAATGCTCGGGTACGTGAAATTTTAACTCCACCAATCACAAGTCTTTCTTTCCTTCTTCAATCCTAATAATTCCAAGCCAACGCTAGGTGCCAATCTTTTGAGACGTGCTCTAATTATAAAAAAATCCTTTTACAGATATTATCTCAACACCAGTCTCAAAAAACTCAAAAAACTGATTTTTTTAGGTTTTTTTAAGACCCTGTACTTAATGTCTTGACATTAGACAACGAGTCGTAGATAGATTTAATTGCATATGGCTTAAAGTAAAGGTACACTACTGTGTCCTTTAAGAAGCCCCAACTTAGACAGTTGAGTTGAGTTTTTTTTTATAATTCGCGCACGCTTGAAGGGGTTCGCACCCTTATTATGTTCGGCTATATGCTTGGCACAGCGTGGGCTTTAAAGAAAAGGAGGAGAAAAGAGGATATGTCTATGAGCTTGTGTTTTGAATGTCTGTGGATCATATTGATGTGGCAGAGCTTGGCAAAGCATTCCACATACGTGTTGTACGCCTGAAGAACGAGTCCCTGAACTTAACTATACGTCCGAAGATGGGCTTGAGGTAAACCGGAGGGGCATTTAGAGCGCCACGATTATTGCGGTTGAATTGAAGGAGAGGTGGCATGCAGCTGGTTATTTCTCTTGAGCACCGCTGGTAGAAGAAGCGATAAAACAGTAACAAGCAGTTTTGTATTCTATCTAGCTGATGCAAAGTAGTTTTAAGCTCACTAGGCCCGATATGGCAATTCTACTCAAGTTTAACGTGCTTAACATACGTAGCTGTTTGAGTTCCACATGAGAAGTGGAGCGACGTTCCTCAAACTTATATTAGAAGCTGAGAGTGCTGTCGTCAGCGAAAGAGTGAATTGGATTAGAAGTCGCAGATAAGAGATTTATACAAATGGGGAAGAGCGTCGGGGATAAAACAGGGCCCTGGGGAACGCCAACATTTAAGTAATGAACTTTAGACTTGAAACCGTCCAAAACAACTTGAATTGAGCGGTCGAAAAGATAGCTTCTAATCCAATGAAGCAGTTTTTCAGCGACTCCATAAGCACGCATTTTAGACAAAAGAGCTCGATGCCAAACTCTGTCAAATGTCTCAGAAATATCGAGTGCAACAGCTTTGCTTTCTCCAAATTGATGCAAAGACCGGTTCCACTGTTCGATGCCGTTGCCCGCGAAACCGATACTGCCGGTCACTAAGTTGGTTTCGTTGGTTCCAAAATATTTCTTGGGCTGAAAATTTATCAGCGTTTCCATGACCTTAGAAAGAATGGATGTAAGTGCTATGGGACGGTTCGAAGAAGGAGACGACGGCTCGCCTTTTTATGGTATGGGCTGGACAAAGCCTGTTTTCCAACGTCTCGGTAAAAGTCCAGAAGGATTGGATAGATGGAAAAGCTTTCGCAATGGTAATGCCAGTTTGGAAGAACACCTCTTCAGAACTTATGGGGAAATACCATCTGGCCCAGTGGATTTGTGATTGTTGAGATAGTTTGAAACTCTAGCAACTGCACGAGTACGAATGAATATTTGTCCCATAGAGTGTTCAATACTCTGGAAGCATGGAGCTAGATCAGACTTTAAATAATATAAATTATTCTTAATGTTTAAATTACATATTTCACATATATTATATTAATATTTAAGTTGCAGTTTTTGTTCACAACATATGGCATATTTGTTTATACGCGATGCAATTTCCATACGCCATTAAATATTTCACAGTTTATTAAATAAATTATAGTAAACTTGGTACTGTAAAATACACTTATTTTTCCATTGATAATTATACTTTTAGTTGTTAAATAATTTTTGTGTGATTAATTAAATTAATTTTTATCTAGAGAGAGAAAAACAAACTTCGATCGTAGAAGCCATGATCGATTTAATTTATTATTTGGTAATAATCGCCAAAATATCTATTTTTGGGGTATTTTTCTTTTTTTTCTTTTTCTTTTTTTCACGCATCACACGCGATACAAGGGACTTGTGACACGCGTCAAACGCAGAATATCCAAATTGGCCCTTGACATTGAGTCGCTCACAAAATGTCAGCCCTCTAGGTCGTGCGAAACGTAGGACCTCAAAAAACGAGAAAATGTCGCGATTTCAAAACATCACACGCGCCACACGCGAAACGCGATACGCTTGCTATTTTGGACTTAGACACTTTTTAGCTCTGTAGGTCGTGTGGAAGGTGGTTGAAAAGGACCTCAAAGTAGTCGCAAATGCAGACAAAAAGGGGTCAAGTCAAGTTAAGTAAAAGTTTTTAAAAATTAAAAATAACTTTAAATAACGATCATGAAAACTTTTAATTGCGCCCTGCTTCCAAAAAGTTGGCCACTAACCTTTAGATTCTATGGTCTAAGCTCATAAGCCAGTGACGTTAGACGACCTAATGACTAACATCGAACACGAAATTGGCAGCATATTGCCCGATTTATGGGAAAAAGTCGAATAACTAAAAAAAGCACCACGAGGCTATTCAACAGAATTCGTTGGATCTGTGTCGACATCACCACAGTTTTGTGAAAGGACACTAAGAATGTCAGTCAGCAATCGAAAAATGCTCATTAAAATAGAAAGGAAAAATCATACAATGACATCGATTGTCCACAGATCATACGCGAGTACAACGTGCACATGGGCGGGGTCGATTTAATGGACTCTTATATGAGTCGCAATGGACTCCAAATCAAAACTCAAGATATGGCAACCAGGATTTTCTACCATATCATCGACCTGAGTACGACCAACGCATTCGTAGGATGAACGTAAAATAAAAAAAACGACGTGCTTGATGATGTTATTAAGGATATAAAGATGTATGAATTTCGCTTGAGGATGTGAAAACAACTCTGTACTGCTATGGAAAAACGATCCGTTGGCCGTCGATCATCAACCACAGAGCCAACTACCAGTAGTATTGTTGGTAAAAAATCAGTTCATCCAGTCACAAGTATTAGATTCGACCACTTAAACCAGTTTGCTGAATTAAATCATCGTAGAACCAAAATTATCATAACAAAATACATCGTATTTCGATTCCAGTGGTTAATGCGGGTTAATAGTCAATCCAAACATCAAAACCTGAAAATCCATGCAATTAAGGAAAAATAAAGAGAGCACAAGCAGAGGACATGCTATTACACAAAAATAATGATGCCAGATGTCAGATATCATACCAAGAGTTATCAGCAAGGAGAAGATTGAAAAAGAACCGAACATCTAGTTGGCATTTCGGCGCTTCAAATGTTTAACCAAAATACTCCTCGTGATATCTTAAATGCTCATCGGTTTACTTGAACGTACTGTTAAGTTCGGGAGAAGTGAAGGTTTCAAACTCCTTTGCAGCAGGATATTGATTGTAAAATTGACAGATTTCTAATTAGGTTTTGTTGACTTCAATGTAGGGTACCGTGCGTGTATTTCCGATTCCATGTTGTTATCGATCAGAGATAGTTCAAGAAATTTACCTCATTGAATTCATGTTAAAGGAAGCGGCCTAATATCACGCATCTTAAAAACCCGAATGCCAAGATCCCGTGCATTTATATAGTCCCGTAGGTACTAAATCCCGAGGCACAAAATGATTTAAAAAGCGTTTCTCGAACACTATTAATGCGAGATGCGGGATTTTCATATACGAGACTCTGGCATGTGGAAATACGTTTCCAACCTCATGTTCAACCATGCTTTGGAACAATAACAGTGACTTCTTAATGCCGCATCTTCATAGCAAACATTCGAGATGCCTACTAAATCAGCAAAATCCTCATATTCATGTAAACATTTCAATGTTATGTGACATAATTTACGACAACGACCAACAAATTAGACACGACCCGATATCCGGCATAATTTCTTGTTTAATTATTCCAAAATTCAATTAATTACCAAGTAGGAGAAAATTAATTTTGCCATTTCACTCACAAACAGATACCCCTAATAAATCTGTCGTGCCATTGGCTTAAATCCAACAATTCTAAATTTGTCTACTCCTTTCTTCTGTGATCCTTCTTTGATCCTTCTGTGATATGAATGATATCGTCGCATAATGCAAAGAGATTATATCAAATGGAGTGCAGCGATAGTAATTAGGATCATGACTATTGTCGGGGCGGTTGAAATATAATCATTGTGCTTAGAATCAACTTACCCTTCTTTAGCTTAATCACTGCATCAATCATCACAGAGATGGTATGAGATTAAATGTTTAATTAAATTCAATCCAACACCAGAGTAATCCTTGCTGGACACTTAAAGTAGCAGGACACATTTTCACACAAATTTCAAATGCACTCAAGCCCAAAGGCACTGGAGGACAAAGTAATTCCTGTTTTATAATACGTCGAAGGTGGACAAGTCTATTAGGATAAATATGAAAAACACGGTCAGTAAAGACGAATTGGAAAAAACTTCATAAGAAAGTGATGTTCACCGCATAAGATGATTTTCGCTTAGTGTCGCACGACATAATTTGTCGGCCGATGAGTGCCCCATAGCCAAGTTAAACGATAAACACAAAAACACACACGAACACGAAGAAGAGAATTACATTTGGACCAGGTAAGCCATTGCACCAAAACACAAAGATTTGATTATTGAAGGAATTACGAGACGATGGATAATTTGATGTCCGCACGTCTAATATTGAATTGAAATCATTTTTTTTTATTTTAAACTTTTTTAAAACCTTGACAGGATGCTTATTATCACTTGAAAATCATCGCTAATTTATTAAAATTTCGATATGAAAATTATCTCAACTTTAACACTTGACCGACACGCACACACGACGCACCGCAATCTATCCGCCCGAGAAGGTTATTATCCCTTATTCCGATATGCCCATGCAACCGGTGCGATTTCCATGGACGAACTGATGTTCAGATCTAAAAAAAAATGTCCACGCACGTTTGATATCACGGAAGCATGGCGTGCCAGATGCCTGTGCAGATGAACTAAATGGAAGATTTTTCTTCGATGGCATAGTCACAGGAAATAGCAGAGCCAGAGAAATTTTATGATTCAGACGACCAACTATAGCCACCGAACAGAAATGGGATGTTGCCACAGCCAAAATGCTGCACTAAAATGGATCAG
Organism: Nephrocerus scutellatus; assembly: GCA_947095585.1. Lineage (NCBI taxonomy): Eukaryota > Metazoa > Arthropoda > Insecta > Diptera > Pipunculidae > Nephrocerus > Nephrocerus scutellatus. Next base: position 6,253,661 of record OX352762.1, read on the forward strand.
CTGCTGACTGCTACTACAAAGTGGATGGTTATTGCTGTTCATTTTATTGCTGAAAAGGACACCTACTGCACAAATATTTAACATAATTCTGTGCAGAATTCTGTTAGAGAACAGTCGCTCTCTGAAATTCTAATCTATCCATTTCCCCTGCAATGTAATGCGCATGTATGAGGAAGGCATTTTTATTTGTGGAATGTATTTTCAAATTAAGACAGTTTCGCTTTGAATTGTAATACGTCAGTTAGTGCGGATTTGGTTATGAGAACTATTGGTCCTTTTAAAAGTTTTGTAAATGGTTATGCGTTTTCACCTTCTCTACCAATTACCACAACACAACATTTAGGCCAGCCGCATATTGGGCGAAGCGGAGCATTTAGTCTAACTGCACACAATGGGCTGTGAAAGGATCTGCTGCGCTATGCTGTGCTAAGCTGCCCTCAATATGCGACTGGCCTTATGCCATTTAAGTCAAAATCGACCCCGATTGAAGCTCTACAAATATTCTACTTTTGTCTTTAATCCAATCAATGTTCTGTGCCCTTGTCCTTCTCTCTCTGCAAGAGGATGTAAAAGCTCTGCTGATGTCGTTGGAGCGGCATACAGAAGCTCTGCGGGTATACCATCTAGTCCTACCGACTTGTTGTTTTTTAGTGCGTTGATCGCGGTAGCGATCTCATCTTTAGTGGGAGTTGAGGTACGAATTTGGGAAATTGCTACTTCCGGCGGCTCCGTTTGATTTCGGTGCATATCATTGGCGAATACACGGTTAAGGGCCGTAGGGGAATTGCTCCTTCCATAGCTTGAGCTGGTCCTCATCTGAAACGAGTACGACATCATGTAGGCCTTTCACCGGATGTTGGCTAGGGCGATGAACACCTGTCAGGTCTTTGGTGATTCTGTAAACTGTTCTGCTATCGCACCTTCTCGCTGCTTCCTCCCCTTCTGAGGCCAGTGTGTCAATATAATTTTGTCTCACGTTTGTCAATTCTTACGCTATGCTGACCTTCTCAATTTTCCTTTACAGGGACTCTAGTTCGATACTCGCTGCCGCTGGGGTATCTATAATACAAGCTTTCAGTAGCTAACGTTCTTCAATTCGCCTCCAGGTTTCCTCGGTGAGCCACGTGCTATGCCTTGCCTGGCTTCTACCAATAATTCTTTCCGCTCCAGGTGTGAAAACATTATTCACAGCTTTCCAATGTTCTTTGATGGTTGTCGCCAGTGAGCTGCTGATTGCTTCCACTCCTTGCGATAGATGACCCCTTAATTGTTGGCGTACTGAGGGGATCTTTAGCCGGTCGATGTTATACCTTTGAACTAATGCAGTACGTAACTGGACAGTAGCTACCATTAGGTGATGTACCGTACCATACCCATGTCGGATCCTCGTCGGTTTCGGACGTCTAAAAGACAGCTCCCAAAACGTCGGCTGATTGCCACATGGTCGATTTGGTTGGATGATGATTGCCTGTCAGTTGACACACAGCTGACTTTATAGCAGGTCTTATGCTCAAACATGGTGCCTCCTATGACAAGGTGGTTGGTGTTGCAGAAATCAACAAATCTTTCACCATTGTCATTTCGTTCACCGAGGCTTTCCAATCACATGTCTGAATCCTTCATTGTCGCTGCCTACCTCAAGTCCATTCAAGTTCACCATCACCATGATGATATCTCCATACGGCGTTGCGTTCACAGTTGTACACAGCTGTTCTACGGACAATTCTTATCTATGGATCGCTGGTCTGGCGGCCAGCTAGAGGAGTGCCAAGTATTGCGTTTGCGTTTGAAATTACGGCACATAGTACTATCGATGTCAATAATATTATTGAATACAATATGATTCAAATCTCCTTTACAGAAACGCCTATACGAGTAAAAGAACTGAATGAATGAATGTTTTATGGGCTCTGATGTCGTCTAGATTCTCTGTCAGTCCCCAAATATGGCATAGACCGCTCAAAAAAAAAGTCCAGGGGCGACAAATATCCAAAAATAATCAGTTAACATGGTCCGGTAGCAATCTCCATTGACTGTGACTCTGTTGTCAGCATCATTGAAGAAGAAGTATGGATCAATAAACCCTCCAGCATGTGGGTGCGATGGTATTTCGCGAATGGCTTCAGGTTGATTGATTTGCCCAAAAGCGATAACTTTCCTTAATAGCGAAGCCGTTAATACAGAATTCCGAGTGGATTTTAGCAACATTCGTCGACTAAATAATAAACCTGCTATTTTGGCACTAAGTTGCCCAAGTGAATAAAGAGTTGCTGTTTCAGAGCAATGTCTACCGTGTTATAACTGGGTATGCGTATTTTCCCCACATCGCGGTTTAGCAAAATTGTTTACGCAAAGATAAAGCTTAAAAATTACTAACTGGTTATAGCCAATGTTCCAACCCAGAACTAAATTTTATTTGGTTAAAATTTAAAATACATAAGCAAAATATGTATTACTGTTTTATATATAGAAGCCCCAACTTAGACAGAACTTCAACTCATTACAAATTTGATGCACTGTCTGACTCAATTTTAAGAATTATAAGGGAAGACTCTTATGCTGAAATCGTTTTTGCATGCGGGCGATTTAAATGTACAAAATTCTGGTTGGCTTCGCCACTCTGGACAGACCATACCCGAAGGAAGGTATGCTGGGCTATTCGCTGAGACAAATAGTCTTACTCAGCTCGTGAATGATCCTACACGAATTCCTGACATTGCGAATCATTCCGCCAACACACTTGACTTACCTTTCATCCTGATCCATGTATTCATTCATGGATACAACCTTAATGTATCATCATCTCTAGACTCACCCGAGCATTGTGTTGTATCAGCTAATTTCTCGTTTCTAGACCACTCAGTTAAAGAAAACCGTCCAAAAAGAATTGAATGGCATAACGAGAAAGCCAATTGGTATGGCCTTAATACATTCTTTAGGAAAATAACTGGTCGCTATTCTTCCTCGTGGATGCCACCGCTGATGCGGTCACAGACATCTTTCAAATTGATATGAAAGACCTGCGTATTCCCTGCAGAATAAATCCTGTCAAACCGAAGGATGATGGATGATATGATTTTAGTTGCAAAGAGGTTTCTAGGAACAGGGAGGTAAGCTTTCGGTTTTACGAAGCGTGCCATAAATGATTGCAATGTAACAATTCGTCGAGCCAAATTGGGCTATGATCAAAGATTGACGCAAAAAATGCTATAATGTCTCAAAAGTTGTAAAAACTTTTCATCATTCGTGGAAAGAATTTAAAATACTGCCTCGTCGTAAATTAAAATGGTCATTCACAACGCCAATCTAGCTGTCAACTCTAAGGACAAAGCCAATCTACTTGTTGCACATTATGCAGCCAGCTCCACGCTTTCAGACTGTGCGTTGCTTCCACCTGGACCTCCGAGTACTGAACACCTTATGGGACAGATTTGCATTAGTACTCGTAAAGTTGCTGGAGTTTTAAGTGACCTCAGTATATACAAATCCCCTGGGCCAGATGGTATTCCCCCATTACATCTGAAGAGTTGTTCTTTATCGCTGGCATTACCATTGCGTAAGCTTTTCAACTCTATTCCTCTGGACTCTTTCCCAGTCGTTGAAAAGTAGCATTTGCCCACCCTATACTAAAAAATGCGAACCGTCACGTCTCTCTTTGTACCGACCAATTGCACTTACTTCCTTCTAAGGTCATGGAAAAGCTAATTAACCGTCAGCTTATGAAATATCTTGTATCACGAGAACTACTCAATGACCACCAATATGGTTTCCGTGGAAAACGTACTAGAGGTGATCTGATGGCATATTCACCGAAAAGTAGAACCAGTCTTTTCACAAGTTTGGTGAAAGCAAAGTTGTTGCACTCGAGAGAGAAAGAGAGAGAGAGAGAGTTTGGCACCAAGCTCTTCCGTTTAAATTGCGTGCATTTGGAATCGATGTAATCCTGCTTTAATGGATTAGAAGCTAGCTTTTTAACCGCTCAATTAAAGTTGTCTTTGACGGTTTATTACGGCGTAAATGCGGGCGTCCCTCGGGGCGCTGTTCTTTCTCCAACACTCTTTCTTATTTTCATTAACGATCTTCTGTTTGTAACTTCGAATCCTTCGCTGACGACAGTACTCATAGCTTCTCTTATATTTTCACAGGTTCACGTCCCTTCTCTTTGGATGTGAAACTAGAACAACAGCGTATGTAAGGCTCGTTAAATGCTTACCTTGACAGCGTAGCAAATTGTGGAGAGCATAATAGAGTCTAATTTAACCCAATGTTATGTTATGTTCTGTCATTGAAGCGAAATGGTAAGATTCAGCCATTATCCATCAATGGCACTTGCATCAAGGAAACTGAAAAACAAGAAATTCTTGGTATGTGCGTCAACGACAAGCTTCGTTGGAACGACCACATATTCAACGTCACAAAAAATTTTGCGAACTGCCTTGTCTTCCTAACACAGTGCAAGAAATATTTTACTCCCTCATCTGATCTGGCTACTATATACAAGTCATTCTTCATTTGCCCTAAACTTGAGTATAACTGTCATGTCTGGTCAGGTCCACGAAAGATCACCTTGCATCTGCTTGACAGAATACAGAACTTATCGGTGAAGTAAACATAGCGAAATCAATAGATTCGCTTGAACACTGCAGAAACGTTTCCTGCTTGTCAATGTTCTATCGCTTGTTCCACCAGCGGTGCTCCAGAGAAATAGCCAGTTGCATGCCACCTCTCCTTGAATTCAATTGCAATACTGGTGGCGCTTTAAATGCTCATCACTTTACCCTCAAGCCCATCTTCGGACGTACAGTTAAGTTCAGGGATTCATTCTTCAGTCATACAACACGTATGTGGAATGCTTTACCAGGCTCTGTATTCCCGCATCAATATGATCCACAGGCATTCAAAATGCATGCACATCGACATCTCGTCTGTCCTTCCTTGATGTGGTCAAGCTGTGCCTAGCATCATAAGGATTTAAATCAAAATGCATGCACATCAACATCTCCTCTGTCCTTCCTTGATGTGGTCAAGCTGTGCCTAGCTTCATAAGTCTTTAAATCCCTTTAGCGTGGGCCAATAAAAAAAAAATTAATAAGAAAGTTGGATGAACGGGTTAGCTGCGAACTGAATTTATAAAAAATAAAGCACCGAGTTTGATAGCTCGACATACCAATGTGCAGACTCAATTTTTGCCTCAGCTTTTTCGAGAGATCCGTGTACATTGATTTTTTTCTCTCAAAGATTGACACAATCAAACACACATATACATATAGATAAATGAATATATATCTAAACGGAGGCACAAGCGTACCAATCAACTATGCAATCTTACAAAATATCTTTCTTCCTTTCGGTTAAAATTGAAATGATTTACGAAATGCGAATTCAATTATTCCTCCTTTCCATGCCATTAACTGTTTTCATTGATGTAAGAGATAGTATATCCTCCCATTAACATCAGAAGTACTAAAAAGATGAAGAACATTAGCGTTTATTGCATCAACCAAGTAAACCCTTTCTATATTCATTTCTTTTTGTAAAGATCGCATTAACGTCAAGTTTTTTTTTACTTAGAAAAATAGTAATGGCAATGTTAACACTCTTCTTACACAGGTGGTGTAATCAAAAAAAAATTCAAATCATCGATTAGGAGGATGGCTAAGGACGCCTCTGTATCTGGTCGGGTAGTGATGGTGTGAAATTTTCCAACATATCAGCCCTAAAAAAATACTCTCTTTTCAGACATTACCCTATCGAGAAGGAAGAAAAGCTAACTACCAGTTTGTGTGAGTTGTTTGGTGGGAAAATTATTTAAACGCTTAAATGAGGTAAATTTCAATATCAATTGAAATGTGAATTGTTTCGTTTAATAGACTGATATTCTATCTTTGCTTTACGACAGGGAGCGAGAAACAAAACACACTATGTTCAGTATAGTGTTAATACGACCACCTGCAATTTACCCTCAGTGCTTTCAGAGTAGGCGGTAAGTTGATATCCTTGCAATTCCTGCCAATTAGACTGCAATCTGCTGACCGATGCAGTCGTATTCTCGTATTTTAGGCATTCACTGTTGGCCAGATAACAAGCATCTCGTATTCGCACATAGGCATCCGTTTTGATATGGCTGTTCAGTTGGGAAAATGGCAAAGATCGGCGTAATTTGGCCCAGAATAATTGGGAAATTGATGGAAATCGCACTCGTACTCGTATTGCAAAATGAAACGAAATGTGCATGTGTATATATAACAAGCTCATCTCAATGACTGGCTGCAATTTAATTCAATTCATAGATAATAATTGGATAACTGACGAAGATTTCCCGTTGGCACCAATCAACATTTATTAGCACACTTAGTAGAAATTTCTAATTGCCTTTTTTGGGTGCCCTTGTCCATTACAATGGACATCAACATTGGTACTCAATATAGAATGACACGCGACACACGTCAAAAGCGGGATATCGAAATCATCGAAACCAGCTCCCAAAATTACAGCCCTCTAGGTCGTGCGAAAGATGGTTAAAAAAGACATCAAACACGAGAAAATGGCGCGATTTCAACCAATCACAAGCGCTACAAGCGGCACGCAACACGTGTCATACTCGGAATATAAAAAAATACTAGATACTCACAAAATTTCAGCTCTCTAGGTCGTTAGGAAGTTAGTTAAAAATGACCTCAAATTAGCCGGAAAAATAAATTTCAACCCATCACACGCGCCACACGTGACATGCGTTATACCTGGAATATAAAAAATGCTACTTTGGACGTAGAAACTCAAAAAATTTCAGATCTCTAGGTCGTGTGGAAGGGGGTTAAAAAGGACCTTGATCTACAGACAAAAAGGGGTCAAGTCGAGTTAAATAAACGTTTTTAAAAACAAAGATGAAATGACAGTTCTCATATGGGTTTGTATAAGCTATGTGTTATGAAGTTTACCTTGCTGTTCGGCTTTCTCATTTTCGCTTCAGTTGTTGTAGTTTGCTCTTTGATATACTCGCGGAAATACTATAAAATGATACACATGCTTATTCGTGTACGCAGACGAATTTTGCGTGTATGTAAATATATAGAACATACAAAAACCAACAAGAATTCATGGCAGTTGCAAAAAATTTTAAAAAATTTTAAAAGCATTCCAAAATCTCCTAGCATCAGATTTAAAATCGAAGCACAAATAATAATTACGAGGGTTGTTTGCTAAGTCAGTGACTTTTTGAATATAAAATACTTTTTTCGACAAAATGTCTCGTAGACGGCTCGACATGCCGACAAATCTGTCTCCTCTAACAAATCGATTTGCCGCAAATGATTGCATGGGCATGCGATATCTGTATATTATATTATCTGTCCTAAAAGCGACTCGTCGTTTCACATCACATGGTCGTTTCACGTCAAACCAATGGCTGTACGCCTCGACACATCCCTACCCAATATTTTGTTGGTAAAATTGTTCTTGGGGATTTCGAGAATGTGAGTGTGAAGTTTCTCAAAGTTTTGAGTGGCACCAACTCTTTCAGTGATTCTCAAACTTTTATATAAAAAATGAGAAATATTTTCGTTGTAAGACAATTGACATTAAATCAAAAATAACACAAATAACAACAAACATATAACGGGCAGCTGTAAGTCCTTGAATGAGTAAACATACGATCTTTTATTAGAAAAGATTTGACAAACCTCCTTATTTATTAATTGGAATATTTCATGAAATTGTAAAAGGTGCGTAGGATTTAAGGAGGAACTCTCCTCTATTTCTAAACAACCCTGTATAAACGCAGTCGAATTGCAACACATAGCAGAGTCCTAGCTGTGCCATCATTACTATAAGGCTGTATATTTGCAATAATTTTGTACTCCCCATTTAAGTAGGGATCTGGTAGATTTCTGAAAAGGGATTTCATGGTCCAGTTATTAAGTGTGAACACATGCTGGAAATCAGAAAATACATTTAAACGATCGGTATATTCAGTTGTAATTGGAGCGTCTTACGCCATTGAGTGGAGGGCACGCCCTTTCAGACTCATCAATTTGATTCACGTATTTATGCCAAATCTCAGTTGGACTAAAGAGCGTTGCACAGACATCCTGTCTTCTTACAGTGAAAACTGTATGCACCCATTGTCCTCGTTCCATCTTCATGACATTTGCCTCTAACTATAAATACAAGAACTCCTCCAGTTACCGCATTCAAAAATAAGAAGAAGATACATTTCCAAACTTACATAGATTCTGTCTGTTGGCTCTTGGTTGCCCAATATTTTCAGTGGTCCATTACAAATGATTTCATCATCGCTGACAAATTCAAAAGTCACATTCTCGAAATTTGTGTAGATGGGGAGGAAATTGTCGGGGGCAGTCTCGCAAGGGGTGAAGATTTGTTCATCTTCAAAGACACCCTCATAATCGTAAGACTGAAATAAATTTTTAACAGTTGGTCTTTTTTTTTACTTACAAAGGAGTTATACTTACGGCGACAGAAGTCGTTTGCCCAAGAAGTGCAATTATTGCGATAACTACCAGTTTGCTGTACATGATCTAAAGAATGGTACTACAAAAATAAACTATTTCCACTGAATGGGTCTTTTTATAAAGCCCTGGTTGTGCAGAACACACACAAGCATATACAACGCTTGACAATTAATTATAGGGAAAAAATGCATAAGATATCAGTTTAGTAATTAAATGCAGCCTTTGTTCTAATTTCATAAGCTCAGCTGAGATAAAACTTTAGAACAATAACAACTGATCCGTTAGGCAGTCAAAGTATTAATCTAACGGTGATCTACATGCTGCATGGAATTTTCAGAGTGATCGGATGTGAATGAATGCTCTTATCAACACGTAATGCTAATTATATTTGATGGTAATTTACCCATAATAATGGACTAACTACACACACCGATATACACTGAAAGTTTACTTTGCATGTTTCAATATTCAAAAGTTCTTTTTTTATATCAATATTTGATATGATAACAGTGATTCTCTGACGAAATGCACAAACATTACTTATATTATATGCATAACACTCAATCAAAGTAATTTTTTAATTGTATCTGAACTCTTTCTCTGTGTTTACTGGTCACGAATTCGATCCGATGTACATCCAGGTCCAACTGTTCCGAGGTTCGCCTGAAGCATTGCATGTATAATTATCCCAATATTAATTGGTACGCCATTACCCACTGACTAGAACTGCTCTCTTTTATGTTTAGTTATTAATGAGTTATGGTTATTCTTACGTTGCCATTTATATACAACTTACCGGTTTTAGTTTTTGAAAAATTAATACAATTTTAGTAGTTACATAATGGTCTTTGCACTATGAGCACCCCAGCTTGCGTTAAAATTATTGGCAAAAAGTTTCATTGATGACAAAAATTATTGAATACAACATCATCACAAATCTCCTTCACGGATTGCGATTAAATGAAATGAACTAAATGTTTCATAAATCGGGTCATATGCTGGCAATTTTTCGTTTGATGTGGGCCCCGACGTCGTCTTAAGCCTCTGTCTCTCTCTAAAAATGGCATAGTACGTTGAGGTTACAAAAACTCAAAAAAGTCCAGAGGCGGCAAATCACACGATAGAGGCAGCCAGTTGACTGGTCCATTTCTGAAGACAACAGGACCACCGAACTTTAACCCGATTGCCTGGTCAGCAGTGTGACATCTGTTGAAACCACCTATGCCCTAAGTCAACCTTTTCGAATTTATTCCTAGCGATCCGCATTGACTCCATTGGCGGTCAGCCATCAGAAGAATAGGGGGAATAAGACAAAATGCATCAGAATTGGAAGTGGCCGTAACTATCTCTGACTGGTAGAAGTGCGATCAAACCTCCATGCAGTGGCCGCCGTCCCTTCAAAGTAAGGTTGGCGCGAGGCCAATAACCTCGCCCGTAAAAACTTATTATTACAGAACCCAATATCAGTGTTGGATACACTGATGAACGACCACGGCAACGAAAATGGCTAAACGATTTAAGAATTTTCTTATGGAACGTACGCTCACTGTATAGAGCTCGAGCAGCTAGCCGACACCTTTGTCCGAATATAATGCTGACATAACAGCAATTCTGAAGATGCGGGGAACGGGGAACGGTGTCTCACCAAAATCAGAATATGACATATATTACAGCTGTCAAGCAAGACTTCAAGTGCTCAGGGTGGGATTTCTAGCCAGCAAAATAATGAAACCCACCGTTATCGGCTATTGGCCCATACTTTTTTTTCCAATAATCTTCGCAGTCACAGTCTTTATAATTAAATAAAAAATTGATTTATTAATTTCCAGTAATGTGCTTACATAATTTTATGAAAAATTATTTAATTATTCTTGTTTGTGTGTTCTCAAGAAATATTGTTCCAAGAAAATAACGATCAGGAACTTGGAAAGAGCATTGTTTGTTGCCCAAGATAAAAGTTAACATCTTTCAAGTAATGACAGAAGTTGAGTTTTTGGTAAGCCATCGACTCTCTGGTTGTACGTGACTCTTTCGTTTTAAGTTGTTGGTTTTCATAAACAATTCTTCGTATTGTTGTAATTATTATTTGTTGTTTTTATAATTTTTTAATTTTATAATCTACTAGCTATACCCAGCGTTGCCTGGATCCTCAGTCTTCATATCAAGCTATCCACTACGTCAACCCTCTAAACGCCATTACCACACTAACCCTTCAAACATCCACCTCAACCGTCCCCACCATATCACACAGTCTTAGAGCTATGCATGAACAGACATACAGACACACAGACATACAGACATACAGACATACAGTCATACAGTCATACAGACATACAGTCATACAGACATACAGTCATACAGACATACAGGACGTACAGACCTACAGACCTACAGACCTACAGACATACAGACATACACACAAAGTTTCTTGAAATTCATTTAACAAATATTCGCGGCTTTAAAGGCATTTTAACTCAGATTGAAACTAAAATTTCAAACGATTCCATGTTTATTTGTTCCCTATATCGTAGTCCAAATAGTCAAATAGTATTGAGTTTGACTATTTATCGGAAACTATAGAGAAGATTTACCAGCACTCACCAACATCGGAATTATGGTAGTCTTGGGCGATTATAATGTGCACAATGATGCTTGGTCGACATTTTCCAATGGTAGAGATCGAACAAATGAAACCGCAGAACTATTTTCAATCAATCAATCTTCTCACCCAACTCATCGATAAACCAACAAGATATCCCGATAGATTTATTTCTAACTTCTTTGCAAGATAAATATTCAATTGATTTATCTACTCCTTTCGGACAACGCTCTGGTAATAGCCAAATTTTCATTTAGCCCAACCCTTTTGAAGCCAAATCTTAAAAGGCTTCTCTGGCACTTCAAAAATGCTAACTGGAATAAAAACTGGTGTTTTTCCATCAATTTGGAAAATGGCTAATATGTATACAATTCGTTCCGAAAAAAGATGGTATCAGCACCTACTGACTACCGCCCTATTGCTTTGTTGTCAATTCTATCCAAAGTAATGGAATCTATCGTTAATTTCAAATTAAGAAGCTATCTGAATTCGAATGTTATCTTTTATCCGATATGCAGTATGGATTTTGAAAAAATCGCTCCTCAGGTGAACTCATGGTGTGCATCATTGCTTGGAGCGAAGCATTGAAAATATAGGTGAATCAAGCATTGTATCCTTGAATATTTCAAAGGCTTTTGATAGAGTATTGCATGATTGTCTTGTAAATAACATTCGTTTTCTCAACTTAGACAGCTCTCTCATTGCATGAATGAGGATTATTTATGGAATCGCAAAATAGAAGTTGAATTGAATGGTATTTCTTCATCTTCGCATTGGATCAATGCTAGCGTGCCACAAGGGTCTTCCTTGTCGCCTACGCTTTTCTTAATATCTATTAATGACCGATTGTCTTCTACAACCTGTGATATCCATTCATTTGCTAATGATACAACGCTATGAGCTTCCATTAAGTTTGTTATTCAAAAAGAATGTAATTCTGGCTTGATTGGTTTGCGAGATTTAATGAATGCGGTTATTCTGTCGAAATTTCAAGTCATTCTTGATTGGGGCAGATCTAATAGAGTAAAATTAAACCCAAATTAAATCCAGGCTTGTCTTTTTTCTCAAGAGGCAGTTCAGCATTATGTGGCACTGGTTATTAATGGTGTGAGATCTGATTTACTTAAAATTTTTGGTTTAAAAGTTTCAAGTGAACTTTCTTCAAAGGAACATATTTATGAAATTTCAAGAGGAGCTAGCCAATGGTTAGGTTTATAAAACGTTGTAACTTCTAATTCACCGCCTCTGAAGTAGTAATAAGATTATTTAGGACTTATGTCAGGACAATTTTTGAATTTAATTCATATGTATGGGGTGGGGCTGCAAATCGCATTTGAATTATCTTGATATAATTCAGAATAGAGTTGTCCGTTTAATAAACGATGTAACCATTAGTTCACTTCTTGATTCTTTGGAGCATAGTCGAAATTTATTACTTGAACTGTTTTTTCTACAAGTTTTACTAGATGCTCTTCAGAAGCCCGTTCTTTAGTTCCAGATACTTTTGTCGGCAACGTGAATACTCGTGAACATAACATACTGCATATTATAATGCCTTACCTTTTACATGTAGAACCCAACATTTCATTTTTCTTTTATACGAGATTGACATCGATGTGGAATCAATTAGTCGAAACGTGAAAAATGTTATATATTGTAAATTACATTCCTTCGGTGTTTATTGCAATGTCGCAAGTCATTCAGGGAGTTTTCCCTTGGCCATAAGTGTACATATAAAAAAAATAGAGATTGCTACTGAAAAAAATACCAAAATACAGGAGTGTATGTGAAACAAAAGTGAGCGCTGATAGCAAAATTCGTAATCAGCATAAAAAACATACAAGGACTACCGAAGAAGTTTCAATTCTATCAGGTGCACTGTGGGATGGAAGCGCGCTTGTTTTTGTTACTTACGTGGTAGTGCACTTACAATGTTATTGTCTCGTATCATTATGAATTCCTTATGAATTTCCGTTCGATTTATCAAAACTGTACACTTTAAGTGCTAATGGATTTTTTCATTGCCCGTAATTGGATACGCTTGTATTGTACATTTGTCTACAATACATACGCAAATGGATTCGCCAACTTATGTAAAAGAGCTTGATTTTTGCAATTGCGACATCACTTCAACAAGAAAACTCTATTGTCTCCTTTTGCAATTACTGCAATAATTGATTCAACATCTCTTACTTACTCAGAATATCTTTTGGAAAATCAGTTTGCAGCAAGAACACAGAATATAGAACAACACATTTCAACCTGAGCCTGTCGTGATTCATAGCCTGCGAATTAAGTTTTCATTTACGGGTGAAAACAACAGGAATCCTCGAACATACATCACAAGGACACAATCATAGCTAAGTTATGCTATCAGCTTGTGTTCTTACTGAAGATTTTCGCCTTTGTATTGCAGACTTGCATACCACCAACACGTGGATGGAATTCCCTCTTAATCAGGGATGAAAATCTTCGAATAATGCTGTCAAGCGTGATGTATTAGGGTGTCCACTGCAAAGTGCTTTGCAGTGTCCCTTGTTTCGTACGGCAAGGAGTAACGTACTGCCCGACAAATGCACTATAAACATCCATCACCACATCAATGTTTAGAAGGTGGCGTGTGCGATGTGTGTTGAATGCTGCATGTCGCTGCGCTATGTGGAATTGCGTGCAATTTGTTTTTTGCACGCAACGCAATTCGATTGGCAATCTCGTTTTATAGAAACATTTTCATTTGGCTAAAAGGCTAGAGACTGCCACCTCAAGCATTGTACTTTATGGGGTTCCTTCCGGTACGGTACAGGGTATTTTTCTATGCGAAACATACAAAGCAGAAATATTCGCAATTTTATAATGCATGTCGCCGTTTGACTGTAATATATTTTAAGTATTTTTACCACCATTCGACTTTCTTCGTAGGAAGTATTATTTTTTAATAAAACAGGGAATAGACTTTGGTAACGTTGAAAGTTAAAAAAGGCAAAATAAGATAAGGCGTTTACTAAAAGAACGCCAATACCCTTGACCTTTTTCTTACCTCTCATCCTAACAAATACACCGTCAATGTATTATCACTTCTAGGCTCTTCAGACCATTGTGTTCTATCATCTAATTTCTCGTTGTCGAATACCGCAGCTAAAGAGAAAACTCCTAAATGAAAAGAGTAGCTACACCCTACACGAGAAAGCCGACTGAGTTGCCTCAATAATTTCTTTAGCAGCATTAACTAGCCACTTAATGCCCATACCATTTCTGATACGATCACGAACATAATCCAGGACTGTATGAGAAAATTTATCCCTTCCAGGACTAAGTGTATCAAGGTGAAGGGAAATGTCTGGTATGACTTAAGCTGCAAAGAGGCTTCTAAGAACCGGAAATTATGCTTTCGTTTATATAAACTAAACCAGAAACTGAGACTAAAAAAACAACCCATAAAATTAAAATTTTTCTTGTAAATTCTATAATCGGAGATACACATACACACACACACACACACACACACACACTGCGTGCTCGGCTTGTGGCAAAATCATCCACGAAATGACGCAGCGGCAGCGAACAGCGCTGCTCACAAAGCACAGAGCTCAGACTTTGCCGTGATCTGATGCGATATAGCGATATTTAAAAATTGTATATTGGGGTCCCCAAGGGTCGATCGCTCCAAATTACAAAATTTGTTTTCCATCGAAGACACACATGTGTACAAAATTTAAAGAAAATCGGGTAAATTTTGTAAAATATTTGTATTTTATTCTTCTTCTATTAAATTTTAATAGAAGGTATTGTCACCGGAAATATACATGTGTGCAAAATTTCAATAAAATCTGACCATGGGAAGTGGGCTAAAAATTGATCAGAAAATCTGACCAGCCAGCCAGCCAGCCACGTGTACGCGAAGTTAATATAGAGAATTTAAAAATACTTAAATATCACAAAGGTAGTAAGCATTTTGATCATTCGTAAAACGAATTAAAAATACTGCCTCGTTTTTAGTTCAAACGCTTATTTACAATGACATTCCAACTGTCAGCCAATCTGCTTGCTTCACATTTCGCAGCCAGCTACCAGATTATGTGTTATCGCCACCAGTAATATCTAGAGTCCAATCCTCTATGGGATACGTCTACATTCGTACTCGTCAAGTTGCTAGAGTTTTAAATGTTCTCAACATTCATAAATCCGCTTTGCCTGATGGTATTCCTAACATAGTTTTGAAGAGGTTTTCTTCAACGTTGGCATTGTCACTTCACATCAGGCTTTCCCATTTCTCGTATTCTTCTGGAGTCTTTTCAAGGAGTTGGAAAACAGCTTTTATACAGCCGGTCCTTAAAAACTCCAGTGTTCAACGCATAAGCGCCGGTGTTCCCCAAGGCTCTGTTTTGTCTCCGACACTCTTTTTAATTTTCATTAATGATCTCCTATCCGCTACTTCTAATCCAATTTATTTTTTTCTTAGCTTTTCATATGAGTTTGTGCTTTCTGCATGCCCGCCTTCATCCCAAGTGGAACTTGATCAACAACGTATGTTAAGCACGTTAAATTCTGGAGTATAACTGTAGTATACACAGTAGTCCCCACACAATTGAGTAGAATTTAACGCTTCCAAAACCCAATGCTGTCTTCTGTCGTCTAAGAGTAATTTAAACACCCAACCTTTATCCATTAATGGATCATGCATCAAAGAAACTGAAAAAGTCGCAATACTCGGTATATGCGTCAACAACAAGTTTTGTTGGAACGACCACATATTTGCCATCGCCAAGAATGCTGCGAAATGTTTAGGTTTCCTAAAACGGTGCAAGATGTACTTCACTCCCTCAGACCTGGCTACTATTTACAAGGCATAATTCGCCCTAAAATTAATTACAACGACATAGGTGCTCCCTAGACCACATTGCATCTACCGGACAGAATTCAGAACCGCGTGATAAAACTTTTGGTGACGTGATATCTTAGGAATGTCATTGAACGGTATTTGACAGAAACGCCAAAATGAGCGTTGTATAGCGCGTGTCTAAAAATTATTAAAAGTATTGATTGGTGATGAGTGGTCGATCTGTACATCTTCATTGTTCTCCTAGATCTGCCGTAGCGTGAATATTTTGTAGGTTGTATATTTTCACGGCATAAAGTCGCACAGGTAGGGAATATTCAGGTCGTTTAAGATTGACTTTAGTGATGCTCCGTTGTTGTGGGTTTTCTAATACCCGAATTTGGATCTTGGCTGCAACTAGGTAGTGAACAAAGTCAATGTTGGCCACTGTAAAGGTGCGGACATCTAGAATACTGGAGTCATATCTTGCATTGATCAATTTGGTTGACGCTGTGTTGATCGGGACCGTCTAGTTCCCTGGTGGACAGTGAGACGGAGAAACCTTGTTTTAGCTATAATGACATTCCTTCCGGCATAGAATTTTGTTGATTCGAGGAATGTTTTTTCTAACGGGGAAAGTAATTGGTTGTAAAAAGAAACGAACTTTTAACTCGTACGCATATATATTTTTATTGCATGATTGAAAATTATGTTCCTACCTAAGCTTTGATTAAAGAAAAGTTCGCCTTTTATTTCCTCCAGTTAAATGTTAAACTTATTCACTCGCTCGTCACATGCAAATATTGTCACGTCACGGGTTTTCACGTCACATCACGTCATATATAAAGTTGATTCTTAATTCTTGTGCACCAAAGAACATTCAACGCTTACTTTGGAGCTTACTTCTCTTCTGTTATGAAAATGTTAAAATGTACATAAATTGATGGGTGGTTATATATCAACCGCACGCAACAGTTCACAAGGTTCCGCAATGCCCCAACGACACCAAACGATTAATTAAAAATTTTATCATCACGAACATTAATCTCGAAGTTTCTCCGTACCGTACTTCGTGCTCCGTACCGCTTGATTCTGTATATAATGTTATATTCGTTCATTTATGTTGGTTGATTATAATTACCAACAAGTAGCCATTGGGCTTTTTAATGTTTCAGTGGCAGATTATGACGTTTTTTGTAATTTTTGTTTTAGTCGTTTAAGGCTTTTTGTTCGTTTGGAAAACGGATTGTTTTCTTCCACTATTTTTCAACTTCATGTTGTTGCTGTTCACAATTTATCCAAAGATAAATTAAAGTTTATTTTCTTAATACATTTAACGGGGGAATACAATCTGATTCATTTTCAGGCACAGTATTAAATTAATACGTTGTAACTTACACTGTAATGAACGTGATATAGGGTCGACCTAAGAAGTATCCTCGCATAAATAGGCAGTAGGAATTTAGGAACAATGCCACCCCTACATCACCCCAGCAAATAAAAAAATAGCAACCATTACAGGTTTTAGGCTCTTTCCTAGACAATTGGATGGAGCTTATGAGTGACATTAAAAGTTTTTGTTTGTTAAGTCTATGATTAAGTTCTACTCCTTAATTGCCTACGAATCTCTTGTAGTAGCATCCGATTGGTAGTAATCTATGCTTATGTTATTCTGATATTAATTCTGGCGATGGCTTTATGATTTACAAAATCCTCCACTTCTTGTAAATCATAGTTGTTACCAGTAGTGTATTGTACACAAGGTTCGTACACTTTATTAAATAAATTACTATGTGGTATTGTGTTTGTTTGTCACTAGGTCATTTACTTACTTATGTCCTGTGACATCTATTGGGTCATAGAGGGTTTAGAGTTCTGAAACGTGCTTTCACTTCTTGAAACACATTTCTATCGCTCTAGATTTCTCTTCTACCATTCTGCGCCACGTTTTCCTAGAGCGACTCACTCTTTTGCCAGTTTGGGTAAGTTTTTTTTTATAAATAGCGTACGATTCAAGGAATGCCTGGACACACCATGGGCTTAGACATATTTTGGATAGAAGAACGAAAGTTTTGTGGTGACTGGAATGCATTCCATTTCATGGCATGTTTTCCAATAGATGGATGTGGCCATTGTGTATGCCTGATTCTAGTGTCTTGTAGAAGTTTTCTGACCCATTATTGAATCATATACCTTTGCAGCCTACGAACTAGACCGTTCCCAGTACTACAAACATACAGTAGAACTGACTCAACCTTGGAACAGAACAATCACAACTTGGTTTTAGTACTATTATCTTTGCTCTTTCACAGTTTGGTCAAAATTCGAAACGCAGCTATTGCCTTTCCTATTCTGCTGCATACATAAAGTTCGGTGTTACCATTTGCCGAGACAATACTTCCCAGATAAAAAAAAAGAATTCGACTTTCTCGACCAACTGTCTCTGTAATGTTAAATTGAGCGGTGGAGGTGGAAAAACTTATAAAATTACTCTGAACCGATTCATCCTCAGTACCAATAAGCCGGCTACTTTCGATCACCATTCCATCAAGTACATCAAGCACTTTCAAGAGGAATTAGAGGCTCCACCAATGACCGCAGACCACACTATGCTGCCGCCACAAAGCCTAGACAAAGTTAGCATAGCGATAAATCGGCTCAAAAATAACAAGGTTCCGGGATCTGGTGGGATCCCAGCGGAGCTGATTAACAGGTGAGGCGCCGCAATATACCAAGCAATTCATGAACTTATACTGCAAGTATGGGAGGAAGAAGCGATGTCAGAAGGCTGGCGTAGTGTCATTCTGCAGCAATCACAATCTGTAGCAATTATCGTGGTATAACGTTGTTGAGTACCGCGTATACGATTTTCTTTTTTTCCTTCAAGACAGGATAGCCCCATACGCTAAGTAATCATTGGTCCATACCAGTGTGGCTTCATCCCAGGCAAATCAACAACTGATCAGATTTACAACCCTAGGCAGGTGATGGAAACATTTCTAGAGATTCAAAACTCACTAAACCATCTTTTTATAGACTTTATATCATAGCTAGAGTAGAACTTTATAAAGCCAGAAGAATATTCGACATCCCAAATAGGTTGACCATGACCAATGTTATAAACCAAGTAAAAATATCCGGATCACTATCAAGCCATTTCAAATGGGATGGAATGGTCCGCGTCCTCTCCAAACTGGCGTTATAGAAAGTGATCTGAGACTCTGAAAAAACGGCGAGAGGAACAACCCTCTATAAGTCCATTCAGATACTGGCTTACGCTGACGATATTGACATCGTTGGTAGAAACTAAAGAGCTGTACAGGAAGCTTTCATTTAGATCGAGCAGGCGGCACGAATCTCGTGCTGCACATAAATGAGAGCAAAACAAAGTACATGGTGGCCACGTCTGTGAGTAGAAGATCCAACATTAGTCCCTCAATTAAAAAAGTGAAGCGCGAATTTTAAGTAGTGCAATCCTTTAACTATCTTGGGTCAACTGTAGCAGCCAATAACAGCATGTAACCAGAAATACGCGCACGATTGCTTAAAGCCAACAAAGCCTACTATAGTCTGTCAAGACTCTTCAAATCCAGGAACTTAACCATAACATCCAAGCTGCTGATATATAAGAAGATGGTCATACCAGTACTTACATATGGATCCGAGACTTGGGTGCTTAGCAAAAAGCAAAGCAATCTGACCTCTTAGCCGCGTTCGAGAGAAAAGTCTTACGGAGAATTGTTGGCCCCGTATGTGAGGAAGGACGCTTCCGGAGACTTTATAATGATGAGATCTACGAGCGTTACCGCGATGTCGACATCGTGAACTAGCTCGCATGAGCGAAGAGCATCCTGCTCGGAATGTCCTTCGCGGTAGGATTTATGGAACACGACAGCGAGGGCGGAAGGATGGCGTAGACTAGGATGCCCAGATGCCAAACTGGATGACATAGGCTCGGACCAGTGGAGAGACTTTTTGCGGGAACGTTTAAAGACTAACTGATAATATACAGAAATAAAATTATGATAACTTCAATCGATTGATTGAATAATGAACCCATTGATTCTCGTATAGTATATAATATAACCAATTTTAAATAAAAACAGCCAAAAAACAAAACTTATCACAAAAACTTAAAGCCCAAAAAACATAAATTGAAATATTTCAGAATAAATTCCATCGGAGATAAGCAACTAATGGAATTAAACAAATCTCTCTCTTATATCAAAGGATCAATTTCGTCTTAGAAAAGAAGAAAACAAAATACATATACCATGAAAACAGCGTTGAAAAGAAGAAACGGACACTTGTATCAGTTTATTTTTATAAGCCTATGCTTTTTATGAAAAGTTCGTGTCCATTATTGGCAATTACCAATACATAATACATGTAATTGATTTAAATTCATTCTGTCAATGTTTCAATTTAACATAAAATCATCAAGAACTTATTTGCCGACCCAATAACAAATGGTTGTTGGTTGGATTTTCTTAGCATGGTACCCGCCCAGGACAAGTAATTGAAATTCATTGCAGGACTATTCCACTAGCTTAGCTATAGATGGAGGCTAGGAAATATTATCACGATATGCTCATAGATGGGTTCTGGATGGATAGAAGATTTCGGCAATATACCACTATTTTGTTTGGCCATTTCGTTGCGGGGATGCTCAGTTTTTCCGCCTGATTTACATAACTGCTGGTGTATCATAAAAATGTCACACATTTCCATATAACAACAACGGAACTAGTAATTTCTTGTCGTTGTCATCACATTGGATCGATCCTTTTTATATTGTCTAGTGAATTTACAATGCATCGTTACTTTCAATTTCATTGGATTTTTAGAGTAATTCTGCAATAGAGTGGGAAGCAAGCGAATTTATTACACTAACTATGAACGTACAACGCAATCTGTTCCTATCAAATAATTGGCAATTACTTTGCATTCACACAATGATTGAGGGATTACGTATGTTAGCTACTGTTGGAACCACCAGAAAGTTGAATTTAAACTCCAATGTCATATAACCTAAAATAATAGAACATAAGCGTTTAGTTATAAATCTAATATTTTTATTGTATACTCTATTGATACTCATCTTATGACCTTTATCATGCAGTAGTATAATTTATTGATAATCTGAAATAATTATTATTTTGAAACCTCAAATGAATATCTCTATATTGTAAGGCCGATTTTGGTCCCGCCATCCGCGGTAAGGGGTTTTATCTTAATATATAAAAACGTTGGTGCGTATGTATGTCTGACTATCACGGCTGAACCACTGACGCTTTCCAACTTACACTCACATCATATGTTCGTATGGTGCACCAGATTGTTTTTGTTTGTGCTAGATCCGAAAATTCTTATTTATGTATCGATTTGGCTCAAATTCACACCATATAATATTTAAATAACAAGAAAGCCTTTGGCATTTGGACCCGTTTATATGGTTTATACGGGTTGCAAAGCAACGTTTTCAATTCGCTTATAGGGGGCAGATGTCGTATCTCCCCAGTAGAATAACACTTACATATAAACTTAATTGTAAAACATTGTAAATCTAAGCCTAAAGAAATAAAGCGAAAGTCAAAGTAAAGCAAACGTCTTGTCATATGTGTTTATAACTTTTCTGTAACGAACTCACTGAAAACCGGTGAGCATACCTCAGCTATAGAAGTAAACTTCGTTACAATATTGTGCGTATGCATCACGCCTAAATCACTGAACGTATCGAGTAGAATTTAACGCTTCCAACATCCAATGATATCTCCTGTCGTCTAAACAAATCCTAAATCCCATGCCATTATCCATGGCACATGCATCAAAGAAATTGAAAAACTCGCAATTCTCGGAATGTGTGTTAACGACAAGCTTCGTTGTATTGACAACATATTTACCGTCGCCAAAAATGCTGAGAAATCTTAAGGGTTTCTTACATGGTGCAAGAAATATTTCACTCCCTCTAATCTGGCTACTATCTACAAGGCTTTTACTCGCCCTAAACTTATAGTACAATTGTCATATCTGGTCTGGTGCACCTAAAACTATTCGTACCTTCCATCAGCTAGATGGAATACAAAACCGGCGAGCGTTTTCAGCTTGTGTCTGTTTTATCGCTTCTTCCATCAGCGGTGCTCAAGAGAAATAGCCAACTGCATGCCACCTCTCCTTGAATTCAACCGCAATACTTGTGGCGCTCTAAATGCTCATCAGTTTACCGTCAAGCTCCCACGTTATTCCGAAAGATCTCAGACCAATCAGTCTTTCATCATTCTTGTTAAAGACACTGGAAAGACTGATCGATATCTACACACGCATTGACAAAGACTCCTGTCTACAGATCAGCACGCGTATTTTAAAGGCAAGTCTGTAGAAACAGCTTTGCAGACACGTTCTATTGATCATTCCCTTTACCACAAGGAGTACACAATGTTGGTATTCCTAGACATTGATTGACATTGAGCTTTTAACAACGTCAACACATCCGCGGTTACGGACGCACTGTCGACTTTGAGGGTGGACGACTCGCTTGGCGAATTGATTAATCTTCTGCTCACAAGTAGGATTATTAATTCAAACCTGGCCGTGTCGTCTGCCAGAAGATCTGTCTGCAGAGGAACCCCACAAGGTGGAGTCCTATCCCCCCTTCTATGGAATTTGCGGTAAACGAACGGCTGATATGCCTAAGTGGTTAGGGCTGCAGAGCGATCGCTTATGCGGATGACGTTGCTATTGCCGTCTCAGGAAAATACCCAAATACCCAAAAGAAACTCCTGCAAAATGCTCTCAACAAGCTAACTTGCTGGGCAGATCGCTGTGGTTTATGGGTAAATCCTCACAAAACCGAGCTTGTCATATTCACCAGGAAATATAAAGTTCCACTTATTAAACCTCCTTCTATAAAAGGTATAAGCTTAACATTATCTGATAGATTCAAATATTTGGGTAGAAGCTGAGCTGGAAACCTAACATACAAGAGTGATTTCGTAAAGCCACACTGGCACTGTTTTCATACAAAAAAGCCATTGGTAGCCGTTGGGGTCTTCAACCCCATATAACCCATTGGCTATATACAGCGGTAGTAAGACCTACTTTTCTATACGGTGTAACTGTATGGTGGACTGCCTTAAATAAATCAGTAATCCTTGACGAAGCAAGCAAAGTCCAACGATCAGCTGGTCTATGCATAAGCGGACCACTTCGTACAACCACCTCCGCTTCAAGTTTGACCTCTGAAAAAAGATCGCACATCGGTGCTATTTTAGGAGTCATCACTGGACATCGCATAGGCAGGCATGCAACGAGACTTGGAGTCTTCTTAAATGACTTCTGCAGAAGCTGCATCGACGAGGAGGAGGAGGAGGAGACTATCGTCTACCTTCTCTGTACTTGTCCAGCCATCTCCCAAAGGCGTAAACTCCATATGGAAGCTTTCTTCTACAACGCAATTTATGATCTCATCAACATTGACATTGGTAGTCTCGTATGCTTCATACGAAGCTTTAATTGGTGCATCGAGTAGGTGGAAGAAATTCTTCCTGATCCGTATGGTATCACAATGGACCATTACTGGTCTAAGTGTGTCGGTTCCACTGACAGCCACCTTAACCTAACCTACCCTCAAGCCCATTTTCGGATGTACAGTTAAGTTCAGGGATTCATTCTTCAACTTTGCAAAAGGTATGTGGAATGCTCTACCAAGCTCTGTCGTACAAAACTGGCATACGAAACATAAGCTCATAGACATATCCTTTTTTCCCTTTTTTTTCCTTAACTCCCACGCTGCGTCAAACATATAGCTGATATACTTTTGATATACGGTTACAGAGATTTTATACAACAAATAAAATATTTGACAACCGAAACTAAAACCGATTCTTAGGTCATATACCACCCTTTGTATGTTTCTCTACAATGGGGCATTGGCGTTTAAGTTCGCTTACATTATTACTAACTTAGTTTCATTATTATTATTAGTGGGATTTGAATCCCACTCCATAAGCAGCAGGCAGTTTACCTTTAAAACTTTAAACTGTTAGAAGCTGCAATAAAGTTATGCAATTTTGCATTCAACATCGCTACATGATTCAAACATTGTCCTGAATTGTTATCCCTTTTTCCCATTTTTCAATTTCCCGAGCAATTCGCGTGCAATAAATCGAAATGGAAATTAATTAAACAAAGATAAATATATCGTTGCAAAAATCACAACTTCCATGACGATGACGAGGATGGCGATGGCGATGGCGACGAGACGGATGTAAATGGTATACCCTGTTTTCCTGGACTTCATCGACATTTTTTTTTCTGCAAAACTTCCACCTCCACACAATGGCAATAATAATAACTCCCTGCAATAATATTTCCCTCGCTGAAATGCTTCCCTACACATTTGAAATGAGTTTCAAGAGATTTTCTCGTATTATTGAAACTCAGTAACGGTCCCGAACAACGTCTGCATCATCGTTGTAGTGCGGCACATTGTAGATGAAATTCCTGGATCGGATGAGATGGGGCTGCGAAATGGCTGCATTGCTCCCTGTCGATTATGCCTGAATAGGCAAAATTGAAGAGCAGAGGTAGATGCAATGTTCTTAAAGTTTGCATATCGGAGCGAGATCGATTTATCGTGAGTGGGTCATTAAAAAGTGCATAAATTTGCAGTTTCGAAACTAGAAAAAAATTGTGCCACCAAATAGGCCACAGGTTAATGAAATGCGACTTAGAAATAGCTTTTTCGAAGTTTAATTAAAAGTACCTGAATATGCGGATTGACGACGTTAGGTATGAGGTCCATTCAGCAGGTTGGAAAGTTTACTATTTTCAAGCGGTAGTTGTAATTTGTTCACGTCTAAGTATTTATGTTGCTTTAGGCTAGAAGCCTAGGAAGTAGGTAACAATAGCAATACATATATTGTTATACTTATATAAACATAAAGAAATAAACACAGTATGATTATATTTGGCTCTACAACCTTGGTCCAGGCCTGTTCTCCCACAAAAAATCTCTCCACAGGTCCTGATTTCGAGTCGATGTCATCTAGTTTGGAATCCATAAACTCTGCGCGTCTTAGTCTACGCCATCCTTCTAGAGTTGGCTTTGACCGTCCTCGCTGTCGTGTCACATAAATCTTTGTTCTTGCAGTATGTGCAACGCGGTATATATTGCGTCATACCGCGAACTCTTTGGTAGAACTTCCGCGCCTGGTGCGGTCCTTGTCACCGTACTGTTCCAGTTCACCGATCATTCAGCTTTTCCTGCATTGGAGGAAAATTACCGGCGGCCACCACGTGGAGGTTTGATCGCACTTCCACCAGTCCGAGATATTTATGGCCACCTGCAATTCTAGAGCATTCTTTGTTATTCCCCATATTCTGCTGATGGCTGGCCGCCGACTATTTCGAACACATTCTTCATAATCCACTGTAAGACAGCGAGGAGATATGTAGCAGGCACAGATAATGAGTGAATTAGTGAAGGCTGAATCCTGCCAACTTGTGGAAAAACTAGAATGAAATTCAGAAAGGGCAGTGCAGGAAAGTAGATGATTACCAATAGTAATTTATCAAATTCTGATCTAAAGTTTATTAGTGTTTCTTGCACGATCACCATTTCTTTCTTACCGTTCTCACAGTCACCATAGAAAGGTACAATAAGTTACTTGACAATGGTTTTCTTTCACAGGGTACGTTCAATAGAAGATCGATAGATTTGGGATTTTAAGAACATGCCGAGTTAGATATTTGAATTCGGGTTAAATCATGCGTTTTGCTATTATATCTCCTTAGTCCTTAGGATAGAAAACAAAAAAAACGCTTCTGTTACTACACATAGGAAAACACAAATGGAAAATTCGACGATGACTATGAAATTCCCCCATTCACACATAGAATAGCCATGAAGTACAACTAAAATCCTTGTCCATTGAGTTTTGCAAAAGAACAACTAAATGTAAAAATTTCTATGCTTGCATTGTTGCATGCAATTTACCACTCTAGCTGAAAATGTTGAATTCAAACATACAGTCCAAGTACTTAACGTACAAAATTCAATTCCCACCCATTGTCAGGATCAACAAAAAGTGAACTTTTAAGAGTAATAATAGAAAGAAAAAAAACCTTCAGCTGTTGGTTATTTCCATATCGAATAAAGCAATCGGTTCGAGTAATACCATAATACCAACGGGAAGTTCCTTTGTCGCACGCTCATACAATGTGGCACAAGTTATGAGATTAAAGTTTTCTGGTTGCGCAAAAGTTACACACGTTCGCATTTGAATTTAAATATTCTATATGGTCGGTATGGACTTTAAAAAAAAACGATAACGAAGCCATAGAAAGCCATTTAACAGCTTTTCTCCTTTCTAGAAATGCAATACTATGAGAGTGCAAAGGAATTACTGTCAGATGGTTTAGAGTGCCAGAGTTTACTATAATTGTGTTATTCTGTTGTAGAGCGAAAAGTAGCTTCGATTTTTTTATTCTTTTCGTTTCGTTTTCAAGATCTTGTAAGGCGATCAAATGTTGCTCTCAGTACAAAGATTAATATACCTACTACAATGATTAAACAGTAGGTTTTTGTTAAAAAATTGAAATTGGAAAAAAATCACTATAAGTTGGCCTTTTTATCTCCTATTGGCTAAGCCGCGGAAAAGACGGCGACACATTAACTCAATCTTATATCATTACAACAATAGCCGTAGGTATTCAGGTGTTTCTTACCAAAGAACTGGTTTAAACGAAGCAAAAGGTAAACTTAAAAATAATAAAACAACCCATAAAAATTTAAATTTTTCGTATAAATTCTCTAATTTTGAAGAAAATCGGGTAAATTTTTTAAAATTTTGTATGGGTCCTTCCTACCAAAAGAACTTATAGTGTGAATATGGCTTTTTAGGAAGTTTTTATTAACAGAGCAATTTCCGTTAACATGGGTCAGGGTACACTAAAGTAAGCTTTTTCTTTAATCCCTAATCCCCGATAAATGATGTCCACATTGGAGATAGACGCTAACTGTAGAACGATCGATTTTTTTTTAGAATATACCAAAGAATCATTTGCAAAATTATTCTTGACGAATTAGGGGACACCCTGTATACATTTTTAAAAATATTTCGACTTAAACGCCATATAACGGACTCAAAAAAGAGCGAAAGCGATAATATGGCCTCAATTAGGATTCAATATATCCAGTGGTTAAGATGCGATTCTCTTACATTTTCGTAAATATCTTACTCCAACGCCACCTATCTGGTCGAAAACAAACATAAACCTATCGGAGCACCAAACGAACGAACGAATGTGAAAATGGTTTTTTTTTATAATTCGCACACGCTTAGAGGTTCGCACTCTTATAATGATCGGAGGAGATGTCTATGAGTATATGTTTCGCATACCAGTTTTGTAAGAGAAAGCTTGGCAGAGCATTCCAAATACGAGTTGTAAAGCTGAAGAATGAATCCCTGAACTTAAGTTTACGTCCGAAGATGGGCTTGAGGGTAAACTGATGAGCATTTAGAGCGCCACGAGTGTTGCGGTTGAATTCAAGGAGATGTGGCATGTAGTTGGCTATTACTCTTGAGCACCGCTGTTGGAAGAAGCGATAAAACAGGGACAAATAGAAAACGCACGGTTTAGTATTCTATCTAGCTGATGCAAGGTACGGGCTCCAACAAGGGGACGGACTGGCCTGCGCCATCTTCAAATTGGCGTAGGAGAAAGTAACCAGAGAGTCTGATGTAGCGGCAAGAGGAACAATCATCTATAAGTCCATTCAGATACTGGCTTAAGCAGACGACATTGACATCATTGGTAGAGACCCAAGAGCTGTAAAGGAAGCTTTCATCCAGATCGAGCGGGAGGCACGAAATCTGGAGCTGCACATAAATGAGAGCAAAACAAAGTACATGGTGGCCACGTCTGTGAGTAGAAGATCCAACATTAGTCCCTCAATTAAAAAAGTGAAGCGCGAATTTTAAGTAGTGCAATCCTTTAACTATCTTGGGTCAACTGTCCAAGCTGCTGGTCATACCAGTACTTACTTATGGATCCGAGACATGTGTGCTTAGCAAAAAGCATTCTAACCTCTTAGCCGCGTTCGAGAGAAAAGTCTTACGGGGAATTATTGGCCCCGTATGTGAGGAAAGACGATTCCGGACACTTTATAATGATGAGATTTACGAGCGTAAAAAATGTCCGTCTTGTTTTTGATTGCGAAACTTATTTAGATATCAAAATAGACGCCGTAAAGATATCGTTTTTGGTGATTCCAAATTCACGATTTATTTTAAAAAAAATTTCGCGGCGTGATGATAGGGCCCCTGGAGTTATTCGGACTAAGCTTACACGAAGACATTGTATGCATCAGGTTAGACTGCGGCTCCAGTTATGCAAAAAGTAGCCACATTACACTTATGAGCAAAAATTATACTTTGCTCACGCTAAGCATGTTGGAGTTTTGGATGTCCTTTATAAAACATATAAATCCATACCAAATAAAAAAGATGCTGGCAGCGAAAGCTGTAATTCACTAAAGCACTTTGTGGTCTTGACGCAACGTCTTACTATCAGTTGATGCTACAATTTCCTTTATAACAACAATTTGGAAATATCAATAATCTTGGGGATTTGCATTGCGATTGATCGGGAAACTACTGACTGTTCAAAACTTGGTTTGAGCCAGTAGCGCAACAATCCAGTTCGTGATTTATTGCTTGCTTTACCTCCTAGTGGTGGTCCCCGGGCAACTATGTGTATAAATCCTTATACATGTAGGCTTAAATTGCAAGTGCGAACGGTCTAGCGTTTCTAGTCTAGGTAACGTGGGTTAGCACCCTGCGGTACCGAAAAGCTACTGAAACCGACACAACGCCTTGGATAAGTAATAATCCAATACTGACGACTTTTGGCTATTGTACCTGAACTAAGATTGGTTTCTAGAATGTGAGGACGCTCCTTGACTTAGGGAGTGAGGGACCTCAAAATGCCAGATTTCTTCAACTGAAACGTGAGTTTACATGGCGCAGAACAGTTGAGGAGGAGTCACGGCAATTGGAGAAGAGTTGGAGAAAGCTGAAGCTCATTGCTAGGAACCGCAAGCGTTATATAGGGATATAGGATTTAACTAACTAAGTAACTAACAATTTGGACACAATGGAATTAGTCTATAAGGATGAAGCTCTTGCAAACTAATGTAGCGAATTAGTTGCAATTCCTAACTGAGAGAGAAGGTTTCTCCGAGTGTGATTTTTTTTTGGATTCATTATATCTCTTTGTCAATTGACTTTGACATTTGTTTTTCTTAGTTGACAGATAGCTGAAAATGTTGTCCCACTGAGTCCTCTGTCCTCTCGTCGGCCGGTGCCCTTCGTTACAAGGAATAACGCGACAAAGAGTAGCTATTTTTTTTGTTTAATATTTATTTATTATTTTAAAATAATTTTACATTTAAAATATAATAAAATATATATTTTTTTTTATATAATAAAATAATTCTTTTTCAATATTATACAAATAAATTACAAACTGTGTGTTTGTATTGATGTGAACTGTCTGTCTGCGTGTACGTGTGTATTCTTTTAATTTTGAAGTAAACAAAAAGTACTCATTTGTGCGAACAAAAAAAAAGAGAAAAAATTCCCACTTTAAAGGGTTAAGAACCCCAGATGGAATAAAGTGATTAGTTGCTTTTTCTATTATGTGTACAACAATTTTTAATATATTTAAGATTGACTATTCCACTATTTCAGGCCAAGGTGGGCCACTAACAAGGCAATTTTTGTTTTTGTTTTTTTTTTGATACAAAATTGTCAAAATTTGTAATTAATTAAATAGTTCAGTGCTTTGTTACAAAAAAAACTGTTTGTTAGCAAACAAATTAATTTCTTTTTTTTTACAAAAAAAAAAAAAAACTGGCACTTGGTTTGAATTTGAAGCTTTTCAGTAGTCATTTACTAGTTGTTACGTTTTTATTAAGCGTTTTTGTTGTTTTATAGTTTTTCGTTTTATTTTGTTGTTGCATAGATAAATTTCTGGCTGGACAAAGTGTACGTTTTTTATATTGCATATTAATCCTATTAATAAATTGAGATTCTACAATTCTCTCTCTCCTTCTCTCTCCCTCTCTCTGTCTATCTATTTTTCTCTTATTTGCCAAGGTTGAGTTTTCCCAACATAGAAGCAGCAGAATTTCCAGCTTGCTCCTGTGCTTTAGATGCAGCATCATGGATGGACTATAATTTCAAAAAAAAAAAAAAAAAAATAATTTGTTTATTATATAAAAAAAAATATTGAAATAAAATGTCGTACTTTTTCTAAATCATCACGCTTATGATCGATATACTGATTGGTGTCGTTCATCTTCTGATCGATGGCTGTGCTCGTGGTCTTCATGGTAGAATCGATGGTGGCTTCGGCCTTTTTCATCTGGGCATCGACAACTTGTTCAGCGGCCTTAACACTCTTGTTGATTGCTTCATTGGCAGCTTTCTTCGTCTGATCAACAGCGTTGGCGGCAGCCTGCAAATATAAATAGGGCATTTATAATCAAGGATTTTCTTATTCTACTCCGACGACAAAAGTAAGAATCATAATGGTAATAGAGCTGCGCTATGTGTTTCAGTTATATGATTGGTTTTAGTTCTTTACAGAGCGATCGAATTTCTGCCAGACACCAGATATGTTTAGTTCTTTTGGCGACTGTCAGGCTAATAATGTCAGACAAAAGTCGGAAATCAACTTGAAAAGCAAAGATCAGTATGTAGGTCAACATGTACATTGAAAAGTACGATTATTAAACTGTAAATTATGTAGGCCGTGCCCAGAGTTCGCAATCTCAGACTAACTAAAGGACATACAAAGTCCGCTTATCGAAGTTTTACCAATTAAAAATGGAGGTGTGGGCACAACACGACTTTCTTTTACGGACGGGACCGGAATCTTCAGTAAATGTATATTAAATTTTTTTTTTTTATTTTTTTTTTTTTTTATTTTTTTTTTTTATTTTTTTTATTTTTTTTTTATTTTTATTTTTTTGTTTTTTGTTTAAATTTCTTTTGTTTGTAACAGAGTTATTTGCAAAAACTCGAAAAACTGTCTAAGTATACTGTCACTTTTGGTTGTCAGATTTCCGTCAAAATTATCTGGCCCCTCACAATTTATGTAAAAGAAAGCTTAAATATGAATTTTCATCCCGATAAATTCAGCCGTGTGGATTGTAATGTGGACAGACATACAGACAGAGATTACGGTACCTAATGGGTAAATCTGCAAAAATCCCGAGTTCGAAATTTTCCTGATTACTCTACTTCCTTTTACTATGTAAAAGAAACTAAAATGATGCAGTTTTGTTTATTATGAATATTTTTATTGAATACTAAGTCCCCACACCCCCGCGCACCCTCAAGATTTCAAGATCTGTCAAAAGTTAAAGCAACAGGCGTTGCCCCTCTGACGACCACCCAAACCACTACCCCACTGACCAATATCAACTTACCCACATCACCAAGTAACCCATCTCCGCTGAACCAAAGCTGTAGTCTATAACCACCGGACAAAAAACCCTGTACAATCGTGAAAACCTAATCAACATCGGTCTCTTAGCGAAGTCGCTTTAGAAAAAGTGAAATTGCAACAACAGTTGGAACGCTTAACAACTTAATTTGGGCCTGAAAACTCATTACCATGTGGCATGATAAAAACTTTTAATAGCATTCTCTTGTGACATCTTATTCATTCTCGATCAGTTAGAGAAGTATTTAATATCTTATTTCAGATACCGCAAGTAAATTGATATCTCTCCAGTTTGTACCAGGCTACCTTCTTTTGGAAGATTTTTTCCCTTCTTCATGAAAACATTTATTTTACCACAAATTTTAACTACAAGCGGCTATATAAGCGGAGGTATCTGATTTAAAGTTTTAATCTAAATCGTTCCGTGCTCTGACAAAAAGACCTTCTTTTTTGTGTGACTATGACTATCCGAGAAGATGCGGATATCCTTAGCTAATATGGACATTTCCCTTCAGCCAAGATAAAGTTTCTTTAATCGCCATAAGCTCTGTATGAAAGACACTACAGTGATTAGGAAGAGGGAAAGAGAGACTACTATTTAAATTTGTATTGTATTATGTATTTATTTATCTTCCAAGTGCCTTCTTCCCAGAATGATCTGGTGACCTGGAAGTGTTTGTTGAATTAGAGTTATGGAATAGTGTAGTCTTTATTGTCCAATTGAATCCTGAACGAAATCAGAAATCAGGGAGGGTCTACATGCGGGAGTTTTATGGGGGTTTACCCCTAAACCACAACGATCTGCCCATCTAGTTAGCTTGTTAAGAGCATTTTGTAGAAGTTCCTTTAAGGTATCAGGGTGCTACCTTAGAGAGCAATTGCAACGTCATCCGCATATCCGATTACTCCGCAGTCCATGGTGTTCCGCATGAATTTCATCTAAGTCCCTTACTGTTCAGACTTTTTCTTATTAATGACATGTCATATAGGATGATGTAAAATTAATTTCCCAGGATTCCAGGCCGTACAATCGGGGTCCCGGATTGTAGGGCCAAATGTGTTGGTGAAACTACATTTTCCGATAATTTACCGAGCAAATAATGAGAAAATTCCAACTGATCTCACTAGCATTTCATCGCAGACTGATTAAGTTTACATTTAAGGCTTTAAAATAGTCGTTGTGTGTACATATATACAAATTTCATACATACAAATGTCTACATAGACTTTATGGGTTTTGCGATCTTTTAAACGTAATACCAAATTATTTCTTAACCAGCCTCTCTCTCGATCGGTTAACTTACCCGCGATGATGCATCCGCGATATTCGCAGCAGCTTGCTTTGAATTTTGTGCAACAGCATTTACCTGACCGACAGTTTGGTCGACAGTTTTTTTGGTATTATCAATAGCAGCACTGGCAGTTTTGACACCGCCATCAATAGTTTGTCCAGCCTTTTGAGCTTCTGTGGCAGCCAAGTCGG
Source organism: Nephrocerus scutellatus (assembly GCA_947095585.1). Classification (NCBI taxonomy): domain Eukaryota; kingdom Metazoa; phylum Arthropoda; class Insecta; order Diptera; family Pipunculidae; genus Nephrocerus; species Nephrocerus scutellatus. The sequence continues at coordinate 6,286,546 of OX352762.1, forward strand.
CAGCTTCCTTGGCTGAGATACAAAATACGCGAAAAAGAAAAATTAAAATACAGAAAATACGTGATCATGCCCAAGGAGGGAGACTCAACTTACCGGTACTTGCGGCCAAGTTTTCCACTTCGCTCTTGGTTTGTCCTATTGACTCGCCTACTTTCTTGGCCTGCTCCTCGGCCATTTTCTGAGCATTTTGTGCTTTCTCCTGTGCCAACTTTTCGGCTTCATCCTTTTTCTTGCTGAACAAATTAGCGGTCTTGTCACCGAAATTCTTAAGGGAAGCTATAATTTGGTGGATAACATAAAAAAAGAGAAGAGTGTTTTTTAGTATATCTTTAAGTTGGACAATTCCAAGGTAGTACATGCTATTTGCAATTGCAAAAAAGGAACAATTAACTATTTGTAGCATTTTAACTATTAATAGAAGTTTATGGAAAGGCTTTTGCTTGCTTCTAAGGCTCTAAATGGATGCAGCTAGCAACTAGAATTGAGTAAGTGAACAAATTCCAATTCAAGGTGTCATTTAGAAAAGATAAATTTTTTGTCGGTATATTTGTTTTCTATTCTAAAAAGGAAGCACATCATCCATAGACCCAAAAAAAAGGTTTAAATAAAATACTAAATACTCTATTTTCGGTTGTAAATTTAAGGCAATGAATAAATAGCTAATTTTACCTCTACCACTACCAGAACCTTTCCATGCAGGTTCTTTAAGAGATATAAAACGTTAAGGTACTATGCTATAATTAGTACTTTTTTAAATTCCGCCTTAGCTTGCCTTCTGAGCCGACCTTTGTTGACAATTTTACACAAATTAGACGAATTTTTCTCCATTCATGGTCATGATTTATGATTATTTTCTTTCCAAATGATCCAGTAGTACTTTCTAAAGCAAGAGTTTTTGTGGTGAACGGTTTGCGGACCGCAAATTCAACAAGAAGCATAAATTTTCTTTGTTTGCATTCGTTGTCGTGTGATGTTGTCTGTTGTGTTGTAAAAACCAAAATGTAATTACAAAAGAAGTGAAATGTTGCATTGGTCCGTACAAAATTCTATAAAACGGTTCCAACAGACCCGATCACACACAACACAACACAACAGACAGAAACAGAGATAAAAGCTGTACGATAGCTCAACGGCTTCATTAATGAACAAAATTGTCACATTTGGTCAAATCGGTAAGAGGAAGCCATTAACGCAAACCGAAAGAGTTGACTCCTTGGTGCAACTGTCATGCTTGGGGGGTCACCGGCCCATACTTCTTCTTCAATGATGCTGAAAACGGAGTCACATCTGACTTTTTTTGGAACAAATTCGAAATGCGAATTGCGGGCATAGGTGGTTTCAACAGATGTCACACTGCTGGCTAAACAATCTAGTTATTGAAGTCGACGTTCGGTGTCCGAGACCATAGTCCATAGACCAGTTAACTGGTCACTTCGTTCGTGTTTGCCCTTCGCAACGAAGAGACCAGAAACAACTACGGTCAAGCGATAGGACTCGCCCTAAATGCAGAAAGATTTAGTCCTGGGGCTGAGATGCCGTGCGTAGAAGAGAAATGGACACGCCTTAAGAATACTGTCATTAGTACTGTTGACTCCATCTTAGGCAGTAGTCGTAGAGATCGAAACGACTGGTTCGATGACGAATGTAAGCTAGCGACTGAACGTGAGAATGGTGCATACCGAGCAGTGCAACAATCTCATAGAACGCGGGCACGCGATGGTGAATATAAAGAGTTCAGAAGACCGGCGAAAGAAAGCAGCCTGGGAGAAGAATCTCGCCCGTGAACTAGAACAGTGCAGAAAGCAAGGACCACACCAGGCGCGTAAGTTCTACTAAAGAGTCCGCGGTATGATGCAATTTATATCGCGATGCACATATTGCAAAAACAAAGATGGTAATCTGATCGCCGATCTCAAAGGCATCTTAGAGCGATGGGAAGATCACTTTCATGAGTTACTTAATTACCAGCTAACTGAGGAATTGGAGGCTCCACCAATGACCGAAGACCACACTATGCTGCCGCCACCAAGCATAGACGAAGTTAGCAGAGCGATAAATCGGTTCAAAAATAATAAGGCCCCGGGATCTGATGGTATCCCAGCGGTTGTAATTAAAACAGGTGGCCCCGCAATACAGCAAGCAATTCATGAACTAATAGAGCAAGTATGGGAGGAAAAAGCGATGTCAGAATACTGGCGAAGAGTCATCCTGTAGCAATCACAACCTGCAGCAATTATCGTGGTATAACGTTGTTGAGTACCGCATATAAGATTTTCTCCTCTTTCCTTCAAGACAGGATAGCCACATACGCTAAGTAATGATTGGTCCATACCAGTGTGGCTTCATCCCAGGCAAATCAACAACTGTTCAGATTTACACCCTTAGGCAGATTAAAGAAAAATGTCTAGTGTTTCAAAACTCACTACACCATCTTTTTATAGACTTTAAAGCCGCCTATGATATCATAGCTTGAGTAGAACATTATAAAGCCCTGAGAGAATTCTGCATCCTAAATAAACTGACAAGATTATGTAGGTTGACCATGACCAATGTTATAAGCCAAGTAAAAAAATATTATTAATATTAAGCCCATTCAACATATATAACGGCCTTCAACAAGGGGATGGTGGCCTGCGTTCTGTTCAACCTTGCATTAAAGAAAGTGATCCGAGACTCTGACGTAACGGCGAGAGGAAGAATCCTCTATAAGTCCATTCAGATACTGGCTTATATTTATATTCGGCGCGACAGACCATTGTGGTCCAAGGCCTAGCTTCTCGCGACCATTTGTGTTGCGCATGTATATTTTTGGACACAAATGGAGGCTATACACAATGTTAAATATTAATATCAGCTACCACGATGATAAGAGGAAAGCGGAGGTTCATGTGCGCGGGTAGTAAAGCGCCCGGGAACAGCTAGTAACCAAATATAAGAGAGTACAACTATTCTAGTCAATGGGTACAGGCGTACCCATTAACCTTCAGGCGACGCTTACTTGTATGTGATATACATCGGATCGAATTCGTGACCAGTATACAGAAAGATAGAGTTCAGATAAAATTAAAAAATTACTCTGCTTGGTTGTTATGCATCCTATATAAGTATTGTTTGGGCATTTCATCAGAGAATCACTGTTATCATATCAAATATTGATAAAAAAAAATAACTTTTGAATATTGAAACATGCAAAGTAAACTTTCAGTGTATTTAGTCCATTATTCTGGGTAAATTACCATCAAATATAATTAGCATTACGTGTTGATAAGAGCATTCATTCACATCCGATCACTCTGAAAATTCCATATAGCATGTAGATTACCGTTAGATTAATATTTTCGATTGTCTAGCGGATCAGTTGTTATTGTTCTAAAGTTTTATCTGAGCTGAGCTTATGAAATTAGAACAAAGGCTGCATTTAATTACTACACCGATATCTTATGCATTATTTTCCCTATAATTTATTGTCGCGCGGTCTATATGCTTGTGTGTGTTCTGCACAACCAGGACTATATAAAAAGACCCATTCAGTGGAAATAGTTTATTTTATTGGTACCATTCCTTAGAGCATGTACAGCAAACTGGTAGTTATCGCAATAATTGCACTTCTTGGGCAAATAGCCTCTGTTGCCGTAAGTATAGATCCTTTTGTTAGTTAAAAAAAAATAGTTCAACTGTTGGAAATTTATTTCAGTCTTACGATTATGAAGCTGTCTTTGAAGATGAACGAATGTTCACCCCCTGCGATACAGCCCCTGACAATTTCCTCCCAATCTACACAGATTTCGAGAATGTGACTTTTGAATTTATCAGCGACGATGAAATCATTTGTAATGGACCACTGAAAATATTGGGCAACCAAGAGCCAACAGACAGAATCTATGTGAGTTTGGCAATATTTATCTTCTTCTTACTTTTGAATGCGGTAACTGGAGGTGTTCTTGTATTTATAGTTGGAGGCGAATGTCATGAAGATGGAACGAGGACAATGGGTGCATACAGTTTTCACTGTAAGAAGACAGGATGTCTGTGCAACGCTCTTTAGTCCAACTGAGATTTGGCATAAATACGTGAATCAAATTGATGAGTCTGAAAGGGCGTGCCCTCCACTCAATGGCGTAAGTCGCTCAAATTACAACTGTATATACCAAGCATTCGAATCTCTACTTTTATTTCCAGCATGTGTACACAGTTCATAACTGGACTATGAAATCCACTTTAACACATCTACCAGATCCCTACTTGAATGGAGAGTACAAAATTATTACTCATATACAACCTTTTGAGAAAGATGGCACAGCTAGGACTCTGATGTGTGTTGCAATTCGAATGCGTTTATACAGGATTGATTAAAAATCATTACATCCCATGCATCTTTTTACATTTTAATAAATATTTCAAAAGTTTGAGAATCACAAACAAAGAATGCAAGAGTGAGCAAGTGACTTGCTTAACGAGAAACTTCTCTTAATTTAGCAATTTTTTCTCTTCATCTGGAATTTCTTCTATTTGAGGTGCTGTAAATTTTATCACTATAGTAAAATAATTTGTATATCGATTCAACCAAATGGGCGTACCGATCACCTGCCTATGAAAGTGTGTACGCTCCTGATCCTCGAGTTTGTAAGCTCTGCCGGAGTAAGTATACTCGTATATTGTGGTGGACCACAAGTAGAGCCGGACACTCGCATATAATATGCCTTATACTTTTCTCCTGCTGCACAGGTTCAGTTTGTTGAGATGTTATCTCAGACCTTAGCGGCTCGTAAGAAAGCCCACTAACCAAGTAGCAGGCGGACTACTGTATGTAAAAAAGGGTGATTGAAGTGCACCCTGATTTTGATTGATTTTGGTACATAGTTCGATTGGGTGAATTTTTTAGCCTGGAAAACATACCACCTTTTTGGGGGCACCGCCACTAATAAACATCTCCAATGGAAGACTGACTTGAATATATCCGTCAATCGAGTTGTCTATACCTCTACGCCTATGATCCCCTCTGGCAATTAAGTCTATAATATCAGGTCGTGTTATATCTGACAATGATAGTGACTCTACATCAGAGAGCATGGTGAGGGAGAATTATGCCTTGAATGAGGGTATATTCTTTGTGGGTACCGCAATGGTCCTCAAATATGTAATTTCAATGCGCGTTGCTTGTTGAAATCTTTTGATGAAGTAGCTGATCTCCTTGCAAGGTGTGGTTGTGACGTAATATGAGTGTGCATTATTTGCAAAGGAAATAAATTAATTAAATCAATTAAAACTTCACATGATCCCCTCGTCATCAACATAGGTATAGTTCCCTTTTGTTTTGTTAATTTTATCTAGGTAGGTAGTGTGGTATTCCGCGCTGCCTTACAGGAACCTCAAGTAGCGCTAGAATGCGCCGTTTTGTAACCACAGACTTTTCGGGAGACCTTATGACGATATAGTTAGATTGAAATGATTATAACAAGCCTGTACTGTACGATCCGGCTCTCCGACAGCTCCCTCAGGTTGGCGAAGAAGAGTACTTTCAATTTGTGGAGTTGGAAGCCCGCCAGGGCCGGACAGTTGCAGAGAAAATGAACGAGAGTCTCCCTCTCATTGACATCCTTGTGCGGAATTCGAGTATAACTTTCACCTTTGTTGAACGAGTATTTGTGCGACTCATCATCATCATATTTGGGTGTACAACCGGTGTACGGTCTGGCCTCCCGCAAAAAATCTCTCGCTTTGGCCAGTCGCGCTTTCGTGTTCCATAAATCCTACCGCTAATGACTTTCCGAGCAGGATAATCTTCGCTCATGCGAGCTAAGCGTCCTGCCCATCGGAGCCCACCGAGCTTAATACTCTTCACGATGTCGACATCGCGGCAACGCTCGTAATAGAGTCTCCGGAATTGTCCTTTCTCACATACGTGGCCAACAATTCTCCGCAAGACTTTTCTCTCGAATCCGGCTAACAGGTCAGAATGCTTTTTGCTAAGCACCCAAGTCTCGGATCCATATGTCGGTACTGGTATCTTCTTATATACCAGCAGGTTGGATGTTATGGTTAAATTCCTGGATTTGAAGAGTCTTGGCAGACTATAGTAGGCTTTGTTGGCTTTAGGCAACCGTGCGCGTATTTCTGGTTCAATGCTGTTATCGGCTCCTACAGTTGACCCGAGATTACAATACTTCAAGCTCACGCTCCACTATTTGAATTGAAGGACCAATTTTGTATCTTTTAGTTGCAGACGTGGCCATGCTCTCATTTATGTGCTGCACCAGATTTCATGCCGCTTGCTCGATCAGGATAAAAGCTTCCTGTACAGCTCTTGGGTTTCTACCAACGATGTAAATATCGTCTGCATAAGCCAGTATCTGAATGGACTTATAGAGGATTGTTTCTCTCGCCGTTACGTCAGAGTCTCGGATCACTTTCTTCAACGCCAGGTTGAAGAGGACGCAGGCCAGTCCATCCCTTTGTCGACGCCGGTTATAGACGTTAAATGGGCTTGATAGTGATCCTTTTTTACTTGGCTTATAACGTTGGTCATGGTCAACCTACACAGTCGAGTCAGTTTATTTGGGATGCCGAATTCTCTCATGGCTTTATATAAAAAGATGGTGTAGTGAGTTTTGAAACTCTAGACATTTTTCCATCACCTACCTAAGGGTGTAAATCTGATCAGTTGTTGATTTGCCTGAGATGAAGCCACACTGGTATTGGCCATTGATGACTTTGGCGTATGGGGCTATCCTGTCTTGAAAGATAGAAGAGAAAATCTTATACGCGGTACTCAACAAAGTTATACCATGATAATTGCTGCAGGTTGTGATATCTTCTTTTTTATGTATGGGGCACAGGATGCATCTTCGCCAGTCTCCTCGTATCATTTCTTCCTCCCATAGTTGCACTCTTAGTTCATGAATTCCTTGGTGTATTACGGGGCTTCCTGTTTTAATGAGCTCCGCTGGGATACCAGCAGATCCCGGGACCTTATTATTTTTTAGTCGATTTATTGCTCTACTAACTTCGTCTACGCTTGGTGGCGGCAGCATAGTGTGGTCTTCGGTCATTGTTGGAGCCTCCAATTCCTCAGTTAGCTGGCAACTCATGAAAGAGCTCTTCCCATCGCTCTATGATACCTTTGAGATCGGTGATCAGATTACCCTCTTTGTCTTTGCAGCATGTGCAATGCTGTGTATATTGCATCATACCGCGGACTCTTTGGTAGAACTTCCACACCTGGTGCGGTCCTCGCTCTCTAGTTCTAGTTCACGGACGAGATTCTTCTCCCAGGCTGCTTTCTTTCGTCGTTGAACTGTTTTTTCATATCTTCTGAGCCCTTTATATTCATCTTCGCGTGCCCGCGTTCTATGAGATTGTTGCATTGCTCGGTATGCACCATTCATACGTTCAGTCGCTAGCTTACATTCGTTATCGAACTACTCGTTCCGATCCCTACCATTACTGCCTAAGATGGAGTCAGCAGTACTAATGACAGTATTCTTAAGGCGTCTCAATTTCTCTTCTACACCCGGCATCACAGCCCCAGGACTTACTCTCCATGCATTTAGGGCGAGTCCAATCGCTTGACCGTACTTGTTCCTGGTTTCTTCGTTGCGGAGGTCAGCCGTGTTAACTTGAATTTGGCTCCATCAGGAGATACCCAGGTGACTTTGTGGGTATTTTTACGCGCAAACCTTGTACTCGCAACGACCAAATTATTGCTTGCAGCCATCTCTATGACTCGTTGTCAATTGTCATTAGTGTTCTCGTGTAAGCTATGGGTGCCAATGTACTGCCTGAATACTGGCTCCCTACCTATTTTGGAATTCATATCCCCCAGAATGATTTTTACGTCATACTGAGGACAGGCATGGATTTCCCGTTCGACTGATTCAAGGAATTCTTTTTTTTTCATTATCTGGGGAATCCTCTGTAGGTGCGTACACGTTTATGAGGCTTATGTTCATTAACTACTTGAAAGCCAATAACGGTGGGTTTCATTCTTTTGCTGACTAGAAACCTCACCCCGAGCACATGAAGTCTTGCATGACAGCTGCAATCTATGTCATATTCTGTTCGCAGATTTCAAGTTGCTCATAACGTCGTGATAAGATATCCTCGATATAGTCATGTTTCCAATTATAACACCGCGATTCTTAATTCATACGCTGAGAGATATATATTCATACTTTAATATATATCCGAAAACCTACCTATGTATCAGATATTAATCAACTTTTGCAGTACTCTCGTAATCAATGACTGTGCATTCCTCGTTATATTTATGCATCATATTCTATAATCAGGCAATATAGGAATACCCTTAAAAACAACCCAGGTTAAATTTTTATTTTTATTTTATACTAGCAATTTAATTATTTCAGCGGCTTCTTCCATTTTTAATCCTTTCTCCTGATAGGTTTATAAGATTAAGGCATTTCACTATGGGACATCACATTGACCTTCATCCAGACACATGGAATGTATTCTCACTTACATCTAGCCATAGACGAGAGTCCTTTATATACAAAATTTGGTTCTAAAAGTGTAATGAAATATTATCAGAATACCAATTCAGTTGTTCATAAATTTTAATAGGGACACGACCTCTTCCCTTATATACTTATTGGATATGTTACTCAGTGAGGAACTATTATCAGTATACCAGGTCAGTGGTTCACAAATTTTAACACCGACACAAACCATAATGGGTGAAAAACAGAGAAATATTTTAATTGTAATGGAATGGACATTAATTGAATAAAACAAACTAGGGGCCCGTTTACTCATATTTATAAAAAGAATACGTTAAATTTAATGAATTTTGATTTAAAAAACAACAACATTCCTACATTCCTACATTAACTACAAAGTAGATGTAATGATGATGGAATACGTTCTATTAGCCATATCTAGCCTTACTTGCAGTATAACAATGGGATGCAAATACGCAACAACAACAACAATTGACGCAAATATTTATAAGGATGAAGTCATTCCCACTCGAAAAATGTCTCTAGAGCAATTGCTGCAAGTGCGATGATCGTACAATATGTTCTCTCTATTAATGAACTCATGCTCGGTGTGATGGTTGTTCAGTTGTGGTTTGGTTGACTGGTTTTGAATAGAGAACAACAGTAACAAAACAAGCAATTAATTACACCAACAATTGTACGTACTTCGTCGATGTATTGTTTTAGAACCTGAAACATGTCTCCGTCACCGTACATGCAAATATGCGATTTGTTAATTTATTTATTTAACATTCTTTCTCGTACGGATGTTCGCTTTATATTTTTTTTTTTTTGAAATAAATGTTTTATACGTAGGAATACTCGTATACTTTTCTATTATCTCAAATCAGCTGTTCTCTGTTTTTATCGGGGTATTTGGTATTTGTGTTTTTTACAAATTCTTTTGGTAAGACTTTCCTTCCAGTCTCAATTTCTAATTTAACTTCATTAATGAAAAATGTGAAATTAAAGCCTTATCTATAAGGGGGATCAGTGAGGTTATTTTAATTTGAAAATCTAACGAAAAGCTGGCTAATTTCTGTTCTTCTTTAATGAACTTGCTTGATAACAAAACACTATCCGCTGTCAAAGTTCTTCTACCTAATGTCTCAACTAATTGACACTTTGCTTACTCCCACGTTAAGGAACATTTGACGATATTACATTATAATCACAGCATACGATTTGCATGAAACCGGTCCTTCACATCACCTAAGTAAATCTCACGTAACCCCATTATAACTGAGGCTTAGGAAAATGCCAGCTTCGTAAAACAAATAAAGTAACATTAATGAAGAACTGAGTATAAGGAAGCTCTGAAATATAAGCAAACAAATTTGTAAGAATAAACTACCAACCGTGTTGAAAGTGCCATCATTGTCTTATACACCAGATTTTGAAAAGCCTTGGCTGACACTAATAGTGGGTCAATAAGTCCCTGAAAATTAACACAAATTGTGTCGTAACCTTTATTTTATCGTTTTTTTGTCAAGAATCATCTTTCATAAGAACAAATTTTCAGACAGATCTGTCAAATAGTTTTGTTGTGGCAGCCATTTCACATTGCTCATTAAATACTATTTATTGCGAGAAAAAACTATCACGCAAACCAAACAAAAGCTTGACAAATATTATGGGGATTCTTCACCATCGATTGAAAGCCATTCACCATTGGTTTACTCAATTTCGAAGCGGTCGTTCAAGTACTAATTATGACGAACGTTCTGGTCGCCCAATTGAGGTCACTACACCAAAAATGGTCGACATAATCCATGGTTTGATAAAGGACGATCGACGAGTGAAAGTGCGCGAACTTGAAGAGGCCACAGTATTATCACATGGCTCAGTGATTTCGATTTTACATAAATATTTGGACATGAAAAAGCTTTTCGCAAGATGGATGCCGCGTTTGCTCACAATCGACAACAAACGCATTCGTTTGACAACTTCAAAGGTGTGTTTGGCGATGTTCCAGAAAAATTCGAAAAATTCGTAACCGTGGATGGAACACGTTTTCACCACAACACACCAGAAGCCAAGGAACAGTCAAAACAATGGACTTCTCCTGGTGAATCGAAGCCGAAGAAGGCCAAGGTGGGTTTGTCAGCAAACAAGGTCATGGCGACAGTTTTTTGGGATGTGGTGTTATTCACATTGAATACCTTGAAAATTGTAAAACGATCACCGGCGCATATTACGCAAAGCTGCTGGCTCGATTCCAAGCCGATTTGAAGCAAAAAATGGCCGTATTTGGCGAAGAGAAAAGTTCTTTTTCACCAGGACAACGCACCAACGAACAAGTCTGCAGTCGCAATGGCAAAATTGCATGAGTTAGACTACGAACTCCTCCCATATCCAGCATATTCCCCAGATTTAGCCATCTGCGACTATTTCTTGTTTCTAAACATAAAGAAATGGCTTGGAGGTAAGAGATTTGGGTCGAATATAGTATATTACAGAACGAGCAAGGAATGTGGTGTTTATCGTGCGAGGTCGAAGCTTGACAATCGGCAATCTAACGAGCACGATGATCACTTTTCTGCAAGTCATGTACGCTATTTTTCACGCGTCCAAACCGGTTTTTTTTGCTAAATCGAGAGAGAAGCAGAAATCACAAACGACAAACAAAAGAGAATTCTTGCTCATGCGTAATGTGTTCGCTGAGATTGTAGTAAATAACAAAAGACGTTTATATCATAACATAACTAGTGTTGCTATGGGCTACTTTCGAGGCTAGTTTATAGCGTACGAAACAGTCACTTTCGTCTATGGGCGTGTGAAAAAGCTCTATATTAACTTCGCGTGCACGTGGCTGGCTGGTTGGCTGGCTGGCTGGCTGGCTGGCTGGCTGGTCAGATTTTCTGATCAATTTTTAACCAACTTTCCATAGCCCGATTTTATTGAAATTTTGCACACATGTATATTTCCGGTGACAATACTTTCTATTAGAATTTGAGGCCCCTCGGACTTCGGGTTCGGGGGGCTCCCATACAAATATTTTACATAATTTACCCGATTTTCTTTAAATTTTGTACACATGTGTGTCTTCGATGGAAAACACTTTTTCTTTTTGGAGTGATCGGCCCCCTGGGGACCCCCATATACAATTTTTAAATATCGCTATATCGCATCAGATCACGGCAAAATCTGAGCTCTGTGCTTTGTGTGCCGCTGCGTCATTTGGTGGATGATTTTGCCCAAAACCTTCTCTATAGAAAGCCCAACTCTACGCATACTAATGCTGTAAACCAATCCCAAACGCGTCTGTGTTTTTGGAATGTGAATACAGTGTACAAAAAATAAGTAGTGGCAAAGAGCGAGAAACGTAAGATGTGGTAGTGGGAAACAGAAAAATTTTATATGGATTTGGCTCTTTAGCTGATTACTATAATACAAATACGTTTGGGATAAATCTAAGCATGTTCTGTGTACGATCGGAACAGTTGGGCTTTCTATAGAGAAGGTTTTGATTTTGCCACAAAGCGAGCACGCATTGTGTGTGTGTGTGTATCCCCGATTAGAGAATTTACAAGAAAAATTTAAATTTTTATGGGTTGTTTTTTTCACTCGTTGTTCATTTATTCCTTCAAGCTTTAAATTTTTTTTAAAACATTATTCTGATCCCCACATATTCGCCTTTATTCGAGCAGCAATAATAAAAATTGGCGACAGAGTTTTTATCACGAAAACACATTAAGAGCCCATTATAGCGTGTACAAAAAAAAACCAATAATCAACTGAAACTGGAAAGATAAGGCTAACTTGATACAAATTGCTTACACTCAGAACGAGTGATGAGTGATGATAAATCTTTTTTTAAAAAACAAAAAACCAAACAAAGCCATTTGCCATGATATTTGATATTCGTGTTGCTATTAATTCAAAAGAAAAATGGCTGAGACTATTTGGAACATTTATTTATTTATTTATCTTCGAAAGATTAATTTCTTTGTGTATTATTGTATCATGTATACCTACATAGAACAGAATACTGAATCCAGAAATATTTTTTTTTCTTCTTTACCAGTAGCTCTAAAACGGAGTTTTATCGAATCACATATCTTCGTAGAAACACTTCTTCGTTTGCTAAAAACATATGTGCAATGCTCACTTTACCATATATGTCATTTATTATGGTCAAATTATTGTATAAATAATGTAAAACAGTATAACTTATAATACCTTCCTAACTAACCGAACCATAATTTGCCTAATAAACTCGTCCTACTCACTTATTACTTTAATTTATGGAAATGCAAGAAAAATCAATAAAATCTTGCCAGCCTATGATGGAGAAATCGGAACATCAAGTCAATAGGTAGGTGGATACATGAGGAAACATGAGTAGTTAGTCGGTCAATCTGTTGTAGCATTCGTTTCTGTCGGCACGGGTTACTAATATCTCTCGTGCCTGCAACAGGAACACCTTAAACCGCGCACCGCTTCCTTCAATCCAAGTTTTAATTTTCACTTTGATTTCAATAAATTGCAAAAATTTTGATCTTAAGTTTCGCGTTGCGTTGTGGTATTGTGGTTTATTATGTTAGTACATACATGAACATAACATAAACATAGCGAGTATATTTTTACCACACACACACGCACAATGCAAATATCATAAACATCTAATGAAACTTTTGAGAATTTTGCACTCAGAAAAGTGAAATTCTATCCGTTGCGAAATGTCCGATTACTGTGAAATTGTGTTCGTATTTTTAATCGTATATTTGAAGTACCCTGTATTTATTTTATGAGTATATCCCCATTCAAATGTTCCACTTGCAAAAACTTGCTCAAAAGGTGAAGCTACCGTATGGTTAGATGTTTTAATGATGACTGTACTTTAACAGCCGTATTAATAAAAATCGCTATCCGCTCGTTAACACACGTGTTAGCTATCACACGAATAGAGAACTTGCCCATTTGATAACTTTTCTTATTAATAAACATATTATTTGCCTATGTCAGCTATCCGCTGATTATCAATTAAAGCACGGCAACACTTCACCGAATTTTACAAAAAACTTGAGTAAATAGGTCATATTACAGCAGCTGACACTGAATATTCAGACCGGATTTTGTCATGACAACGAACTCCATATGAAATGTATGTTAAAAACTTATCCGCTCCTTATGCACAAAATTCGGTGAGTTAAGTTATCCGCTCGTTGTTAAGGCTAACACACGTTTGTTAATAAAAACTACCAGTTAACAGATGAATTAGTGCTAACACACTGCTATTCAGTGTTTATTAATACGGGGTAACTGTATATTAATCGATATTTGAAGTCTTTTTCAATTGCGATATTAACTTTTTCTCTTCGTTTGTAACTTTGAGAAGCAATAAAAATGTTTGAACTTTTTTAAAACCGTACGCCCGTCTTACATTGAAATAAATAATATAATCTACTAAAAATCTATAATATTACTTGCAAAGGATACAAAATTTGACTTGTTTTGTGTCACTAATGAAAAACTAGATACGACAATTCTATTGCAAGAAATATTAGTTGACTTTTTACTATCTAAATCCAACTTGTCTTACATATACATAAGGCGTGACCCTTTAAAAAAAATAACATAAAATTCAAAGGACTTAATTATTTTAGAGCGAATGTTTGCAGCATGTCATTATTCACCGATTCTAACCAGCTTTCTAAATTCAGAGCTAAATGTTTATGCCAATGTTTATGACAAGTACTATGGTTTTCGAAGGCAACGTACTACAGGTGATCTGATGGGATCTCACTGCTGAGAAGTGGAACCAGTCTATTCACAAATTTGGTGATATATCGAAGCCATTTGACAGAGTCTGGCATCAAGCTCTTTTGTAGATAATCAATGCCTATGGATCGAGCAGGGTCTCGATTGCACCAGTAACTACCTTTCTGACCGTTCAATTCAGGTCATATTCAAATCCAATGTTCACCGCATAAACGCCGGTGTTCCACAAGGCTCTGTTTTGTCTCCGACACTCTTTCTCATTTTTATTATTAATCTCCTATTCGCTACTTTTAATCCAATTCATTCTTTCACTGACGACAGCACTCTAAGCTTTTCTCTCGCACTCGCTCTTCACCACTCGTGGAAATTGAACAGCAATGTATGTTAAGCATGTTTTGAATTCTGAATTCTGAACTTGACAGCATAGCAAGTACTACACATTAGAGTAGAATTTAACGCTTCGAAATTCCAATGCTGTCTTCTGTCTTCTAAGCGTAATTTAATCCCCAACCTTTATCCATGAATGGATCTTGCATCAAATAAACTGAAAACTCGCAATACTTGGTATGTGGTGCGTCAACAATAAGCTTCGTTGGAACGACCACATATTTGCCATTGCTTAGAATGCTGCGAAATGTCTAGATTTCCTAACACGGTGTAATATGTGCTTCGCTCCCTCAGACCTGGCTACGATTTACAAGAACTTGAATATAACTGTATTGTCTGGGCAAGAGCCCCTAAGACCACATCACATCTATTATACAGAATTCATAACCGGCCGATAAAACTTATTGGTGACGTAAATATCGCGAAAACAATCGAAGTGGGTATTTTTTTTAAGAACACAAACCCCAGTCCAATTGGTTGATACTGCGACCTAAAAAGATGTATTGTATCGTAGGACGTAACTAATCTAAGAGACTTACTACCTTCCTAATGAATGATGGTATGTCCTTAGTGGCAGAGCTTCGCAGATCTACCGACGAACGTATTGCCTTGTGGAAAATACGTCTCCTTAACCAGATCAAACAGTCACAGAGAATGTGCCCGAATGATCCATCCTCCTCCGAGCAGAACTTACATTCCGTGTTGGAGCCCAGATTAACTTTGCTAAGGTGATATTGCAAGCTATAGTAACCTGTGAGAAAGCTCACTAGCTTTTTGATGCTATACTTGACTAGTTCAAGGATTACCTTATAGGAAAATGGCCTGATAAACCGTTTGAATTATTTAAGCCCTGGGATATTATCGCGGTGGGCTAGATGAAGTCTACCTTACCATTTATTATTCATCGCTATGATGGCAGCCCAGTTGACACCACAGTAAGGTTCCGGTCCCAAGAACACAGATTCTGAACCAGCCCTGGCTTGTTCATCTGCATATTTGTTTCCTGAAATTCCCTGGTGACCATGGACTCAACCAAGTTTTACCCTGTTAAGCCCTGCCACGGATTGCAGTGCATCGTAGCACCATTTAACTGATTTTGAGTCCATTATGTTGGACGATAGCGCTGACTATCTGAAAGAACAAAAAATCGTAGCGCCTACAATACCCTTACTAAGGTTTATCCCAGACTTCAATGGCATGCAGTTGCGCTTGGAAAACAGTGGGACTCATACTCATTGGTATTAAGATTTTGGTGTTGATTCCGAATACCCCAGCTCCCACTTTAGAATCCATCTTTGATCCGTCTGTGTACCAGACCAGTGCTGAAGCAACATTAGACCAGATTGCTCGGTCCAATATTTTTACCTCAAATAACCTGCCGAAATAGTACTCCCTGGCCATGGTGTCCGTGATAGTACAAAACATGTCTCGAATTGGGTGTTAGAACAGCAGGAAGATGATACTGATTTTTCAAAGAAAATCTTCTTTTCTAATGAGGCACATTTTCACCTCTCTGAGTATGGTAATAAGCTGAATTGCCGCATATGGGATGAACAAAATCATCATAGGATTGACGAGACATCATTACTTGCCCAATAAGTGACTGTTTGGTGCGCATTGTGGTCAGGTGGCGTCATTTTCATTTTTTCAAATGGCAATTTGGGAAGATTTCTGTGAGAGTTATTACTTTCAGATGTTTGTCAGACAATCACGATAGGTGGAGACCTCGACCTCTTTCGCAGAAGCTTCAACGCACTAACGATAATAGAACCACGGTGCCCACTCGGTCCATATTTTGTTTATTCCCTCCAAAAGTTCTCTCTGTACACAAAACAAAAATTGGAAAGAATCACCGAGGCCGAAACAAAGTTGGTTCTTTTTAATAAAATTAAAATCGCGTCATCTCATGGCCCAAGCAGTATGTGGTGCTCGTTTAATTATTTAATGGACATACCTGTGCTTGACGTCATTACGGCGACGTTACTGTGTGCTCAGCGAACTATAAATTAAATCACGTTCCGCCCGTCGTTTGATGGATGAGAAACATATGAAGCGCCGGATGATGATGATATCATGTTCGCTGGCTGTCAAGGGCGAACTCGTGCTTTGTGTTAATTTTCGAAACTCGCTTTTACACTCACACGAGTATTTATTGTATTCGGAATTTATCGTTTGTTGGTGAAGGCAGAAATTATAATTTATACCGTAAAAGATGATGATAGGGTTAAGTTATTTCTCTCTATCTCTTTGGATTTGCGTTGCAACCTCCTTAACGAAATCCATAAGTTTGATAGACGGGTGTAAGTTTTACTCTCAAAGGACGAAAATAAGAGCATAAAAGATGATAGTTCTAATAGTGTCTTTTATTTTCAGGGTTGGGTTAAGATGTCTCTCTCTCTCTCTCTAGTGTCTTCTAATAGTGTCTTTTATTTTCAGGGTTGAGTTAAGATGTCTCTCTCTCTCTCTCTCTCTCTCTCTCTCTCTCTCTCTCTCTCTAGTGTCTTCTAATAGTCTTTCATTATCAGGGTTGAGGTAAGAAGTAAGATTTCCTCTCTTTCTATCTCTCTCTTTATATCTCTCTCTTTATCTCTCTCTCTTTCTCTCTCTGTTTCTCTCTATTATGATTTTGACTATTTTAGGTTTCATTTTTAAACAAATGAAAATGAAAGGAAAACTAATGATTTAATAGACGGGTCTTTCATATTTCTTCACTACTATACATTACTCGTTCATTAGTGCTTTCCAAAACTGCCCTTATTTTTAGTTTTACATTTCATTTGCAAATCTACTTAACGAAATCCGTAAGTTGAAGACATCAGGTGTAAGTTACGCTCTAAGAAGAACGATAATAAGTGCATTTAGAGCCAAATTGAAATTGAAATTCAATGTTCCTAGAAACTTGACTAGACCTAGGTTTTTCTTTGTTAACATAATTAGCTACGAGTATGTGTAGAAAAAACAACCCACCCAACAAAAGTTAAATATATTTGTACTTATACTTATATGTACTTATATGTACAACAGCTCTCATAAGTCTCTCGTTCTCCTCTCAATTATCTACTCTACTCGTTCAACAACGACTCTATAAAAATGTCATTACAGTGCCTAAGTGGCAGCTCTACCCTCATGAACATGAGCTAATAAGTAATCTGTTACATCTTCAAATTTCTGTAATTGAATTATTGTCATCATCGTTGTCATCCAGCTGGACGCATCGCTACCCTACATCGACGACGGAAGGGCGCTGTCTCATCTCTCCACAATTCAAAGCATACATTATCGCTCGATTAGACTACAGCGGAATTTAATTCGTTTAAAGGTCAAGTTGAAGTTTATTCTAAGGAGAACTCTCCTCGGATGATCGAATGACATTAATTTGCTATTTAATTGGTAAATTTAATTTAAGTTCGGGTGGTCTCGATGCACCTTAATTGAACGAGTATCATGCTGGCTTCTGATTGAGATAATTGGAATGGTTTCTATTTAATGACGGACTGGTACAGGGATGAGTATGAGATATAATACATTCGGCATTTGTGATGTCTAGGATTGTGCTTTTTCTAGGATTTGTTAGTTACATAATGGCGGTCAGCCATCAGCAGAATAGGAGGAATAACACTATCAGCAGCTATCCGATACCATTCCTAAATACTCCTATAATGCTGACATAAAAGCAATCCAGGAGATGCGGGTGGACGCGGAATGGTGTCTTACAAAAATCAGAATATGACATACGAGCTATCATCCAAGACATCATGTGCTCGAGGTGTGGTTTCTAGTCAGCAATAGAATAAAACCCACCGCTATCGGCATTAAGGCAGTAAATGAACGGATATGCACCCTTCGCGTGCGGGGCAGATTAAAAAACATAAGTCTCATAAACGTTCACGCACCTACAGAGGATTCCCCTCTGAAAAAGAAGGTATGGTGCTCCGAGCGCGGATGGCATCATCACGAAAGACGGCATCCGCGAATCAGATTCGAGTCAACACGGCTGCCGTTTGAAATGAAGAAACCAGAAACAACTACGGTCCTGAAAGGGGAGGGTAAGCCCTCGAAAATAAATACAAAGAGCTCAGAAAATATGAAAAAACAGTTCACCGTTGAAAGAAAGCAGCCGGGGAAAAGAATCTCGTCCATAAACTAGTAGACGAGAGTAAGGAACGCACCAGGCGCGTAAGTTCTACTAAAGAGTCCGCGGTATGATGCAATTTACATCGCGTAACACATATTGCAAAGACAAAGATGGTAATCTGATCGCCGATCTCAAAGGCATCTTAGAGCATTGGGAAGAGCACTTTCATGAGTTGCTAAATGGCCAGCTAACTGAGTATTTAGAGGCTCCATCAATGACCGAAGACCACACTATGCTGCAGCCAGCAAACATAGACGAAGTTAGCATAGCGATTAATCGGCTCAACAATAATAAGGCCCAGCGGTCAGATAGTATCCCAGCGGAGCTGATAAAAACAGAAGGTCCCGCAATACACGAAGCTATTCATGAACTATTAGTACAAGTATGGGAGGAAGAAGCTATGCCAGAAGACTGGCGAAGAGACATCATCTGCCCCATACATAAGAAGGGAGATATCACAAAATGCAGCAATTATCGTGGTATAACGTTGTTGAGTACCGCGTATAAGATTTTCTCCTCTATCCTACACGAGAGGATAGCCCCATATGCTGAAGTCATCACTGGTCGATAATAGTGTGGCTTCATCCCCGGCCAATCAACAACTGATCAGATTTACACCCTTGGGCAGGTGATGAAAAAATGTCTAGAGTTTCAAAACTCACTACACCATCTTTTTATAGACTTTAATGCCGCCTCAAAACTTTATAAAGCCATAAGAGAACGAGGCATTTAGAACGAACTGACACGACTATGTAGGTTGACCAATGTATAAGCTAAGTAAAGATATCCCACTATTAAGCCCATTCAACATCTGTAACGGGCTCCGACAAGGGTCAGTCCTCTTCAACCTTTTGTTGGAGAATGTGATCCGAGACTCTGCCATAACGGCGAGAGGAACAAGCCTCTATAAGTCCATTCAGATACTGGCTTACGCAGAAGATATTGACATCTTTGGTAGAAATCCACCAGATGTACAGGAAGCTTTCATCCAGATCGAGCGGATGGCACGAAATCTGGGATACACATAAATGAGAACAAAACAATGTACATGGTGGCCTGTCTGAGAGTAAGAGATCCAAAGTTGGTCTCTCAATTAAAAAAGTGGCGCGCGAATTGGAAGTAGTGCAATCCTTTAACTATCTCGGGTCAACGGTTACAGCCGAAAACAGCATGGAACCAGAAATACGCGCACGGTGGCTTAAAGCCAACAAAGTCTGCTTTAGTCAAATCCAGGAATTTAAGCATAACATCTGGTGTTCATTGGATCCGAGACTTGGGTGCTTATGGAGAATTGTTAGCCCCGTATGTGAGAAAGAACGATGCGGGAGACTCTGTAATGATGGGATCTACGATTTGTGATTTTAACATCGTGAAGAGAATTCGGTAGGCTTCAGTCGGCAGGACACCTAGCTCGCATGAGCGAATAGGATCCTGCTCGAAAAAGTCCTTTGCGGTAAGATTTATTAAATTTCTTATGGATTTTTTTTAAGCACTCTACCAGTAAATTAATTGAGTTTTGAGACTCAAGTATTTCTCAGTCTTATACCCTTAATGTCCACAGCAACTCATGAAAAAGTTATTTTTATCGCTTTAAGATGATTTTGATGACTTCCAATCTTCAATAAAAATATCTCTTCAATCAGCAATAATCATTTAAAGGCATTTCAATTCCTTCCTTGTTACACATACCTACGTCGAGATCAATCTACGATTGATTTTTATTCAAAGCTCGTTGCATCGAATTCATCAAAATATTTTTTTCGCAATTTTGCAATATTCTGATGAATTGCAACAACAAAAAATCACAAGCTTCTGATTCAAGTCATACCACAGCAGCTCCACTGCCCGCGCGCACATAAAAGCGCCAATGGAATGCAACGAATTACTCCTGAAGTGAAGTGAATTGTGTTTTTAATTTTTTATTTTATTTAACAAATGCTACTCGTATTGGCGACGATGACTTCAGTGACGGATCGTGACCAATACACGTACAATAGTATGATTATTATTTTAGCTTGTTTTTAAACAAAATATTGAACTGACGACTACTAACTGACTGACTGACTCAGATATTGTGGTGCCATATACGACGATTATGCAATAATCGTTAGAAAGCACGTCAGACACCACACATTCCACGCTATTGTAAATTTTGATCTGCGTTTGTGCGGTATAGCTGCGCTGTGTGAAATGAATTAAATTAGGAGTGTTGGTTAGTTTTTTGTTCTATCCATTATTTGAATTTAATTATTTGCACTCTTCACAACAATACGACAGAGTGCAAATGACGAGCTAGAGAAAACAAATTGACACCAATGATGGACTGAGTGAATAAATGAATGAATGTTGCCTGTGTGCCCGATGGAATGGAATGTGCGTTAATTACCCAACCGGAAAGATTCCCATTTGCTGCACTGTGCAGCGCACTGTGGTACGACATTTGTGCGCAATATGCCGGCTTAGAAATGCGCAAACATTTCAGTGAAAATGTGTGGCCAACTGGGAAGTTATAAATTCGAATAACAAAACAAAGTCAAACTTGTGGTATAGTGACTTTCTATAGATCCCAACTCCTACACAATGTTTTTGTTTGTTGTTACGAATATATTGGCATTAATCGCAACGCTTAAATTATTATGAAGCGAACGGTCAATCGGTCATTTATTTGAACTTTACTTACATATCACTCTATCACACAGGAAGTCCTCTTCATTATATTATTGGAGTTTCGAAGCGAAAGCGTGAAATTGTAGTTATGAGTTCGATTGAGTGCGATGTATGATATGAATACAAATGAACTGGAATTTTGAATTAAAATTATGAACGCGAATTGCCGATTGGAAGAATAGAGAAAATATGCAATATAAATTGGAATGCATAGATAGGTATGCTGGTATCGATCAGTACGAAATCTGTGCTGAATTTTTTAATTAGTTCGTCAACTTAAGGGTAGATAAGTTCCTTTTTTAAAAACTTTTATTCAACTTGACTTGACCCCTCTTTGTCTGTATTTTCGACCACCATTCGCACGACCTAGAAGGTTGAAATTTCGTAAGCAGCTCAATGTCAGGGGCCAATTTCGATATTCCGCGTGTGAAGCGTGTCGCGAGTCGCGTATGGCGCGTGATGGAAAAAAAGAAAATACTTTGAAACAAGGTCCAGCCTCAAAATAGATAATTGGCGGTTATTACCAAATAATATAACTGTGTGGCGTATGGCGTCTGGCGTGTGTCGATCTATACATTAGAACTTGTACCAGAAAAACGAAGTTTTTTTCAATTCAATTGTGTTATTCCTTTTTGGCAGTCTCTCAATGATCCTGCTCCTGATCACTACTTCAAAGTGTAAGAGCAATGAGCTTCCACCAACCAAGAAAACTTTTATGTATTTCTCCGAAAGACAAAAGAGAAAACACAGTAATCTTCCCTTTTTAAAGTAAAACTTCTTTAGACGCCTTGAGAGTGAAATTTCAAGGCCAAATTAAGTTTTGGAATATAGGGGAGTTTAAGAGAAGGGTTGGATATCATTGCGGGGATTTATCGTCTATGTTTTTGAGAAAATACGATTTTGGATGCTGAATATGAGAACTGGATCTTTAAATGGCTGTACAACCTGATCAGAATAAACCAGGAAATCAGGTTACTTGCAAAGAAGTAACCCTCTTGGAAAGTGATATTCGCGTGAGACACAACATATGGACAGACAAAGAGCTTAGGGTTAATTGCTAATTCCATCGACTTAAAATTTCGATCGCTGGAGTGATTGATTGCGGGAGTGGACCTTGGTTACAAAAACAGAAAGAAGAAGAGGAGAAAGAAGTTTTATTTAATGAGTAGAAAATTGCCTTACAGGCCAACCCAGGAAGTCACTAATTAGATGGGAAAATTTGATCGGAGCTGAACTGAAGTATGTACATTGAAGTAACTGGAGACTAAGTTGGTAATCATGAGGAAACAATTTAATATTTGTCTTCATATCCGCATCACCACCACTCTCGCACCGCCTACGTGTTTATTGTGTAGAAACCTTCATTTTATTTTTTAATAAACTGAAAATAGAATTTATTTAGAATGCGTTGAAATTCTAAGAAGGAGGCTCGAAGTTCCAATCGCAGAAATCGTTTTCACGTTGCGGTCTCTCGCGAATATTTGGCAAACGTTTGAAAGCAATGTCTGTCATGGAATGCTTTTCGCCTTTCGGATATGGCTTTACATTGTAGGTCCTTTCAATTTGTGTCCAATAGTATAACACACACAACACAGATGGTCGCTAAAAGCTAAGCCTTGGACCACAACGATCTGTCGAGCAAAATATTATTATAATATACAGGGTCTTCTAATTCGTACACAATAATTTGGGAAATTATTCTTGGGTATATTTTAAACAAAAAATCGTCGTACAGTAAGGGTCTAATTCCAATAGTGCCATCATTTATCGGGGATTTAAGAATAAGCTCCCTTTAATATTAACGGAAATTGCTCTATTAATGTTAATGGTAGAAACTTCGTTTAGGACTTTGTTTGAGGAAATGCTAGCCTTTGTAACTGCGTTCAAATAAAGTTGATATCTTATTTGAGTCTTCAGATATCCAACTACTATGCCTGTTCCAATTTTTGTGCCCATGCTAATTTTTGACTATGAGCTCAATTTTCTCTAGAAAATGTTTAATAAACATAACGTTTTATTCCTTTCTTCTTATAAACGTAACAATAATAAAAATAAAAATCAACAACAAGTTTGCGGAAAACCCCATAGACTTTATGATACTTGGGAAAACCTGCAGCAGGTAAAATTTAAAACAAGGGTTTTTTGCTTTAAGGTCCAAAGGCTATAATTAAAAAATGATTTTGTGTGGTTATATATAACAGGTGCTCAAAGTGTCCCCCTTGTTTTGTATGCATGCTAAATCCAGTGTTTAGGTTTCACGGAATCAGACGCTTAGCTATGCCATTCAATGTTTCCAGACATAAATTTCTAATGACTGCATGGAGAAAATATTTATCAATACCACCATACACTTGAGCAAGAACTGCTTCCCGATGATTTGGAAAAGAGACTTGAGTTTTCCAACTGGTTGTTGGAGCGGAGCTTGGATGACAACGAGTTTATTAGCGGAATTCTTTGGACGGACGAATCTCAATTTACAAGAGATGGGATCACAAATTTTCACAATCTTCATACATGGGCTGTCTACCAATAAGAAGACAGTCGTCATTTCAACACAAATTCAGCGTCAATATGTGGGCAGGTGTAATTGGAAACAAGTTAATAATTGAACAAGATAGATACGTCAGATATGTAAGCGATGCTCGGAGCTCCCAACATTGAATATACTACTTAAAACTTCGACGCGATCTACAATATGAGACATATTTTGTTAATTGCAACTCAACCGATAAAATAAGCCCCCTTTCTACGACGATCGGTTATAGGAATGGACTCTCACACTGGACCCAAGATCGTCAACTCAGCAAAATGTTTAACAGACTTGGAGCTTCTACAATAACAACAACTAAATAAGCTCAATATTGAAAGTAAGAGGTAAGTTGATCGAACTTAATTTTATTCCGCATCGCCCAGAGCTGCCAATCCTTTCCGATCTTTGTAACAACAATGCGACGGAGGACTTTTTCCACTTTATAGCGATATGCCCTCTGTAAAAAAAATACCTACCCGTGGGGGTTCAATTGCAGCATGTTTTCTTATCTGGTATGTTGCAGGACCTAAACACGGAATATAAAATATAGGGTTTCCTGTTGAGTGATATAAAATAAGGAGTATGCTTAATGGCGAAAGCTAGGCAAGCGCGGGGCTCAATCCCTAATCTCCACCGACCACGTGTAAAAAAAATACCGCCTGATATACTTTGTGGCAACGAGCTCATGTATAGAAAATGTATCATGAAGGAAGGCTTTCAAAATAGATATGTTATTATAACTAGTTACCTAATTGTCTATAAATTTTTTATGCAAATATTGTTCTATGTTGGTAATTTTTTATGTAAAGCGAGCCGAAATGTCAATCCGGTAGACGGTCAATAATGACCAAACCTAAATAGACTTGAAAACTATGTATAATAGTGTATCAACCTGCCATTTTATAAAATAAAAACCATAACTATTTATAATTTTATTCTAATTCTAAGAAATAAATAAATATTTATAATATATTGAAGAATTATATTTCTGTAGTTTCATACAGAAAAGTGCACTGCCCTTTGACACCAGATTTCCATTTATTAATAGCTCCAGAAAATATTCCATAGCTAAATATGTATCTACATTATGTTATTAGTACATTATGTATGATATATAACAATAACGAACGAACATGAAATGCAAGCTTGTTGCTTGACTAAATAGACATGTCGGTTGGAGCATTGTACAGTCTGCTACTACACTTGGGAAATTTGAAACGCTTTCTTTCCAGACAGACAACACAACACTCACACACATAGCAACTTCCTGTTTAATAAAAATCAACAAATCCTCTCTGAATTTACTAGAATGTCACAGATGCAGAGTAAGTGGTGGAGGAGGAGTACGCATACAACGAACGCTAAAATTTCGTAAACAAAAGTGACTGGCATAATTTTGTTTTTTTTTTGGCTACATATATGCAAATTAAGCAAATTATTTTTTGGAATTATTTTTGTGTTTACATGCGGCGCAATTACGAGCAGTCTGCGATTGAGAGACAAAACACGAAGAACTGTGACGACTTAACAACCAGAGTGACCAGTGAGTGAGAGATCGCAATCGCAACATTCTATTTGGCTGGGAAAACATCTTCAATGCGTGGTTGATAAGTAATGTCATTCGAGATTGTGTGAATCTACATTCCAATGGGCAGACAAGAGCTACGAGCTGTTGGTGTTGTCTACAACAGATGCAATGTAGAGAAACGAAAACGTTTAGCAACAATTAAGATACACTGACATTATGGACAGAAAAAAACGAAAAGTTTTAATACGCAAATTCGTCAGCTGTTAAACAATCGACGGTTACCTACTGTCTATTATTAACTGCGCAAATCAGAAAATTATGATCTAACATTTACTTGTGTATTAAACAAATTGGTCAACGATGATTAGAAATGCCTGGACGCTAGAGATAAATTGCTTTCCATATAGAATTAGCATAATCGACCTAATCGAAAACGATGACTCATCATCAAATTAATGGAAGTGACGACTTCATTTGATGAATACTGATTTTGCGTGCAAAGATTCGTTTACCCTATCGACGGCAAAAGGTAGGTATGGCAGGTATATACCAACTTTTACATTCAACTTCTAAAGGGCCCAGCCCATAGAATCCGTTGCGTCAGTTGCGTCGACGTATTCTTTGACGTTGCCGAATGTCACACAAAGAGGTGACTCAATGAACACATTGTCGTCGTACAGGCAAACAACATCAAATGCCAAAATAAACTTCAAACTGATGTGCGAGTGAACTGTCAAAGTATTTGCCGGACAGAAAAGTTGAAAGTTGGCCAAATTTTTGCGTCGTTTCCTTCAGATGCTTTGCTTTTGGGACACTTCCCATAAGAAGCCGTGTATTTCATCGATCTGTCAGTTGCTTACTACGCCACAACGGACGCAACGGATTCTATTGGCTGGGCTCTTAAGGCAAAAATAACTATGTACTCTACGTTAGGCGATAAAGTAGGTATTCGAGTAAAAGTACTCGAAAATATTTACAAAAAAAAAATTTCATTTAAATTCTCTAAAAACCAAAATATGCGCCTAAAAGTGTACTAAATTCTACTATAAAAACACATGCGAAGCACTGCGAGCTCTCTGGTTAAAAATAAAAACAACCCCAATCGTAAAGCATTATAGTACGGCGTGATGCCGCTATATGGCATGATTTTTATTAAAAATAAATTGTATTGGAGCTCCCCGACCCCGGGATCCAATCAATATCAAATTTTAATAGAAAGTGTTGTCATCGGAAATACAGACGTGTGCAAAGTTTCAATAAAATCGGGCTTTTTGATGTGGGTTAAAAATTAATCGCGAGATTCCACCACCACAACGAAAGACCGAACAACAGACAAACCCATGCTGACGCAAAGTTAATATAGATAATTTAAAAAATACCCAACCCACACAAATGATGATGAGTAACATTTAAAAAAAACTACAGAACTTATGGGGTTTTTAAGAATTCGATCGACGCAACAAGCCAAATTGCTGTAACAAAATGCAGGCGGTTTTTGAATGCAGTCGATTGAATTCTTGAACACCTCTTATTAATAAAAAAGATTAATACCTAAGTTCGTTCTTATAACCGTGTAAAATTTTATAATACATATATAATAATAAAACATAGGGTGAGCCATCATCGGTTGGATTCTTTTTTAAAATTGCTACGTTCAACAGTTTTCAAAGCTCGATGCCTATTTAAAAAGTGTAAAGACTAAACGTTAATGTGTATTATCCCCTCTCTATGGAACATAGTGATTAAGATTAATGTATTATTGTTACAACTGGAAATGGAAGGATAAAAGTAGTAGCGTTAGCTGTCTCAGGAAAATGCCTTAGAACGATCTGGAAGGTTATGCAAAATGCCCTCTCAATAGTTGCAGAATGGACAAATAAAAAGAGTACAGAGCTAGTCATTTGCACCAGGAAATTGAAATTCAAAACTCCAACAGTTGATCAGCCAATACTGATAAAGCAAAATTTCATGGCACGAGATCTTGGACAGGAATCTTAACTGGTAGCCTTATATCATAGAACGAGTAAATAAGACGAATATTGATTTGCAAAAAATGTGGTTTGAAACCAGAGCTACTACAATGGTTTTAAACGAGCTGACGAATCTCGACTACAAGACACCAGTATTATGCTTCGATAAAGATTTTTGGAGCACAATACCTTCCAGGGAAGGCTGAAAACTGGACTGGAAACAGTACAGTTTTTCACGGATGGATGTAACTAGCCGGATGCAGAGTAGGGGCAGGGGTCTTCTGTGATAGGCTAAAACTGAGCATATCCGTCCGACTCCCTGGCCACTGGAGCGTTTACTAGACCAGCCTGAGGTGATAGCAACGGGGATGTTATGAACTGGTTGAATGTATTATCTTTTGAGAAGATTATCATTTATGTGAACAGTCAAAAAATAAAAAAAAATCGTTGAAAGCGGTCTCACTGAAATTAAAGGTGGCTTTTAGCTGTTACTCCTCTTTTAACGAGATAGGTTAGCAGGTAGCATAAGCTCAAAATGTTTGATTCTTTTTAGTCCTCTGACTATATTTGTGTGGTCCAAGAGCGGGGTAGTCTTAGTATTCATGAAGTTTATCGTTCCTAACGTACAAAGGTGCATTTACAATGTTTCTCAGCAACTTGTTTTAAAACCGTTTAATGATTTGAATGTTGATTTTTTTGGTACAACCCTAAAGTTGAATACCATAACTCCATATGGGTTTTATAACTTGGCTATAAAGCAAAATTTTGTTATATGTTGTTAGGCATTGCCTTCCTATCATCCAGAATATTTTTCCTCACATTTTTTACTTGGCATGGACTTTCCAGCGAAGTTTCGTATCCGAATTCATACCAAGATACTTTGCACAATTTGCGTACGGTATAGCCTGGTTATTAATATATACCGGTATGTGCTCTACTTTTCTATTTCTTAAGTCAACATTTACTGATTTTGATTCGTTTAATCGTATTCCCCATTTTATTATCCAATTTTGAATTTTCGATTTGGCCTCTTGTAGTTAAAGAGTTGAGTCCACATTATATTGCGCAACTGCCATTAAAGCCGTGTCGTTAGCAAATGTAGCAATCGTGTTGTATTTTAGCGTCGGAATATCGTGATATAATATTGGCCCAAGAACGCTTCCTTGGGGTACACCCACTTTGATTTGATTTCTTGAAGATCCGAATATGTGTCTTTTCCCTTTATGCGGAAGTTCTTGTCCGAAATGTATGATCTTTGATTGTTCTTTGATTTGTTGGAGAGTATTTTTTTAGTTTATATACTAATCGCTCATGACAAACTTTATCAAATACTTGTGCTACTTCAAGAAAGACTGTAGAACAAATTGTTTCCTCTTCAATCGATTTTCCAACAATATTTGTGATTCGGTTTACCTGGTCAATGGTTGAATGTTTCACTCGAAAGCCAAATTGATGGTTTGGAATAATATGTCTTCGTTCTATAGATGGTAGCACTCTTTTAAATAGCAGTCTTTCAAAAGGTTTGGACATTTTTGGCAGCAAAGATATTGGACTATAGGATGATGCTTTCTGATGTGGTTTTCCCGGTTTGGCTATCATGTTAACTTCAGCTACTTTTCATAACTGTGAGACTTATTTTCATTTAAATGCAGCGTTGATGATTCATATAAGCTTCAAAATGGCTTTTTTTTGGGAACTGTTTGACCAGTTATCAATTGAAATCCGGGTGTTCTTTCACATTTAAAATTTTTATTTCCTTTCTCACTTCAGACATAAGGACCATTTTTGCACCCGGCAACTCGGATGTGGAGGGAAACTGCAAGGGAAACGAATTAGCTAAATGTGGTACGACTATCTAAATGCTACCGAAAAGGACATAGATGGGGAGGCCTACTGCGACTCTGAACTTGAGCTTCAGAAAGAGGTAGAACCCTGTTACAGCTATGTAAGGTAGGAAAACACTGCCACTTGATACATTTTAAGACACGTCTGTCCAAAGCTGGACTTGACGTGCTCAACTACGCTAATCTCCCTACCAAGACCTGACATAAAAACGGTTGTAAGGGTTACTGCCTATTAGGAAAACACGCAAGAATGATGGCTGTCGAATACAATGACTTAGCAGAAGCTGCATGGACGAGGAGGAAGAGATGAACATCTCATTTGTTCCTGCTCCAGTCTAAGTGACCGATTGTAGACACCGCAACCTAACCTTATCTAAACGTTAATGCACGTTAGCCCCCTAACGCTAATCTCAAAACTGTATTTCCTTAGATTCTTCAATTATCAGAACCGAAAGTAAAATGCATATTCGAATGAAATCAAATTCTTAAAACCAAAATGCACTTGATATATGAGATGCACAAAATAGCTACAGGGTTGCCATGTACGTTCTTTATTTATGATTAGCTAAACTACAAACAAATATTTCTGATGAGATATATTATGCCAAAAAATAAGAGACAAAAAATTCAAGCAAACAATCTAGTATCTACGATTATAAATATATGTCTATAAGATTTATTGCCTCTATTGTAGCAGCTAGAGACTATCTATTATCTGGAGCGGCGAACAAAGATTGATAAATAGATAGAGATACTTACATCTTGAGCTGTCTGCGAGAAGTTAAAACAAACCAAAAATAAATAGAATACTTAAAGAACTTGTAGTTAAATTGTTGTTGGAACAACATTAATTGAAAATATGTATATATATATATATAGACATTTATTAAAAAAATGAGAAATATGTAAATTATTTTGTATTTAAAATATAAATAGAAATTTGTTAAATATTTGACTGTGAAATTGTGGTGGACATAACGAGTATTGGGGGGTATGAACGGCTGTTGTTAATCAATTAGGAGGCGAAAGGTGAAAATTGGCGAACGATAGTAAATGTAATGAATTGTCAATTTTTAAATGAAATTCAAAAAACAATAAAATAAAACAGAAAAAATAAATACACTCACTACTGCCGAGATGTTTGGATTTTTTAAAAATCCAATGGAAAACAAGAAAAAGTACAGAAGGTAGGTACACAGATAGCTTTTTTGTAACTTCACGCAGCAACCAACCAGTAAACAAATTTTAAAATATCTTGCGAATCTTTTCAAGAAACTATACCTCCTATGTATAGGCCTTGAATTCACCAGTGACAGCATAGCTATAGGTATATGTCGTTTTTAAGTCCGTGAGGAAAATACTGAAAATCTAACAAACTCACAAGGCTATGTATAGGTTTATAGTTATAGGATAAATAGAAATAAAATTTGTCTAGAGTAGGTACTAATACGAAGCCCAATCAACATTTAAAGAGGGAGCTTCGACATTCTGCTGAAGAATTGCATGTGAAAAAGCCATCAGCGTGATGGGTGACGCGTTTGTTGGCCATCGACCAAAAACGTGACTTTCTGTTTCTGCTGAGTGGAGTTGGTCCTTTTTTTTATTATTTGAAAAAAAAATTCCATCCGCCAAATGATCCTGTATCGCCCGTCCCCACACTGCAAAAAAATATGTAAGGTGATGGTAATGACACGACTGCAAATGCCGTTGTACATAGTGCCGGCCAGAGAATGGTTACATCAACGAATATAAAGCCAAAATCCATTACTTCACTTGAGTAATTCAATGCAGTGTCTTCGATACCGTGGTACTGGTCAATGCCATAGTGATTGCATCAGCTGTTAATGGTCATGGACGTGCAACTCTGCGATTCCCTAGGTCCATCGATCGTGAAAAGTGTTTATTTTTTCACATTAGTCGAATTTTGGGAAAGGATGAACAAAAAAATAAAGACAAATTGTGGCATTCGATAGCAATACGGACATAGAAATAGGCGAGAGGTTACTTAAAAAAAAGTCTCTCGGACTATCCTTGAAAAATACTATATCCCAAGTAGATGGGCCTACTGTAAGGGAAAGTCTGAAAATACTGCCTTACATAATCTAGTACGCTGGATAGAAAAATAAATGTACTCGCAAGAGTACTATTTAGCAGCATTCCTCGATATTAGGGGCGCCTTCTATAATGCGACGACGGAGACAATCAATGGACGATTGTCTCCATGCTATCCCGGTAAGCAGGATAATCAATCAAATGCTCCTAGGCATGATACATGTTAACTGAACCCATTAGAAGGCGGGTAGTAATAGGAACACCGCAAGGAGGCATCATATCGCCTCTTCTCTGAAACATAGTTATCAATTTATTGCTTTTAGAAGTAGAAAGAAACAGAGGGAATAAGAGTTAGAGCAGATGAAGTAACGATAGCTGTCTCAGTGAAATACCTTGGAATAATTAAGGAGGCTATGCAGAACTCCCTCTCAATTAGCATCCAGGGCAAGGCAATCCAACCCAGACATAAAGCTCCTCCTATTTACTAAAAAATATAAAATTCCTTCTGCACTATACTGGTTTTTACTGAAAAAGCTCGACACTATCTTAGACAGTTAACTTATAGTTGGGAACCTAACATTTTGGAAAGATTATAAAAGACTGATATAGCTTTATACTCATAGAGCCATGGCGAAACTTCACTGGGAAAAGATGGAGTTTTAAAAGCGGTGCTGTTACTCTGGCTGGTATAGTGTCGTAGTAAGACATATACTTATGTATGGAGTAAGCCTGTTGTAGACAGCTCTAGACAAAGTCACAAACGGAAAAATTGTAGAGAATTTGCAAAAAGTAGCCTGTTTGCGCATTAGGGTAACCGCATATTGAGCGCAGCCTAGCACAGCATAGCGCAGCTGAGGTTTTTATGGAATACATTGTAATACTTAATGATGCACTTTCACATTTTGCAAAATTAAATGTTTTTTAAAAACTCCTGGTACGCTATGCTGTACTAGGCTGCGCTCAATATACGGCTGGCTTTATTTGCGCACTGAGAACGAGACCTACACATGCTCTGGAGCTTGTGCTCCAACTTCTACCGGTCCATATCTTCAGTAAGCCAAGAGCGGCAAACACTACTACCCAACTCTCTGCAGTACATCAGTGGAAATTTTCTTCCGACAGGACTCAGAAAACAAATCGTTGAAGAATGAACTGGCGAATTTTGATCACTCCTTACACCTCTTATACTTCGATAATGGTTTACGTAGTAAATGCCCCTGGAGAAAATTCTGGAGCAGTTTTTATACCAGTAAACTAAGTTTGGCAACTTTTCACTGACGTCTTTTAGTAAGAAGTGAGAAGCTAGTGACAACCTTCTGAAACAAACCCTTCGTTTCCCAGACTTTTCCAGCGTGTACCAATCTGAGGTGACATCGATTGAGATGGTACTGACTTTGTTAAAGCATAATGTAACATCTGCTTATATGGATGTGGAGTCAGGGGGCCATCAGGTCGCTAGAATCAGTTTCATGCCTAAGTGAAGAATGATGTTTTGGGGAGCCACACTTCCCTTAACGAGCTTTTTAACATACATAGTGAGGGCAGACTCAGACATGGTGCGGAACTGCAGAGCAGACGAACAAGCGAAGTACGATACGACTCGACAGCTGATAGCGGAAAGAGTAAGTGTAGGAAGCCTAGTAATGCTTTCAAAAGAGGCGGGAAATGAGAGGTGGTGTTGAGTGGACTTGAGGCGCTCTGGTGCTTTAATCTCACTGAATAGACGATAGAGCTATCGTAGGGATACTAACAGGACACTGGCTTTTTGGCGAACATGCGAAAATGCTGGGTGTGGGTAATAACTTCTGTAAAAACTGTAAGCACGTGGAGGAGCAGGAAATTTTAGTTCACTTCCACTGACTTAGAAACTGTAAGGACATGGAGGAGCAGGAGGCATATATGTCTTTGCAAATATGTACATACAAGAATGGATAACCTCTCACATCTCGAAAACAGTGAAGTGCGAGACATTTCACATTTCATAAAAAGCTCAAAATGGGTTATCTAAAGAGGGGAGGGGAGGAATGATAAGATCATCTAGTATCACAACGGACACAACATCTAAGTGTACCGAAGCAGCTTGTGCTACTTAACCTTACCTAACATTCTTTCGCTGACGACAGAACCCTCAGCATTTGATTTAAGTTCCAACTAACTAGCCAAGATCTTCGCTTTTAAAAATGGGTGGTATTGAATAGAAATATGAGTACCTAGGTGCATATTGTCGATTTTTCGACCCATCCGCTATATAAAAATGCAATATAAACCGAAAGTTACCGGCGCAGGTATTTTCTCGAATGATCTAAATCTTTATAGGTTTCTAGAGATCCTATCAATAAGGGAGGCCCGCAGGGCATTAAGGTTCAGTAAGGCACAAATCGTAAAGGTTGTCATATGTGTTGATAGTCAATCTGCCATAAGGGCGATTCATTTGACCAGCATAAACTCGAAACTTGTAGAACAGTACCAAGAAGAATTGGCTTCGATCAGCCAATTCCATGACATCACCATACATAGAGGAACATGTGTATGGCGAATGAATTGGCTTAGAGAGCGTCAGGCTCGTTGGAAAGTGTAAGCTGTCCTAAGTCACAGCTTAGGCGAAGCAGTCCGTCGAACTGCGCCATATCAAGATTGATTCATTGATAGACATTCTACAGCAAAATGAAAACCACCGAGTTGTTATCTAGATATTTCCAGAGTTGTGGCTATCAGCATGGGCTACTGGCCGGTGGGAAGTCATGCTGCCAAGTTGGGTATACGAAACAACAACTTCTGAAGAAGTTCAAAAGATGAAAAGATAAAGAAACTCTCATACACTTTCTCTGCAGTTGTCCGACCCTAGCAGGGTCGAGACACCACACTTTAGGTAAACTATTTTTTGCCGACCTGAAAAAACTCTCAGATTACAGGATCATCGTGTATCTCGAGTATCTGAACGATACAGGCTTGATTTAAACAGCGTAAATATCCATGCTAGGTCCCTCGAGATTTGTGGTATCAAAATGGCGCACTCTAACGCTAATTGAACTCCTCGCAAGTACAGCGAGATTCACCACTCCACCACCTACCTACCTAACTGAACTGCTAACTGGTTAAACTAAATCTAGAACTTTAATTAAAACGTGCCGCATATTTTCCTTTTTAATTTATAATACTTTCCATTTACCATGAGTATCTACTTAGAAGTTTTTATGAGATGCTGAAAAGGAAAATGTGCTCGCAGCAATTTTCCCTGAAGTAGCTTCTTATATAACAGGCATATCTAGGAAAGTAATAGCACAGTAGCATGACGGTGGTACATATGAAAATTATTTTAATTAGATACGCATTCTTGTTGCATAACCAGGAAAAGATTATGCTTTAGGTGATACAATCACATGGACAAAACTGTTTTTCCCTTCTTTAAGGCCACATTAAAGTAGCCAACGTTGTACGTACCATTGTAAGCGTGATGGGAATCCGTTTCGCGTGCGCTAATTCTAAAAAGCAAAAAAATAAAAACAAGCTCATTTCATTTAGAAATCCTGAATGTCCTTGTGCCCAACACGACTATATGTACTCCTTTTGAAATGCAGTCACTGGTGGCATGAAGAATTAAAGCTTACTACACCTCACTCAATTGAAAGTTTCTTATAGGCTGCAGTACATATGTACCTATTATGTACATATGTACATAAAACACGCAAAACAGCAGAGCTTTCGTTTTATTAGTGCACTAAAACATTCGGTGACTTTCGTTTTCAATGCGGCAAACCGGCAACCTTTAAAGTGAAATCGGTTCAAAAAAAAAATTTAAAGACCAAAGATAAATAAATTCATCACTTTTAATGAATACATCAGCTAAACCAACGAACAACGAGAACAATTTCAAGTTCTAGTTAGTTGAACGGAACGAAGAAGAAAAACATTTTACGAATATTAAATGATCTGGGTTTTTTTTTTCATCGAAATTATAGTACAGTGCCCCATTCAAATCTCCTAAATGCTCTGCACGAGGAATCGCATGGTTGGAGAAACAATCCGAACAGTTAGATACAGTGCAGTCAGTGCCCATGTGTGTCTTGTATCTATTTATAGAACAGTGATGATGGGAATATTTTAAAATCTCGTTTCCTATTCAAAATGAAACGTGGATGGTATAGTACTTTTGGAAACCACAACAACAACAAAATAACACTTGAAAGCAAATCATAATAATAAAATGCAAAAGATACGTGATGTCTGAATTTCATTTTCAAAAGTTTTCCATGGGATAATTACGCATTTATGGAATTTTTTAACGGCATTTCCCGCAATGAGTAGCAGGAAATCTTGAAATTAAATTTTAGATTTATCTTGGCATGGTTTAATTCAATTTCATGAACATGAACATATAAATGTATCTTTTTGATATACTTTTTGAAATCAATATTTTTTAGTTTTCTCAAGTGAACGAATTCCTGCAAACGAAATCAGTTGTTTTTGTGTTAAAAATGTATCTAGATAAAAAATTTAAATTTATCTAAGACATATGTTGGTGAAATTGCATTCTTAATTCATTCGTATTCATTAAGGTTAAATATCAAACTCAAAACAGTAAATGAACGAAAACAAAACTGAATCATCCTTAGGTTGTAGATACTAAATAGTAACTAACCATCGAGTTGGGAACATCTAAATATTGCTATTCCTTCTGAAATTCTAAAAATACATATACCTGTAAAAAACATTTAAATTGCAGTAAACTTGTATCTGCAAATAGTATCTGCATCCGCTTCAAATATGACCTTGATCCTTTGCAGTTATAATAATTATAATAATTTAACATCGATTGTAATTCTTAAAGTGTTAAAATTGAATTAATTGGAATGTGTGCTTGGGTGTGTGCCAATATTGGGAGGGGCAAAATCATGTTCTTCCTGCATAGATACACAGAAACATACACGTGTATCTACGAGTATAAGCACACCGTCAATTTGTAGAGCATGACGTGATGCGACGAATATTCTTCATGTAAATACGAGTATTTGTATGTGGTTTGTGTGCGTGCGAGGAGCTATGAACACAAAGGATTACAACAATGAGTTGGAAAACCAAGGGAAAACTTAATTAGTAAAATGCGATGACATAAGCGTGTCCTATCAACAGGACACGAATACTGAGTTTTCGTATTGGAAATCAATTAAATGCATTGATGTTTTTTTTATTTAATATTTCTTCAAATATGATTCACAATATGGATGGAGAGGAGTCGCGACTGTTGACTTAATATCGAATGTGTCTTTTTTTTCAGATAGAGTGAGAACTTAAACAATAAAATGTAAATGACTCTTCCATGAATAATTCCTCATATGAATTACCTGTAAATCCACTGAACATTTTGAATATTTTTTTTGTGTTTTTTATTTCTTATTTATTTCCAATTTACGTTAGAATTAAATTCCTAATTGCACTTAGCGAAATGTTCGTTTTTTGTTTTTTTTTGTTTTAACTTTTAGTTAACACGCACCGCACTCTTTTTCTTCCACGATCTCAGACAACAGAGAAACACGAATAGAGAAGCCTTTTGAAAAATCCAAAAAGCAACCGTCCGACTGAATGTTTTTCAAATTGAACTTCTTCTGTGTTTTCCTTTTGCCATTGATTAGTATGAGTATTAGTGTATTTTTTGTGTGTTAATGTGTATGTTCTTGTTGCTGAGTAGCGGGAGCGACCAGAGAGAGAGATACAAATAAACTGGCTTCTGTGTTTGCATTTGAAATAGAAGCGCCAACAACAGCAAAAAGTAATTTGTATCGCTTTGAATCGCAACGGAAACCAAAATAAATTAACAATTCTATGCATCTTTACCTTGTGTAGATACATTTTAGAGATACATTGTGTATGTAGATTGTGTCGGATATTTTAGCAGAGAAACATTTTATACAAAAAGAGACACAGTTGTTCATAATTTCATGAGTCGAATAATACCGGCGCAACAGACCATGCGGTCCAAAGCCTGGCTTCTCGCAACCATTTGTGCTGAGCATGCATATTTTTGCACACAAATGGAGGGAACCACAATTTAATGCCGGATCCGAACGGCGAATTGAGAAGCTTTCCGTGACAAGTTATTACTCTCGGACGTTTGTCAAACTTTCGCGAGAGGTGGGACACCGTGAAAAATACTTTGGTGTTACTGGGATTCGAACCACCAACCCCTTGCTCAGGAGTCCATGCTCCCATCCGCTGAGCCACGGCGCCCACCATGAGTCGAATACTGTTGTATAAAAGGTTGCTTCAGTCTGATCACAATATTGTTTTGTACAAAAAAAGACCTTAACCATCTTAAGATAGAAAGACTTGCTACAAGATTTTTTTTTCAGATGCGCCTGGAGGGTCAGGAATCCTTCAAAGATACCATTGGTTGCTTACCCATACAAATATTTTACAAAATTTTACAGATTTTCTTTAAATTTTTTACGCACGTGCATCTCCGATGGACAACACTTTTTGTAAAAACTTTTTGGCGATGGGGCCCCGGGGTCGGAGGGCATCCATACAAATTTAATGTTTTTTTATGTCTTTCTGTCTTTCTGTCGGTTTATATGTCATTCTGTCACGCTTTTTTCGTTCTAATGCTGTGAGTTGACGGTCTCGTAGCGTTTTTGTGGAAGACTTTTCGAAGGCGGGTTTTGAGTGGGTGTTGTGGTGGTCAGGTAGTCTTAAGGTGGTCTTGAGCGGATCTTAAGGTGGTTTTAGCTGGGTCTTATGTGTCATTCTGTCACGCTTTTTTCATTCTAATACTATGAGTCTGACGGTCTTATACGCGATTTTGTGGAAGACTTTTCGGAGGCGGGTTTTGAGTGCTGTTCTGATGGGGTCTTAATGAGTTGTGGGGGTCAGGGTGATCTTAAGGTGGTTTTAACAGGGTCTTATGTGGTATCTTGAGGGGGATTTAAGGCTGTCTTAAGAGGCTTTCGAGGGGTTTGTAAGAGGTTTTTTTGGGGGTCCTTTGGTTGGTCTAAAGGAGGGTCTTTAGGTGGTCTTAATGGGGTTTTTAGAGGGTCTTGAGGAGTGTTCGTGAGGAGTTTTGATAGGGGTTTGATTGGGATCTTGTTAGGGCCTTGTTGGGGTCTTGAGGGGGTTTTGATAGGGTGTTTAGTTTGTTATTGAGAAGGTCATAAGAGGATTTTAAGGTTTTCTTGAGGGGTATTGAGGGGAGTTTTGAGGGAGTTTTGAGAGGCTATATAGTGGCGTGTTGTATTAAGAGGGTCTAGAGGAGTTTTTGAGAGGGAGGTCTTAAGATGGTTTTAAGGGATTTTTGAGGGGTCTTTAGGAGGTTTTGAGAGGTGGCTTGAAAGTGTCTTTCGTCGGGTGTTGAGTTGGTTTTTAGTGGAGCTTCAGGGGCTTTTGAGAGAGTTGTAAGTGGAGTCTTGAGGGTTTCCTGACGGAAGTCTTGACGGATGTCTTAACGGGGGTCTCGAGAGAGTTTTAAGAAAATCTTTAGTGGGGTGTTTAGGAGGTCTTGAGACGGTTTTGAGGGGAGTCTTGAGTGGGTTTTTAAAGGATCTTTAGTGTAGTCTTGAGGGGGTTTTGAGATGGAATTGAGGGTGGTTTGAGGACGCCTTGGGAGGGTCTTAAGGGGTCTTAAGGAGGTCTTAATTGCTTTTTAAGATGGGATTGAGGAGGAGCCATGAGGAGGTTTGAAGAGGATTTTGCGGTGGTCTTGAGGGCCTTTAGGTGGTCTCGACGGGGTCTTAAAAGTATTTTCAAAGGGCTCTAAGTGGGTTCTTGTGGGGGTATTGCGGGGTTTTTAAGAGGGTTTTAAGGAATTCTTGAGGATGTCTTGAGGATGCCTAGAGAGTGTTTTGAGAAGGCCCTTGATTAGGGCCTTGAGGGAGTCTTGAGGGGGTTTCGAGGGAAGTCTTGAGGGATCTTGAGAGGGCTTTGAGAGGGTCTTAAGAGGGTCTTGAGTGGGGTTTTGATAGTGTTTTGGGAGGGGTCTTGAGAGTTTCTTTGATGGTCAAGAATGAAGTCTTGAACTTAGCTCTTCAATAAAATGGACCGTAAAACTTAATAGAGTACAGGTTTTTGTAGGATTGCTCAAAATATGAAAAAATAGCTCACCGGTCGAAAGAAAACCGTCTGTGAGATAGAAGAATCTATCTAATCTAAGTTAAGTCAATGCCTCTGTCGCTGTATGACACCAATGCAATGCACATACTCCAAAGACAAATCTGATCAAATTTATCTAATTGTCGATCTCAAAGGCAAAAGAGCACTTTAATGAATTGCTAAAAGGTCAGCTATCTGAGGAATTGGAGACTTACGCAGATCATCTTGACATTGTTGGCAGGAACCCAAGACCTGTACAAGAAGCTTTTACCTCTTTGGCACATTCAAGTGGAAAGTTTTAAGGGATCTACGAGTGTCATCGCGATATCAATATCGGAGCTCGTTATAGGCTCCGGTGTTAAGGACAGCTAGATCGCATCAGCGATGAGTATTTTGCTCGGAAAGTCATGTCGATAGTAGAATGTAGTATGGGATACACAAACGAGGAAGGCCTGGCGTACGATGACGATGACGTAGACCAGGATAAAGAATTTAGAGATGCCAGACCCCGGTTATAGATTCGAATATGATTTTCTTATTAGCTAGAGCTTCAGGTATAGCTCTATTAAATGCTAGTTTTTTATAAAAAATTATGGATATCTAAATGATAAGATGAGAAAATTCGGTATCCTATTCTCGCATTTACGGTAGATCTCTGAGAAAGAGCAGAGCAGTGAAACAGCTCGTGTTTAAAGGTGGTAAATATAATGAGCTGTAACACGAATATTTGCTGAGACTGTATAGCGTAAGCAGAGAGCTCTGGCAACAAACCTTAAATGTATCTAGATACATTTTATTCATGATGTATGAGTATGTGAGAGAACAGCAAGTCAACAACAATGGGAACTTCGCTACTATGCCGCTCACTTATTCAAGTTGTTCTACTGGATGTCTCGTTGGGAGTTTGTTGGCCAGTTAACCCACCTATGGCAGCGTTTTGGCACCAGTTGGTCGCCATCGAAATGAAAGAATCATACTCGAGAGGATGATGAAAGGAAATCGGAAATAAAAAAAATCCAAAAAAAAAAAAAAAAAACAAGACTTTGGCTTCATCGGAAAACAGGTTACACTACACCAACCATTGGTGTGTGTGGGG
The DNA here is from genome assembly GCA_947095585.1 of Nephrocerus scutellatus. Taxonomy (NCBI): domain Eukaryota; kingdom Metazoa; phylum Arthropoda; class Insecta; order Diptera; family Pipunculidae; genus Nephrocerus; species Nephrocerus scutellatus. Next base: position 6,327,053 of record OX352762.1, read on the forward strand.
GAACACGGTGGGAGAACTTCGGAACTGAATAGCAATATTGATATTGAGTACGTACATGTTTGCATGTATAAAAGAAGAAACTAGTTTGTTCTAATATTGAATTTTTTTATGCAAAGACACAATTGATTGCGATGAGTAATGCATTCGAAATACTAAGGCTACTCCACCAACACATTTATAAATTAATATGCTAAAACGAATGGACAAATTGGTCGAAAAACTTGGTTCACTCAGATATTATAGATACTCTCAGGTCTCAGCACAAAAGATTGAGTACATATCGCGCAAAGATACAAAGATTCTTGTTCGAAATTTTTAATTTCCCTTGCATTGTATCGTCCATGTGGGGAGGGAGATACACGATGATTAATGATGATGATGATGATGTCGTCATCGTTATCTTCTCCTCCTTGATGTTTTGATGCATTCGGGTTGCGGTGGTGCCCATTTATATGTTCAAGAAATGCATCGAAACGCTTGCTCAAATGGGCGGAAAAAGTTGAAAAACTTGTTCTCGCGGTCACCTCAGCTGCCTTTCAATTATGGATACCACTATACTTCAATGAAGTACGAGTATGTCTAATTTATTTAATTATTTTTTCAATCAGAGTGCACATATTATGCCGGTGCCGGTATTTAGAATGGTTGTTGTTCTATTATTTTTCTATTCATCTATGCGGGATTGAGAAATGTTTCATGGAAGAAAGGGTAATTTCATGTTTCATATTTATGTTTCATAGGTAATATGAGTCATTTGTCGGATTATAGAACACTTTTATTTCATACAGTAGAGGTGTGAAATGTTGGACAATATTGTTATTTCATTTTTGGTTTTAAGTATATCTTATTTGATATCTTCGCGAGCTGCCCGGCACTCGAGAATTTCCATTCATAAAAAGAATGCCGGGCAGCTCGAGAAGCTATAGAATAGTATATAAGCAGATGAGCTAGATGAGTTAGGTGAGCTAGTTGAGTTAGTTTCTATTACAAGACAGATGAGTTCAGATAAGATAGACAAGTTATAGCCATCTATACCCCTTCCTTCAGCAATCCTACTGAAGAGGCCCCGTAGTGGGGGTCTAAAACGCGTTCTAGGCTACCTTTTATAACCCTACACGGGTTCCATCTTGCCAAACTCTCGCGTGGTATAACTTCGTCGTCCACCCTTATTAATAGGTTTCTTGGGGTGGGTTTTTATATTTATTTAGTTTGGAGTTCCGGAGATCGAAGCAGGTCTGCTAGGATACCCGGTTTCCCGGTTATCTGGGGGGAGACCCTTGCGATGTCTGGACACTCCAAGGCAAAACCTCCGGGGTCGGGACGGTGGGACCTCAGGTCCTTACCGACTTAGACACCGGGGGTTGCTGGTAGCATCGACGCGAAGACCGGTCGATCTGGTAGGGTGCTGCCAGGAACTCGAGAATTTCCATTCACAAAAATACATGCCGGGCAGCTTGAGAAGCTATAGAATAGTATATAAGCAGATGAGCTAGATGAGTTAGGTGAGCTAGTTGAGTTAGTTTCTATTACAAGGCAGATGAGTTCAGATAAGATAGACAAGTTATAGACGTCCATACCCCTTCCTTCAGCAAGCCTTCTGAAGGGACCCCGTGGTGGGAGCCGAAAACGCGTTCTAGGCTACCTTAAGTACTGCATTTTTTTAATCGTTGAGTCCATTTCTCGACCATATCTTCATGTTCTATAGGATAAAAATAAGTTTAATAAACTGGTACAGCAAGTTAGACGAACAATTAAGGAACTTAAAGGATCTGAAATCAATTCATTTTTACAAAATCTTAGGAACAATAAAAACACGAAGTACTCGCTCTGGAAAGCCACTAAGAAATTAAAGAGACCAATCACTCACATTCTTCCAATCAAACAACTGGATGGAAAGAGGGCAAAAAGTAACAAGCAAAAAGCTGAAAGATTTGCAGAGTATCTGGAAGAAGTTTTTCAACCAAACCCAGGAGAGCATGACGATTCGCCTAGCGCTGAACTAGCCGAAGAAAATAAAGAAATACGCACCACATCGTCATCTGAAGTAAGAAAAGAAATAAAAGCTTTAAAAGCAAAAAAAGTACCAGGATTTGAACTGATAACTGGTGAAATTCTCAAGCAACTCCCAGAAAAAGGAATCGCGAAGCTTACATGCATCATCAACGCAGCATTTAAGTTAAAATACGTTCCACAGTTATGGAAAGTAGCTGAAATTATCATGATAGCCAAACCGGGAAAACCACCTCACGAAGCTTCATCCTATAGGCCAATTTCTTTGCTGCCTATAATGTCCAAACTTTTTGAAAGACTGCTACCAACTATAGAACGGAAACATATTATTCCAGACCACCAATTTGGTTTCGAGTGAAACATGCAACCATTGATCAGGTTCACCAGCGCTTGAAGAGAAAAAACTTTGTACTACAGTCTTCCTCGATGTATCACAAGCATTTGATAGTGTTTGGCATGAGGGATTAGTCTACAAACTAGAAAAGATACTACCCAACGAACAGGCTGAAATTTTAAGATCATACATTGCGGAGAGACTTTCGCATAAAAGAGAAAGACACATATTCCAAGCTTAAAGAAACTAAAGCGGGTGTACCCCAAGGGAGTGTTCTTGGGCCAATATTGTATCTCCTGTATACCCACGATATTCCAACACTAGAATACAATTCGATTGCTACATTTGCTGATGACACGGCTTTAATGGTAGTTGCGGCGGAAAGTAATGTGGGCTTAACTAGTAAACTACAAGAGGCGATCTCGCATATTCAAAATTGGACAAGAAAATGGCGAATACGATTAAACGAATCAAAATCAGTACATGTTGATTTCACAAATAAAATAGTAGATCACATACTTGTGTTGTGTTTTGATTTGTGTAAAATACCACTTTAGTATTATTCACATTGAACAGACATAACTTACTCTCCCTATTTTTCACACTTCAAAACTTCACCATCTTATATAAATATAAATAAAATGTAAATGCTGTTCGTTGGTAAGGGCATCACTTGAGAACGGCTCGACCGATTTGACTCATTTTTATTTTAGAATGTTAGTCATAGTTCGAGTAAGTTTTATTGGAAAAGTTCCCCGAAAAATTGGAACATTCTGGAAATACTGAAAGTACTCTTTTCCATGGGATTTTTGTATAAACTTACGACCATAACTTATGACTCGAACACGTATAAATTTTTTGCCGATATACCGGGTGACTGACACGAAGTGTTACCAACTTCAGACTGTCATTGCTGTCAAACCAGTGATGACAGAGCGCTCAAATTTACACTCATGATAGTTCATTCCATTGCTTAAAAGCGTACTAAAGCATTTTAGTGGGAAATATTCAGAAAAAAAATTATCCGCAATGGAATTCAATCGTAGTGTGATTGCTCTATTTTTGGCTGGAAAACCACAGCCGCAGATTGTTAACCAGTTAAAACATCTGCATGTGAATAAAAAATGTCTGTGTATCGCACTATAAATCGTTATAACGATACTGGCAGCATTGCAAAACGCCATTGTGGTGGACCGAAACGCACTGCAACATCGCCGGATATCATTCGGAAGGTGAAGGCCAAATTGTCTCGGAATCCGCGCCGGCAGAAAAATGGCTCGTGAGGCGAACATTTCGCGCGAACGGATCAGCACATATTGAAAGATCGTCTTGGCCTAAAGGCCTTGAAATTCCAAAAAAACGCATGGTCTCACCGATGCTCAAAAAAAAGTTAGAGTGGAAAGAGAAAAGGAGTTGTTAAGCTTGCACGAAAGTGGTGTTTTGCCGAATTTGGTTTTCTCCGATCAGTCACCGTTCGTTATTGAGCAATATGTGAACAAGCAAAACGACCGGATTTACTTGCTCGGCCGTGCTACTGAAAATTTGGACCAACGGATTGCCACTCGAAATCAAGCGCCGCCGATGGTGATGGTTTGGGCCGCCGTAAAGGCCGAAAGCAGTTAACCGCTCGTTTTTTTGGACCATGGCATCAAGATAAATGATTTATTGGGATCATATGTTGGAGGGAGCGTTGAAGCCTTGGGCACAAAAACATTTCGGCCGCAGAGCCTGGACATTTCAACAGGACTCGGCGCCGAGTCGTAAAGCGCGCGTCAATCAAGATTGGCTGAGAAACAACGTTCCGCAGTTCATTTCCACTGCCCAATGGCCATCAAATTCACCGGATGCAAATCCGCTAGATTTCTCGGCTTGGAGTATTTTGAAGAACAAGGTTGGGACAAAAAAATACCAAAGTGTCGATTATCTCAAGCCAGCGCTTCGACGGGAATGGGCTAAAATACCGCAGAGCCACTTTCGTGCTGCTTGCAATAGCTTTGTCGGCCGTTTGAAGACCATAATCGCGGCTAAGCAATTCGATAATTTAAATATTTGTGAACATTTTTTACTTTGATTCAATAAAATTCATCAAAAAATAAAAATTCTGTGGCGTTTTGTTTTGGTAACACTTCGTGTCAGTCACCCTGTAAGTCTCGATTCTATTTTCTGGGTAGCTGAGGTGGTCAGTTTGTGGTGGGTGGTCAGTAGGCGGGTGGATCAAATAAAGATATACAAAGGCAGCCAAAAAAGTTTCCTATCAATCACTTGTACTGTGGAATGCAGGGGATTTAATTTTTAAATTGGCCCAGTTTTCAGAAATCGACTGTAATGACCAAAAAGCTGTATAGGTATAAAGGAATGTGCAAAGGATTGTGCATTATGTGCAATACGAGTATACAGTCACATAATGCGCATGACAATAGTTCAACATGTTGCTCATCGACTCTTTCATAAGTAAATATGTTATCTGAAGTACAATAATATGCAAAGTACGTAGACTTTTTTGTATAGATTCAAGGTTCAACAGGTGCTGTATGCTCGTACTCGCATTTGTACACGTATATGTACTTACTGTGCAAGTATAAGCAGCTGATACTTATATGTCGATGTGCAGTCTATTGATTCGTGCATTTTACCAACAGTGATATTATGATGATATGCATAATATTCCATAACGATAGTGTAATCATTTCGAAAGCTCTCTAGTACAAGAAAACGTTGCCCACTGTCCAGTGTCCATGATGAATTAAGTGATTATTCTCTGAAAAGCAGAAATTGTTTGTTTTGTAATTGCAACGGAAAATCCGACCGACCGACCGACCTACTTTTATTTTATTTTTCAATTAAAATTCAAATATCCCATTAAAATGATAAACTGTACTCTGTGTAACGTTCAGATAGACCAAGAAAGTAATGTTTCCGAGTCGACGGTGGGTTCCACGATGGTATGAATGCCCATTTTCCCATTTTCGAACCTTGAAACGATGACGAATTGCGGCGAAAATTCATTTCCATAGTAAGTCAGAGAAAAAAAACTCATCTCGAACTTATGTTCGAGGGAATATCTATTGATTTAAAAGTTGTATCTGCAGTCATAGATTGATTATTTTTGCAGTAGTTGTAGTTTCAGAGAAAATAGGAAAAACGAAAACAAACTTGGCAGACAGGAGGAAAATCGTTTTTTTTTTCTGCATACCTCAACGGAAACGGTTGATTGTAAATCGCACGAAAATTAAATTTTTGGTTTATTATGTTAGTAAATACTAGAATCAATATTCAGTCAAATATTTACACAAGAATATTCATAGATTAAAATATTAGTTGAATATTGAAGTTTCTTCTTCTATTTGGAACATAAGCAAAAGTTCGTGTGCATTTAAGTAGCGCGCGTGCAGCCAATTTGAAATTCAATTTTCTTTTAGTATCTCAATGCAAAGAGTATAAAAGTGGGGTGCTAAGGACAACGCAATTATACGTGCCATAGATGTTAAGCTTTACCTTCCTCCAGTAAACATATGTGGTAGGCAGAGAACGGCCCATACGGCTACGAGACTGTCAGCAATAGATCAGTGGAAATGTCTTCAGACAAGACCCCCGACGATTAACAAATCGCTAAAAGAAGAATTGGCTATACTTTACCTGTTCTATGCTTCAACAAGCATTTCCAGGCTATCTACACTACACCACCACATAACACTGAAGAAATGGCTCTATACGAAAGGCAACGAAGCTTTTCACTATAGGGACTCTGATCTTTAGTGAATAATTAAGTGTAAGCATATCCGTTCGTCTCCTGGACTTCTGCAGCGTTTGTTAGGCTAAGGTGATAGCAATTGAGGAGGCACTGACCTGGCTGAAACATAATTGAATATTAACAACTGATATTGTAAATTATATCGATAGATAAACAGCAATCAAGCCGCTAGAATCGGACCCTCTGATGTCAAAGGTGTCCGAGGAGCGATACCCCATTAAAAAACCATGGGTCATCTGTCCCGGATGACATACCGCCCATGATGGGACCCCAGTCAGAGTCACGATACCGTGGTGGGGTCCAGCTGCATCCTAACCCTATATATGGGTATAGTGTTAGGGCTTCACCACGGAAGATAAATAAAGGGCCGTGCGTACTTAGATTTTTTCTTCGTACTTTATCGACCCAGATAGTACAACTGGTACTTAGATATGCTTACACTTGGGCAATCTCTTCGTATTTTAGTAGTGGATTTGGCCTAGGTTGGCTTGCTGTCCTAGTGGCAAATGATGGGATTCGAAGTTCCAAAAGTATGTGCTGCCAGGGTCTGCTTTACAATCACCAAGGCACATATACCAGAACGAACAGGTGATTCTTGATTCTAGATCCGACCAAGGTCGCGTGTGAAAAACTCGGGATAGCTTGCTATCATGTGCTGCCAGGGTCTGCTCTGCAATCGACCAGGCACTCATATCGGAAACAACTGACGCCATTGATTTCAGACCTCATCCAAGGTTTAAATTTGTACCACGGGAGTTGTCTTGCCCAACGGATAAGGCTACCCTTCGGGATAATCGAGTCTGAGAGACCAGGTGGACCTCTTCGGAGGATTGCTGGACTAGGACAACTATGGTGCGGACCCAGTTTCGTCCTGGGAATGTATCGTGGGGCTGTAAGGCTTACTCTCGTAAGAGGGCAACGCTAGATGAGAACGATGATGCTTAATGGCGAAAGCCAGGGTTCGTCCCACTCAATCTACTACTGATGTCAAAGGTGGCGTTGAGCTGCCTCACATCTCTTAAGGAGACAAACGAGTATTTCGACATACGCTTAGTGTGTGTCTCTGATCACTCCATCACAAGTATGGCAATAGCTGGACTTGGTACCCTTGAAGGTACTGATTTTCCTCCAAAGAAGAGATCTGAGAATGATCGTAGGAATAACAGGGCGCTGTCCTTTCGGACTACCTGCGAGAAGGCTGGATCTTGAATTCAGTTTCTTCTGTAGAACCTGTGAAGATGTCGTGGAGGAAGAGCACTTCCAGTGCTGTTGCAGGCACAAGGTAAAAACATTTAGGGAAGTATATTATGAACAACTTATCGGATTTCGAAAACTGTCAAGTGCGACACATCTTGAGATTTATTAAAAGCGTTAATTGGGTTCTGTGAAGGGGGAAAACCAATGATGCCATCATATCACAATAGACCATCACCGGACTAAGTATACAAATGCAGTTACCAAACCTAATCTAACCTGACTTAACCAATCTCATTTTATACCAACGTTTGGTGACCAATCGAAATGGCCATATGCACCCTCTTGTCTTACCTTGAAAGTATTGCAGCTTGACATGAAAGAGTGAGCAAAACTTTTGATATAATATGAAGATGGAAGAATCAAAACAAGAAATTCCCATACGTTGTAGGCCTTAAGCGGCGGTGTGACAGCATCCTACACAAATTAACTGGCATCTGGGTATTTACAAAACACTGTTGAGAGCTCGGCAACTATTCTACTGGCCAAAAATGTGAGAAATATACGCGAGCCAACCCAAGAGAGCCACTTACATAGCAGGAGATCGCAGAATATCCCTGATGCATACTCGAACTGGCTAGTAGCAGATAAACTGACTGACAAATAAATGACAACGGTTATCAAATTCTTGGGGAGTGTCTTTGTCAGATATGGTTATCCTTCGGAAATCCGGACAACAGTCGGTTTCATCAATTCGCTGAAAAGGCCAACATCACTTTGATGTTCTCGAGCCCGGGTAATGGACTCGCTGAGAAAGGTGTCGCATTCGCGAAGAATTTCCTGAAAATATTCTTGGATGAAGGCCGCCCACATGAATTTGACTGCCCCGTTGGCTTCGATGTCTGTGTCACCAGCCCAATTGTTCTTTTGGCGGAGAATCAAACCAGTAAGTAACAAACTCTTATTACGCGAACAGTTGCCAGAACATTTTTTTTTTCATAATGTCTAGGCAATTAATTCCACATCACTATTGTGCGGCTAAAGAAGGAATCTCTAAATTTTTTAGTACGTCCGAAGATAGGCTTAATGGTGGACCCGTGAGCCCGAGTTGTTGCACGGGTATTAAGGATGGATTTAAGATTAGACGGGATGCATCTTGATATTTCCTTTGAACACCGCTTGTGGAAAAAGCGATAACACAGTGACAGGCAGGAAACATTCCTACGATGTTTAAGCGATTCGATTGTTTACGGGATATTTACGTCACCAATAAGTGCAGAAAGCGTGAAGTCATACGAAAAGCTAAGAGTGCTGTCGTCAGCGAAAGAATGGATTGGATTAGAAGTAGCGAATCGTTAATGAAAATGAGAAATACTATCGGAGACAAAACAGAGCCTTGGGGAACACCGGCGTTTATGCGGTAAGCATTAAGTTATGGTCTGGCGGATGTGGTGGTCATGGTAAAAGTTTAACATTTTCACTGACAATAAACGATAACAATACGAGCGGTATGTATAGAAGCGTTGTCGTGTTGAAATATTATGGAATTGGTCCAAAGAGATCGTGGATTTTCAGAATAGCTGATTCCAACACCGCTTTCTAGCTATTTCCTGTCATGTTTGAGCTTTGTACCACTAAGTCAATGGTGCCATTATGAGATATTCCAGCCCAGACCATTATGCCCCCTTCTCTGCTATGATGGCAGTTTTAAAAGTGCTATACTTTTTTAATTATTTGCAAAAACTGGAAAAACTGTCACTTCCAGATGTTAGATTTCCGTCAAAATCAACTGAGACCTCCCAATTTATGCAAAAAAAAACTTAAGAATTCACAGACACAGACAAACAGACAGAGAATTTTTCGCTTTTTCTGAGGGTAAATCTGCAATCATCCCGAGTTCGAAAATGTTCATGATTAGTATACTTCGTTTTACTATGTAATAGAAAGTAAAATGAACCACTTCTCAAACAACGATTGTAAAGGGGGTTTCAGTAGGGACGTAACAATTTCGTTTTTAAATAAAACACAAAATATTAAGATATTCAAGTGTAGTACATGTAGTGTATATTTAAGTATGAAATTCGATCTCGTTCATATGACTGGTGGGATGATTATTACGAAGGAAAATTGGAGTAAGCGCTCTTAAAGTTGCGACCACCGAGTCAGAATTTCGGTATTAATTTTTAAAACGTTCCGTGAACTTCATTATGATAAAAATGTAAGCCTTGACGACGTTCTGACAGTTCTGACATTAACAGATCATAAAAAAAGTCGAAGTGTGCGTTTGTATTAAAGTACAAATTTTTTATGTCCCTATTGAAAAACCATTTTTCACACGCCCATAGACGAAAGTGACTGTTTCGTACGCTATAAACTAGCCTCGAAAGTAGCAGATAACAACACTAGTTATGTTATGATATAAACGTCTTTTGTTATTTACTACAATCTCAACGAACACATTGCGCATGAGCAAGAATTCTCTTTTGTTTGTCGTTTGTGATTTCTGCTTCTCTCTCGATTTAGCAGAAAAAACGGTTTGGACGCGTGAAAAATTCATTTCTTTGTTATTTACTGCAGTCACAGCGAGCACACATTCTCACATTTCTGCTTCTCTCTCGATTTAGCAAAAAAAAACCGGTTTGGACGCGTGAAAAATAGCGTACACGACTTGCAGAAAAGTGCTCATCGTGCTCGTTAGATTGTCGAACTCGGCTACCGCCTCTTTCGTCAAGCTTCGCCCTCGCACGATAAACTCCACTTTCCTTGCTCGTTCTGTAATATACTATACTTTGACTGCTTCTGTTTTTATGAACCAATTTAAATGCAAGTCATTCTGACTTATTCAGTCAAAGTTTCAAAAAAAACGACTGTTCTAATCAAGTGAACCGCAGTGTATGTTAAAAACCACATTTGATTTGACGTACAGAATAAATAAAAGCTGAAAAACTGCAAGCGCTGCAACTTTCCTTCAGGTGACAGGTGACATTTTCGTTAATAACTGCACAGAAAAATCACACCAGAGGGAGGGACACTTTTAAATAAAATTAAGAAATATTTTAACTCTAATACTAGTGACATTAAATTGAATAAGAAAAAGTAGGAATCCGTTTGTTCGTATAACTGACTGCAGCTACACTCGCAGTGTTATAAGTAAATAATAAGTAATCACAAGTGTAAATAATGTAAAATGTTGACATTTGCTAATATAATTTGTGAATAAATGAACTTGTGTTGTTTTTATTTACAAAAGCCTAAATTTCGCAACAATTTGACAGCTTTGCACATAAGGAAGGTTAAGCGAATTTGTAATACTGTAGAAATATACTATAGTTTAAGGCGCAACGATAATGCATAAATTTCCAATTGGAAGAACGACAAATCTGGCACACTTTTGAGTGAAATTTGGAGTAAAGGGTGATTTTTTGATTTTTGGTTTTTCGAGTTTATGTTTTTGACACATTATGCGTGATAAGTGACATGTGTCAAACTCAATTGTGCTCAGCATTGCCATTTTATCATGGAAAAACGAACAACGTTTACAAATTTTTGAATTTTATTATCAAAATTCGTGTTCAGTGAAAAATGTGTTTCGCGCACTTTGTCCATTTTATGGTCGTCATAATCGACCTAGTGAGCAATCAATTGAAGCCATTGTGACAAAATTTCGCAACAATTTCACGTTATTGGATATCTATCAATCCACCAAATTGTGTGCGTAGAGTGTGTACAGAGTGTGTCTAGTGAAAACATTGGAATGAATTTTAAACTAACACATCAGATTATGTTTCGAAGATACGATGGTACATATCTCAATATCAACATGCCTACCTTCAAGGCAGGTCTACGGAGACGGCTCTCCACGAGGGGGTGCGCACGATTGGGTACTCCCTTAATTATAAACATTATACTCTTGCCGCCTTCCTCGATCTTAATCTGGACACCCGTAACATCACCAAATCAGTCAACAAAGGCACTCCCTAGGGAGGGGTAATATCCTTATTGTGTCAGATGGTTATAAACAAGGTCCACAGGATACTTAAGCTGGACAGTACAAAAGCCGTTGTCTATGCAGACGACGTGGTGATACCCGTTTCAGGACAGTACTCTTCTGTGATAAGTGAAGTCTTGGTAAGGGCTCCTGGACAACGAACTGTTGTCTAGAAAAAATGAAATAGTACTGTTCACCACTAAGTCCAAAAAAATGCCCTCCCCAAGTTCAATGATCAGACATTTACACTTACCTCAGACGCTAAATATCTCGGCGTGATCCTAGATATAAAACTCAGCTGGATGTCCAAAATAGAATTTCCAACTTTTTTTCCCCCAAAATGCATGAACTGGATCTGGTCGAAATGTAGTCTCAGCAAGACGGCGGCATATGCAATAGGAACGACCATAAAGAAGCCGTCGAGAGATATCGGAAGAGTTTTCTTTTCTGTTTCATAGTCGTACACTACCATGGAAGTCTTTCGAAGAGAGATATGGTAGATGGACTAGAAGAGCATGATATTTACAGCACGAGAAAGCATGGACTTATTGAGAAATGAGTTCGGTGAGCAATTTATCTTACGTTTCGGTCCGGAGTGAATTTGCTGCCTAGATTGTGCGATTTTACGTCTTTTGACTATTTTTTAAGGGCTACGTGAAGTGTCTCTTGGATAACTTAAAACGGTAGCCGTGGCCGACATTTACATGAAATAATCTTTAAAAAGTAATTGGCAAACATTGATTTATCGATTCAAATAAAAGTTTCATACATTTTTGCAATTAAATGGGTTTTCTTGAATATTGTAAGCAAAACGCTTAAAAAATCCTTACCTTTATTTAACACAATCAACTTGCTGCAAGTATCTTTATTACAATTTAAAATAAAATGCTGTTTAGATTATTTGTCCGGCTTGACATAGTATACCAGATATTACCAGATATAATGGCCGATTAGCATGTTTTTTCATCATTTTTCAATCTATGAAAGTTCCTTCTGAATGATTATTTTATAAAAACTGCACCTGTCTGTCCCGCTCTTATGTCCACATATATCCCACCGTTTCTTTTAACGAAACGTACCTCCCATTAGTTGGACCTACCTGCTGCTGCACCAACCTAATTAAGAAGTCATTTAAAAATGTTTTAAATAAATTACGTTTATTCTGTACATTTTCACAAGGAAACAAATTAAAATCTCATTTCTTTTAATTAATAAATGATAATCGACGACGACACACCGTCAGCAGCAGTTAACGACGATCGTTGGAACAGAATTCAAATTAATTCATTAAATGCAATCTTTGCAGTTATCCTCTGCACACCACCATGTCATACTTCACGACAGTATCAGACATCCAGTACTTTTTACAATTCGATTAATTACCTTACTTGACACAATAGTCCTTCCGTTGCTGACGTATAATTGCCTCCAATTTAATGCATCTCTCTCGTAGAGTTCCGTTCTCCTTTTGCAGTAATTCGAGTGTTGTGTCCTTTTTCTCGATGGCTTGTTGTACTCTGCGTCGAGAGGAGAGTGCGTGCGGATTTTTTAATTATATTTCACAGTCTGCCAGATGATATCAAAAATACCTTTTATGAATCCTTTGGATTTCAATGTCACGTTCAGATTTTAATGTCGCTACCTCTGACTGTACCTCTGAGCGGACGTTCTCGCGCAACTGATCGCGTTCGCTTAGAAATTCGCTGCACATCTAGAGGAAGAAGATAATGCGATTGGCAATGTCATAATATACCCTTCCACTGACTTACCTTCTTGCTGTGATCCAATTCAATTTGCAATTGTTTCACCTCCGCTTGGTGATTGCGAACTTGAGCGTCCGACTCTGCAAGCCGATTGCGAGCATCAGTGTACTTTTCACGCAGTGACTTTTCCACCGCTTCCACCTCACGCAGATCCTTTTCGTATTTTTCTTTAGTGCGGCTGAAGTGTTTGGAGTAAATGTTAGTTACCTTGTCCTTACTCTCTCCGTAGCTGGTACTCACTTGATTTTCGTCTCAAATTCTTCAGCATTTTTCACCGCCTCGGCATCCATTCGACTAACGATCGCATCTATCTGACGATCCCTTTCGGTTCGATAGTGCTGGCGAATGTTGTTCTCATTTTCGACTTGGCGCATTTTACATGTACTCTCGAATTCCTTTTTCCAAATTGCAAAATCCGATTCGTATTGTTTCTGTATGGTATTGATGCGGTTCTAAAAGATGTCCATAGATGGATTGGTTACCAGCTTCACTTTCACTCTCAAAACTCACTTGATAACTCGCCTCCTGCTTTGATTGTTTCTCCTGCAACTCACAGACAGCTTGTTCGACAGCAATTTCCTTTTCACGCTGTATTTCCTGTCGTTTTGTGTGATACTCCAGGTCTTTCTCTTTGAGTTCTGCATGCAAGCGATTACGCTCTGCTGTGAATTCGTCAGAAAGTTTAATTTTTTGTTCATCGAAAGATTTGCGTTCCGCTTCCAGCTGGCGTTCGAATCTTTAAAGAAGGAAAACCTGAAGTAGAACTTTCACTGCAATGATAACAACTCATTACCTATCTCTAATTGTATTGCGTTCTTTTTCAATGATCGTCTCCCGATCCTGGGCACACGCGTCCCGAATTGTGCTTTCAATTTGTTCGTGCTTTTGGCGCGCTTCATCGACAGCATCCAGCAGCTCTTGCTGATGTGCTCTTTTTAATTCGGTTGTCTCTCTCTGATGATTGCATGTCATTTTGTTTATTTCGGCTTCCAATCCTTTGACAGTGAGTTCCTGGAAGAGAAGGTTTTAATAGATAATTTCAACGGTTATTTCCATTAAATAAATAAATTATTGATAAGTAAGTGTGGAATTTTCGCGGCAGAAGTTTGCTTGTCCTCTTTCAAAATTTTAACGTCAATTCTTGACCATCTCTTGGTACTTCGAATTCATCTTCTTCCGCTCTAAAATTGTCGTGTGGTCCTGGTAATCTTTATGGAACAATATCTCTATTTTGTTTCCAAATCTCAGAGTCCGCACAAGTGAGGGCGAACCAAATTAATCAAGGTGCGATCGACGCCAGATTGGCATCTAGTATTCTAGATGTCCGCATCTATCGAGCGGCAAACATTAACTCGGATTACTAACTATTTGGAGCCTAGTTACGAATGCGGAAATCCCAAACGTTGCAACAAGGGAGAAGCACTGTGAGAAAATATTATATCGAACTGATGCAACTGCAAGAGGCTGCCAGTATCCTCGCCAAACTGTTCAATAAAAATAAAAATAACAAATCTGCCAGCCTCTGATGGCCTACAGAATGAGCTTTTTTAAAACTGCAATAGATGACATGGTAAGGTGCATACACCAGTTTGTCTCAAAATGTTGACAGATAAAATTACACCTGATGAATGGAATCTCAGTATTGTACGCCTGATCCACACGACAGGAGACCCACTAAACTGCGCCAACTAAAGAGGAAATTGTATTTTCACACGACCATAGACGAAAGTGACTGTTTTCTACACTATAGCCTAGCCTCGAATATAGGCATTATCCACATTAGTGTGATAACATAGAAAATACTCTTGTTATTTAATGCAGTCTCAGCGAGCACACATTCCCATAGTAGTTTTGCATCGCACATGAGCAGTTTAGCAGAAAAATTGTTTTGGTCGCGTGAAAAATACCGTACATTACTCGCTGAAAAGAGCTTATTATGCTCGTTAGATTGCCGTACTCGTCTACCGCCTCGTGCTTCAAGCTTCTAACTCGCACGATAACGTCCATTTTCCTAGCTCGCTATGTAATATACTATATAAACATCACCTATTGTCTTATTTAGTCTGTCAAGACTCTTAAAATCCAGAAATTTAACCAAAACATCCAAGCTGCTGGTGTATAAGACAATGGTCATATCAGTGCTTACATATGGATCCGAGACTTGACTCTTAGCCTTGATCGATTTTTTTTTAATTTTTTTTTGTGGGCCAATATAATAATAATATTCGGCGCGACAGACCGTTGCGGTACAAGAACTAGCTTTTCGCGACCATGTATATTTTTGCACACAAATGGAGTGGACCTACATTTTAATGGCAGATCTGAACGGCGAATTGAGAAGCTTTCCGTGACAAGTTATTACTCTCGGGCATTTGTCAGACTTTCGCGAGAGGTGGACAGGACAATGTGAAAAATACTTTAGGCATTACTAGGATTCGAACCACTAACCTCCTGCTCAGAAGCCATGCTTTTATCCACTGAGCCAGGGCGCCCACAATAGGGCCAATTCCGCTTATTACAAGCTAAAACCAAAACTTGAAAACTAAGACTAAGACTAAGACTTAGAGCTAACACTTAAAGCTAGGGGAAATGGTGAATGAGATCAAGAGGCGATTTTGAGAGGAGAGTCTTACGAAGAATTGTTGGCCCCGTATGTGAAGAAATACGATTCGGGAGACTCTATAATGATAAGGTCTACTGCGATATCGATATTGTGAAGAGAATTAAGCTCGGTAGAAATAAGGCTCCAGTAGCCAGGACACCGAGCTTGCATAAGCGATGAGGATTCTGCTCGGAAAGTCCTTTGTTGTAGGATTTATTGGGCACGACAGCGAGACCTGTCAAGTGGTGGCGTAGACCAGGACGCTCAGATAACTGGATAACATCGGCTCGAAATCTGGTTTGGTGGAGGTATCTTTTGCGGGATGCCAGCACCGAACCCCGGTTGTTGATTATGATACTTAACCCATTACATCCTGTCCCTATACTAATACATACTAAGTAACTATGCCCCTCATGCACAAAGTGGTCGATAAAAAAAATTGTTTGGCATTGTCAGAGAAGGGAAAATGTTTACTATTCGGAAGGCTTGTCTAAACGTGCTATCTCTAGGAAGATCAATGGAAGATCAATGGCCGTTGGCCATTATTTGATGGATCAAAAAATGTACGGGGAAAATTACAAAGGCACAGCAACTGAAAAACGAAAAATTTGCCGACTAGCCTCCAATTCAGCTGTTTCGACAGCTAAAGCCAGAGAAGCAGCTGGTGTTACTGCAAGTAAATCTACCGTTCGTCTTGTGATTCGTAATATCAAACACCTTAAGCAACTAAAGCTGAAGAAAAGAACACCATTTAATGCAACGCTTACAATTCGCAAAATACTACGTGACCTCTGATGTGATGTAAAACAAGGAGCAAGTTCGAATAGATGGAATAACGCCATTTTCTCTGCTTAAAACCAGCCCCTTTTTTTCTTAGATCATGGAAGTGAAAGTTAGAGCCATCGGGCTAACATAAATTAAACTTTTTTTCACCAGAAGAGACTAAATTTTTCCAGTTAATCGAACTTGCTCCTTGTTGCATAGTTCGATAGTTGTACGACAAAGGTTGTGAGCTTGAAATCGCCAAGGAGTCGTATGACTTTCATGATTACGAAAACTAAACTGCCTAAACGAAACCCCTTTCCCCTGGGATATTAATAACTTAACTCACCTTAATCTTCTTTGTGTTCTCTCGCACCCACTTTTCGCGACGAATCTTCTCTCCAGCCATTGTGGTTTCCTTAACTCGTGCCACCTCTGTCTGCAATTTATGCTCCCATGCTTGATTCTGACTTTCAAGACGTCTCGTGAGAGCGGCAACCTTTTCGCACAGAGAGCCTTTATCTTTAAGAAGCTTGAACAGTGAAATTCCATTATATCCAAATTCCCAGTTATCACATCACTACATCGTCTATATATAAATGTACCTGTTCTATGAATCCTTGATGCCTGGCAACAATTGTCTCGAAGTGTGTCTTTTGCTCTCGCAATCTGTTGGCTGAATTCTGTTTTTCCGTTCGGATGCATTTTTGTTTTTCGGTTCGAATTTTCATAACATGCTCCTTGGAGAGGTAAACGGCATTCGCCAGTTCGTTGGCCCGCAAACTGAGGCCAATTACACGCCTGGCCAATTGATGATTGGGCAGCATCAGAAGATCCGACAATCTATTGAATGCCTAATAAATAGGAGTTGGGAGAAAAAAATAATCGAAAGAACTTACTTGGGAACATCTTCGGCAATGTCAGGCTCAACGACAAATTCCATTTCGGATCGATTTGTCTCAGGAATTGAACGACGCGTCTCAAGAAGTGTCTTGTCGCAGCTATCCTCAACATCATCCAGGTAATTAAGAATGTCCCTGCAATTGAATTTGAAGATCTCTCTGAATTTGTTGTACTGAACAAAAATTCCCACTTATCCTTTTACTTGTACTTATCCGGTGGTGCCTCGGGACCTTTGTTCTTTCCACCAAAAAAACCCTTGGACGACACCGGTAGATCTGAGTCGGACGTATCCCGTTGTATATTCAGCTTCAGATCGGTGTCTGATGGCTGTCTTTGAGCGTAGTTATCTTGAAATGGGAAGGTCAACAAAAAATAAATGGATTTTTTTTTTGGGAATACCTTTCTTCTTATCCTCCTCGATCTCCTTGATAACCGAAACGATTTCCTCATAAGTTGAGTCATCGGATTTACTTGAGCTTGAGTGAGAAGTGTCTGCTGCCCTGTCTTCTTCTTCCTCGGCTTCATCCGAACACTCAATAGAGTCCTTTGAGAATTTCTCAAAATCATCTTCCACCGATCGATGAAGCGGAGGGGGCACAGCAACAGACTTGGGACCATTTGCGTTCTGTATAGACATCCAACTATCGACTTTGTCCAATTGGAATTCACTTAAATTGGAATCATCTCGCAAGCTGCCAAAACTGGCGGAGTTTTTTGTCTTTTGACAATTAACGCCTGCTCTGGAGAAGGAGGTGGCAGCAAACGACGAGGAAGATGTCTTTTTCGACTTTTGATTATTCTCAGTAGTTGCAAGATGATTCAGCTTTTTCTTGATCGCAGCAACAGCAGGAGCTGCCGATGATGAGACCTTGAAATAGTTATTCATAATGGATTCACTAGATATTGTTCCATTCGCTTTCGCACAATCATTTCCTGGATGAACTAGATTCCTAGTTGCTGTGTTATTAGTATTTGTCGTATTGACCACTTCGGAGAGATTGTTTTGTTTTTCTATGAACGGTTCAGACTTACGACGACGCATGGCATACTGATGTTGTGAATATGAAGACTGGACTTCCATATTATTAAGCAGAAGTTGATGTGTCGCTGAGGAAACTTCCCTATCCTTTTGCAGGATATTTTTGGCAATCGAGTTTTCCAACTGCTGTTCAGCGATGGCATTTTTGTAATCTCTAATTACGTCGGATTCTGTTGAAACCACCCCAGGGGTTGTCTCCAATTTTCGAACAGCTATTTCCATCGAACGTAGACCACAGTTTGGCGATTGGCAGAGACACTTACTTGCATGCAACGACGACGGCAGCGGTTGATCTTTAACAGAACTTGAAGTCGTCGTTGTAGTTCGCGTACTGCAAGAGCAATTTTCCGAAGGGCATTTCGGATATTCATAAGTTTCCGCTTGGACTTTGGCTGCGCCAAAGTGAACAGATTTCTTCAGCGCGGCAGAGTTGCATAAAGTTTCATCGAATAGAGGAGATTCGGCCAACTCCACAGCAGGTACATCACTGCCTTTGCATTCCTTATAATGTCCTTGTTGTTTATCGTTTTCGCAGTCACTTAAATCGATCTCATTATTCATATCAGTAGATTTGCTGAATGACACTCGTCCAGGAAGATCCGCTTGGTTGCTCTTGTTTTGGTCACTAACCACTGCAGCGTTGGTCAGCCAATAATTTGAGGAATGTTTCACGCAGCTGGAGTAGGACGTTTCTTCGGAATGATTAGGCATTGAGTATGATGTCGTCTTATAATGTGGAACACCTCTGAAAAGAGTGTGATCACAAGCTATTGGGAAAGAAAGAAACATTCTGTATACCTGGCGGACAATGTTCTCTGATGACAGTTATTAGATGGTTGGCCGAAATTCGCAGACGGCTGCACTAATCTCTCAGAATTAATATTATCCTCCACGGATACCGAACGACGTCCGTTTAGACTACTTGTACAACTGGAATGATTATCAGAATCGCGACGGCAAAGCCAAGATCTCTTAATCGGTTCGTCAAGTAGGAGTTTCAGCAAGTTCGACGACGATACAGATTGGTAACGTTTCTGCAAGGAACGGGTTAAATTCTAATTACGCAACTTATTCAACTCATTTCTTGTTGGCCAGTAGTTCACATCAACTCACCCCCTTTGAGTTTAATTTCTCCAACTTGCACGCCTGAAAATCACCCTCACAAGCCCTGCTGCTAATATTGCGTCCGAACTTTGGATCAGCCGATTGTGGACGTCGATTAAGATGTAATGACGTCGATGAAAGACTTCGTCGCTGGTATATTGAAGCTGAAGAAGGCCGCTTTTGTTGAGCGTTTGCCACTATAGCATACTTGACCGTTGGCAATTTCGGCTTACTGCGGCAAACTAAATTTATCTGAAAAGGATGGTTTTCTTTTCAAATTTAACACAGACTCATATACAGATACTTACTTGCGATCCTTTCAGGCTTAAATCCATACTAAATGTCCTTTCAGTATGGCAAGTCTGATTCTGATTAGGACGTTTAGTCTCTCTCTTTCTCTCTCTCTCTCTCTCTGTTCAGTTATAGTTTTGTCGCATTTTCTGTCGGTGAATAGCTTCCGCCGAGCAAAAACATAAAAATTTGAATTTCAAATGGGAATCCTTTCGATTTTGTTTTGTTTGTTTGTTTCGCCTGACTCTTTGTGGTGGACTACTAAGTAAGTTTCCTATTTTTGAGGTCGAGAGTAGTTGAGTTGTTGCAATATTGATTTAACGCTCTGGCGTCGCCATTGGTCGGTAGCCAATACCAAACTGGTCACAACAAAAACAAATTGGAAGCAATACACCCCCTTTGACCAGTGCAGTGCCTGTGGTGTGAGTGTACACACTTACCACTTTTTTACATACACCAGACAGGTGTTACTTTGGTTAAACATAAGTGCGTTGTCTGACAACTACCTATTCGAAGGAGTTTTTTTTTTTGTATGCCTTGTTTTTGTTCTTAATAGTCATTTTAAATGTTTGCTTGTGTGTACGAGTATCTTTATGTTTTTGTTTGCTTCCCTCTGTGTATTTGTGGTGTATTTGTGTATTTTGTATATTTTACATTATATTTTAACGAAATTTAAGCTTTCGTAAAAGAGTTTGCAAATAAAATTGCAAGTTCGTATATTCCCAATATAATTCTGAAATAGCAAGGGTTTACAAATTCACACTGGTGATTACTTATTATTCACTTATAACACTATTGTTCACATAGACGGTAGTTCAACTTGGACGACCTCCTTTAAGTTCGTTAGCCGAAATACAGCGAAACAGTGGTGTATATATTTTTAACTTTTGAAGTAGTCTGGTGAACTTCCAAATATTGGCATTATAATATTGTTACGAAATTCAGGCTCATGGTAAAGCAGGATGTTATTGATGAAACTAATCGTAGGTGGTCAAATAGTACAACTCGCATAGCGATAAAGCAGATCTGGCCCAAGCTGAATCCGAAACGCTCCATGTGTTTGATATCTCAAAAAAGATCGCTCATCGGAGATATTGTAGGTGTCATTACGGGACACTGTCTCATAGGCAAGCTTGCAGTAAGACTCGGAGTCGTCTCGAATGACTTCTGCAGAAGCTGCATGTATGAGGAGGAGAAGTAGACCATTATTCATTAACCATTAACAGGGCACTGTCTCCTTGGTGTACATGCTAGGAGGATTGGCCGTGAGTTTAATGACTTCTGTAAAAGCAGCTATGACGCCGAAGAGGAAGAAACAGTATCCCGTTTTCTATGTTCATGTCCGGCTCTTGCAAGCAGAAGACTGAAACACTTGGGATACCACACAATTAACAGTTTATCGGATGTCGAGGACTGCAAGGTGGGAGATTCCATCTTCGATCCATCTATAAATCAGACAAATAAATAATGCAAATAAAATCGCAAGCTCGTATGTTCACAATTTAATTCTCAAATAGCAAGAGTTTACAAATTCACACTGGTGATTTCTTATTATTCACTTATAACATTATTATTCTGTGAAGTAGTCTGGTGAAATATTATCATTATAATATTGTTACGATATTCAGGCTTTCGAGTTCGTAAAGGATTTTGCACACAAAAACACAACACAAGTCTATTAATTTAAAAATGACAACTTTGATTAAAAGACAGTAAAAATAATACAAGTCCACAATTTTATACTGGACAACTTTTAAATGTACACAAAACACTTATTACAACAATACTTGTATACTTCACTACTATCTGCAAAAGCATTTCAACTGTACTGGTTGAATTCCAAATAAGAACTAACTAACTTCGTCCTAACGCCTCTATTTATACTTAATCAAAAGTTTCCAGAAACTTCCACTCTTATAGACAGAAATATCGATAAAAAACCAGAAAATTTAAACCTTATTCGCTTATTTACAACTAACGATACTTATATGCTATGAGTCATCTTCTTAAAATAAACTTCATGTTCAATCAAGGTCTTTCACAAAAACCGGGCAAACCGCATTAACCGGTTTGACTACCTTTTTGACCAGTACGTGATGATTCAAACTTACAGGCGGTTACATTTTAAATTTCAAATAAACTAATAGTCTTACCGCCTAAAAGTATACTACATAAAAATGCTTATTTTTAGTATGCAGTATGTACATTGCGATTTATCTTAGGATTTCAATTCTATTATATGCGCTAATAACTACTTTTTGTAACAGTATTATCACTTACTGTATGATAAATTTGCTGTATTTATACCAAATCTAACAAGTATCAGCAATGGTATGATTTTATATTAAATGACTCCACACTCTGTTATATACAATTTATATGCTACTTCCTATAAATTTGGTGAACAAATACCGTTTATACACAATATTACTGCCTAAAGCCTAAATATATGCCATGATTTTTTGTAATTTCTTAATTCTAATACAATCTACAGCGTGATAAACGGGTGGGGGTTGTGTGGTCGGGACAGCCGGGCAACGCTGGGTATATCAGTTAGTATACAATATTTTTAGTTTCACCTACAGAAACAAGCATAAATAAATTCTTAGGTGAACCCACCGTAGAGCAAGCAACATAAAGTTGTCCCGGAAAAACATGGCAAACTCAAATATACTCCGCAGTACTTAATATGCTATCCATGTGCCTTATTTTCATAGAAAACGCAAGTTTTACTGGAAATTGCAAATGTTAAATGTTAAAAGGTGATGAGTGGTATCCAAGGGATGAAAACTGTTTCACCCTCTCCCTTTCCCTTCAATATAATCGCGTTAATTACATTGCCCAGTATCCTTTTTACGCACAGTCATGTGCCATTGCAAAGTTTTGGTGAGTGTTGAGATTCTGTAGTAAAATAATTGGAGATTCCACTTTAAGTAAAAGACGATGTGGTGGCAGTCCAGAGGAATCAAATACACACTTATATTCAGTGACTATGCCTTCCCTCTGTCCCTCTGGCCCTTTATCAAAATCAGTTTAAAATACTCGTATGATAGTTTTGAGAAGCAGCCAGATAAATGGAATTCATTATAGCTCTGCGACAGATTAGCATTTTTATATTGCCAGAAGACTCGGCTACTAACCTACCTTCTCCAATTTTAAGGAGGATTAACAATGGATATCGGAAGGCCTCACCCACCAACAACACTCGATCAAACAGCTCCATTCTATCCAGCACTATTCATACGGCGATCCCGAAAAGTATTGGTTCTACACAAATATCGACTGCAACCTAACCCAAACCCGAAAATCTAATGTTTTAAGAATTTTTCAGAATTTTTGAATAGTAGCGTTCTGAATTTTTGCACAACTTTTTGGTCAGGTGGCTCTCTGACCAGAATTTATTTGTATAGTAGCTATCATAAGGCCATCCCTGGGTCAATGGACCACACGAAGTGCTCTAATTGAGTGTAGTTTTGCAATCGAGGGTGATAGCGCCTGTGCGTGTAGCGAAGCGTCCTGAAAAAAACGAAAACAAAATGGATTGTTAATATGGTTATGTTATTAATTATGCACTGTATCTGGTCACAATCATTTGCCAATATAACTGGCATCGGCGTATTGCCATTGAGTTTAAAGTAGTAGTAATTGTTGCAAAAAAAAAACTCCAATAACCTTTCGATTACCAAAGGTGAATGTGTCTATCACAAGACGCGGCAATGCATCATCTTTGTGGTCGATCAGCTGCCTATAATCGTTTTTTAAGCAGCAATAAAAAAACCTAATGGCTGTGTGAATTAAAACACTTTAACCGGCACTATCGGCATTTTAAAAAAACGAAAAAAAAAACCGAATTAAGTCATAATTCAGTTATCGTTCAAACAGAATTAAAAATGTTTGATTGGCATTTAATATTCGCCGAGCCCATTGCGGTTGTTAATAAGTTTATTATTTTTATTTTTTATCTTTGAAAGCTTCAAAAATAATACTATATAAAAATTTATGACTAATTAGTAAGTGCACTCCTTTAGCAACCCAAAAAAAACTCCAAAATTGGTTTGACAGTGGGTTGGGTTCATTATACAACGAACGAGCAGCTGATTGCGTAAACAGGAAACCTTTTTTTGAATTCGTTGCGTCATCTAATGGTGATTGATTAATAGTTTATGAAACGTATCTCTTAACTCTGAACTTAACAGTACGTCTGAAGATGGGCTTTAAGGCAAACTGATGCCAAGCGTAGAAGAGAAATGTAAGTGAAATTGAAATTGATATGGAAATGGAAATGGAAATGGGAATGGAAGTTGAAATGAAAATGGAAACTGAAATTAGAAATGGAGAAACTAATGATTCGATAAAGGCTAGCGACTGAACGTAAGAATGTTGGGTACCGAGCAATGCAACAGTCACATGGGTACGCGATGATGAATATAAAGGGTTTCAAATATATGAAAAATTAGTTAAGTGACGAAATAAAGCAGCCTGGGAGCCTTGGTACTTCACAATATGCACTATCTTGCCTTTTACTGCAAAGACAAAGAAGGTAATATGATCGCCGATCTTAAAGGCTCCTTGGCAGAACACTTTAATGAGTTGCTAAAAGCCAGCTAACCAACGAATTGGAGACTTTACCAGTGACCGTTGATCAAACTTTGTTGCCGCCACCAAGCGTAGGCGACATTAAATCGGCTCAAAAGAACAAGTCGTCAAGATCATTTTGCAATCCAGCGTACCTGATTAAATCTAGAGAGCCCGAACTACACTAAAGAACTCATAAACTAATAGTGTAAGTATGGAAGAAAGATACGATACCTGAAGAATAGCTATCTTGCGGCTCAAGCATAAGGAAGGAGATATCACAGCGTGCAGCAATAAAAGCCTAGAAGACTCTTCATCTATAACACTGGTGGAGCAAGTGCGATAAACCAGCATTCCAGGCGACCTGATTAAATCTGGAAAGTCCGCACTACACCAAACAATTCATGCACTAATAGTGTAAGTATGGAAGGATGACACGATGCCTGAAGAATAGGTATCCTGCGGCTCTAGCATAAGGACGGGGATATTACGGAGTGCAGCAATAAAAGCCTACAAGACTCTTCATCTATAATACTGGTGGTGCAAGTGCGATAAACCAGCATTCCAGGCGACCTGATTAAATCTGGAAAGCCCGCACTACACCAAACAGTTTATAAACTAATAGTGTAAGTATGGGAGGATGACACGATTCCTGAAGAATAGGTATCCTGCGGCTCTAGCATAAGGACGGGGATATTACGGAGTGCAGCAATAAAAGCCTACAAGACTCTTCATCTATAATACTGGTGGTGCAAGTGCGATAAACTAGCATTCCAGGCGACCTGATTAAATCTGGAAAGCCCGCACTACACCAAACAGTTTATAAACTAATAGTGTAAGTATGGGAGGATGACACGATTCCTGAAGAATAGGTATCCTGCGGCTCTAGCATAAGGACGGGGATATTACGGAGTGCAGCAATAAAAGCCTACAAGACTCTTCATCTATAATACTGGTGGTGCAAGTGCGATAAACCAGCATTCCAGGCGACCTGATTAAATCTGGAAAGCCCACACTACACCAAACAGTTTATAAACTAATAGTGTAAGTATGGGAGGATGACACGATTCCTGAAGAATAGGTATCCTGCGGCTCTAGCATAAGGACGGGGATATTACGGAGTGCAGCAATAAAAGCCTACAAGACTCTTCATCTATAATACTGGTGGTGCAAGTGCGATAAACCAGCATTCCAGGCGACCTGATTAAATCTGGAAAGCCCACACTACACCAAACAGTTTATAAACTAATAGTGTAAGTATGGGAGGAAGACAGGATGCCTGAAGAATAGGTATTCTGTGGCCTATATAATAAGAAATGAGATATCACAGCGAGTAGAAATAAAAGCCTTAAAGATTCTTCAACCATAACAACTAAACTGCTGGCTGAGTATTTATTTATATTTATGTGACACGACAGGCAAGCCAGGTTAGGCCAAGTCTACGCTGTGGGAATGCTTAGACAAGGATTCCCAGAGTTTAGGGATGCCAAACTGGATAACATCGGCTCAAAATAAGGACCGGTGAAGGGCAATTAGAAGAATGGTGAGAGAAGAGAAGGGGGAACTCGGCTGTAGAGACAAATTTTTTTTTATAATGTACGCACGCGAAAGGGATTTGCACCCTTAAAATGACAAAGCACAGCTGACAAGCATATGCTGATGAACATAGATTACAACCTGGATATCTTCATCGATTATATTACGAGATCAGACTATTCTGCTCTAGAGCCGGTTCACCATTGGACAGCACGTTACGGTACAGTATTTCTATCTTAAATTTCAATTGATTTCCAAAAAAAAGTCTAGATTCTAGAGTTTGAGTTCAGACGAACCACTAAATTACCTAATGTATATTTTTGTTCCATGGGCTGTTTGATAGCAAATTCTGCAGCCGAAGAAGATTTGTATAGTGGCTTATACGGCAGATGCTGATACAATATTCGATTTTTTTCTACTTACCACGCCCTTTTCTTTTAGTAGAATCAGTTTGGAAGATTCTTCGATTTCTAGACGTTGTTTTATTTGCTCCTACTAATTTTCCGATATTTTTGGGGGTACCCTATTTTATACGAGTACGTGTAATGATCAGTTTACATGCACTCGTATTAATTTCTCAGGTCACTTGCTCGCTCATGTACGCAAGCAGATACAAATCGCCTAAATTTATGCAAACCTTTATCGTGAATATGAATGTTAAGATACACTGGCAACATTTAGGTGGCAGTGTAATGAACAATTTTTAGCAAAAAGCTGAACTTTTTTAGTGCTTCTCAAACTTTCAAATATCAGTTAAGACAGTAGACATTAAATTAAATAACACTTTATACCAGTAAACCGGCTAAGCGCCTATTTATTGGTATAACAATTTCTTTTTGTACAAAATCTACTAAGTTTGTTTATTGTATTTTTACAGTGGATCTTTCATTTTTCAGAATTGGTTTTATTATTATTATTATTATTATTTAATAAAATAACATTAATAATTATTAAAACGAAAAATATACATTTTTTTAACTTTTACATCTTTATAACACTTTTATGGGCGATTGTAGTATCGTAACAAAAATAATTAATTTAATTCTCCAAGATGGACAGTAACTCTTCATTAAGTAAAAATGGACCACATTAGGGCAATTTATATAAAATTCGCAACAACAAAATTATTAATTATTTTTCTTTTGTTTTTATTCAACAATACAACAACTGGTTCATTTATTTTTTGCACTTTTCAATTATAGGGCCCACAATTCGGTCCACGTAAAACTTGAACAATTATGATTATACAGAGCACCCTGTATACACCACACTATTCTTCTTCAATGCTACTCGACCCTCAACACTGGTGTCACCTTAACATCTTTGTTGTCGTCAGTTTGAATATCAAATTTCAATTTGGCCAAATCTTGCAGTTCCGCATCTACCGGGCTTACAGGCGATTCCACCTCCTTGACAATCTTGACAGTGTCAGGATATTTATTTGGTTCGCTGGAGAGTTCCTGCGAAAAAGATACAACAGTTGTTGGTTCGAAGTTAACTCCCTTAGCACCACTTGGGTCTGGTGTGGGGAGTTCCGGTTGGGCATGACCATTAGACTGGCTGACTGTAGCTGAAACTTTCTCTGTGTTGATTTCTTCTCTATTGTGATGTCCATTAAGTTGCATCTCTTTCACGGAAGATGCAATGCTTTCCACATCTGTGGTTGCTTCTGGAACTTTTTGTGTCTGGACATGCTCAAGAGGACTGATGGCAAAAATTGTCTCTGTAGTATGTTCCGGAGTAGATGGCACTGTGTGGGTTTTCGCGATATTTTCCATAGAAATTGCATCTTCAGAGGGGACGTCCACGTTACTTTTTGCAGCTGCCACAACAGCTCCTTCAATTGCTTTTTTCTCTTCCACCTGCTCATCTTCATTCCACTCTGCTTTCTTCTCTGACTTCTCCTCTGACCAATCCTCTGCCTTATCCATTGGCTTCTCCTCTGACTTCTCCTCTGCCTTATCCACTGGCTTCTCCTCTGACTTCTCCTCTACCTTCTCCACTGCCTTCTCCACTGGATTCTCCTCTGCCTTCTCTACTAGCTTCATCACTAGCTTCGCCTCTGCCTTCACCACTGCCTTCTCATCTACCTTCTCCACTGCCACCTCCACTGGATTC
Organism: Nephrocerus scutellatus; assembly: GCA_947095585.1. Classification (NCBI taxonomy): domain Eukaryota; kingdom Metazoa; phylum Arthropoda; class Insecta; order Diptera; family Pipunculidae; genus Nephrocerus; species Nephrocerus scutellatus. Next base: position 6,355,023 of record OX352762.1, read on the forward strand.
TCCTCTGCCTTCTCTACTACCTTCATCACTAGCTTCTCCTCTACCTTCTCCTCTGCCGTCTCCTCTGCCTTCACCACTGCCTTCTCCTCTAGCTTCTCCACTGGCTTCTCCTCGCCCTTCTCCTCTCCTTTCTCCCCTTCCTCCTTTCGATCATCACCATTGCAATGACCATTCAGATCGTCTGATTGCTTCATTTCATTATCTGCCGTTGTTAGTATTGCTGGTGCTTCTGGTTCTATTACTGACGTAGATGCAGCAAATTCTAAATTTGGCACCGGCACTGGACTTTCCATTGTCTCACCGAACGATGTCTTGCTTTGCGGCGGCGATGTAGGCGACATCATGACATGGGTAAAATATCCACTTTTTCTTTTGTCAAAATCCAAAATATTCTCCTTGGCGAGACGCTCTTGAATTCTACGCTGAGCCTTGATGAATTCCGGTTCAAAATCTTCTACTGGTTTTTGTAGCGGTTCCGGAATCTTTGTACGGCGCAGTACAATTTTGGTTGCTTCATTTGTAGAAGTTTCCAACTGATGATGCTGATTTTGATGCTGAGGATGATGAAGCTGCTCCCTAGCAGGCTTTAAAACACCATTGAATTTTGTACTCTTCAGGACAAATTGATGAGCTCCATTGGTTGGGGTATTATCGATGTCACCCATACTGTAGCTACTATTATTGTTGCTGTTGTTCAAGTTCGAATTTGAGTTCGAGTTCGAGTTCGAATCCTCTTGCACTTTGCCAGCGCGTTGAATAGTGAAATTCGGTTTACCATGACTTAGCATCAGTTTGGTGCCTGGTGATGTACTTCTGTCAGCGCTGCTAAATGACGCCCCTGAGCGAAGATTAAGTTTTGGTTTAAGCGTGTCGGCCATTTTATCGTTTTATTTTGCTGGGCTGGAAGAAGAAGAAGAAATATTATTATAATAAAACTACTTTATCGCTAGGAATCGATTTATTAATTTGTAACACACCACACCTACGACTACGACTTTTTCCAAGCGATCACACTCGTTGCGTGATCACATCAGTACTAGCTAAGCACAACATCAGATTAATTCTGATGATGATCTGATGGACATGAATATTGTGCCAATTCGTGTTACTAACTAACTAATCAATTGAAAAATATGCTAATGAAAAAAGAAGACAACAGAAACTGAAGTAGATAAAAAAAAGTCAAATTTTTATCAGGTTTCTTTTTTTATTGATTTTGTTGTTGCTTTTCCTTTTGCTTGAACGATCGATATTATAATTGATATTGGCACACGCTATCATTAAAAAAATTATTGGAATTTGTTCCGTCCATATCGAAAAGTAGGGTGCAAATTTACGCTGGTCATTGGAGAAGTTCTTATTTTGTTAGATTTTCTACTCTTTTAGTTGCTACATGTAAGGATTCAGATTTTCTTTCAAGTAGCTTACTTTATAACCTTTTAACATATTTTATTAAAAACATTAAAAACATTTTTATTCAAAGTTTCTAGAAATACAAGATATTCTTCTATTGGAATAGTCAACTTCATTAAGTGCCTCATTAATAAAACGGTTCTTGCTTTTGCTGAAAACGGAGTTCAGATAAATTATAAAGAAACCACAGTAGCATTTAAGAAATAATTATCGATTTTAGTTAGTGTCGCCAAGGCGTAGACTTGGTGAGATATAAAAAAACAAGAGCTTTCCAATTTCACGTGATGGAAGTGACTCTTTTTAGGTACTGTCGTATCTCAACATTTATAAGAGATGGCCAAAAAAATATATATGTATATAGTATTTTTGGACTTATATTAAAAAACTGATTCCATTTTTAGCCTAAAATTAGAAAATTATCCTATTATGGTTCTATAAACATTCCATAAAAACCATTCTATAAAAATACCATAATAAATTATCCTGTCAACATTATAAACATAATCATTCTGTAATTCGAAACATACAATCATCCCATAACAATCCTATAAATCCTCTTTTGTCGAAAATTAATGTCTATGGAATTGATAAGGCCCTACTTGATTGGACTAGTAACTACCTTTCTGACCGTTCAATCCAGGTTGTATTGAACGATTTCAAATCCAATGTTCACCGCATAAACGCTGGTGTTCCCCAAGGCTCTGTTTTGTCTCCGACACTCTTTCTCATTTTCATTAATGATCTCCTGTTTGCTTCTTCTAATGCAATCCATTCTTTCGCTGACGACAGCACTCTTAGTTTCTTATATGATTTCTCGCTTTCTGCACAAGCGGTGTTAAAAAGAAATATCTAGATGACCGCCGCCCATTCTTGAACCCATCCGTAATACCCGTACCTCAACTTAAGCCCGCGGGTGTACCATTAGCCCTATCTTCGGACGTATTAATTGTTTCAAAGACTCCTTCTTGAGCCGAACTATAGTTATGTGATATGAATTGTCCGATTCTGTGTTTCCGCATTTATATAATCTGCAGTCATTTAAGACACAAGTGCATAGAGACCTCATCTTTTCCTCTCGCTAATTTCCTAACGCCCACTCTATGCTAATCATTATAAGGATTCCTAAGGATTCATACTATAATTATACCCCGTCTTATAATCAACAACAATTATCCCATAATTATGCTCTAGTTTTCCATAATTATTCTAATCTATATCATCATCATCATACTCGTATTTGGCTCCAGAGCCGGTTCTGGTCGTTGCCTCACACAGACAGTCTCGCCACCGGTCCCAATTTCGAGCAAATGTTAACCAGTTTAGCAACCCTAAACTCTGGGTGTCCTGGTCTACGCCATCTCTAAAGTGTGGGCTTAGCCTCAGTGGATCCTACCGGACTAGATTCTTCTCCCGATCTTATCATCATGTTTGCCCGTGTAGATCTCGTCATTGTAGAACTGGAGTCTACCGAACTGGATTCTTCTCCCGATCTCATCATCATGTTAGCCCATGTAGATCTCATCATTGTAGAACCTCTGAAATCATACTTCTTCACATGCGGGGCCAACAATTCTCCGTAAGTGTTTCCTCTCGAACTCGTAACTAAGAGGTCAAAGTGCTCTCTGCTAAGCATAGTCTCGGATCCATATGAAAGTACTTCTTTTAAGGGTAAAAACCTAGATTTTTAGAGTCTTGACAGACTATTAAGTAAGCTTTCTTGGCTGCAAGCAGACACAATTGGCGTGGACTTGGTCCGTTGTTTCTGGTCTCCACGTTATGAAGGGCAAGTTCTGTTTACACAAATGTAATTTGCGGATGCCGTTTTTATTGGTAATGCAATCCGCCTTCGGAGCACAATTCCAACAAATGGTAGTCGGAGTTTATGTTGGCACCTCGTACTGTCATCATGTTCGGGGTTAGGCGGTGGTTTTTCAACACGTCCATTAGGAGATTTCGGGAATAGATAAGGCAAGTGCATACTGCATGTAGTATCATGCCATTTCCCCATATCCAACATTCTGATGGCTTATTGCTCAAAACGTCACAACAGACAGTTTTCATTTTGAAGTAGGCAGGGACTTACTATAAATTGTCTTCGCTTTAACATCTAATAATGACCCAAGCTCAAAAATAAAACGAAGTGTGTCTAGGACATATATAGAACGGATCAACGCCTGAATCTAACCTAGAGGGACAGCGCAGCCTCCCATTAGATTGGTCGTGCAAGGAGGTAACCTGCAAAGGATAATCATAATAATAATATTCGGCGCGATAGACCATTGCGGTCCGGCCTTGCTTCTCGCAACCATTTGTGTTGAACATGTATATTTTGGCACACAAATGGAGGGGACCTACAATTTAACGCCGGATCCGAACGGCGATTTGAGAAGCATTCCGTGAAAAGTTATTTTACTCTCGGAACGTTAGTCGCCCATTCGCGATAGGTGGGACACCGCGAAAAATACTTTTGGTGTTACTGGGATTCGTACCACGCAACCCCTGCTCAGATGTCCACGCTCTTATCCACTGAGCCACAGCGCCCACTAACCTTCAAAGGATAGTAGTGACAAATTGAAGTCAGTTAGCAAAAGACCGTGCACAGTCACCGTGCAAGGCATGTTAGTTTCCCAAATACTCGGAAAGACTTTAGATGTTTGTATCGTTTTGATACAACCACTTAAGAGCGGAGAATGCAAAATCCACTTTCTCAGTGTTTTTTTTTTAAATTGCCACGAAAATATGGAAGAGATAGAAATTTCCATTGCAATGGTTTCACCAGCTTTCAACTTTTACGGAATTACCATCTAGCCCATCAGACTTTTTATTTCTGGAGGACATTAAAAGCTCTAGTACTTAAAGTTGATAACATACATATTATATAAGTATATACCTACATATATACATTTCATTATAACCTCCTATGAGTTGTGATATTAATATTAATTAACTTAAACTTAATAGTTAAATAAGCAATACCCACCGGCGATAAAATGACTAATAGCAAACAGCACATCTTTGAATTTCCATTAAAAGACGATTAACAACATGTACGTAAATACCCGCAAGTTAAATAGTAATAATTGTGAAAATTACTTTATTACTTTTGAAAATATTCGCGTAAATATCTACATGTTTTATAAAAACTCCGCATAACATTAAGACGAGAAGAGTCACGTACGTAAATGACTCTGTCACATATGACAACAGCTGAAGTGAATTGCATTATATCCGTAACATCTTACTTGCAACAAAGTTTATGTTATGTCCGTGTATCTGTGAACTGACTTGGAACTATTGTCAGTGTCATGTAATCGAAAACTGGACATAATTGAAAAGCTGCACCTATATAGTGTGTACTTCTGTCTTGTCCTACTTACTAACCTAGATGGCTCTATAGGTTTGAGTTAGCTAAATAAGTCAACAAACATATCCACAAAGCATAGTTTTTAGCTAGTTGCCTCTAGTTGCGCGGACCAATACTATGCTCGACACAGCTATAAGGTCGTTTATGACAGGTTATCCTTTATAATGCTTGGAATTGCATCGAATAAATACTTTGCGGTTTGCTGGTGTCCATGAGCGTCCCATGAGCAGTTCCGTAATAAGGCTAATATCGCTGAGTATAGTTCGTACAGATCGTTCATCGTTGAATCTTCCATATCCGGTCGAAGCGTCTAAGGTTATTTTCATCGGTCTTTGATAAAGTTAATGCTTGAGCGCCATAGATCAGGAGTGGAAAGTTTTAAGTATATAAAGGGTGTTTTTTTAGGAGGTTTGTTTTTCCGATAGATGTCGTTTTATTTTATGACAGTTGTTTTGACAGCTCAAAGTGGCATTTCTACTCAGTATTGTTTGGCAAATCATTGTGAATAGGTTAACTCCAGAACAACGTTTTCAAATCGTGGAAATTTATTTTCAAAATCAGTGTTCAATTAAAAATGTTTATAGAGCACTTCGTGAATTTTATGGTGCACATAATCGTCCGTCAGAGACCACCATAAAGAACGTAATTACCAAATTTCGGTCTACATTCACTCTTTTGGATGCCAAGCCACCGACAAGAATGAGAAGAGTTCGTACAGAAGAAAATATTGCTGTCGTTGAGGCCAGTGTCGAAGAAAACGACAATTTATCGATTCGTCGTCGTGCTCAGCAAATTGGACTTTGTCCATCGACTTTATGGAAAATTTTACGTAAAGATTTGGGTTTGGTGCCATACAAAATTCAATTGGTGCAAGAATTAAAGCCACACGACCATCGTTTGCGCCGTGAATTCAGTGATTGGTCGTTAAATCAATTGAACGAAGATCCATTTTTTTACCGTAAAATTCTCTTCAGTGATGAGGCGCATTTTTTGTTAAATGGATACGTCAACAAACAAAATTGTCGCATTTGGAGCAAAGATAATCCACACGCCGTTCAAGAATTACCAATGCATCCTGATAAATGTACTGTTTGGTGCGGTCTATGGGCTGGTGGGATCATCGGTCCATATTTCTTTAAAAATGAGGAAGGACCGTGAATGGAAATCGATACAGAACCATGTTAAATGAGTTTTTGTTGTCAAATCTTGAAGATATGGATATGGATGAAATGTGGTTTCAACAAGATGGTGCCACTTGCCATACAGCACGTGAAACAATCGACTTATTGAAAGAAACTTTCAACGACAACATTATTTCGAGAAATGGTCCGGTGAATTGGCCTCCGCGTTCGTGCGATTTGACGCCACTCGATTACTTTTTGTGGGGATACGTGAAGTCATTGGTTTATGTGGATAAACCTCAATCGATTGACGCTTTGGAAACCAATATTCAACGTGTCATTGCTGACATACGCCCTCAAATGCTTGAAAAAGTGCTGGAAAATTGGACCTCCAGAATGACATTTGTGAAAAATAGTCGTGGTAGCCATATGCCAGAAATTGTGTTTAAATGTTAAATGCCAAAAAATTATCTACCAAATAAAAAAAAATTTTGGTCATTTCATAATTTTATATGTGTTTTATTCAAAAAAAAAATCGGCAACCTCTTAAAAAAACACCCGTTATAATAGTCCTCTTATCAATTTAAAAGAAGACTTTACTTTACCATTGACTCCGTGGTATGAGACAATATACACCGCCGCGTTGCACATACTGCAAAAACAAAGAGGTATCCTGATCCCTGATCTAAAGACATATTGGAGGGAAGCAAAAGCCACTTTCATGAGTTGCTTAAAGGTAAGTTAGCTGATAAATTGGAAGTTCCACCAATGACCGACGAACACACTGTGCTGTCGCTACCAAATATAGACGAAGTTGGCATAGAGATAAGTCAACACAATAATTATAAGGCCTCGGTATCAGATCGCAACCCAGTGGAGCTAAATAAATCTGAAGCGACTAGTGCTTTCCCATATTGAAGCATATTATGAACTAATAGTGCAAGTATGGGAGAAAGAAGAGATGTCAGAAGATTGAAAATGAAAAAGAGGCATCCTATGCTCCATACATGGGAGCCGGGGCACAGCGACATTTACCGAAATGAGAAAGCGGATATACTGACGAAGAAGAGCATAAAATTGGACATCGACCACAAGAAGAGAGTGTGCTGTCCTTTGAGCTCCGTCAGAGAACGCATCCTCACTTTCCATACCATGAAGGCACAACTAAGGTGGAATGACTTGCCTAACTGCTCTACTGCGAGGGCGATATGGCTTAACTTCAATATAAACAAATCCACCGAGCTGGTCTCAAGATCACGGAAAGATATTTCCAGAGCTGTAGCTGTTATCACTGGCCACTGGCCGGTGGGCAGTCACGCTGCCAAACTGGGAATTACGCACAATACTTTTTGCAGAAGCTGCGGGGATGGCGATGAGAGGGAAACTATTATCTATTATATTTGCAACTGTCCAGCACTGGTGGGCTTCCGAATCCATAACTTGAAAAAAAAAAAAGCCTTCCTTGCCAACATGAGGGAGCTGTTGAAGTGCCAGATCACCGATCTCGTACCTGAACGCTACAGGCTGGCTATAATCATTTCAATGAACTTATAACATCATAATGTAACCCACTTCCCAAAGTCCGATTTCTTTGAAATTTTGCAGACATGCATACCTCCGATGGGCAAAACTTTTTGTAAAAATTTTGGAGGCCCAAACAAACTTTATTGTATTTATTGGACAACAATACTTGTGAAAATTTTGAAGACCGCGGGCCCAATAATTTTTTTTTAAACAAATTACCACATTACCCCCATGTGTGTCTTCGATGGAAAATACTTTTTGTAAAAACTTTGGAGATACCGGACTCCCGGATTGTGAGGTTCAATTCAATTTTTTTTTTTAAATTAACCCGATTTTTTTCAAATTTAATATACATGTGTACCTCCGATCGACAACACTTTTTCTAAAAACTTTGGAGACCAAGGACCGTGGGGCCAAATAAATTTTTTTTTAAAAATTAACCCGATTTTCTTCAATTTTATATACATGTGTATCTCCGTTGGACAACACTTTTTGTAAAAAATTTAGAGACCCGGGGTCGTGAGGTCCTAAGCTAATTTTTTAAAATTTTTGTAAAATTTTTGGAGTTATCCGGCCATTAGGCCCGAAGGGTGCCCATATAAATTTTTTAAAAACTAGCCCGATTTTCTTCACATTTTAAACACATGTGTATCTCCGATGGACAAAACTGTTTGTTAAATTTTTGGAGTGAACGGGCCCTGAGGCCCAGGGGGTGCCCATATAATTTTTTTTTTAATTATCCCGATTTTCTTCAAATTTTAAACACATCTGAATCTCCGATGGACAACACTTTTTGTAAAAATGTTGATGGCCAGGTTCAAAAAAATTAACCCGATTTTCTTCAAATTTTATACACATGTGTATCTCCGATGGACAAAACTGAGACTCGTGTGGTGTCCACGTAAATTTTTTAAAAATTTTCCCGATTTTCTTCAAATTTTAACACATACCCATCTCCTATTAGAGAATTTACATGAAAAATTTTAATTTTTATGGGTTGTTTTTTATTTATCAGGTAAAAGGTAAAAAAATATTTTTTACCTACATACGTTTTTAGTTGTTCTTACAAAGTTGTTTTTAACAATCTCTATAATGCTACAGTCTTTAATTACCTTATAAAAGACAAAGAAACAAAAACTCACGCTATCATCTTTGAAAATCTAAAACCAATGGATGACCTTACAAAATTTCGGTTTTCTCGCCCTCTTTTAGTTTTTTTTTCCTTCGAAAACTCCAACAAAATCGGAGTTTGATGAATTATTACTTTTTCAAGGTAATCCATTGTACTCACTTTAAATGTACAGATAAATAGGAAACTTTTTACTTTTCCCAAATTAAAACCGAAGCACACACTACCGATCGAACTGACCAACTTTTCGACTGAATGTCTGTTAAGCTAATACCAGAGTAGTCCAACTGCTTGTTTTTGTTTTTGAAAAAAGTAAACTGACATTCAATGGTAATCTCACCCAAACACTCAACCTAAATGTACCTAAGTACTGTGTCGGCTATCTAACACACATACCCATGCATTCCCCTCACCAAATTCCATTTATCAAAAATTATGGTTGTGCCAAAGTGTTAGTGTTTCTTGTTTACTGTTATTTTATTGTTCTGCAATTGAATTTTTTATTGGAATTAAAATTTACTAAGAAAGAACAAATACAATAAAATATTTGATAAGAACCCATTGGCTGTGTTATCCATCGAGGGCCCGATAACAAAAAGTTTTGCAAGCGTTCAGGGGAAAGAAGGCAATGTTTTTTTTAATAAAAAAATTCAAATTTCAAATTTCAATCCTCGCTTGCAATACGAATGTCAAAATGTCTGCTAAACTTGTTTGCACTGAGCGTAAGCTTATCGAAACAAAAGGCATTTGGGGCTATTGCTTAAGAATAAAAAGTCGTTCTCCCACTGGGATAAGTGACAAGTAAATGGATAATTCAATCATACACCATTCAAAATATATTCGATTCGACTGACTATCAACGTAACCACAAAACCATCTATCGTAGCTACTTTGTGCAGCATAATTTACCACCAAAGAGCGAAATAGCTCAGTGCACTGTGATGCAATGTGTATCTCTGAGTATATTGTAGAAAAATATATACATAGCATCTTTATCGCAACAAAAAAGAACGGTTCGTTACTTATAGTTACACAAATATTAAGAAAAGCATCGAGTATCCTAAACCCCATGTAAGTTATCGTCTCGAAATCGCACAATCTCGAGACGGCAAAACCGCAGCCAATCATAGTTCATAGTTCGGATACTCACTTATTGTTACACTTTCCTTCTCATTCACTTTCGGTTTCTCAATTTCAGTTTTATTTTATGATAAAAACGTACTGCTTAACAAATAGCGATAAACTGTGCCGTATCGTATCTAACGCACAGCAAGAAAGGGTCTGGAAAGAAGTAGTTAGGGCAAACACCGCATGAGGGATTAACGCAGCTGATGGGAACGATCCATTACATGCATGCAATTTTGGTCGATTTCGTCAAATGTTGGTTAACTTATGTGAGAGTACGCAAAGTGTGAATACAGTGAGACACAAATTTGAAAGTTGCTGCCATTGACAGCAGAAAATTACAAAACAAGCAAGCGTTTTCTTATGCTCGTTATGGGTAACTTAAAGAAGACGAGAAATTAGCCAAGCTTTTCGTTCGGGTTCGACATAACTGAACTGATCTGAACTGAACGAAAGAGAGCGAGAGAGACAGACAGTACCCAAAATAAAAGAAACAATCTGCGAGACACCTATTACTATGTTTCCCTGTACCGAGTTAAAATGGGCTTGAGTTTCGTTAAGTTTAAAACGTAAATCCATAGGGTTTCCATGAAAAATTAGAGTAGAGTTAAAATGAAGTGCCCGTCAAACCTAACACAACCGCACCTGTTTCCTTGACTTGAATTGGGTTTAATGAAACTCAACTCTAGCTTTCGATTCCATGCATATAAACCTGACTTAACCTAGGTTATCTCAATCATGGAAATATGGTAATGTCTCAGACTATTAGTGTTTGTCCTGTTGATCACTCGCCTCAGGTTTGTAGGCAGATAAATCCACATAAGCACATTCCACATAAGGGCTGCAGATTCTTTGCTTACAAGGTCCAAGTTACGTAGACATTGAAGCAAACTAAACACCTGCTTCGGTATCACTTCTCTGGTTAGGTTAACGACTGGCGTCAATTTTCTTAACAAAAAATATAAATAGATTTTTGATGAGACGCATTTCCATCTCAGCGGCTTACAAAACCAATTAGAAAGAACTATTATTTTTAATTAAAAAATATCTTATGTGGGTTACATGATCGGTGGTCCTATAACCTAACGGAATCAGTAAACAAAATTTCTCTCTTACAACCTCGCCGACATTGAAGTTATACGCAGATTACCTTAGAAAAAAAGTTCAAGATCCAGACATTTATTCATAACATCTGAACTGCTATTCATCTACTAGGTGTACCAACTAATAAATACAAAACCAATACATCGGTGTAATTTTTAAAAAGCAAAGAGCCCAATAACGAACCCTATGGTACCTCGAATTTTACTATCTTTGGTAAGTTGGTAGTTCCCCAAACAATTTGTAATTACTATCAATAAGAAGCGGTGCGGCAATTGGCTTGACTTTAACTTAAAACAAAATAAATTCTCAACTTAGTATACAACAACAACAGTTTCGGGAACATAGCTATAGAAGCCGATAAAATTAGTAGCGCAATCCAGCCAAGTACATTGGAGCTTGGTTCTAGCTGTAGAAAATGTTTTTGCAAGCTTAGCAAGCAGAATCCCTGAATAAGACTATTGTACTGTCTATAAAATTATTAAATAACTTATAGGAGGTAAAACCTCCAAACAGCACCCAGTGTTTCCTTTTTACTTCGAATGAGGATCACCTATGAAGATGGAAGGAACATTGCGCAGCGGTACTTAACCGGTTGGTCGTAATTGCAGTGTATCCGAATTTGAAAGAGTTGGCCGGAGCTACAAATTCCCGAATATGTACTGAGCCTGAAATCAAAGCCGCAATTAAAGCGTGAAAAAAAGCGCTGATGCTTCATAGCATCTCTACTGATCTTATCCCAGCAACCACAGACACATCAGCAAAGCTTTTACATCCGCTCTTAGAAGAGGCATGTGAATTCGAAAATTCTCCTGAGGATTGGAAAATCGGGATGATCGTTGCGCTTTTAAGAAAGGGTACCCTGATGCTGTTTTGAAATCAAAGAGGCATTTGTATGTTGTATGCGGTGTTCAAATGTAATAGCTATAATAGTTCTGGAACGAAACAAAGTCTTCCTACATTGAACATATAAACAGCTTTTTTACGGATTGTTATGTATCCTGTTCTTTATAGATTTTAAGGAGACGTTTGTTAATGGTAAACCGAAATTCTATCTGTCATGCTTTGAGCATGAGAAAGCATTTAGAAAGCATTGTATCTAATAAATCAAAAGCTGCGCTCGGAATATAAACAATATTATCAAAACTAGAATTTAGCTAAGACTGTTAGCTCTAATATACGAGTAGAAAAGAGAACTGATGTATGTTTCTCTGTTGATAGTTGTCCTCGCATCATTATCCTACTGATCTTTTGGCCGAATCGTAAGTATCTCGAACGAAAAAATATCCACGAGAACGTGACAATAACCCGTAGACATTATTTAACGATGAGGGGGGGAAAGTGGACTTGAATCGGTCATAGCTTGACATTGCATGATATGATACATTGCAATGAAATGCAATGGTTTTTTTCGACTTTTTGGACCTCTTTAAGGTCCTTTCTTACCAACTTTTACATGACCTGAAGAGCTGAAATTTCGTGAGGAGTTCAGTGTCATGGGCTATTTTTGCGTGTGACCTATGTCGCGAATCGCGTTTGGCGGGTGCGACCGATGAAATAGTGCCTGTTTCTCCGTCTGTCTGTTTTTTCGACTTTTTTTAAATCCTTTTTAACCACTTTTGACGAGACCTAGAGAGCTGAAATTTTGTGAGCAGCTAAGTGTAATGGGCCATTTCTGAAATCATGCGTGTAACGTATTTCGCGAATCGCGTATGGCGCGTGTGATTCGTGGAAAAGTGTTTTTTTGTCGAATTTTTTGGACTTTTTGAGATCTTTTCTAACAACCTTTCATACGACTTTTGTGAGCAGCTAAGTGTCATGGGCCATTCCTGTGATCTTGCATGGAACGCTTGTCGCAAGTCACGTATGGCGCGTGTGATGCGTGGAATAGTGGGTTAACTGTGAAATTTAGTCACCACCTCAAGAAAAGATAATTTGGCGGTCATATGAGCGTCACACAAACCAAACACGTATTACGCGTGTGGTGTGTGTGTGGCGTGTGTCGATGTATACATAAAAGTCTGTACCCGAAAAATAAAATCTTTTCAGATTTACTCGTTCCCACTTTATGACATGATCTAACAGTACGTGACATGACGTGACGTGACATGTGACAAGGCAACAACTTGGTTTTTTGATGTATCTTCCCAACAATGGAAAAGTTTTACTTTTTTATGAGAAATCTGTAGGGTGTACCATTTACCTCAGTCGATGTAAACAGTATTCGCCCTATGGATGAATACGATCCAACTGTAGTATTAATTAATACATACCCTCTGTAGCTGAATCCGCCTTCAATTTGTAATTTTAATCCAATTAAGTGTGATTGTAATTCCTTTCAATTGATTTTCCAATATATTCAATACACGCACAGCGCCGTAGTATGTCAAGTTCAAGAGTTAGTCAGCTAGACAATCCAGCGACACTTGATGGGGCAATGAATGGACAACGGACAGAATGCAAAATGAAACGGCTCAGTTTACGCTTAAACTCTTCCAGTCCAGTCGAACGTAAGAAATTAAGGTAACACGAAACGCGGTGGCATTAGTCTTGGGCTAAAAGTTGATTAGCTTAGCTAGACACACACAGCCACGCACACAAAAAGAAAGTAACAAATTCTACTTTTTCGTGTTACGAAAAATTATGTGCGATTGGTACTTTCTGACCAAAACAATTCTCAGAAACTTTTCGGTTTATCTCGCTGCGAATTTACTTGACACTGATAACATGGAAATTGTAAAATTTATTTATTATGTAAATTGTAAACAACAACAACAAACAGGAAGCACCACTCACACTGCGCAATGTCGTGTGCTCCCATAAGGAAAGCCAGAAAAAATCAAACAACAATCACACTTAAGATTTGAACTTAAGCGGAAAAGAAAAAAAAAACCGAAAAGTTAGTTCAGTTTTAAATACACACACGTGCTGCACAAATACTCTGGCTTGAACGTGCGATATCAAGTCCGCAACTCGGCTTAGACAAAACGGAATAGAGACTGTGAAGCAAACTTTCAAGTATCGCACCCGCCGCAGCTTAAAACTCAAACAAACAGACGCAACGCAATGGACGGACGAGTAGCGATAGTGATGGATGGTGAGAGGAGAAGCTTTTAAGTTTCAATGGGCTTATAAGCGGGTACACATAGGCGATATATCAAAAGCTTTTTTAGACTGAACGACTGTTTTCGTATGGTAGCTTATATTCGGGAGGGTGGGAGGGCTTACTTGCGCGCTCCCCTGCTGCGTAGTGAACAACATTTGAAAATGTAAACAGGCATTAGATATTTTTCTTATTCGTTTAGTTAGTGCCATGTGAATACCAATTCCATAGATACAGAGGAGGGCACACATGCATACTTGCAAGTAACTCTAAAGTTTATTCGGTCGTGATAGATGGTTGCGATGACTCACGATTGTGGGTCTTATAGGCTTGGTGGTATACTTTCGTATGTGCAGTCAATTCGAGAGAGGTACAATTCGTAATTTTTCTTAGTCATTCAGATGTTTGTTGACCAAAAAAAATGGCACAGTATTGTGAACATTCGTTAGATGAGCAAAACAGGAGAAGGCTTATTGCTGAAAGGCTGCACCAACAAATTTTGGAAAGTAAGTGTGAGTGAGTGAAGACCTTGTAAGCAAACGGTTCGATCGAGGTCTTTCTAAAAAAAATTCCCCTTAGAACAGTGCAAATGTGGTTTGGATTATTGCGCACAATTTGAGCTTAAGGCTAGCCGCATATTGAGCTCAGCACAGACTGTCCAGCATAGCCAAGGTTTTTAAGGCATACTATGATATAGTAAAAGACCCTGAAAAGATCTATTGTGACATAAGGGTGTGACTAATCAGGAGGCGTACCACCTCCCTGATAAAAGATAGTACGTCCTTAGTAACATAGTTTCTCAAGTCTGCCGCTGAGCATATTTCTTTAAGGAAAATACGCCTCCTTAACCAATGTAGTGCTGGGCATTCACACAGAATGTGCTCGGATGATTCGTCATCGTCCGAGATTTCGTTGTTGACCCTAGATAAAGTTTTTTAAGGTTGAATCGCAAGCCACATGGACCTGTGAGACCAGTTTTCTGATGCTATCCTTGTCTAGATTAAGGATTTCCTTTTTTGAAAAAGGTCTGTTTAATCGTTTGGATTATCTCAGCCCCGGGACATGGGCCAGACGAAGTTTGTTTTCCCAATTTTTAATCACTGCTATGGCGACAGTCCAGTTGACACCACAGTAGGGTTCACGTCCTGTGAACGCAAATTCTGAACCAACCCTAGCTAGCTCATCTGCAGATTCGTTGATGACCAGGAACCCAACTGAGTTTCACCCTGTTTTGTCTGGCAAGTGATTGCAGTGCATCATAGCAGCAGCAACTGATAAAATATCCATTAAGTCTGACGACAGCGCTTTAAGTGCTGCCTGGCTCTCTGAAAAGATATATATTCTCGCGCCCTTAATAAGGTTTTTCCTAGCGCAGATCTCGATGGCATGGAGTTCAACCTGGAAACCCGTGGGGCTCTTTCCCATTAATACCGAGATTTGGTGTTAGGCCCAAAGGCACCAGCTCCAACTCTGGATACCATCTTCGATCCATCTGTAAACCAGGCCAGACCTCTAGCGTGTGATGGTTGCGCACTACCAGTTTTCACGGTCAAACATTTCTACCCTTAAATTACCTGCCGAAACAGTCTTCTTTCTTTCCTTTACTCCGCGGGGAAGCATAGGGTTTTTACCGACGCCCGCCAACGGACTCGATTTAACACCTGAGGTTTCAAGAGACGCCACTCGGTCCCCTGGGATCTTAATTCCTCTTCTAATGTCCTTTTCCATGTCTTGCTAGGATGGCCAACTCGACGGCTTCCTTGTGGATTCCAGTGTGGCCAAAATCCAATTCCATTTTCGTCGTCTGGTGCTCATCGCGATTGCTTCCTGCTGTGTTACTCTCCGCAAGTCTTGATTGGTGATAATGTCCGGCCATCTTATTCTCAGTATCCTCCTTAAGTACTTGTTGACGATGACTTGGAGGCGCGTCGCAATTGACTCTGTGACTTTGGATTCCGGGAGATTTGCGAGGAGTTCCAGATCCAGAGTGCCGAAACAGTACTCCCTGACTATAGTTTCGGGGATAGTTCAAGACAAGCGGTCATCTTCCTAATGAAGGTTTGCAAGGGTGAAAGCCCTATGACAGCTTCTAACACCGCCGTATGGAAGTTATGCATGGCACCCTTAATACCGAGACAGACAATTCTCTGGAGCTTCTGAAACTTAGTTGCCGTTCTCCGTTCAAGAACTTTTGGCCACCAAACGATGGCCGCGTGCGTGATAATGGGCCTCACCATCGATGTATCATTTTTGGATTTAGACCTCAAGTTCTGACCTAAAGTCATCTACTGGCCCACAGTGGCGCGTTCAATGGCGGACTTGCTATGAGAATTGCAGTTAAACCGTTTATTAAGAATGACGCCGAGATATTTAACCTCACTGGGATAAACTAAAATGGTGCCTTTGATAATGATAGGTCCAGATCTACCATTCTTCTCTTTGTGAAAAGCACTAGAATGTTTCCCAGTGGTTTGCTTTCAGGATGGGATGGATGACAAGGTCATGCGGAGAGAATTCCAATCGATGGTAGAGAGAAAGAGGTTGTCGGTGGTGTACTGGTGTTGAGTGTTGACCAAGTTGTGTGGAGAGGTACCACCTCTACCAGATCATAACCACGCGGAAAAAGAGTTTGTGTCTCCAAAGAAGCCCTTACCACGAGTGGGAGGAACTTTCGTGGAGTTTATGATACTTAGCTATGCACCTCTACCAGCTCACAACCAAAGGGAAAACGGGTTTGTGTCCTAAAATAAGCTCCGTGAATTTAAGGACACTTAAATAGGTCGCCTCTACCAATGTGGTAAGGTGGGTGGATCTTCAGAGAAGCCTTTTCCACGGGCTGAGGATTTTTAGTTGTGCGGATGCGAAGAGGTCACATTTATCAGCTCACAACCAAGTCTGGAGAGAGGATTTTCCAAGCAGCCCTACCGTGGTTGGTGTAAACTCCGATTTAAAGAGGAGGAGGGGTAGTGAGAAAACCTAATCCTAAACCATAACCTAAAAAAACGGAATAAATAATACAGGGCTTTTTTATAATACATTACTGTGGTTACTTTATTTGCCTCTTACACAAATTTTCTGCCACTGTGATTATTGCACTTAAACTAGTTGCGAATTATATGAACAAGCATTTTTACTGTCATAAGTTGGCTTAGCTTTTGCTTATAATTCATTGCTTCCATAAAATAGTTGGGAATTACTTGAATTGAAATTATAAAAGAACAATAAAAATATTTCGCGACAGACCAATGCGATCCAAGTCCTAGCTTTTCGCTACCATTCGTCTTGTGCGTGTTATATTTTTGCACACAAATTGAAGGGACCTATACAGTATAATGCCGTAACCGAAAGATTGAGAGAGATTGAGAAGCTTTCTGTGGCAATTATTATTATTACTCTCGGACGTTTGTCAGACATTCGCAAGAGGTGGGATCGGGTAAAAGATTTTTGGTGTTTCTAGGGATTCGAACTTCGGAACCTCTTACACAGAAGTCCAACGCACAAACCACAAGAGCCACGGCGCCTACTGACTTAATATTATGTTATGTCCTATTATAAGGAATATGCTTCGAGTTAAGCGCGGCTTTTTCTATTTCACCACCTGGTCCTCTTGCCATATTCCAGCGGTTGTTTTTAGAGGTATCCATTTCTTTAATGGCCTCTCCGCAACAAGCGATGGCTGTAGTGTTGTTTGTGCCTATCTAGATAAGGGAACCTCGTAGTCAGTTCTAAAGACTAAACACAACCTTATTTGCTGGCAGACGGGCTCTAAAGTTTTGAGGTTGTTCCGGAGATTTCGTTGTTATCAAAAGATACGTAATACAGGTGCAGGGTGTATTGTATATTATATTGAGCATCGAAAGCGGTGGTTGGTTGATGGGTGATAGAGGGTTAGTTAGTGGAGGACAGGTCGATGTTAGCGTCGTATTTACTTTTTTCTGGTCGGGTAACGCCTGCCACTCAACTGGTCTACAATATAACTCCAGAGATTTTAAAAGAAAATATAGTTGGTGTTTTTGAGCTACACTACAGTTTAGTTTTGAGATTTAGTTTCACAAATAATTATTGTTTCGAATGGTTGGTGGGGAGGGGAGGTACTGTACAATTGACACACTTTTTTCTTTCCAAATGTAGCGTAAAGTTCAGGGAACTTTTTCTCTTTCGCACGTTCCATCACGTCTGTTAATTAAAAATAATTATGAGTTATGTTGGTATTTTTACAATCAGCATAAGTTTCTTGTGTGCTGAATTGTTTACATTACAAAATGAAAACGAGCTTCCAAATTGAGTCGGTACCTACCTATAAGGTGACAGCACGTCTCACGCGCTTTCCGGCTAATAGAGAACACGAACAGACTATAGGAAAGTCGCATGAAATTTGAAATCTATCGAGACCGACTATACAACAATAATTTCAAAAAAATAATCTCTTCTCAACTTTCCATATTACTTTTTAACATACATACCCACATAGAAGCATATCATTCAACTGTGGATAACGCACCATGCAACTGGACTTTTTTTTCTGGTTTGACATTTTCTGGACTTCGTCGTTGTTGGTTATCTCTATACTCGTTCCGTTTCTCTCAGTGCTTCCGGTGTGATAAACTCGTAGTAAAGAAATTATTAGCAACAACAGGAAAGTCAGTAGGTACTAACACTTAAGGCACAACGTTGTGAACACGTATCACCGAACAAGTCAGAAGTATATTCTCTTGGACCTACAAAACGCACGTTATGATTTATGTTTC
Organism: Nephrocerus scutellatus; assembly: GCA_947095585.1. Taxonomy (NCBI): domain Eukaryota; kingdom Metazoa; phylum Arthropoda; class Insecta; order Diptera; family Pipunculidae; genus Nephrocerus; species Nephrocerus scutellatus. The sequence continues at coordinate 6,373,651 of OX352762.1, forward strand.
TCAACCCGTGGGTATTCACGTCACGCTGCATTGATTAATGACGTCATTAGGCATTCATTCGTTAATTCGAAATGAACTACAGAAGGTTCTTGCTTTCTTTTTATTGACGACTATAAGAAAAACACATGAACACAGAAGAACCCTTTTTCTCTCACTTCAACACCAAGAAATCTGTCGCTCCAGATGACCTGGGAGAGTTGCATCACAGACTTATCTTTAAGATTTAGACAGATAAGATACTCGTAAGCTGCGCCAACCACCATTAAGGAATAAGTCACCTTAACATCGCCTATTTTTTAAATTATCTATATTAACTTCGCGTACCCTTGGCTGGCTGCCTGGATGGCTGACTGGCGGACTGGCACACCAAATCTTGTGATAAATTTTTAACCCACTTTCTAAAGCCCGATTTTATTCAAACTTTTGTTTTTACATCATCAGCTACTTGCATATAGTTAGTAACGGAGATGCTGCTCTTCTTGATATAGATATAGAATATCATAAAATACCACACAGAAGGCAATCGATCTCATCCTATGATCTATCCTATGATTACTTTATTTAGAGCCAGTTACAACTGGGGATACATTCCTACTATCTGGAGACAGGTACATGTGATATTTATCCCCAAACCAGGAAATAGGCCTAGTGAGCTACCTAATTCATACAGACTTATAAGTCTAACATCATAGCAACTAAGCTTCAGAAGCTACATAGAATTGAATTTAACGGATGTGGCAACCGTTATACCGAGACAGGCGCACTTGCCCTACGACAGCACTAGAAGCTGTTGTAGGGCTTTCACCCCTACCAATTTTCATTAGGAAGATTGCTGTTAGATGAGCTATTTAAGCTGCAACTAGAATACGGGTACAAACCGGGTGACTATTGGGATCACCTGAAAATTCTTGACTCAATTGTCATTTGGAAAGCGTACCTGGGCTTAGGCCTTATCACTTGGCTTTCCAAGAATTTTTCAACCCTTACGTCACCTTTGTCCGTGCCCTCCTCGAGTACGCTAGTCAGGCGTGGTCCCCATATCATAAAGTTCATGTGTGCAGAATCGAGAGCATCCAACGTCCGATTTGCTCTTCGAGGTCTACCTTGGGACAATCATCTTATACTGCCTCCCTAGCAAGACCGCCTCAACCTTATAAACTTAAAAACCCTAGAGGAACGCAGAGACATAGCTGACATTCTTTTCATACATCGGCTCCTCTTAGTCTCCGTCGATTGCGCGTCTCTATACAACTCGATTTTCTTTTAAACTAACCCTCGTAATCTACGATGCCCGCCTTTCTTCTATCTACCCACACACCTTACCATGTACGGCTCCAAAGAACAAATCTCCCGTATGCTGCGAAAGGATAACTTAAACCTTACCGTTTTCGATTTTAACCGCAGCACTCCCTGCATTAAACTTGATCTCCTCCTTCATTCCCCCTAGCATTTTATATGTTAGCTTTAAGTTTTAAAAGCCGAATAAATGGACGTCTCTGTACGTCCTGGTGTCTTGAAGTATGCAGAGTGGAGGCATTTCACTGACAGTGATGTCGTGAACTGGGTGTGCGGGATTGTGGCAGGCTAACAAGAACTGGAACGAGGTGGTTTCCTTTTCTTGAAAAATTCAGGTAGAAATTTATCCTATGTGGGGTTCTCGTTTAAATCTGCACCATAGGCAGCAACAGAGCATTTCTTGATAGATATTGGGGTCCTTTCGGTGCGTAGAACAAATCGTCGTGGAAAAGAATTTATCATGTAGGTGTCTTTACTGAAGACGTGCTGTTTATTCCTTTTTATCATTGGGCAAGGCGGTATGTACTGCCGCACCTTTTGCCACAAATGTCTCGGCAACAAAGTCTTGATGCCTTGATAGATGCATTGATGAATCATAAGCCGTTGATGCGTATGCTAAAGTGATTCAGAATTGAATTGCAATTTGAATAAGTTGAAGGTTTTAATTACCATTTCCATTGATAGGCAAACGAAAGTTAATTGAATTTTACTGTTCACCGTAGTTAAAGATGACTAGCATCATCACACTACTATTCATTGCCGATCTGAACGATCATCATCATCATTATGAGTAAGCAAACCAATTCATAATTAAAATGCAAAAAATGCACACCACGTAGAAGGTTAACAGGGTTCTTGATCTCTAGAGATTCAATAATGGCTGTCATATTGAAAAGTTGGCACCTAAGTTATATTGCATTGTGTATTCAATACAATGAATCCTTTGAATATTTTCCAAGCTATAGTAACTTTAAGAAGCAAAACACAACTCGGACCTTTTCTTGATTTGCTAACTTACAAAGCAGTTGGACTTTCTGAACAGGCAATTGTCGTTCCGCTTTCCTAGTTCATAGGTTTTACTCTTGAGTAGTCTAAGCTGTTTTGTGACTTACAATTAACTTCCCCTTATATATAAGTATTACAAAATCAATATTTAAAATTAAGAACACATATCGTTTTTCCACTTTCTCTTTCTCGTCTTTTTTAATTTGGCTCCCTTCTCCAATTCGAAGAGGTATTATTAAAAATGAAATTTCAATCGTTTTTCCAAGCTAATTTCATTTTTATTTGATAAAAACAAACAGACCACACAACTACGAGGCATTTCTATCGTTTAGTTCACACCATTGATAAATTTGGATAGAAAATCGGTTGGTTTAGGCTCTTCAGACTCCTTCCAGTAACGCATAATATGTCCCTTTTGCTTCCATATCTTGACGGTTTCTTTCAGCTCCATCTGACCCTACAATAAGGTACAAATGATAATTTAATAAGCTTTTTGAGGTATAAAGAACTTCCAAGTACTCAACCTTAATTACAAGCATATCTATCACTCTGATGTCGGTAACATTTTTGTGTTTATTGAATTCTTCCCGCAGTTTTTTGCGGCATTGTTCTACTGACTTGGGAATGTCATAATCATGAACTGTGGAAGTATTAAATTTTTTATTAGAATAGAAATCATTAGATTCACACTGAACCTATGACATAACAGCTCTTCACAACAATTCTATAAACACACATAACCTATCGCTGCTGATTCGCAACTTACCTATGTAAGGAATTTGACGATACCATGCCTTGTAAAGGTTCAGAGACCTTTTTCTAGCCTCTTCCCGATCAATGGACAGAATTGGTCGAACTTGTCTAACAGCTGTCTTGACGGCTTCACGTCCAGCCATTTTCCACGATTTTTTCTTTTATTTTGGTATTTGGTAGAAGAAAAAAAGAGCACAAAACCAGAAAACCAATCTATAATTTTGACAATTGTGTTAACAGCTGATGACACAATGAGTTGACATTGGAAATGTTTGACATTCGATTGATTGAAGATGGTTGTAGTTAAAAAATTACATAATAGTTGCATTTTATTGGCACAGTATTAGGAATTGGATTTAGCATTCCCAAAAAATGAAAAGGAATTGTTCAGTTCTGGTTCACTTTTTCCCTATATTTAATATATAATATATTTCTATTATATTTAATAATATTTACGATTTATTTATAATTTCTTAACGAAGCATAACATCCCAAATTCATGGTAAACGGGGGCGCTTGGACATTGTAAATAAAAAAAAACTGAATTTCTTAAAGTTAAAAACATGTATTTATATGTGTATATGTATGTATTAAAAAACCGATTACTCCTGCGAATCCAAATGTTCTTTAAAACCTGCATAAAAAAATATATATCAAAAAACCTAAATGTTAAAAAAGTGAGCACACAGTTCAATATCAAAATGAAAACCTACAAGTACTTTACAATGTTTATTTCAGCATCGCCTTGCGGAAAAAGAATATATTTTCCCCCCAAAACAATATCAATCGTTTTCATACATCGGGATATCATTGTTTGTGATTTTGATAATAGGAAGTTGGACAAATGAGGGAAATTAAAATTGGGATGATTTTAGAACACGATTTATTAATATTTGTTTGTTGTTACTTATTATTTATATATTTATATATATTTTTTATATTTATATCTTCAAGCACATTCACGTTACCAAATCAAAATTATTTAAAAAAAAACGTAAACAAAGGAAGGTTGACAAATAATTGGATTATAGTTAGGCAGAGTTTTGTATTAAAAACCAATAAATTCACGATATTTTACCCAATATTTTGTGCTGTCGGGGACAAGTTGTCCGAGAAATAATGCACCTAGTATTTTTTTCCAAAGTATCACTTTTAAATATTTCAAATTCAATCCTATAAAAATGTGAATTATTTTCAATTTCTTTTTTGAAATAACTAAGAATGCATATAATATGATACGTAAAAATACGTAACTCGTAATTAGTACTGTACGTATTTAAATTCGAGATTGAAAGAAACAAATTTAAAAAAACTCAGCGTATTCGAATTCATAATGTGGATACTCACTGCTTTTGCGAAGAGCAGCACAAACGAAAACGTTTTGCGTTATTTCGATTTGCGTCCAAGAAAAAATTTGGTTTGCGTTGTTTCCCCGATTTTCGTACCTACAAAAATGTGAACCTTACTTAGGAATACATCCATATATGTATGAACATACACACATTCATACAAATGTACATAATATGTTTTTACCTACATCATTGTATATTTTAAACGTTGAGATTTTTAAATTCAGAATTGATTGAATTGGTGCGTAAGAGGAGATAGATCGGTACTTAAATACAGTTTACATTACATTACAAGTGTACATTCTTGGTCTGTGTTTATGTTACAGAACAATGGCCTGCAAGAAGCAAAAGGCGATCTCCTTCCATCAACAGGAGGACATAATAAAGAGATTTAAGATGTACATTCTTGGTCTGTGTTTATGTTACAGAACAATGGCCTGCAAGAAGCAAAAGGCGATCTCCTTCCATCAACAGGAGGACATAATAAAGAGATTTAAGATGTCAAATTAAATGAGTTTTATTAAAATAATAATTTACAGTTTTCGCAAGCAATCTACTACCAAAAGTATTGAATTATATGGAAAAATTTGTTTCGATTTGCGTAACATGTAGATTTAATATTAACTTTGGAAGCAATCTACCACCAATTGGATAGGAATATACGAGAAAATGTGTTTAGATTTGCGTTGTGTCGTTTTGCGTTAACAATTTTTAGAACCATTCTAGTACTCAAATAAGGACCCCAGTGTACTAACAAATGGGTAAAAATATTTGTAAAATTTCCCATTTTGACAATTGTAGCTTAGTACGAAAGAGTTGTTAAATTTGACATTAGTGTTATTTTAAGAATTTCAAATTACAAAAAAAACACGCCATCGTGAATTATCCTCATTTCCTTTTGCAAAATTTGCCATTAACTCACAATAACCTACAATATTTCTTTGTTGAAAAGTTGGCAGCAATGTTTAACGAGAAGAACACTTGTTTTATGTGCGTTGAACCAACACTTGTTTCCTCATTTTCTGTCGTATTCATTCACAAGAGGCACTCAGCACCGTGACACCAAATCATCTCGGACGATCAACCAAATGTCAACGCAATGACAAAGAAGTAAAGAAGTATTGACTGTCAAAATAGTTGGTTTATTGCAATTTGCACTTCGAATTCGAATAATCAGCCACAGCGACAACAGTGGAAAAGAAAAAGAGGAAAAAAATTGCAGCAGCGAAATGCAATTTGCTAATTCGGAAAATTCGGTCACCAATTAAAAAGTGAATTGATTCGTGTTCGTGTTTTTTTGCAATATTCATTTCGAGTTTGTGTTAAAAAAACTGGCAAAAAAATCTCTGCATTTTGTTTTTCTTCCTTTATTTTATTGAAGTGAAATTGCAGCTGCAGTGTCCGCATATCGTCATCTGTTCGCCTTCGCAGAAAAAAGCTTGGATAACTTAAAGTGGCGAAAAGTTAGTGAACGAAATTTTGCTTTAAACGTGAAAATCAAACGAAAACTCCGACTGCGCCTAATAAATAAAAAATTAATTCCTTGAACGAATATTTTTCTTCCATTGGTTAAAGTTTGTATCGCGGTCGCGACTGCTCTACACCTCCTCTCTTACAACTGCTTCTATATCGTTGTCTCGTAGTCTTCTGCTTGGAATTTGGAGTGTTTCTCTAGCTTTGTGCTGCAAAATATTCAGTTCAACAATTGTCCAAATTCCCTCAGGATCTTTGATAAAAGAAAGCTCTGTATTTGTGTTGTTGAGCATCGGAAGTTTTTGAAGAAGCGGCCCCCATCGTCAAAACAGCAAGTTACAAAAACAGATCAAGGTTAGTTTGTTCAAGAATAACAATTATACGAATTAACAAATCCGCATTACATATGTGCTATGTGTGTTTTCTATTTATTTGAGCCCAAAAACATGTAAAACGTTGGGCTGAGAGGATAATTTAATCAGATGTTGTTCAATCATATCGAGAACGGGGACGGGACTGGAGATAAATAAAAAATGTCAAGCAAACTTTTCAAATAAGATTCCAATGAAGGGGATTCGTTTGCTTCTATTAAGCAAATAAAGCTCTTAATGATTTGCATTGAAAAGTTGACTTTTTAAAGATAATGCCGCTGCAAGTTATATGAATCATGTTGTCGGCTAAGGTAGAAAATTAAATCGGGATTATAGTAAAAATGTATGCTGATACATTCTATGCCAAAGTTTATTTCCAGTTCCAGGAATAATTGATCACCGAATCATATTAATGTGGTATGCTTTACAGAACATGGTGCGCATGGTGCAAGAAAAAAATTTAAAAACTCCATTTAGTGGCGATCAATTAGTACCAGCATGGACGTATTCTTTTGCAGCTCTAATAATTTACTTAGAATACTTAGGCTTGAATAGATCACAACATTTAGATGACACTTTAAAAAGAAATAAAAAGATTTAAAGTTTATACCAACACAAATCTAACTCAAGCGAGTCCACTTAATCAGAACATCACGCATGCTACTATCAACCAATGTTTCTTATGTTTCTGATTACAATGTGACAAAAGCTATGAACTCCATATCCTCTAATGTAGTGGGAGCGGACAACTTACCTCGTAGATTTCTAAAACTTATACGTCTTGCACTCTTGTAATGGTAAGCACAGCAGGGGAGTTAATGAATTAAGGAAGGAAAGGAGGAGATGTGTCAGTGCCCCTAACTAACCACTAACATATTTGTTTACTATTGTACTTGAATCTAGTTACTACCATAAAATTTGGAAAATTAGTGAAATTCATAGTAGGTTAGGTTAGGTTGGGGTGACTGTCGGCAGGAAGCCGACCTATTTAGACCAATAGATGGTCCATTGTGATGCCACATGGATCGAGAAGATTTCTCGCCCTACTCTTTGAATTAGTTGGAGCTTGGAATGAAGCGTAGAAGACTTTTGATGTCAGTGCTTGACAAGTGCTTGCCGCCAGCTTGATTTGGATGAAAGTACAGGTTTCTACCAACAGTGTCAATCTCGTCTGCTTAATTTAGTATCTGAATGGACTTATAATGATCGGGTATATCCCGTCTCCACCTGGAGATTTGTATGGTTCGAAGGAATTTACTGCACAGCGAACTCCTTCACTAGTGAATATGCGATTTAAGCGCCTGTAGGACTCGGCCGGGATAAGGTAAGGATGTGAGTTAATGTCCTCGTTTTCTTTTTGGTTGCTTAGTATTAGAAAATAGGGGAAATGTCTTTTTACTAACCACTCAAGAGTTTCTTGTCTCGTAGTTGTCAGTTTACCATTTGGTGTTCTGACTGAACTAAGTGGATTTTTGTGTAATCAAGGGAGAGGAGCTTTGTGTAGCCGACATGCTCTTGGCAGCTTTTCAATACTTTCCCCAAAATTCTCTACAGCTGTTTTTTTTCGAGCAGCGTTGTATTTTGCTAGAGAAGTTCGGTAGGCCGTCCAAATATTTGATCGTTTGGCCGTGTTAAAGAGTTTCCGAACTTATCTTCTCTTGGCTTCGAGGTCATGGTTCCACCAGGGAACATCTCTCGTGCCTCTGACGCGAACTGCAGGACAGCTTGTGTAAGCAGTGCGATCTAAATCTACAATCGAGCTAATAGTGGTGCTAATGCCTGTTAGATTGAATTGTAGTGAGTTATAAATGGGTAGACTCGCCATTTAATGTGTTTGAGGGTTCTTATAATAGGCTGAACCCTGTTGGGAGTTTCAATATTAAAATTTATGTACATATGGTCGGATAATGCCAGTTCTGGATCGCACTGGCCGTACTTGCATCTGATAAGGTGAGATCCAGTACCTCTCTTCGAATAGCATTTATGAAGGTGGCATCATTTCCCACGATATTTATTATAATGTTTTTTGAGAGGCTAGGCAATAATTAAGAAGTTGCTCACCTCTTGTGTTTGTATTTGTGCTACCACAGACTAGGTGGTGAGATTTTGCATTGCATCCTATCACACAAAATGCTATATTCTGTAAAGCTCTGTATTATCTCCGGAGGTGGGTCTTCTTCCTCTCCAGGGCAGAAGGCAGCGGCAAGGTTAATGGTGCTACGTTTGTTTTGTAATATGCGTCTCTATGGATATCACGGTTAGGTCTCTGGAAACAAATTGTCTTGTACATTACTTCTAATCCAATTCACTGTTCCTCGTGGCACTCTAAATGCTCATTAGTTTATCCCCATGCCTATTAGTTGGGATAAAATTTGTTCCAATTTTTTACATAAATATAAACAGTTTATTTGTCTACTTGTTTGTGACTAAACTGGCAAGTATCATATTTCTTTCCGGCATAATAAATCCCTCCACTTTGAATGGATTCCATTATACGAGGAGCGAACACTCCACTGTCAGTAACGTACACTTCATGGAACAATTGCTCACTTAATTGCCTCCCACCTTGAATAGAGCGCACTGGCTGTCGGTCTACAACTATGGTAGAAGCCATCATTATCATCATAATCATCATCATCATCATCATCATCATACATTCATTTAATTTTGCTCGCAATCACAATTCATAGTCTGCGCGATGACTATGAAGTCACAGTCGCAATTATTGCAGCCGTTTCAATGTTGGGAATACTAATTGAGTGATTGAGACTCTTCGACAAATTGACGATTCACCAACTCTATGCCATATTTACTCCGATGACAAGCATCATCATTTTACACTTTTGCAATTCTCTCGCTCTCCTTCAGGGAAACATTATTCATCCCGGTTTATGGTACAAGCATTTACCAGGCGTGTAGGTAGGCGTACCCACTACTGCGCTCCATTCGAAGTTCTCTATGGTGTTGCGATTCATTTGATTTTATTGAACTTTTGTTTGTTCGTTTGTCCTTAAAACGGATTAATTTGTACTGTATTTGGGTTATTGTTCGATTTTATGACTCATTGAGGTTTGCTTTAAGAGAACAAGCGAAGAATTATAAATGTAGTTTTTAATTTTTTTCAGTTTCATCTTTGGATTTATTTTTGTTGCGACTGCGACTGCGGTTGCCTTACGTATGATGAATCAGCGACAGACTTTTTCGTAGAAACTGAAATGAATAAAATTACCATTTCTAATTTTTGTTGTTAACTACCAACAGCGCAGTAACTTTCACCCGCCGAATTTTGCAACAAAATGTTAGGTAACTGTTTTAATGTTGAACTATGTACTACAAAGACCCGACTGGTGATTCCGGGAAACCGGAATTTCTTCTAATTATTATCGAAATAAAACAAAAACAACAGCATTAGGGAAACCGGAAAAACAATTCAATGAGAATGTATCCTACATAGACTTTAAATTGTTCAGGTAACGTTGCATGATATTTTTTATAACTACTACCTGATTACCCGGCGTTGCCCAGGTATATATTCATTCCAAAATTCTATTAGGCTGGGGTATAAAAAAGAATGATATCTATCGAAGATAGTAAAGCCAGCTTGTCAGCTCACCATATCGATAGTTGTAATTCAGTCTAAACACTGAATTATCTTAAAAGCGCAATCACCATCATCATCATATTTGGCTCTACAACTGGGGTCCGGTCCTGGCCTCCCGCAAAAAGTCTCTCCACCGGTCCCGATTTCGAGCCGATATCATCCAGTTTGGCATCCCTAAACTCTGGGCGTGCTGGTCTACGCCATCCTTCCAGCGTAGGCTTGGCCGGCCACGCTGTTGTATTCCATAAATCCTACCGCAAAGGACTTTTCGAGCAGGATCATCTTCGCTCATGCGAGCTAGGTGTCCTGCCCACCGTAAGACTTTTCTCTCGAACGCGGCTAAGAGGTCAGAATGCTTTTTGCTAAGCACCCAAGTCTCGGATCCATATGTAAGTACTGGTATGACCATTGTCTTATATATCAGCAGCTTGTATGTTATGGTTAAGTTCCCGGATTTGAAGAGTCTTGACAGACTATAGTGGGCTTTGTTGGCTCTAAGCAACCGTGTGCGTATTTCTGGTTCCATTCTGTTATCGGCTCTATAGTTGACCCGAGATAGTTAAAGGATTGCACTACTTAAAATTTGCGCTCCACTATTTTAATTGCGGGACCAATGTTGGATCTTCTACTTGCAGCCCCAGATTTCGTGCCGCCTGCTCTATCTGGATGAAAGCTTCCTCTACATCTCTTTGGTTTCTACCAACGATGTCAATATCGTCTGCGTAAGCCAGTATCTGAATGGACTTGTAGAGGATTGTTCCTCTCGCCGTTACCTCAGAGTCTCGGATCACTTTCTCCAACGCCAGGTTGAAGAGGACGCAGGCTAGTTCATCCCCTTGTCGGAGCCCGTGATAGATGTTGAATGGGCTTGATAGTGATCCGGATATTTTTACTTGGCTTATAACATTGGTCATGGTCAACCTACATAGTCGTGTCAGTTTATTTGGGATGCCGAATTCTCTCATGGCTTTATAAAGTTCTACTCTGGCTATGTTATCATAGGCGGCTTTAAAGTCTATAAAAAGATGGTGTAGTGAGTTTTGAAACTCTAGACATTTTTCCATCACCTGCCTTAGGGTGTAAATCTGATTAGTTGTTGATTTGCCTGTGATGAAGCCACACTGGTATGGACCAATGATGACTTTAGCGTATGGGGCTATCCTGTCTTGAAGGATAGAGGAGAAAATCTTATACGCGGTACTCAACAACGTTATACTACGATAACTGCTGCATTTTGTGATATCTCCCTTCTTACGTATGGGGCACAGGATGCCTCTTCGCCAGTCTTCTGGCATAAATTCTTCTTCCCATACTTGCACTATTATTTCATGAATTGCTTGGTGTAATGTGGGGCCTCCTATTTTTATCAGTTCCGCTGGGATCCCATCAGATCCCGGGGCCTTATTATTTTTGAGCCGATTTATCGCTCTGCTAATTTCGTCTATGCTTGGTGGCGGCAGCATAGTATGATCTTCGGTCATTGGTGGAGCCTCCAATTCCTCAGTTACCTGGCCATTTAGCAACTCATGAAAGTGCTCTTCCCATCGCTCTAAGATGCCTTTAAGATCGGCGATCAGATTACCCTCTTTGTCCTTGCAGTATGCGCAACGCGGTGTATATTGCGTCATACTGCGGACCCTTTGGTAGAACTTCCGCGCCTGGTGCGGTCCTTGCTCTCGGTACTGTTCTAGTTTATGGACGAGATTCTTCTGCCAGGCTGCTTTCTTTCGCCGATGCACTGTTTTTTCATCTCTTCTGAGCTCTTTATATTCATATTCTGTGAAAAAAAGAATTCCTTTCCTAAAAAGGCCATTTACAATTCTTGGATGATACCGCAGCCCACAAAAAAGAGCATCTTAACTTTATCGAGTACTACTGCTGCTACTGCTTTGCAGAAAAAAAAGCGCTTAGCTAATATCAAATTCCGGATCGTTGTTCCACAAGGTTCAATGATTGGTCCTACACTGTTCATTTTTATGTGAAATTATTTTTCAAAATCAACTACGGTTGATGAATTGCAATTACAAGAGCTATTAACTACAACCTGAAACATGGACTATATTTACAGTTTAAGTTCTGTAAGGTGAACCAAAAAAGTGTCCTCTTCTGATACGAGTTACTTCATATTCAATGTCGGCATTGAACTTTTCCATAATTATTACAGTGTGGCGTGTATGTCTTCAGTTCGTACGTAGATATTTCAACCAAATCCGCTCTCATTGAAGCTCCAGTGCAGACAAACAGGCAGGTTGATGAACAAACAAATATTTACAATAAATATCATGATTATCGGTATTATTGTCAATAACTACAAGAACAATAACAACAACACCAACAACGTCTTGTACCATCGAACGGCCTATAGCACTTCGGGCCAATAGACTTTTTCTAGGTCATTAAGTCGTTTGATTCTTTTCCTTTCGTTGTGTTTTTGTTCTTGTCTTGTGTGTGTGTGTATGCAAATTTCTCCCTTTATTCTGCACTGTGTCTTCTTGTGCTTTAGTTCATACTGCACTGTCTTAAATTACCGTCAAAATAAAGTCAAACTTCTTTTTTATCACCCCCGACGTTGCTGCTGCTGTTTCTGCGGGTGTGAACTCCTCTTTTGAGGAGGGTTTGTTTTGATTTTTATTTTCCAGATTTGCATTACATCAGATTTGTTGCTTTATGTAAATGAGGCAGGACAGCCAACAAGGCAATAACAAAAAAGCGCCAGATTCATTTCCATGCTCGGGGCTCGCTTGCTATTGATGCTTTGGTGCTTTGCTGTGGTGCTGGTGGCGTCCGTCGTTGTTATGTAAGTCCGCTTTATTTCTCATTTCCCCCATAGATAAAATTCCTAAAGAGCTATCTTCCTTTCATATTAGTTCTCTTTGCAACACGGTGGTGCCTTTAAAAAATTCTATCTCATACGTTTTTTTGTTTTGCTTTGTGCGGAGCAGTAGCAGATATAAAAGCAGGATTGAAAAAAGGTGGAATGAGAGAGCGATTTAGTTGCTTTGTGAATGGAAACTTGTAATTAGCATACGCAATTTATCCTGTTACGGTTCATTTCCTGTTTATCCTGAAATCGTATTCCTCGCTGAAGTATTCATGAGAAAGGCTTTTCGCCTTCCCAGATAGGACTTTTTGCAAATATTTGGTCGTTCTATTGTGTTAATTGTAATCTATAATAACCTTAATCCCATTTATATTCATAATGGTACCAACCATCCACTGTAATCAACTTTGGATTTGACCACGCTTAAAAAGACAAAAACAGCTGTTTAACATAATAATTTCGGTTGGCTTTCAGGCCTTAAAATAAGAGCTTAAGAAATACAGTCGTTTAAGTTTTTTATATAAACTAGGTTGACGTAAAAATGCCAACTTATCGATTGCGGTCTGGAATATCAAAAAGCTTCATCAAACAATCCGAAGTCAAATTATAAACTGCCATCGATAATACAGTTTCACTTATCATATATCAACTCATTTGATGTTAATGTTAAGCTCCATCTATTAATCAGTAGTGAAATTATAAATCATCATCGATAATACAGTTTCACTTGTCATATCAACTGATTTAATGCTACTAAGCCGGATTATTCAGCGCGGTCTTGTAATATCTTGAAGGTGCATTTATTTATCAGTAGTAAACTTTTAAAATAACCATCGATAATACAGTTTGACTTGACATATATACGACTCATTTAATGTTAATAGATTAATATGTTAATCGTGGTCCTGAAATATAGTGATAAAATATCTATTCATCACTAGTAAAATTAAAAATTTACCATCGATAATGTAGTTTTTCCCTATAAATAACGTTAATAAGTAAATTTTATTATTGTGAATTGCAAATATCGTGAAGCTACTTCTGCTAATCTTCATTAAACTCTTATCAATTAAACTCACTTGAAGCTTATATGATAATAATAATGAAAGTAGTAAAAAGAAATCGAAAGTAGCAAAATCACAAAATTACCATAGATAATACAGTTTCACTTGTCACATCAACTCAGTTGACATTAAACTTGCGATTCATTGTTTCTGAAGTAAAAATATCGTGTAGCTCAATCGATCAATCAGTAATAAAGCTACAAATCACAATCGGTAATACAGTTCAGCTTGTCATATAAATGAATTTGACGTTAATAAGTTAATTTTTAATAGTGATCGGGAAATATAATGAAGCTACTTCTGTCAATCAGTAGTTCAGCTAAAAACTGCTGTCGGCATTACAGTGCTGATCAATTTAACTAGTTTGAAGATAATATTATATAATTAAATCTATTTATATTGTTTTTTATAATAATGATAGTAGTCAATCGAAATCGAAAACCATCGATAATACAGTTTCACTTCTTATATTAACTCGTTTGACATTGAACTTGCAATTAATTGTTTGTCATGTGAAAATATTGTGTTGCCCAATTGATCAATCAGTAATAAAGCTACAAATTACCGTCGGTAATACAGTTCAGCTTGTTATATAAATTTATTTGATGCTAATAAGTAAATTTATTCATTGTGATCTGGAAGTATCATGAAGCTACTTCTCTTAATCGTTAGTAAAGGTAAAAACTATTGTCGGCAACACAGTTTCGCCTAACAATTAAACTCTTTTAAAGCAAATTTCGTAATTCATTGTTTGTCCTGTGGAAATATCGTGAAACTCAATCGATTAATCAGAAAGAAAGCTACAATCCTTTTAATCTCTAATAAAGAAAAAACACTGTCGGTAATGCAGTTTTGCATATAAAAAAACGGATTTATTTCATTTTTTGGAGCCGCGACTTTGATGGCGAATGGCAAAGCGATAGCAGCCGTAGAAAGATATATTGCAGTCCTTCTGTAAAGTTAAATTAGAGATGGGAGAAATATGTTTTTTTGCATCTTCTATTGATATAAAACCTCAATTTATATGTACTCATATTTGCTCTTGCCTATAGGGTAAGTATCTTTCCATGTATCAATTTCGATCTTCTAGATTCTAGAATTTAGACGCATCACTGCAATGCGCCACAACTCTCTACACTGACTGCAACAAAAACTAAGCTAACCACTAACTTTTTGCGGTTGCAAACGCAAAACTATTCAATTCCCTCTCAGAATTCAATTTCCAATTTTTTACTTTAAATTACATAATCGAAATGTTTTTGGCGCGTTTCTGGAATTCGATACAATTTCTCACACGATAATAATAAGCGGGAAACTAACAAAAAGCTTTCAAGTGGCAAAACTATATTTATATTTATACTCACAATTGGCTTGGAAAATGTGGCGGAGTGTGTGGTCGATAATACTCCCCTATAGATCTGAGTGATTTGCTGCCTTCTCCCTTCATCCATCTTATCCGTTGGCATCGTATCTAGTTTGCTTTGCGATAACATATACGGGTAGGGTAGTTCATGTGTTTGACCAGCACATGATATTCCGAGCGATAACCACAAAGAGCGTGTGCAGGTTATGATGGCTATACAGTAAAGTTTTATCTTTTCTTCGTTATTTGTCAGGTTTGAGTCGCTCGTTGGGTGCTTTTAAATAACATAACAATGTTGTTAATATTTCTTAGAAACAAAATAGCATTTTTCCAGCAGAATTAAAGGAGGAAATCAGGTGACAAATTTCTAGAGAAGGAGGACTTATACTAAGAAGCTAAAGCTGATAAATGACAGCAGTAGCATGTATCCAGTTACTGAATTCTCATAAGAAATAGTGAATCAACCAAATGCACCAACTACCATTTGGATACCTTTTTTTATCATCGCGTTTATATAGTCTGTCAGCAACAGGTCTGTGGAAATGTCTGCAAACAGGGCACTCTACAATTACCAATTTGATAAAGGATAAAGGAAACTGGCGAATTTAGACTAAACATAACCTTTTCTTTGCTTCAACAAGGGTTTCCAGGCTATCTACGCCTCCAGAGAGAGAGAGATGACTCGTTAGAGGATATCGATGTAGTGAGGTTCTTCACGGACGGATCCAAGCTTGACAGTAAAGTAGGTTCTGGGGTCTTCTGTGACAAACCTAGCGTAAGCATTTTTATTTGTCTCCTGGACTATTGGAGCGTTTATCAGGCTCAGGTGAGAGCGATTGAGGAAGCACAGAAGCACCTGGTTGAAACATAATTTCATATCATAATATAATCAGCAGCAATCAGTCACACTGAGATCAGAAGTGACGTTGAGCTGCCACACATCTCCTCATGTATTCGACATCCGCATAGTGCGGGTCCCCGGTCACTTTGACTCGAACTGGCTACAAGTGATACAAAGCTTAAACTGCTACCGGAAGAGAGGCCACTACCATCGGTTTAGTTATGCTTTGGAAAGAGGCGGAGGACTTTAACAAACGAGAGGTTTTGTGTGTCACCACATGTCACATATGAAAACAAGTAGTGCCTAAGCTGGACTTAAGACGCTCTAGAGCAGTAATGTCCCTGCAAAGAAGCGATATGTGAATGATCATAAGTATTCGAATAGGGCACTGTCTTATGTAGATGCAATTATATCGATGAGATAGAAACAGTAGCCAACTTCCTGTGCTCTTGTCCGGCTCCTGCAGTCTGAAGGCAAAAGCAGTTGGGATACTACGAGAATATATTAAACAACTTATCGGATGTCAAAAACTCTAAAGTGCAAGATATCCTGAGGTTTATTTAAAGCTCAAATTGGAATCTGTGAAAGGGGAATGGTAATGTAATGTCACCAGTCTTAGTGTGCGAATGCAGCCATCGACCCTGAGATACTCGTAACCTAACCCTAAGTAAATAAATTCGGTACTCCATAGTGGAATAAGAACACACTTACTTATTTATGTTCTTCAGAGTCCTGAAACGTGCCTTAACTCCCTCCAACGCATTTAAATCGCTCAAGATTCCTCTTATACGGTTCTGCATCTGCCATGCATGGACATTGCATGGCATGTTTTGAACGGCATTTTCATTGCGCCGAAGGGTGCGTCCAATCATTTGCCATTTTCTTCGTCTGATTGTAATGTCTTTTCTCGAATAAAGCTGTTCGTTCTGTATGCGGCGAGGTCAGAAAATTCTAAAACGCATAAAATAGGCGTTTGACCGCTACACTATCTACTTAGTGTAGTCGTAAAGGATATACCTACCTCCTTTAAAGAGTTACAATTGTTTTAATAGTTGTTGGGCTGTTGAGCAAGTTTTTTTGCAAAATTTAAAAAAATAAACTGATTTAGTTTAGGAAAAGTACTCTAGACATTTATGTACCCACCGTGAACATTCTGGTTTATCAATTTGTTGTATAGGTTTTACACGGGTACTAACTAATCTATTTTTTCTGTCAATCCAAAACGACGGATGTGTGATTGTCCTTGTTTATTCCAAACGTGTAGGTTTGGAATCAATGACCAACAATGAAAGAATACGTCAATTGGCATCGCTTCATTGTAAAGCATTCAAACATCCGTTCTACTCCGCGTCCAGTTTGTCCGTTAACATTGTCGAACACTTTCTGTAAAAGGATTATGATGTGGTGAGACATGCGATCGGCGATGACAAATTGTTGGACAACGTGAATACCAATTAGGCAATCAACCTGTGGTTTCAAGTAAACATCTCCATAATGTGTTTTAAATTTTTAATTGTAAAGCTAAGCTCATTTTAGTGATTTTGTTATTTATTACATTATTTATATTATTTATTATATTATTTTACCTCTTATTTACATCAACAAAACCAGACTGAGTCATTCGAAATGACAATTTGTTGTGATTTAAGCAGGTCAATACCAATGGCAATTTGGAGGATGGGTCATGAAGTTGCATAGCAAGTGTCTTACACTCGTAGATGAGATTTGCGACGCCCAAAATGTGTACTTTTTATGATTTTGTAAAAAATTTCAAGTTTTCTTTCAAGTTTTTTATAATTATTAATTTAATTTAATTTATAAATATTAATTATTTAATAACTATAATTATTTATATTTGTCCATTGTAAGTTTATATAATTCCCAAACGGTTTTTGTGGACATATTTGGCTATATGTACCGGCAAAGATAATAATGGCATTCCATAATCCACTATATAATTTAAAATAATTTTCATATAATTCCCACATGGTTTTTGAAAACAATTATCTATGAGAAATATAATTTGCAAATATAATTCTAACACGGTTTATGAAAATAAAATAATTTTCATACAGTTCTCACAAGGGTTATGAAAACACTCGCCTATGTGAAAGTTATACAATTTAAAAATAATTTTCATATAATTGTAACACGGTTTATGAATAGAATCAGCAATATAATTTAAAACAATTTTAATACAATTCTCACAAGGTTTATGAAAAAAATCGTCTGTATTTCATACAATTTACAAATATTTTTCATATAATTCTAACACGGTTTATCAAAACAATCGGCTATATATATTTAAATAATTTTCATATAATTCTTACAATTACAAGGCTTATTAAAACAATCATCTAAGTGAAAATTAATACAATTTAAAATAATGTTCATATAGTTCTCACAAAGGTTATGAAAACACTTGTCTAAAGTTAATAAAATTTACAAATAATTTGGCTAAACTACGGTACACGTGTTACTCGATTTGGCCTTCTTGGCACACCTCTCCTGAAAGCCCTGGGTGAGAAAATGCGAAAATCGCCATCTTGTTTTGGGGAGACGCCCACTTTAGGTAGGAGGGGCATCCAAAGTTTTGAGTTTTTTTTTTTTTAAAAAATGAATTTTTCTAAGTATTTATAAGGAGGTATGGGGGTTGATTGGTATCATACGAAAGGCAATAAAAATACCTTCCATTTAAAAAAGGGGCCAATAGAACGCCGCTCGACGGAGTAAGAGTAAAAAACAGACTATTCCATAAAAGTGTAAAAAGTGGGTGGCCCAAAATATTGGTATCAAATGAAAGGTGATAATTAGGTCTACACAGCCATGCTACTTTTGCTATGCTATATTTAAATGGAAGTTATTTTTATTACCTTTCGTATGATACCAATTAACCCCCATACCGCCTTCTAAATACTAAGAAAAATGCATTTTTCTAAAATATCGTTAAAACGGATACCGTAGAAACGCCAAATAAAGGGGTTTCCAATTGGAACTTTTTCAATACGCATAGGTTTTTTCGAATACGCGTGAAGTTAACTGCGGTATGTTCGACATTTTAGCCCGTCTATAAACTATAACCATTTAATCCCAATTTTCATTGCAAAATCATTCTCAGCGATGAATAACATTTCTATCTCAACGGCTTCGTTAATAAGCCAAATTGTCTCGTTTGGGTGGGCAAATTTGGTACTGATTTCATGCTGGATGTTATTGTCATTGGCTCTTACTTATTTTTCAGTGATGCTTAAGGCAACGCAGACGAGTCAAAATCAAGCCAGAGATTTTAGACGACCTCAAGACTAACATTGAACTCCAAATTGCGAACGTTAGTCCGATTTATGCGGAAGTATTGAAAATTTTGTTTCAGCTTATTTACTTGTGAAAGCGTTTTAGTGGAGGACATTTTAATGATTTTGTATTTCAATATATTCCTTCGAATACAAAGTGTAAAAATCACTTTCCTTCGGTGCCCCCTTTCAATTGGAGTTCGCTCAGTAAGGGTTTGGAAAATAAGTTGGGCAAAACGGAAATGTAATACTTGATAAAATTTGCTTAGCAAACTTTACTTTCAAAAAATCAGTAATTGTTTCCGATGATCTTATGATTTGACGCGAAGATCCAAGATCTTATGATTTGACGCGAAGGGATTTTTTTTTAAACCTGAAGTCACGGTCTATGCGAATAAACCACCAACGATTGACGCTTAGTAGCCAACATTGAAGAGATTCGGCGATTGGTAGCCTTTTTTGGCGGAAAAAACGCTCCAGCATAGAATGAAATTTTTTTTCAAATATAACCAGTAGCGCTGCGCTGTTAGAAAGCTTAAATAAGTTCAGTTGAGAGGACAGACATTTTTTATTTTCAATTTAAACGGTTGCTTGCTTCAGTGACAATCACCCACTTGAACTCGAGGTATGTAGGTGTTGTCAGTTCTTGTCACCCACTTAAGCTCACTGCGATGAAAATAAGCGCAGCGCCGCATGCGCAGACGTTCAGACAGTACGCAATGAATACTATCTTACTCTTCAGTGGGTTGATTGACTAATGTACATACTTATACTTATTTAGCTCAATAATAGCCATTTTCTGCGTTCCATTAAACGTTGCCAAGTACAAATAAGAACGTTATCTATAGATTGCAACATGTTCTGCTAAGATTAGGCACGCTCGCCGGATCCAGAGTTCGTTGAGTCAGTCGGCGTTGGTTACAAATAAAAGATTTTTCGGTTTCTTTTGATAATCGTTGAAATACATTTTATTTCATTGTTTTTATTTCTTGATTTATTAGAGTCTCCCTCTTAGATGCTCCAGATGTCTGGTAGATAGAGATAATATTACGTCTCGTTTTGTTTATTCCCAAAATTGTTGAATTAGCTACTCCATATATTTTTGCCAAAGATGAAACACTAACGCCTTTTTCGAATTTTCAGCAAATTCAGATTTTTCCTTTAACGAGAGTTAATATTCCTTGATGACATGATCGCACTATCAATTTACATACAAACGCTAACGTCAAGTAACAACCGCCTCTGTAACAATCAACAGCAAAAGTACAATAATTTAGGGGAATACCCGCTTTGTGTGTTTTTTGTTGCTTTCTCTGCTTGAAGTTGCTTTCAAAATTTTGTTCACTATTTACAGTATTCCATGTAAAAATTTAAGTGTTCACTACATCGAATTGTTTACTATATCGGTTGTTTACTATATCCAGACACGACTGTAGATGTATAGTAAGAGCAATTGTAGTTGAGGGTAGTCAGAAGTACTTTTCTTTTCAATTTGTCATCCTTAATGGAACACAGCAATTTAATGTAATTCACTTTTTTCCTTCGGTTTTCTATGAGCTGTTCTGTCTGTCTCTTTATCTCTTAAACTTCAAGGTCGATCTCGGATTAAAATAATAACAAAAAATACAAAAACACATCAACAAGAGTTTAGCACAAGCAGATCGTCAATTCTATGTCTGTATGCGTAGATAAGCTGCTTGAAAAATATCACAGGTTTATCAAATGTTGAATACACTGCGGTTCACTAGATTAGAAGCACATCACTATGGAAGATAAAATTTATATTTCTCCAGTTATATCTCAAGAATATAAAAACAAGTGATGGTGAAAGTTAGAGAAGCTTAAGGCGGTAAGAGATTTGGGTCTAACGAAGAGGTCATCACTGAAACAAACGCCTATTTTGAGGGCATTGAGAAATGTAATGTTATTGTTGGTGGGCTGAGAAGCCTTGTGCACTGCGACCTTAAGGTCTATTGTGCGTCCCAGATGTCTACCACATTATGTAGTGGCCTAGTCCTTTTATAAGTGCCAATATATCCGCCAGGTCGATAGGTCTGGCATTCTGCCATAGAACTGTATGAGCCTTGAGGTATCGAAGTCTTTTCCGGGTGAGGGCATCACATATAAATAGTATGTGTTCTGGCGTCTCCTCTCCCTCGCCGCAAAAGCGGCAGCGATCTGTCTGAGATTTCCCCATTTTTGTTAAGTGGCCATTAAATGGACCATGTCCTGTCATGTACCAGACAAGGGATCTCAGTGTTTGTCGGTTTAGCTTGATTGCTTTGTTTATATTGAGATTGAGAATTATATTGCATTGAGAAATAGTATATTACATAACGAGCGAGGAAAGAGCAGTTTATCCGATAAGCACTTTTCTGCGAGTAATGTACGCTATTTTTCACACGACCAAAACCGGGTTTTCTGCTAAACCGGTTATGGGCAATGCAAAATTACTCTGGAAATGTGTGTTCGCTGTGACTGCAGTAAATAACAAAAGTATTTTATATGATAACTCACTACTGTGTGTTTAACGGCTACTATCGAACTAAAGCATCCACTTCGGGTGCTGGGAGCCGTGGCTCAGTGGTAGTGCACATGGCTGCTGTGCAGAAGGTTCAGGTTCGAATCCCAGCAACACCAAAAGTATTTTTCACGGTGTCCCACCTCTCGCGAATGGGTGACAAACGTTCTGAGAGTAATTAATACCTTGTCACACGGAAAGCTTCTCAATTCGCCGTTCGGATGCGGCCTTTAATTGTAGGTCCCTTCCATTTGTGTCCAAAAATTAACATGTGCAGCACAAATGGTCGCGAGAAGTTAGGCCTTGGACCGCAATGGTCTGTCGCGCCAAATATTATTATTATCCACTTCGGGTGATGTCATAAATTTTCAACTAAGTCGCGTCCCGTAAATCGCAAGGTATTTAATACAAACTAATTTCATATCATGTACACCGACAGCTCCATCCACAGTAAAATTATTTTTAGATCGCTCACAATTAAATTTTCAATTAAGTTTTCTAATATAATGTAGATGTCGCGTAAATCGCAACTTATTTAATATAACCTAATTGCATATCAAATACACCAACCGCTCCATTTGCAATGAAACAATAAAATGTAGATGTCGCGTAAATCGCAAAAGGTAGTAGATAAGTAATTTCTTATCATATACACCAACCACCAAGGTACGCAGTGCAGATATGATTTTACATCCGCATCAAAATGATTTCAGTTACCCCAAAGTCAAGCCTATACACCAACTGCTGCATCAGGAATTTTCTAATATTTTTTTTATGTACACACGCTAAAGGGGTTTGCACCCTTATAATGCTGTGGTCTTGGGCGCCCATACAATACAGTTGTATTCAAGTTTAGGGTGAATATACGCCTTGTAAATAGTAGCCAGATCTGAAGGAGTGAAGTACATCTTTGCACCGTTTTAGGAAACCTAAACATCTCGCAGCATTTTTGGCGATGGCAAATATCTATATATATATATATAATATAGATGTCGCGTAAATTGCAGGATATTTAATACAAACTAATGTATTACCATATACACCAACTGCTATACAAGCATCATCGCATCCGCATCAAAATGATTTGATTTACCCCCTAGGCGCGCCTAAAGAAGTATAACTTCAAAAGCAAAACCTTTCTTTTTCACAAACACCGGCTGTACTTTTTACCAACCAATTTAAATGCATGCCATTCTGACTCATTCAGCTAAAGTTTCAGAAAACTACCGTTTGCTTGTTCTCTTAAAATTTTGGAATTAACCATTGCATTCAACATGATCCACTGTTTCGTTCACCATTTTTCTTTTTTCTCTAATTGTCATATTACAGTAGAAAAATCATAATTACTTCGCAAAATTGCCTGCTTCTAATCTAGTGAACCGCAGTGTAAGTCTCGTGCCAGCATGCTGCTAGAGTGACTTGAAAAAGATCAGAGATTTATCAGTTGTTAATGTATATATATGTATGGGTCTATGAGTATGCACGAGTATATCAGTTGTTTGACAAGTAGTGCGAGCAAATCTTTTCACCTGTCCTACAAGTAAAAACCTGTAGATGTTTGTTTGTTGTTACAACATAAGCCCACTGCCTGTTTCTTTTTCAATTAAAAGTGTTAACTTGATAAAAATATTATTTACCTT
This sequence comes from Nephrocerus scutellatus, assembly GCA_947095585.1. Taxonomy (NCBI): domain Eukaryota; kingdom Metazoa; phylum Arthropoda; class Insecta; order Diptera; family Pipunculidae; genus Nephrocerus; species Nephrocerus scutellatus. The sequence goes on from OX352762.1 coordinate 6,397,039, forward strand.
CCGACAATAACTCAAACGGCTGGTATTTGAGACCAACATAATTCAACACTGAAATTAATATTTTTGGTTCATTTTTGTTGAAAGGGAGTGAGTGCACGCCTTGTTTGACTAAGTGATGCATAGACGGGATGCCCTCGTTCACACATAGATACATTTGTTTATTTACTGTGTGAAGTCATGTTACAGTTGTGTTGTTTGATGTCATAAAGTTGCCCCACTGTGGCCGTTGACGACGAAGGCGTCGCTACTCGTATATCAAAAACATTCATCTGCATATTGCATAAATGTTAATAAAATGCCCAGGCAACGATAATATGGAGAGCTAACTAACTAGTTAGCCGCTTGGTTGGTTGTGACTTTATGGGTATCCATTTTATGTGTGTTTGGGTGTGTGTGTGTGTGGTCAGTGTGTTCCACATACGCTGTAGTGTGCGCTCGACGACCTTTTACTGTACTCAATTCTAAGCGCTTGCTCTCGTTTAGCCTTCCAGTTTTTTGTTTAGTTTTTTTTAGTTCACACATCAGACTTTACGCGTTACATAAATTAAGCAATCAACAGTTTTGCTGCGTGAATAACAATGAGAGTGTGGTTTTCTGTCTCTGTATAAGCATTAAAGCATTAAAATTTAAATCGAAATTAATCGGAAGTCGTTCAACAATCAGCAGCAGTTAGCCAGAGTAGTCAAGTACGCGATATGCGAACTAATACTGAATACAGTAATGATGTTAGTTGACCATGATTCTGGGCAGTGTATAGGTATTTCTTTTTTGGATTTCAACCCTAGCCCATACTCTAGCAAATATACTCTAAGAGACGTACCACCTCGCTAATGAACGATAGATAGTACATCCTTAGTAGCAGAACTCAGCTGTCGAGCATATTTCCTTATGAAAGATGCGTCTCCTTAACCAAAGTAATGCTGGACATTCACAGATAATGTGCTCGGATGACTCCACACCAATTTTGTTAAGGTGATACCGCAAGCCACACTGACCTGTAAGAGAACTCACCAGCTTTCTAATGGTATCCCTATTAAAAATAAGGACTTCATTGTAGGAAAAGGACCTGATTAATTGTTTGGATTACCTAAGCACAGGTCGCTTTCCCAGTGGGCTAGACGAAGTTTGTGTTCCCAACAATTTATTAGTGCGGCAACCCACATGACACCACAATAGGATGCAGCTCCTATGAACGCAGAATCCGAGCCAGCCCTAGCTAGTTCATTTGCAGTTTCGTCGCCTGCAATTCCCTGATGACCAGGGACCCAACCGAATTTGACTTTGTTGTGTCTGGCAAGAGATTGCAGCGCATCGTAAAAGTTTTTGACTGATATTGAGTCCATTAAATTGGACGACAGCGTTTTAAGTGCTGCCTGGCTATCTGAAAAGATATATATTCTAGTGCCTTTAATTCCTTTATTAAGGTAAATCCCGACGCATATCTCAATGGCATATGTAGTTCCGCCTGAAAAACCGATTGACTTTTGCTCATTGGTATTGAGACATTGGTGTTCCATCTTCGATCCACCTGTGAACCAGACCAGACCTCTAGCGTCCAGTGCTCGACCACCATTGCACCAGTTTACCCGGTACAATGTTTCTCCATCATCCATCCATCTCCTTTCGAAACAGTGCTCACTGATCATAATGTCAGGGATAGTGCAGAACATGTCTCTTTCAAAAATTGAGTCAAGAATTTTCAGGTGACCCACATAGTCACCCGGCTTGTAACCGTATTCTAGTTACATTCTATTCTATTCCTAATGAAGATTGACGGAGGTGAAAGCTCTACAGCAGCTTCTAGTGCTGTCGTAGGGCAGGTGCGCCTGTGTCATACCCGTTATACCGAGAAATGCAATTCTTTGTAGCTTCTGAAGCTTAGTGCCGTTTTCCGTTCAAGAACTTTCGCCACCAAACGATGGCCGCGTACGTTATAACAGGTCTCATTGTGTACATCCAATGTATCATTTAAAGATTTAAAGCCCAAGTTCGGCCGTAGAGGCGTCACTGGCCCACAAGGCCCTAGTGACAAACTTGATATGGGAATTACAATTTAGCGTTTATCAAGGATGACACAGAGATATTTTAATTCGCTGGAATAATCTAACGTGGCGCCTATGATGACGATAGGTCCCAAATCGACCAGTCCTCTTTTCGTGAAATGCACTAGAATGGTTTTGCAAGGATTCTTTTCTTTTTCTTCTGCACCATTTTAAAAGCACCTTGCATGACACTAGTGATAGTCGTGAAGTGCTTACCACAAATTAAAATCGCCAAATTGTCCGCATAACCAATGGCGATGTAGCCTGATCTGTGAAGCTTGACTAGAAGATTGTCAATGACTAGTGACCCAAGAAGGGGAGAAAAACATCCCTTAACTGCAGTCACAGACACTCCTCCCGAGCAGAAAATAATATCTCGACTTTCAAGCATGGCCCTTATCCAATGATTGGTCGAGTCCTCGATACTCCTGCTACTGATTGCCCTTGCAATAGAGTCGTAGCCAGTATTATCAAAAGCGCCATCAATGTCGAGGAAGGCACACAGGGCCACTTCCTTGGAACGAAAAAGTTGCTTCTATCTTCTTTACCAGATAGTGAAGGGCACCTTCTGTGCTTTTGCCTTTCCTGCACGCAAACTGACTTGACTGCAGAGGTGTAGACAATTATAACCGGCCTCTGATATGAACATCAATGAGTCTCTCCATGGTTTGAGGACAAATGATGTTAGACTTATAGGTTTCTATGATTTAGGCAGCTCACTTAGCCTATTGCCTGGTATGGGGATAAATATCACATTTACCTGTCTCCAGATAATAAGAATGTACCCCTGGTTGTAGCTGGCTCCAAAAAAAGAGAGATCGATTGCCTTATGTAAAGCGCTGGAAAAATTCCATCAATCCGATCAAGTAGGCCGCCCACTGGCTCTCCGCATTAACCCAACTCTGCTAATAACCCAACGCTCTTGGAAGAGATCAACGGTTATATTTTCCTCGACGAACCGCTTGCTGAGGGTAGCTGACGCACCCTTCGCGTGATGGAGGCTCGCCTGTAACACCTTGAAGGTGCTCATTAGTCTTTCTGGATGCTAAAGTTAAAGGGGCAGTTTTAGCAAAAGCAAGAGCACTCTCTATATCCTTCCCTATGTGTAAAGCATGCTTAAGTCGCCTTCTCTCTAGCGAGTTAAATTTAATGAATCCACCTCGGTGTTGCTGGATCAGTAGCCCAACTATAACCCAACCGGGAAAAGAGGTCACACATGACAGAGCCCTGTATGCCAATGGAAGGCCAGTTGAAATCGAAGGTCTCCAGAAGGTATTCAGAGTCCGCATACTATCGACTAAGCACCCTCTTAGCCATACATCAATCGGCGTATGCTGTTCCACCTTCTACCTTGAGGATAGGACTATTCCGTGCCTTACACCCTTTACTTGGGCTTGGGAACGGCATGTTGCCATCGTAGCAAGGCGGAGTTGGGTGTGGGTTTAGTGTAGGCATCACTGGATTGGTAGTCAGTTGGGTGGAGGTGAGTGGGAGCTGCTGAGTAAGGCTAGTGTATTATAACCTAAAAAGTGTAATGACATTTTATAAAGCATTTTATAATTACGTTGTAACTTGTAACAACGACTTAAATTCTTCCCGTATGCATTTTTTTAATTCGTCTATTATCAAAGCACCCGAAACCCCCGCTCGTTTTTTCCATATCTATTAAAATGGGTATAAAAGTAGTTGTGCTGCTGCAATACAATTATTGTGATGTGCATAAACTTGAAATTTTAAGCAAACTTGTTGGCGCACCTTAGTCATGTTTTGTATGCGAGTTGCATTTGCATTGTTTGTCATCATAGACAGAGAGACATTGACGGAGTACAAGGTTGAGCACATTGTCAGCAATTCACTATTGCCATACACGTCGTCCTTGTATGGAAGAAATGTCTGTCTATGTTGTGTAGTTGGAATGAATCAGCTGACACAGCTGAGTATGTCCGCATTATAGCTGCGTTGGTAATAATAATTGAAGGGAACTTTTTAACAAAAAAGTCCGAGTTTAAAGGATTTTGAGGTTCTTTATTCATTTGTATAGGTTGCAAATCTTATTGTACTTTTGTGTTACGCCTCCCAGAAAAAAAACGCTTGCATTCTTACCAAAATCGATTTATTTTCCACCAGAAGCCAAACTAAAGATATTATTCTGCTCTGATCCATTGTCCGTTCGTCATTGCATATCACGTACATTATCTGAAAATCAAATACAATCACTCCTATTCTTGATAGTCTTGATATAAGACACGAAAATTAACAAAACGCAGTTATTTATCAACAAAATCAATCATCCATCTCCTACCTCAATGCAATTCTTCCATCTGGTATCGTTGCAGATCTTTGTCCTCCAAAATCTTTTTTTTTGCAGGAGGACAGGAGAACAAGGAGCAAATGAATGGATTTCCATGGTTTCACGACACGTACTTGGGCGTGCATTGTTCTGATGAAACAGAACTTTCTTCTACAACATTTTTGGATTTTTTTTATTCCTCACTTTCTATAGCAATCGAAGTCAAAGTCCGCAATACTAATTCGATTTAGTTGTTGAAATATTGACAAGGTCCTAAGAAACTGTTGCCATTACCTTATCCTTGCTCTTTTCATTGCTCTTTGGTCTCAGAGGTATATTGATAAATCCATATCTAATCTGTCGTCACAAATCTGGCAAAGAAAATCCTCAGTATTTCCTTCAAACAGCTCCAAACACTAGAGCGACAGCGTTAGTCGGTTACTTTTCAGTTCAACAGAAAGCAGTTTTGAAAGCCATCTTCAAATTTAGCTGATAATCCAATTCAAATCATTAATTTCCTTGTCATTCAAATTGTAGCGTAGAGCTGATAGTCCTCGAATGCATTCATAATTATAACAATAACTAGCTGACCCGACAGACGTTGTGCTGTCCAAATTTCAATAAATTTGTTTGTGATCGTTTTGTGAACTTGTGAAGAGCTATTTGAAATGAGGATCCGCTAGGGGGTCTTTTGGAGGTCTTTTGAAGGTCTTTAGGGGGTTCTTTGGGGGTCTTTTGAGGGTATTTTGGGGAGTCTTTTGAGGGTCTTTTGGGTGTGTTTTTTTGTGGGTCCTTTGAGGGTCCTTTAAGGATCTTTTGGGTGTTTTTAAAGATTCTTTTATGATTCTTTGTTGGCCTTTTGGGGGTCTTTAGGGGTATTTTAGTGGGCATTTTTAGTCTGGGGATCTTCTGGGAGTCTTTTGAGGGTCTTTTGGGAGGTATTTTGTGATTTTTTTCAGGGTCTTTCGGAGGTATTTTTATGATACTTTTGGGTGTTTTGGGGATCTTTTTGGGGTCTTCTAGGGGTCTTTTGAGGGTCCTTTGAGGGTATTTTGTGGGTCTATTTGAGGTCTTTTGGGGGTCTTTTGGGAAGTCTTTTGAGGGTCATTTGAAGGTTTTTGGGGGTATTTTTAGGATCTTTTGTGGTTCTTTAATGATTTTTTGGATTGCATTTTATGATTCTTTTGATGGTCTTTTGGGGGTATTTTGGCATTTTTGCCCACAACATCAAAGAAGTTTCACTTCAATTGCGAGTAAAAATTACACGCACTGTTTTTTATTTGTTCTGTTTTCTGGCGCGGAAACAAACAACGCTAACGGGTTTCCGACACTGGAATAGGCGACATACAATTCACCATTGAAGCATGGATTTTGAAGGTTAATGCCACAAAAACAGATTTGTTTATTGTAATTGCGAATGCAAACCGCAGCCGGAACTGCAATCGCTCAAAGTCTAATGGAATGTCGGTCGAAATCATTGGAATGCGTTGAAAGTTCGCAAAAGAAAGACCGTGCAAATCAGCTGTCAAATGACATTTACGCTCGTAGCGCCAACTATTAACCACAATTAATCAAGCTTTGTCAGATCTGTTGTGTCGCTACATAAGTTATATCATTTGACCATCTAAGGTTGGTTTTATTAATAGCATCCTGCTTTAACATGATTTTACATGTAGCGATCGGTATGCCTAAGGAACGATTTTCAGGTAAAAGAGACAGTGTAGTACCATTTTTGGCGAGTTCATCAGTCCTGCAGTTCCCCAGAATGTCCCTATGTCCCAGTACAGGTGAATGTTGAACTGCTCCGCCATCTCCCTGAGAGATGATCGGCAATCTAGGTCTGCAATAGAGATCGTAGAGACTAATTCTAGGGATCTCAAAGCTCAATTGAAAGGCACTCCAGTTATTAGGAAAACGGAAAGAGAGAAAACACCTCCGCATACCCTAGCATCAGTTTTTGAACCATCTGAATAAAAACTGATCAATTCATCCTCCAATATAGCACCTTCTTCTTAAAGTGATCTGGGAGGGAAGGGTGACTTGGAAGTTACTGTTGAAATGAAGTTGCGGAATGGTGTTCTTTATACCTCCTCATAGTGGAGCCCTGGATAAACTCAGAACCAGGGGTTGAAGACCCCATTTGTTACCGATGGTTTTTTTACAGGAGAAGAGTGTCACTGTGGCTTTGCGAAATCTTTCTTGTATGTTTCCAGCTTAGCTTTCTCTCTAGAATGAGACTCAGATTTGTAGCCTTATCAGATAATGATACGCTTATGCCCCTTATAGAAGGTGTGTCAACATGTGGAATTTAATAATAATAATAATGAAGAGGACAAGTTATGTTTTGTGCAATTTTTCTCCCAAACCGCAACGATCTGCCCATATAGTTAGCTTGTTAAGAGCATTCTGTAAGAGCTTTTTCAAAGTATTGAGGTGTTTTTCTGAAACGTCATCCGCATAGGCGATCACTCTGCAGCCCTCCCTTTTCAGGTATATGAGCAGGTCGTTCACCACTAAGTTTCATAGAAGGGGGAATAGAACTTCACCTTGCGATGTTCCTCTGCAGATAGATCTTTTGGCAGACGACACACCCAGTTTTGAATTAATGATCCTACTTGTAAGCAGAAGTTTGATCATTTCGCCAAGTGAGTCGTCTGCCTTCACGGACGACAGTGCAGCTGCGATCGCAGATATGTTGACGTTGTCCAGCAATGCTACACCATTGTAAACTCCTTATGGTAAAATGAACAATCAATAGAACTCACTAACGTAAGTAAAAGAAACCTGGACGTAAAATATTCCTATAAACCGTTTCCCATGACTTAATCCACCGACCAACGGAAAAATAATTGAAATTGAAACCGCAAACTGATAAGAGTTTTCACAATTTTAAGCGCGTGCTGGGAGCTCCGATTGCGCCGTTAAATGTATACCTAATCACGCGTAATGCGATAGCCATGATAAGATATTGTTCACGAGTTTTTGTTGGTATTTCAGTATAAACTGTAAACTTGTCCAGAATTAGTACAACAAATAAAATTCATTTCATTTTGCTCAACAGTGATATGGAATTTTTAGTTGAATTCGATATTTGCTCCATAGAGTGGCGCCAACAACAAGTTCAGCAACTGGCTCTTGAACAAGCGTACAAATTATTGTTACACCATCTACTTAAGTGCCTTTCCATTCACCGACCGCCAACGAACTTGCTGGGGCAGCCAAACTGCATAAACTGAACCAAATTTCTTATTCAAATTTCAAAGCCAGAAATTACAAAAACTGAAAGAAGAGCTCCGGTTTGAATGTGGAACGATGATGTTGCACGTTTTTTGTTTTTGGTTCAGAGTTCAATTGTGGGGCATAGTGTACTCGTATTTAGGGAATGCAAAAGGCTATTAAAACGTACTCTATACATAGAGATCAGTGAAAATTAAAGAACAACAAGAGAACAGAAAGGTATAAATATTCAGTGGTTCGTTAAGAGAGTAGCCGTCTAGATTTCTGCGTACGATTAGATGTAAAAAGAAATTATTTGCGTATCTTGGCACGGTTGTCGCTTTAATTGCAAAAATGATAATTCGAGCAATTTTTTAATAAAAAAAAACCAACCCATTAAAATTAAAACGTAAATTCTCTAATCGGAGATACGCACGTGTGCAAAGTTTGAATAAAATCGGGCTGGTTTTTGACAAAATTTATCGGAGCCCCTCTGGGGCCAATTTTTATTAGAAGCATTATATGTTGTATCCACTTTACATGTTCCATGAAATCTGAGGTGGTCTGAGAGGATGTGACTGTTAGGTGTCAAGAGGGGGTCTTTTATATAAAATATCGTTATCAAAATATCATCTTACTTATCTGATATGAACGAACATGTTTAGACATTAATTCTCGTGGGTCCCACTACTAACACTATTTTTACTATCGAGGATATTAGGCGCGCGTTAACCTTACTATGAAGATGATGTCATTCAACCCAATCTTTGGACGCACTCTTCAGTACACCTTTAACACACGTGTTTCGAATTCATCCGCATCGTTATAACTCTCAAGATACATGTTCACTAAGACGCCAGCTCTTAATACCATAATATCTACTCGGTGCCGTGCCTAGCGTGTTAATGGTACTCGGTTCCAGCTTTTTTTTTTTTTTTTTTTTTTTTTTTTGCAAGTTTTATGAGAGGGCTTAGAATTTAGCACCGTCCCATAACGATTACTTATTGAACGGTTCCCTTTTCTGTGCAGAAGTGTCAGAAGCAAAAAAGAAAAACCTTCTGACTGTGAAGAAATATGGGAAGAACTTAATGGCTACAATTTCCGATGTAGGAGTGCCGTTCTATCGCAATCGGAAGGAAACATTAGACATAAACTGGGCGGGTGGAAACTACCTTTGTACTCACAATAATGGACAGAAAGTGAAATTGTTGTTCTTAATAAAGGTGGGACATTTGAAACTGCAATCAGCTTCTATCAGTTTCTATTGAGAGTGCGAAGTTAGATGGCACGCGGAACCATACTCTTGAATTTCTTGGGTGTTTGCTATTTGCATACATACATACTTACATAAATGTATCAATCAAGATTGTATAATGCAAGGAAAGTCAGAAAATTCCAATCATTTACATAATCAGTGCTGACTGATGGTAGACTGTCCTACGGCAGACGAGGGCGGGCGTTGGAGAACCCCGCTTCGCCCTATAACAGCATACGAATAAACGATAAACGAAGAAGCACTAACTACCTTCGTATTAAACTGAAAGGTTTCGCCTACCTATTTATTGTTGTATCAACGGTATCGTCGTCGCCGTCATCTTGGTACGTACTATTGTCCGTCCATCGGTCTGCCTGTCAACCGTTGTAGTGTTGTAGCTAATTTCAAATTCAAAAATTCAAAACATGATGTTAATATTCGCCAAACAGTTTTATGCGTTGACTTGATAGTGATGACACCCCGATACATACGAATTACATAAATACCGTAAATGGGTTTGACAATGATAACTTTCTTTTGGTTTCATGTTTTACTAAAAAAAAAGTCGCCTGCAGATTAAAGATTTATTTTCTAGAAAACTGCTAAGAGATCTAAGCGAAAAGGGACGCTTGCAGTGCCTATAGACAAAGTTACAAAGATGAAAATAAGAAAGAGACTCTCTTACACTTTCTCTGATGTTGTCCTGCCCTAGGGTCAAGATACAGCACTTTAGATAAGCCATTTTTTACCGACATGAAAAAGCTCTTAGATTACAGAGGGCTGGATTGAAACCGCGTAAATATCAATATAAGTTTGAGGAACATCCATCCACCTCTCATGTGGAACTCAAACAACTTCGTATGTTAATCACGTAAAATTCTGACATAGATAGCATAATAAAATGGGGAGAAAACAATCGAGTAGAATTTAACGCTTCCAAAACGCAATGCTGTCTCCTGTCGTCTAAGCGAATCCCAAATCCCATGTCATTATCCATGAATGGCACTTGCATCGAGGAAACTGAAAATCTCGCAATTCTCGGTATGTGCGTTAACGACAAGCTTTGTTGGAATGACCTCATATTTACTGTCGCCAAAAATGCTGTGAAATTTTTAGGTTTTCTAACCCGGTGGAAGAAATATTTCACTCCCTCTGATCTGGCTACTATCTATTAGGCTTTAATTCGCCCTAAACTTGAGTACAATTGTCATATTTGGTCTGGTGCGCCTCAAACCACCGTGCATCAACTAGATAGAATACAAAACCGTGCGATAAAACTTATCTGTGACGAAAACATTGCGAAATCAATAGATTCGCTTGAACGCCGCAGGAACGTCACCAGCTTGTCACTGTTTTATCGCTTCTTCCACCAGCGGTGCTCAAGAGAAATAGCCAGTTGCATGCCACCTCTCCTTGAATTCAACCGCACTATTCGTGGCGCTCTAAATGCACATCAGTTTACCCTTAAGCCCATCTTCGGACGTACAGTTAAGTTCAGGGATTCGTTCTTCAGCCGTATGTGGAATGCTCTGCCAAGCTCTGTTTTTCCACATCACTATGATCCACAGGCATTCAAGACATAAGCTCATAGACATCTCCTCTCTTCTTCTCCTTTTCCTTAACGCCCACGCTGTGCCAAGCATATAGCCGAACATAATAAGGGTGCGAACCCCTTTTCGCGTGCGCAAATTATAAAAAAAAAATAAAAATATCTTCGAGATTTGTGGTATCAACATGGCGCACTCTAGCGCTACAAAGCGAGAGCACAGCGAGATTCACCACTCTACCTACCTACCTATCGCACAAATCGGAAGCAAGGTGTAGACAGCCAATCCACAATCAAAGTGACCATTAATAACTCGAAACTTTTTTAACAGTTCCAAGAAGAACTGACTGCTATAAGCCATTTCCTGGACACAGCCATGCTATGGTTGCCAGTGCACAGTAATAGAGGGTAATGAGAAAAAGGACGAATTAGCGAATGGAATATGCAAAGTGCCAGCTGTGCAATGAATTCAGTCAATGAACTCATTCTCTCTTTCTATACTACTTGATCATAACTAAAGCCACCGAGCTGATCCAGAAGAGTTAATGCCATAGTTATGGTAATAAGTACGATTGCCACTCAGCTAACTGGGTACTCCACACAATACTTTTTGCTGCATCTGTAAGGACATAAATAAGAACAAACTACATTGACTGTCTTTGCAAACGTTGGGCTCTAGCAGGATATACTCCACATTCTGAGCAATTCATTCTTTGTCGACCTGAAAGAGGATTCAGAGTGCAGGATCATCGAACTGAACTGGGGTCTGAATAATGTTGATTTGACATGATCGCTTATGTGAACTAGTGACGAGTAGTGATCATCCCAATGTAAATATCACACGTTAACGTATGGATTTCATTCACTCGTTAACTGATGTCGTAATTCGACCCCTGGACTATTTATGTTTTGGACTTCCAAACTGAAACTCGACAACCACAGTCATTAGGCTGTACGGTATCATCCGTCAACCAATGTTGCTGATCTGTTTGTGATGCGTGGCAATTGATTGCTATTGCTGCTGTGTAGTGTGGTGTGGTTCGATTGCTTCATGTGTTGTGCCAAAACGATTGCATATTTTACAACTTCTCTTTTCCTATAACAAGAGTTGTAGGTTTTTTTTTCTGAAACACAATTTTCCAATAATTTGCATTCAATCAACACAACACAACACACTGCAACACGACAGCAGCGGCAAACAACAGAAGAAAATGAAATTTTTTACTTTCGTTTTCGATTGCATCTGTTGCCGTCGATTGGTATCGCCTGTACGCCAACGCAATGCAACTGACGTGCCCAGACTGTAAACAGGACAGCTTGTCGTTTACGTCTGCGCATTGACGATGCGATGGTACTCCCTGTTTGTAAATATTCAAATAACTTTTGACCATGTCCAAGAGTGGATAAGGTATCGTCTTTCCCTTGTTTGCTTGCCAAAGAAAAACATTTCCCTGGAAGGCGGTGGCGGCTTAACAAGAAGAGTAAAAAATTATTCTCTCGTCTCAAGGTTGTTTCGTATTTTTTTATTGAAAAGTCCGTCGAGTTTAATGAATTTTATGTATCTAATGCAAAAACAACAAAGGTCCTAGGGTGTAAAACCTAGCTCTATGTTATTCGTAAGGCATACCTCATCCAGCAGCTTCTTTTATTATGGTATTGATTCAGGAACGTACTTTTTGGCATCCAAATAAATAGATCATCATCATATTTGCCTCTAAAACGTGGCTGTCGCGCCGAATATTATTATTAAAGGCGCCTATGATAGCATAGCCAGAGTAGAACTTTATAAAGCCATGAGGGAATTTGGTATCCCAAATAAACTGATTTGACTATCTGGGCTGCCAATGTCTAATGTTATAAGCCAACTAAAAATATCCGGATCACTATCAAGCCCATTCAATGTCCGTCTATAACGGTCTCCAACAAGGGGATGGACTGGTCTGCGTCCTCTAAACCCTGGCGTTGGAGAAAGTGATCCGAGACTCTGACGTAACGGCGAGAGGGACAATCCTCTATAAGTCCATTCAGTACTGGCTTACGCAGACGACATTGACATCTTTGGTAGAAGCTACAGGAAGCTTTCATCCAGATCGAGCAGGCGGCACGAAATCTTGGGCTGCACATAAATGAGAATAAAACAAAGTACATGGTGGCCTGCGAGTAGAAGACCAAACATTGGTACCTCAATTAAAATAGAGGAGCGCAAATTTTTAGTAGTGCAATCCTTTAACTATCTCGGGTCAACTGTAGCAGCCGATAACTGCATGGAACCAGAAATACACGCACGGTTGCTCAAAACCAACAAAGCCTACTTTAGTCTGTCAAGACTCTTCAAGTCCAGGAATTTAACCATAACATCCAATCTGCTGGTGTACAAGACAATGGGCATACCAGTACTTACATATGGATCCGAGACTTGGGTGCTTAGCAAAAAGCATTCTGACCTCTTAGCCGCGTTCGAAAGAAAAGTCTTACGGAGAATGGATGGCCCCGTATGTGAGGAAGGACGATTCCGGAGACTCATTGATGAGATATACGAGCGTTACCGCGATGACGACATCCTGAAGAGAATTAAGGTCGGTACGCTCCGGTGGGCACCTAGCTCGCATGCTAGAAGAGTATCCTGCTCGGAATGTCCTTTGCGGTAGAACTTATAGAACACACAGCGAGGGCGGCCAGGCCTACGCTGAAAGGATGTCGTATACCAAGACGCCAGAGTTTAGGGATGCCAAACTGGATGACATCGGCTCGAAATCTAGACCGGTGCAGAGATTTTTTGCGGAAGGCCAAGACCGGACACCGGAGCCAAATATGATGATTATCATAGCGTAACTCTTCTAGTTTCACAGGTCCATACACATTTAAAAGTATTTATTGTAGTCTGGTCCGCCCTATTCTAGAATATTGCAGTGTTATCTGGAGTCTGGAGTACGCTTGTTTGTTCCTCGCGTATTGAGATAATTTAGAGGCGTTTTTTCCATCTTCCACCTTATGTAGCAAGATGTCTTCTTATAGGTGTTCAATACTTAATGCTTCTTCGTGAAATTCAGTCTGTAGGTGTTATACGCGACTTACTATGTGGTACTGTGGACTATGACAATATTCTCTTTCAGTTTATGCTGTATGCTCCTGAACGTAGTTTAAGAGATAGGAACATTTTATATTCAGGACATCTTGATACTTTTTATGGTGAGTTCGATCCACTTCACCGTTCTTCCGCTATATTACTCGTAAATAAATGTTCTAATTCATTTGATATTTCCTTAGATAGGTATAAGTTTATATCGATTTTTGGAATGAACTTGCTCTCTACATCCTAATGTTTCTTTTTATATTATACTATATATTTAGGGTGTTTCTGTTGTGTTGTCAATTATCGTAGAATAAATAAATAAATGGATGTGCATTATGGGTTACCTAATTATTTTCATGATCGTCGACTTCACTTCACTTCTTCATCAATCAAACGGAACCGAAATTCCTTACCTCCTAGTGACCTCCTCAACGCCATATTAACAAATGCCTACTATAAATCGTAATACACTTCTTGCGTATCTTCCCTGATTCCCTATTGTTGAATAATTATTATTTTGCAATGTTCCTTTGTACACAAAAAATATTGTATCAGGAAACAACAACAACAACTATAACAATAAACAATGCAACACACAGCACCAGCAAAGCTTTCTCAAATGCTTCGTCATTTGTTGATTCTGTGAATTGGCCGATTTTGGATTACTCACCGCGATCACTTTAAAGGGGTTTCCAGTTTTCTCCTGTGGTCTTACACTTCTCGTTGGAGCCAGAGTAGTAGCATGCTCTTTTTTTAATGATTTTTCACTGGAATTCGGTGTGTGACCGTCGGCGGCGGCCGGCGGTAATTGTAATGGCGACGACGGTGACGCTGACGAGTTTTAGTCATACGGGCCCGGTCCGGCGTCGATTGTTAATATTTCAGCGTTTAATGTCTAAATGTGAATTGTGATTTGTTGTTACCAAAGTGTTGAATTAGGTGTGAGGGGGACAAGTATATGCTCTTTCTCTCCGCCTTTCTGATGACTGATTTAATCTCATAGCAGCATGAGAATGTGCAGTACATGAACGTGCTGCCTGCCATCGACAATCAGCAAACAATTTTGTCTGACGTCATTTTACTGCAGTAGGTTGCATTCACACAAATAACATACACTGCGGCTCACTAGATTAGAAGCACATAATTTTGGAAGATAAAATTGATATTTCTCCAGTTATATGTCATGATAATGAAAGTTAAAGTAGTTTCTAGTTAACAAAGGCAAGTTTTTAAAATTATTCAGAACAACATAACGATACATTAGAGACCTTTTTGCCAAAGGAGCATGCATTTAAATTGGTTCATAAGACTAGAAGCACCCTACAAATAAAAATTTTTTATTTAACTTGACTGTCTGACGGTTTTTTCGACTTCTTTGAAGTCGTTTTTAACCACCTTTCACGCGACCTATAGAGGTCAAATATTGTGAGCAGCTCAGTATCATTTGCCATTAACCTGGAACTGATATTTGATAGTAGATTGCTATGGCATAAACACCAACAGGCAGTACTGAAAAAATCAAAAAGAGCTCTTATGGTGTGTAGAAGTGTGGCAGGAAAATCCTCGAGAGTTAGTCCCAGGATAATACACTGGATGTTGTACACCATGATAGTTAATTCAATGATTACTTTTGGAGCAGCGGCATGGGTGAATAGAACCAAGCTAAGCTTCACGAGAAGGGAATTGGAAAAAGTGCAGAGGCTGGCCTGTGTTTTAATTACAGGGGCCATGAGAACCTGCACCACGGCAGGTATAGCAGTAATTCTTGTGCTAATCCCACTACATATAGTGGTAGAGAGAAAATCTGAGGAAACAAAGTTACGTTTGAGTAAGGTAGTCTGCTTCACCGACCGGGATGACAGACACCCAAGCTGCGCTAAAAGCCCCAGATGCATTCCACATCACGTCAAGACTGGTAGAGTAGTGTAGAACGAAGCTAAACAGACTTGGCAAAATAAACACTGTACGCTTTTACTGGGTGCCAGAACAGACTGGCATAGAAGGTAATGAAGCAGCGGATAGGCTCACTAACAAAGGGGCAGAAACTCCGCTTGTAGGGCCTGAACCACTCTGTGGCATAGGGTACCGCATAATGCGGGAGGAGATACGTATAATGCTGCTATTTCCGTAAGATGGGAAAATCTCCCAGGCCTTCGACAAGCAAAGAAAATGATGAGGAACAATGAGCCAAAGAGGTCTCGCTCGATATTGGGACTTAGTAGAAGTTATGTAAGAATCATTGCAGGTCGCGGGTGTGTGGCACCTTTTTTTAAATCACTTCGATACGTCTGAAATTTTGTTGATAGTTTATTATAGTGGAGCGTTTCTGATATCCCTCGTGAGATGCATGGAAAAGTGTTCTTGCTTCGACTTCTTTGAGGTCCTTTTTAACCAGCTTTAACACGTCCTATAGATCTGGAATTTTGTGCGTGTGTCGTGTGTGGGTGTATACATAAATTTCACATTTCACCTTCATTTGCAACCAAAATCAGTGTCCAGGGGTCTGACCACATCCTAAATATGACGAGGCCCTACTCGACTGCTTTTTCCAGTTATTCGAATTTGCTCCTTCTTGCACATGCCAGGTCAGGTGGTCTTCTGCGAATTGTAAGCGTTGAATCTTTCGCAAAGCATTAAGTGCTGGTTTTTTCTGCAGCTTTAGTCGCTTTTGGTGTCTGACACTACGAATCACACGACGAACGGTAGATTTACCAGCTTCTTCTCTGATTTTAGCATTCGACGAAACAGCTGAATTGGAGATTAGTTTGACGATTTTTCCGTTTTCCGTTGCTGTAAGGGCCGTGGAAACATTTCCTTTGTATTTTGTTCAGTACATTTTCGGATCCTTTCAATGATTGCCATCAGCATGATTGCGATTGATCTAGCAAGCGATAGCAGGCTGAGACAAGCCTTCCCAATGGTATACATCTATTTTTGTCTTCTCTGACAAAGTGAAACAATTTTTTTACCCATTCTTTACTACCTTTCTTTTTTACAAAATTAATTTTTTTATACAAAAATGAACCACTTCACAAACAACGGTTGTACTTTTTAACAACTAATTTAAATGAATGCCATTCTGACTCATTCAGTTAAAAGTTTCAGAAAACTACCGTTAGCTTGTTCTCTTAAAACTTTGGAATTCACCATTGCATTCAACATGATCCACTGTTTCTTTTTTTTTTCTCTAAATGCCATAGAACAGTAGAAAGATCATATTTACTCTGCAAAATTGTCTGCTTCTAATCTAGTGAACCGCAGTGTACATGGCATTGTTGCAATGCACGCATTAAGCATTTCAAGTACCATCGGTAGACACATTGTCGCTCACTCTGTTGTACTCGCGGCTTGGCTGGCGGTATTCCAGTAGCTCAGTGACTGCCTACATGTATGTACTTTGAATCGGTTATGGGATTTCATTTCAAAATCGAAAAGTCAAATCATCGATGATCGTCAACATCTCATCAGCAGTGATTTTATATCTGCTCCGATCTGGTCCGAAGTATCAATTTGTAGTTTGTGGGTGATTATTGTGCGTACTGTGCACAACAGAAAAAAAATTATTTCGAGATTTTGTTGGAGTTTTTACTTTTATTCTGTGTTCTGTGTTTCATGTCTTGTTAAATATCTTTCCGAGTGCTGGTTCAGTATTTTCCTATGGTAGTTATTGTTTTAAAGAATGAGCAACACTGTGTTTTCTTCCACATTGATCGTGCATCGTGTAAAACGAACCTATATCTAACAACTGCCAACTACGGTGACTAATTTAATAAAAATATTACATTGATCGATGACTAAGACTTCTATGAGGTTTTTTTTTGAATAAATTTGAATAAATTAAAGGTGGAAAATATTAGTTACAAAAAGTTGCCGTCGGTTTAAAAATTAAAGCGAAAAGTGCAAAACAGAAGAAGTGCATACACATACTTGGAATATTATGATATAATGACCGCCTCTTGCATCTTTGCAGTAAGTGATTTTTCTTTTATACAAAAAAAAGTGGCTTTATCTTATCAACCAAATAAGTAACCGTAAAAAATTTCAATATTAGTCCCAATTTCGAGCCGATGTCATTCCTAAACTCTGGGTGTCCTGGTCTACGCCATCCTTCCAGAGTTGGTTTGACTTGCCTCACTGTCGTACCCCATAAATCTTAGGGAAAATAACTTTCCGAACAGTATTCTGTGAGCTAGATGTCCTGCCCACCGTAGCCTACCCAGCTTAATTCTTTTCACAATGTAGACATCGCGCTAACGTTCGGAGATCTCATCAATATAGAGTCTCTGGATTCAAACGCCGCTAAGACGTCAGAGTGTTTTTTGCTTACCAACCAGCAAACAAGTCTCGAATCCATATACAGGATGTATCAGTTTCAGTGCCAAATACTTAAAGGGGTGATTCTTTGGTTAACTAACGAGCAAAATCGGATGGGGTCTTTTTTCACCCCCTGCTGTGTGCGTAGCGTTGTAATGCGAAGAAACATACTGTTGACCCTGTACCAGTTCACACCCTGTAACTCTTGATCGTTTCTAGCTACAAGACCACTGTTGGTCTTTTTTGAAAGAAAATTAAGTCTTTAAGGCAATACTTTTCAATAAATTCTTAAAACCATTATCGACATGAAGGTTATCAAAGCAAAATAAAAAAAATTTTTAAATGGTATTTTCAACTGCCATTATCTCGATAAATGCTCTTTGATAATTTTTTTTTACTAATGCAGTATTAAAGCCTATTCAATTCCCTACAAATCCATGGCACAATGTTTGTGCATTCTGTCAAGCAGAGCAGGGCTAAAATAAAAAGTTGATAAAATGAATTTTAACTTTTCAAGTTTGTTTGAGGCAGTTACATGCATGCATGCTGCATGTTCAATCCATCTTTCTAGCTGTTCTACAGTTTTGTTTGTGTTGTTTGTTCTTGTTGTAGCAGCTCCAGGTCTGTTAAACCTGCTGAGTTGACGATTCTTAGTCCAGTGTGTGAAGCACTGGAGTCCTTTCTGGGCATAGAACCGATCGTCGTAGAAAGGTTTTTATTTCTGTAGAATATACCAGCTCTTTTATTCTTCCCCACACAAAAAAATCTAGAAGAACTAGACGGCCAAAATACTATACCGTTTCTACCAATCCATCGATAATGTTCACTTTAAAATTAGTAACATCACGTCCACTGCGGCAAGAAGCACCATCTAGCTGAAAAAACATCTTGATTCGAGTCAGTAATGGGAAGTCTTACTTCAATTCAAAATTCTGGCAGGTGGTTCGTCAAAAGTATAGATACCGGTTTAAGTTTAGCCGTAAGTATATGAGAACTACAGCATAAGAAGCTTTCACCCAGCAAATCTTCATTAGGAAGACGACTGCTAGATGCCCTATTAAGCTGCAGTTAGAATACGAATATACGTACAAATCAGGTGGGGCACCTGAAAATTCTTCCCAATTCCCAAAAGAGATATGTTTTCCATTATTCCGACATTATGGTTAGGGAGTACTGTTTCGGCAGGTTATTTAAGGTAGAAATATTGGACCGTGCAAACGGGTCCAATAGTGTTTCGGCACTTTACGCTAAATATCTGGTCTACTTCACAGATGGATCGAAGATGGAATCTAGAGGTAGAGCTGGTGTCTTTCAACCAAACACCAAAGTCTCGATACCAATGGGAACCAGTTCCACGGTTTTCCAGGCTAAACTCCATGCCATCGAGATCTGCTCTAGAATAAACCATACTAAAGGCATTAGAAGCGCGAGAATATATATCTTTTCAGATAGCCAGACAGCACTTAAAGCGCTGTCGTCCAACTTAATGGACTCCGTATCAGTTAAATGCTGCTACGATTCACTGCAATCTCTTGTCAGACATAACAGACGGAACCTTGTATAGGTCCCTGGGCACGAAGGAATTGCATGCAACGAATTTGCAGATGAACTAGATAGGGCTAGCTCAGAATCTGCGCTTATAGGACCTAAGCACTACAGCGGTATCAACTGGGCTGCCGCCACAGCGCTGATTTATAATTGGGAACACACACTTCGTCTGGCCCATTGGGGAAATGTCTCCGGGCTGGGACAATTCAAACGATTATTCAGACCGTATTACTACAATAAGGAAATCCTTAATCTAGACAAGGATAGCATTAGGAAGCTGGTGAGTTTTCTCACAGGTCACAGGCCATGTAGGTTGCGGTATCACCTTAACCTAATTAATCTTAACTTAGACACGGAATGTAGGTTCTGCTCGGAAGATAACGAATCTCTGTGGATGCCCAGCATTATTTTGGTTAGATGAGAAACTCTGCCATCGCCTAATAACATAATTGCCGTTGTCTGTTTGTTTGTCTGTCCTCATCCTCATCCCGCCTAAACCAAAATATGTGTATCGAACCCATATTCACACCATATGATCGTTTGGTGCTCCGATAAGTTTAAGTTTTTTTTTGACCCGTTAGGTGGCGCTGGTGTCGAGATATTTACGAAAATTTGTATTTATGTTCGGTTGGTGCTCAAATAAGTTTAGGTTTTTTTGGATCCGTAAGGTGGCGCTAGAGTCGAGATGTTTACAAAAATCTTTGTTTATGGTTGGATTTGGTTCATATTCACACCATCTCGCTGGAGTCGAGATGTTTACGAAAATTTGTGTTTATGATTGGATTTAGTTCATATTCACACCATATGTTGTTTTGGTGCTCCGATAAATTTAAGTTTTTTTTTGACCCGTTAGGTGGCGCTGGAGTCGAGATGTTTACAAAAATCTTTGTTTATAGTTGGATTTGGTTCATATTCACACCATATGCTCGTTTGGTGGTCCGATGAAAAATGGTGAAATGGTTAGGTGGTAACAAAAGATTCCGTCGTTTTTGACGAGTACTTACTAGTAATAATAATAGTAGGCAAAGAGAAATGAATGAAACAGAGTTAGTACCATATGATACGTATGGGCGTAGTTCCAAAATGGATCGCGCCTTCATCGAAAGGATCCTTTGGACAGATGAAGCAACTTTTACGAGGGTCTGAGTGACAAACTTACACAAGCTTCATCATTGGGCTGAATTCAATCAACATGTTGTCAAAGTAACATCTTCGTACATTTTTTAAGTAGCTAGAAGCGTTCAAGACTTACAGGCTGTAAAGTGATGCAGGTTATATAGTACGTTTCTTCGCATTAAAGCGCTACGCACACCGCAAAGGATGTGATGATTGTCTGATATCAAGGCCTCATCTGACACATGCTAATTCATCACAACCTAAAAGACTCGTGGAGATGGATTCCTTATAAGATTTTGTTTTTAAAGATTCTCTATAGAAAGGTGTCTGCGCATACGGAGCTAGCCATTTTCTTTAAAACATGCCACTGTTTGGAAAGTTCGGAGTTCCTTTTACTCAGCACCCAAATCTAGAATTGGATGCAAGCAAGTTAATTGGGTACCTTTTCTAGGATTTCAATTGTCTTGCGTCTTGACTCACTATTACAGGCTTTAATCAGCCGGTAAGAATTTGTAGTACTGTTTCATATTCATGTTGAGTATTTGGTTTTTAGGGGTTAACCGTGTACTTTGTTTTGACTTGCCTTACTTATGTTCAGCCTTAGAATTCGTGCCGCGCTTTGTTATTCGAAGATCTTTACATTGTCATGGTTAACCTACATTGTTCAGTCAGTTCAGTCAGTCATTCACACTGGGGTGCCTTTGCTTTATAGACTTAAACACTGGCTATGCTTTAGTCTATCAACTAGCGTTGCACCTAATGTTGTCCAGTAAAAAATAAATTGGTTGTGTTTGTTGTTGTTTTTTATTAACCCATTTCCTAATTTAAAAAAAATATTGTCAATTTCACTTCCACTCGCGGATAATAATTCCATGCAGATTCAAGACTAATCTCCACCCCCACTTTACTGCTTCGCTCGACTAAAAAAGGGCAGTGACTTCCATTTGTGCGTTGATTTACTTGTTGTTGTTAAAGTTTTTTAATTTTATTTTTATTATTTATAATACATATATGGAGCATCAATTTATGTGATAGTAAAGCCAAATTAGATTGTAAATTACAACGGAGGAACTATGTGAATTAATTGAATTGGATACAAAGTTTCAAGAGAATAGATATTGGTGCGTGGGAATGGAAATTCATACGCTGGACGTTATTTTCTCTACATTTTTGGCGAATTTGCCATTAAGCGGGACTCGAACTTAATACGTTGGACATTATTTCATTTACATTTTTGGCGAATTTGCCATTTTATTTGGTGGTGGACTGTTTTTCTCTTTGGACTTCCGATCAAACATCCACAAATTCGCCCACTAAATGAATATATAAATCTTCTAGAAAAGTGGAGTGAATAGAGTGTGGCGGACACAATTTGTAGCCATTTCTACACCAATTTAGTTTGTATCAAATAACGCAACGCCTTAGGAAACTACTAACGAAAACCAAGTTGACTTGTTTATCAGGTCAGGTGCTTTGTTAACTGTCAATTCAGTTTTCGCCACTTCTGCGTCAAAGCTGACGGATGGAATGAGAGTACGAACATTCCATGTGCAGATCCGAAAAATTGTTGTCTACTATCTACAAAAAAGACGGTAGTTGATTGGCTATTTTACCTCCAAACGGAGGATTCCTCTCCCGCTCAACAGTGACTCTAAGTGTAGCCTAAGAACATTTTATCGCGGAAACTGACGGCCGCAAAATCCAGAAACAGATTGAAATGCTTATGGCATGACGGCAACGATTTGAAGTCACACAAGTGTCGAGATCTCAATACGCAAATCTCAATGTCAAGGTCAACGGAAACCGCCCTTCTTGAAGTAGTGCGAACGATTGAGCACTCGATTAATTGCAATTCATGAAGCTCTGGCCAAACCAGGATTGGAATCCTTCCTTATGCAATGGATAACATCCATGCTTGGTAGCAGGTTCATACATGTCAATCTTGGTAGGTGCAATATTACCAATCTAGTCGATAGAGGTACTCAATAAGGAGGCGTCATCTCTCCCTTATTGTGGCTAATGGTTATTAACAATATTCTACTAAAACTTGAGGAGGATAGGACGAAGGTAGTTGCCTATGCAGATGACGTGGTGATACTCGGATCAGGCCAGTACCTTTCCGTGATCAGCGAAGTTATGGAAAGGTCCATGGGTAAAGTCAGCTTCTGGTTTTGTAGGGGTTGACCCAGAAAGATCTGCCCATCTTGTCTTGTCGGCTTGTTCAGAGCATTTTGTAGGAGTTCCTTTAAGGTATCGGGGTGCTTTCCTGAGACGGCAATAAACAAGAGACATTAATTTAAAAGAAAACTGTCCAATGAACTAATTGAATCAGAATCAAGAAATACTTCCATCCTTGGTCCATGTAGGGCGTTTTGTATCTTACCTATCTTAACCAGGAAGTGAATAAACTCTCCATTTTTATAATTTGCTTTTTTTTCTTCTTCTTGACTTGCAGATGGCAATACCGCCGCCGCCGGGACCTCCTCCACCACCTGGACCACCACCACCACCAGCGATGGGCGGCCTTAAGTTGGGTGGTGGCAAATCTGCTGGTGGTGGCGCAGATATGCGCTCAGCTCTTTTACAATCGATTCAGAAGGGAACCAAATTGAAAAAGACTACAACAGTGGACAAAAGTGTTCCACTGATTGCAGGAAAAGTGAGTTGTGCTAACAAGCTTTCTAAATTGGAAGAAAACATACATTTAAGCTTCTTCTACAGGTTAACAATGACACATCCTCATCATCATCATCATCAGCAGCAGCATCACCAAAAAGAAGCAACAACATAAGCAGTAACAGTAGCAATATAGGCAGCAGCAGCAGCAACAGCAATTTATCGAATGGAGGCCCAAAATTAGGTGGCCTCTTCGAAGGTTTGTCATCGATGCCAAAACTGAAACCAGTAAATGGCAGTCGAGGTAAAAGATCAAACGAATAAAGCAAATTGTGATTTAAGTAACTCTTTGTCTTTTCTCATAGGAAACGTTTCTTCCCCGCGAACAAATAAATCCACCATATCATCAGCGTCTTCGTCGTCATCATTGGTAACAGCACAATCATCAAGCAGCAGTAGCACTGCCGCCGCAGCAACAACAACAATTACAACGACGATAGCAAATAACAACAGCAACAACAATCGCAGTGGGAGTCCTGCCTCTCTGTGCACATCGAATGGACCGTTAGATTTCAATGCCGAATTAACGAAACATTTAACACTCAAACGGCAAAAACAACAAATCAACGCAACTGAAGCGAATCTACGAACCAATCGGGGACCACCACCACAGCCTCCAGCGGCACCGCCAAAAAATCTGTCATCGGTAAGTGTAGTGATGTGTGCTGTGTTTTATGTGCGATGATTTGTGGTTTGTGTGTGCTACGAATGGGGGTCGGTCACACAGCTCAGAAATCGTCATCGTCATCATCATCTGACAATATCATTACTTCTCTGTGTGTGATGCCCGTGCTGGCTGTTTGGAAAACGGTTCGCTTTAAAAAATCTATTTTTGATTTTGTATTCCCGCTGCTACGGTTGTTATGGCAGGGGGTGGATGGTTATATGCTGTCATCTCTTTCACTCCTGTACATCAACTATGAATGTCTTTCCAACTGAACTGTCATAATTTTAGCAGCCTAATAGAAAACGATGCGCAGTCTATAGCAACGATTAGACGACGTCATATAAATTTAGATTTTGTTGCTGTATCGTTGGTTTTTTGTTTGTTCTCCCTCTTGTATGCTGTGTCATTGTATGCGTCAGGAAAACAACGATCAGATCACTTGTGGTGATTGTCTGATTGGACAGTTGTGCCGTTGTGGCCCATCGTGAGAAAGAAAGCGAATTGTCAAATTGAAATGCGGGAAACCAATTTAATTTATTACTAGAAATTGACACACATTCCAATTTAGTTTGTACCAGTTCTTTGAATTAATTAATTGATAGGACAAAGTGAAGTTACTTCTTTTCTATTCTTTTTTTAAAATACATATTCTTAATAGATTTTTCCAAATTCACAGTTAAAGTTTTCTATATTATTCACTTTACGAAAATTACACACAAAAAAGGTTACTTCAATTCCATTCAATGGCACTGGAACGTTTCCTGTATTACGCATAACAAAGGTTGTTTCAATTCCACTAAAACGTTGTTTTCTGCATAACGCAAAACAAATGTTGCTTCAATTCCATTCAATTCCACTGAAACCTTTTCTTCATTACGCCCAACAAAGGTTGCTTCAATTCCATTCAATTCTACTGAAACACTTTTTGCATTCCACATAATAAAGGTTGCTTCAATTGTACTGAAACGGTTTCTCCATTACGCACAAAAAAGGTTGCTTCAAATCCATTTAATTCCACTGAAACATTTTCTACATTACGCAACGCAATGTTTGTTTCAATTTCACTGATACATTTTCAAGGGGTTTAAACCCTTATGATGCTAGGAACACTGTGGACACTAAGGCATCAAGAAAAGAAAAAGGATACATGCGGATCATAGTAATGTGGATATACAGAGCTTGGTAAAGCATTCCATATTCGTGTTGTACGGATAAAGAATCCAGGCCAACTGAAAATCAATCACAATCACTCTAGTAGAAGTGGTCCCGATTCCCGAGCCTAATCTATGCCGTATTGCTGTTATTCGTCAGTCCCGCTCCATAAATCCTACTCAAAAGACTTTTCTGACAGCGTTTCTCTTCCCCCATTGTAAATCCGATGTGGCGGACCTCATGTGACGATGAATCTCATGTGACGGTCCACAAATTTGAATTTATTCCCAACGCGCCTAAAGAAGTTTCACACATTCTTAAACGGTGCGATTACAGCTTCTAAACCTATTATTGTCCAAAACTAATGTAAATTTAGGAATTAAAACACAACCTTCCTAACAGACGGACAGACGGACGTCCCAAAATTTCGGATCTATGTAGGTTAGGTTAGGTTGCGGTGGCAGCTAATGCTCACTTAGACCATTCGCGGTCCTTTGTGTTACTACAGGATCTTATACCTTTCCCCTCTTCAGAAGATCCATTCGGAGCTCTTAATGAACCAAGGTATATCTCGCACTTTGTCGTTTTCGAGATCTGATAGGTTATTCATTATCCGCTTACCCAAGTGTTTGTGCCTTCTGTTCATTAGTGCAGGACATGAGCAAAGAAGATGTTCTATGGTCTCTTTCTCCTCCTCGTCCATGCAACATCTGCAGACGTCATTATATTCGACACCCATCCTTCTCGTGTGTTTCACTAGAAGGCAGTGTCCTGTCATTATCCCTGCAACCGTTCTTAGTTTACGTCTTTGTAGGGAATCATCGGATCTATGTAACCCTTTGATGTTTCTCATTCGTGTTCAGCAGACACAATTTTTTAAACAACTATTGTTACTTGGATAAATGATATACTTGTGGCATTGTTATTATTTTTTCATATATACTCCCTCTTGCAGCTTTATAATATCTATAATCCAACATTTAAATTATTAATCACATTCTCTCCGTCTCTTTTGTTTGTCCCATCCGCACAGAGTACTTCCGATTCAATTCTAGAGAGAAGCAATTTAAACAATTCAGTGCGATCAAGTCCACTTGCGGGGGGAGGTGGAGTGTCGAATACTAGCAGTGCCAATGTCAAATCTTCATCGCCGACGCTGTCCGAGGGTAAAAGCACCACCGCCAGTAGCAAAATCATCAGCGGCGTTTCAGTGAGAAAAAACGCCGCCAACTTAAAGTGAGTACTGCTCGTAAACGCGCGGCGGTAAATCCATTTGTGATTTGTGTATATTTCTGTTTTTTTTTTTATTTTTAAATAAAAACGAAAGTGTCACGGGTTTGTGCTAAAACCTCCTCCTCTTTCTATCATCATCATCATGATCATCATTATTTTCTCAATATCGCTATTTTTTCCGATACGATGTTTTTAATTTCTTCCTTTGTTGATTATTGTTTGTAATTTGTTATCAATTTGTACTATTATTTTTGTTTATATTGTTTATATTCTAGTTTAACATTAGGAAATAGTTCAAGTTTTGTACATAGTATGAGTAGCCAATTTGCGTCATCGTTAACGTTGGCGTCGACAACGTCAACAATAACGACGACGACGACGACGACGACAAATAAAAGCTCTAGGGCAGCAGCGAATTCCAGCCAGTTTTCCTCTTCATCATCATCATCATCATCATCATCGTCAACCTCATCATCGTCAACCACATCATCATCAGCAGCAGCAGCATCAACAGCAACACAACAGCTGCCGCCAGTAGTGCGTCCATTGGCGCCAAATAAATCGACCCTTTTCGCTGGTACAAGTAATGCCGCTGTGTTTCCTGGGAATAAATCCCCAACACCAGTGCCAGCAGCAGCTACAATTCACACGAGTAATCTATTCAATAACAATAAGGCAAACTTTGGTAAACCGCATTTCGCACCGAAACCACCTGGTATCCAGCAGATTATCATCGCCAATGGCCAACGGGCTTCAATAGCCCGACATCACAGTATGAAGTCGCCCAGGTATAACTACAAATGTTAATAATAATGCTTTTTGCAAAACTACTACTACATTCTACAATGCGTATCCAATGGGACATCTGCTTCTAATGATCGCTTCAAAAAAAAATTATTATTTCTTTGTCTTTCTTTCTTTTGCTAAAATTAACTTTGAATTTTGTACAAAAAAAAAAACAATTCTTCTCCTTCTTTTTAAAAGCTTTTATTTAATTTGAAATTTTAGTTAATTTTTGTTTAGTTTTAATCACTTATGTTTATGATTCATGTGGTGTTTCATGTTAAGTTTAAATTTTCATTGATTTGCTCGTATTTTTTCGTCAGCATGTTCACAAATTGCTCCTCCTGAATAACAGTTGTTGTTTCTAAAACGTTCATCAATCATTAGCTTTAAATAAAATTAAATTGCAATTTCTTTATAGCTTACTGAGTATGAGTTTGGGCGCCGGCGCTCAATCTCAGTAACACAACGGTGTCGCACCTCTCGCGAATGGGTGACAAACGTTCCGAGAGTAAAATAACTTGTCACGGAAAGCTACCGCAAATGACTTTCCGAGCAGGATCCTCTTCGTTTTGACCACAGGAGCCTACCTCTTCACGAGGTCGAAATCACGGTAACGCTCGTAAATCCCATCATTATAGGGTCTCCGGAATCTTCCTTTCTCACATACGGGGCCAACAATTCTCCCTAAGACTTTTCTCTCGAACGCGGCTTTCTCTCGGATCCATATGTAAGTGCTGGTATGACTATTATCTTACATACCAGTAGCATGGATGTTATGGATAAGTTCCTGGATTTAAAGAGTCTTGACACAGACTATAGTAGGCTTTGTTGGCTTTAAGCAACCGTGGGCGTTTTTCTGGTTCTAAGCTGTTATCGGCTGCTACAGTTGACCCGAGATAGTTTAAGGATTGCACTGCTTCAAATTCGCGCTCCACTGTTTTAATTGAAGAACCAATGTTGGATCTTTTTCACCATATACTTGTTTTGCTCTTATTTATGTGCAGCCCAAGGTTTCGTGCTCGATCTGGATGAAAGCTTCCTGTACAGCTCTTCGGTTTCTATCGACGATGTCGATGTCGTCTGCGTAAGCCAGTATTTGAATGGACTTATAGAGAATTGTTTCTCTCGCCGTTACGTCAGAGTCTCGGATCACATTCTCCAACGCCAGGTTGAAGAGGACGCAGGCCAGTCCATCCCCTTGTCGGAGCCCGTTATAGATGTTGAATGGTCTTGAAGGTGATCCGGATATTTTTACTTGGATTATAACATTGGTCATGGTCGCCTCAGTTTATTAGGGATGCCGAATTCTCTCATGGCTCTATAAAGTTCTACTCTGGCTATGCTATCATAGGCGGCTTTAAAGTCTATAAAAAGATGGTGTCGTGAAGCAGCAACAGAGCAATCATCGGCGTAAGTGATCAATTTAACGCCAGTGGGGGAGTGGGAAGCATCGAGACATAGAGATTAAATAAGATGTAAGAGGAGAGAACCCCTCCCAAATACTCCCATCTTAAGTTTCCGATGCTTTGAGCAGTAATTTCTGAATTCCACATGTGTGCTACTGCCATTTATGTGAACTGACAGGCTCCTTTTAATGGAGTCGGGTAGCGTGGAAATCAGTGTTCAGTAAAGTAATCAGCCGTGTCGAAAACCTTGGATTGCTGGTAGTCGGCAACCAGTTTTTGGATGTCCCTAGTGACCTGAGTAACTCGAGTAATCTGCTGGATCTGTTGCTCTTAGTAAGTCGCACCGCTCGGCAAGCCTAAGGGCTTTCAGCGGAAAAGATGGTATGACCTTTTTAATTCTTCCGGCAGGGATGAATCGTTTAGCGGCACAAACTGCCAGCTATACCTAGTGCTAAGTGGATTAGTGCTGTCATTGTGGTGTATTTTTATGTTAAAAGTTAGAGAATCACAAATGTTCCTGTGTGCATGAGTGAGCGAGTGACATGGGCAATTTGTAGATTGATAAAGGAATGGTAGATTTTTCTAAAATTGACTTCTTCAATGGAGTATACTACGACCGAAAAAAAATCAAATTAACTTTCGTTGCATACCACCTTTCTAATTAAGCTGCGGTATCTAGTTTTCAAGATTTTGAACTCTGCATGAATGAGAATCTCTTTGTGAAGGAGACATCGTTTTAAGGACACAACAGCTAGACACTAATATAGAACACAGCGAAATGTCGATCTTCATCGTCGTTTCACATTATACACAAATGGTCTTTCATGTTACAAGACATTGGGATAAAGGTTTAGTGATATTTCTTTCGCAGCAAAGTAATTCAGTCCGTTTCCAAAACAGGTGTGTAGTGCAGACTGTTTACGACGGTGCTACCAAGAATACTTTCCTGGTTGACTTAGAAAGCATGTGTGGTTCTAACAGGACGGCGCAATATGCGCCACAGTTGGCCAAATAATCGAGTTATTGAAATCAAAGATTGTTAACCGTGTTATCTTCAAATCCACGGTATATGCCAAAAACAGAGACATCGACCGTGAAATTGCCGGCCCGAATTATGCGAAAAATCCAAAAAGATTTGGTTCTAATATAAAAAAATTCCATCACTCTTTCCATTCTAATTCCGTGGTTTCATTGTATATTCTCTACTTGTCTCTTCCTTATTATTCAGTCGATCATTTAGTATTTCTCTGAAGAGGCTACAAATTCCAGTCCTACTTTAAAAACTTACTTTTAAAAATCTATCCCTTTATGTGTTTCATGTTTCATGCATAACATGTTGTTTTACATTCCAGAGTAACCTTTCAAGTTAACTCCTAATGCGCCTGACAAAGTTTTACTTCAAAAAAATTATAATAATAACTGAATAGCTGAACTACTAAAGCACTAGAAAAACCTATTTACCGCTTTGCTTTAAAAAAAATGCTATCTCACTAACAAAAGGAGTTAATTCACCCTTCAACCCTTCATTATTTTCTATTTCTTTCAAAGATCCCCACCGATTGCGCCTCCAGGCTGTCCAGTCTTCCCTGTTACGCAGTCGTTCGGAACAATGCGTACCGCTTTGCAATTGTGTCAGTCTCAGGAGGCAATCAATATAAGCATCCGGATGGCACCGAACCCTCCCATAGGTAAGTTCGAGAACATAATGGACGAAAAGGCACGAAAAATAACAACTTAATTTGACTTTGCAGGACGACCGACTGTCGCACCACCGAAACCGCCCGCTACAAAACCACCGCCACCGCCGACACCCGCCCGCAGTGCATCGAATACAAATCTAAACAATTTATCTCTGAGTGCAGCACCATGCAGTGCAGTGAATACAGCGCTCTTGTCGATGGCATCTTCAGTTAACACAAGCTCACCATCATTATCAGCAGCAGGTGGCGGTGGTAATGTGTCAGCGTTACGAGATCAATTCAAATCGAGTCAAAATAGCAATTTTGCGGTAACAACATCAGTGTCTACGCCAACGCCACCACCACCACCACCTTCAGTGTCATCTTCAGCATCACCATCGCCGGCGATAGCGACAGCAACTTTATCAGTAGGCGGAAGCCCATCAAATCGAAAAACAAATTCACCCGCAACCAATCGAGAGAAGGCATCCCTGCCAATTCCGAATGGAGTTCCAGCTGGCGGAGTAGCAGCAGCTCCACCTTTACCACCGCACAGGACATGTCCGGCGCCACCACCACCACAACGGCAGGCTAGCAATGTAAGTAAAAGTTGTCGCAAATTTAATAGACAACAAGGCGGCACTTCACGGTTAGTGAATTTCCATCATGTACGAGTATCAAGAACTTTTATGCTCGTAAATTGACCCATTTATTCAGCAAACCAACCAAACCCTCTTGAAATACTTTCCTCTGGCAGCAGTTACGCGCACGTGTGTGCTCAGAGTGGTGTACATGAAAATGTCTCTCTGCATTGTCTCCGTCTTGTCTCTCTTTTAATTTCAAGGCAACAACTAAGGGTTGTTATCCAAAACAAGAAAAATATAGAACACAGCATGATGTTATCCTTTTTCTTATATGCTGTTGTCAATTTCATTTTGTTGCGCAATATGTGCCACCCCATTACATGTCCTACGACAATGTGTTTTCCCTGTTTGGAAATATTCATAACCTTGAAAGGTATTTTTGTTTCAAAAAAGTCCCCGAGTATTGAGTTTCTGTTTGGCGACATTTAACTAAACTACAAGCACATATTGACAATAGTATAATATAAATAAATGATAATTCCTTATCTTAAATTTGTACGCATTATGTAGTTTGCATTTATTAAGTAAAGGTTATTTCATTATACTGATTGAATTAATTTTCAAACTAATACATAATATAATCAGAGAAGCTAGGCCTTGGACCGCAATGGTCTGTCGCGCCGAATATTATTATTATGAATAATATAATCAAAGAGGGCCTTTATTTGCGTTAGTGTTTAGGGAGCCAGTATTCAGGCAGTACATTGGCACCAATAGCTTACACAAGAACACTAATGACAATGGACAACGAGTCATAGAGATGGCAGCAAGCAATAATTTGTTCGTTGCGAGCACAAAGTTTGAGCGTAAAAATATCCACAAAGCCACAAATGCAGGAAGAGTAATTCATAAAACACAAACACGCTTCAGCTTCGTCTTCGCCTGACGATTACGAGTTCAGCCATACGATTTCGATGCTTCCTAACACAATGTCGCTTCGGCTTCAACGTTTCGTTTGGCAAACGTAAAGAAAAAACGTAATGTTACGTAACGAAGCTACAAACGGAAGCTCTAGTTCAAAAGTGCTAAACATTTGCTTTGCCTGACAGTTCAAAGCAGAGAACTGTGGCTATATAGAGAAAAGCCATTCAAATCATTCAAAGCGGCTGCATCGTAAAGCAGCGAAGACGATGCTGAAGAGTGTTTGTGTTTCAGGCATGAGTCGTGGGGCTGAGATGTCGGGCGTTGAAGAGAAATGGACACGCCTTAAAAAATACTGTCATTAGTATTGCTGACTCCATCTTAGACAGTTGTCGTAGAGATCGGAACGACTGCTTCGATGACGAATGTAAAGTAGCGACTGATCGTAAGAATGTTGCGTACCTTTGCAACAAGAACCATTACGAAGAAGAATATGAAGAGCTCAGAAGATGTGAAAAAAGAGATCACTGTCGAAAGAAAGCAGCCTGCGAAAAGAATTTCGTCCATGAACTAAAACCGTACAGAGAGCGAAGACCGCACCAGGCGCAGAAGTTGTAGATGTTGATGTTGATGATAGACGTTGGATGGGCTTGATAGTGATCCGGATATTTTTACTTGGCTTATAATATTGGTCAACCTACATAGTTGTGTCCGTTTATTTCAGATGTCGAATTCTCTCATAGCTTTATAAAGTTATACTCTGGCTATGCTTTCATAGGCGGCTTCAAAGTCTATAAAAAGATGGTGTAGTGAGTTTTGAAACTCTAGAAATTTTTTCCTACACCTACCTAAGGGTGTAAGTCTGATCAGTTGTTGATTTGCCTGGGATGAAGCCACACCGGTATGGACCAATGATGACTTTAGCGTATGGGGCTATCCTGTCTTGAAGGACGGAGGAGAAAATTTTATACGCTTGAGTAACGCGTAACGTTATACCACGACAATTGCTGCATTTTGTGATATCTGCGTTCTTATGTATGGGGCACAGGATGCCTCTTTGCCAGTCTTCTGGCATCGTTTCTTCCTTCCATACTTGCACGATTATTTCATGAATTGCTCAATGAGCAAATTGAATTGAAACTGCCAGGCAAAACAGTGCAATACAAATCGATCTACACAGTAATGGACGAAAAACAAGCTGTCAATAATCCGACTGAATTGTTGAATTTATTGGAACCACCCGGAATACCACTGCACATTTGACTTATATAGGTAACCCTCGAGCCTTAGGTCCCGATCAATCCAAAAAAAATGCACAAAAAGTTTTATCCATCAGAGATACACATGTGTTTAAAATTTGAAGAAAATCGAGTTGGTTTTTTTAAAAAAAAAATTTGGGGCTCCACGATCCCGTGGCCCTGGGTTTACAAAAATTTTACAAAAAGTGTTGTCTATCTGAGATACACACGTGTATAAAATTTGAAGAAAATCGGGTTAATTTTATTAAAAAAAATTGTTGGGTACCCATGACTTCGGGGCCAGGGGTCTCCAAAATTTTTACAAAAAGTTTTGTCCATCGGAGATACACACGTATATAACATTTGAAGAAAATCGAGTTAATTTAAAAAAAAAAATTGGAGCTTCACGAATCCGGGGCACGTCTTCAAAATTTTTGCAAAAAGTGGTCTCCATCGGAGATACACACGTATATAACATTTGAAGAAAATCGAGTTAATTTTTAAAAAAAAAAAAATTGGAGCTCCATGAATCCGGGGCACTGGGTCTCCAAAATTTTTGCAAAAAGTGTTCTCCATCGGAGATAAAAAATAAAATATAAAATTTGAAGAAAATCGGGTTAATTGTTAAAAATTTTATATGGGCACCCCTCGGCCCTGAGCGCCCCATATTTTAATAGAGAGTGTTGTCTCCGGAAATACACATGTGTGCAAAATTTCAATAAAATCGGGCTTTGGTATGTAGGATAGAAATTTATCGCAAGATTCCACGACAAACCGACCGACCGACAAACGGACGTGCCACGGGCAGGCGAAGTTAATATAGAAAATTTAATGCCTCTTTCGATTAATTAAAAGCGTACCCGAAACCTTACCCACGGGTAAGCTAGCAAAACGGCAGGTGGTTTTCGTGGTGAATGCTTTGCAAATAGAACGCCAAACCGAAACCAAATTGAGAAATTAGTCTGCTTGATCTCTCTCTTCGCCATATTGCTGAGTAAACGAAACCTTACCCGTCAATTGCCGACGGGTAGCAAAGTTACAGTGTCGGTTACAAAACCATACAAATAAAACGCAAAATCAAACCGTACCACCGGTACAGTTTGCAAATAGAACGCCAAACCAAAACAACGAAAGAGAAATTTTAACTGTACCCTGCAAATCGAAAGAACTATAAAACACATCGTCTATCCGCTGGCCTTAAGATGAATTAATAAAAAAAATATAATTTCCCATTTGCCTTAAATGCATGTGTTTTTTTTTTATTGGGCCTAGCAAGGCACTGTACCAGAAAATATCTGCTAAAACTTCGTCACATGACCGCCCCCATCAATCCACCAGCAGTCATCTGGCTACAGATAATAGGTGCAAAGCCGGGGGCTGGTCGCTAGTGATTATATAAAATGTTTCTCTTTACTGGACAGTTATATACATATAAAATATAACTATAAAAACCGAGACATAAAAGTGTGACTTAACAATAAACAGGACATAACAGTGAAACAAAAGTGTGACTTTAACAGCGTAACTTTAAGTGGGACATTTGACATTCAGATTTTTGAACATGTACCGATTATTCCATGTAGAGTGACACATTGCCACGTCAAAGCGCATGTGATAGAGACCTTCCATATTTAATAGTTTATCCCAAACGACGGAGACTCAACTCAAACTTTGAAACTTTCTTGCTCGCCAGGGCACGCCACTGCAATCAAAAACTGCACACCTTGTGAAATGAGAACTTATTGATTTTCCTCACTGATGGCAGCAGCTGCATGTGCTAATAGATTTTTCTACCAAAACAGACAGAAAAACACAGAAATCAGCGAGAAATGTTCGTTTCAGAAGGCGGCCAAAATACGAAAAGGACATAGACTTTTTTACGTGCCTATGTATTGCCATCACAAATGTAGGGCAATAACAATTTATTAGTAGCGCGTTAGATCCCAACTGGGAAGGATGTCGCAATTAGTTTCAGTTTGTAAAGTTGCGCAGTGGAACGATATTCGCTTGAGTGTTTATAGTGTCAAGTAGTGACCAGGAGCTTGAAGGGGGGAAAACAGAAAAAATTAAGAAAAAAACAAACGTAAAGTTTCGTAAAAGTGTGTGCTGTGCTGTGCTCTCAAGTATACTTCTTGCAAATCAAAAATGCTTTTCTTTGCTAAATTTCGGAAGCTGAAACAGAAATTGCGCGATGAATTTTAGTAGGAAGCTTGTAAATGTTGTTGCAGTTTTTCCCCCCCCCCCTTAACGCTTGAGACTAATTTGTTCCATATTTTTGTTTTTCTTTTCTTTTTTTGTTTCACTCCAGCCTGTTGGTGCAGCTCCTCCAGTTCCGCCACAACGACACTCATCGATCCGTGCTAATGCACCAGTCTTAATTACGTCGACCTCACACACTCACACATCATCAAATGCAAGTTCTCACAGTAGTTCAACGAATTCGAGTCACCATGGCGGTGGTGGTCACACGTCGTCCTCTTCCTCGTCGGCTGTCAGCCGTTTGGTAACTGATTTGGAAACGAAATACGGGAAAAGATTTCACAATGTGACCGAATTTCCGACACCGCCACCATTCTTAAATATCCAAAAAATGTATGCTAGTCGTCACACCACAGTAAAAGCAACTAATGGTATGTAAAAACACACCCACACACACACAAACGAAACATTCGAAAGTTGTTTTCTTTATTTTTTTATTTAAACAAAAATAAAAACCCACACCCACACACACACACACATTAATTTTAGAGAGAAGAATGATATCAAAAAATAAATCATAAAAACAAAACACTGTTAATAGTTAGTAGTCTATTGTTGTTATTATTACAAAAATATAAATTTTGCTTGTTTTTAACTTTTGCACGACTACATTGAATTCTTAATTTGTTAGTCGTTTTGGAATAATATTTTTAATTTTCAAATTATTAACTACATACATATTTTATGTTATAATAACTATTGTAATTACGATTATACTCGTTTCGATTAACTTAAGAATAGTAATCTTTTTTATATAATACTAGTACATAATTCATATCTATATATATATATATATATTTATATATATCTATGTATATATATGTATGTGCTATAAACAAACATTATGTAACACATTTATAATTAAATTAATTGGTTTGCGAAAATAAGTTTACACATATTTCTAAAACTAGAGAAGAGAATGAATTCTAAGCAAGAGTCCAACTACAGAATAGAATGGAAAGTTGTTCTTTTTACTTCTTTTTCTATTGTATTGGTATAAATGTATTTGTTAAAGTTATAAATTTACTTGTATACCTTTCAGTAGTTGTTTCTTCTCGCCTTATTTGTTATTAACTTTTAATTTTTAATAAAAATCAGCATGCTTTATGTACGTATAACACACACAACAACATTTATAAATATATATATATATACATATATTAAACTGAACAAATTAAACGAATTTAATAAATGAGAGAAAACATTGGAAAAATGGTCAATTTTTAAGCCCGTTAAGCTATGGTTTTCTAAGAAAGCGGTGCTGTCATTTAGGCTAATGACACACGAGCTCCTTTTGGCCATGAGTATCCAGAGAACCAATGGAACAGTACACACGAGCGTCCGCGAACAAAAAGGAGTCGGTATGGTCGCGCGACCTTTTTTACGCAGCGACTTCCCTTCATGGCGCGCGAACCGTAGAGCGTTATGAGGGGTACTATTATATATCAGAATGAACACACGAGCGTCCAAATGGGAGCGCGTCATTTAAAATTTAATTTTTCAAAGGCATCGTAGTGCTCCTTGATCCTTGGGGTACTGTTATGTATCAGAATGAACATACGAGCGTCCAAATTGGAGCGCCTCATTTAAAATTTAATTTTTGAAAGGCAAGGTGAGTCTAAATGCATTTTTAAATTTCCCGGTTGCAATACATAAATTAAATTAATGAATTTAGGAAAGCAAATCATGGATCGTGTTGATTCTTTCTTTCTTTTTGCAACAAATATAAAAATAAAACATTATTTTGAACTGTATTCATCTTGAATAACCAAACTAAACTAACAAGCATGATCAGCAAAATATGCTGTCGCGCGGTCAAAATGCAGCTCGTGTGACATTAGCCTTAGTGGCCGTAATATGTCGTGATGTCGCGATCGTAAAAATACGACCGTCACAGATGTCAACTTAGAAGACGGAGAACAGACAAGAGCGTATTGGGGGGGCGGTGGAGAATGGACGAGCTAAATAAATCATTAGTATATTTGGAAGATAAGGAGTCATTAGAAGAAGAGAAATATCGTTTGAAGGAGAATAAGATGCTTCAAAATCGAGCCACAGAAGGCGCATTTAAAATTTTAGTGCGTCCCCTAGTACACTGCTACAAGGAAAATTTCAGGCTTGACACCAGTATTGTTTGATTTTGTTTTAACTGAGAGTCTTTGCTTTAAGATTATATGCAGCTACACTATTTCCTTCCAAATCAATCAAAATTTCACCATCTACGATGGTCTAATTCACGTTTGCACGCTGCACGTAGAAAAACGTTGAACTATTACTTGTCACCGCTATGACGGCCGTCAAGATAGTAGCGGACCGCTATTTGAAGTTACGTTCACACTCAATGCTGTCTAGGAAAGACACGCCTTCTGATTTGTATAGAAAACAATGTTTTAGTGACGTAATTCACCGCTGTAGCAATAACGGCCTAGGAAACCTTCTACCCATCTACAGTCAGAACTCCACAATTACCGAGATGCTCATTCTGGAATATATTACGGTTAATAAAGTTCAAGGAAGGTGGTGTGGATGCTATTTCTGATACGATCGAAAGAGTAACCCACGAGGATGTGAGACAGTTTATCCATTCCAGGACAAAGTGTATCAAACCCAAGATTTAAGTTGCAAAAAGGCTTCTAGGAACCGGGAGGTTTGCTTTCGGTTATATAAAGAAAATCCTACTGTGGAAAACCGAATCAATTTTGGACGAGACAGAACTGATTGCAATGCCTAGCTTAGACGAGTTAAATTCGACTATGACCAGAAACAGAGCCAAATATACTTCTGTTGTGACCGCCACAACTATTTAATGCCTGACCAGTCTCGCTCCACTCTACCCACATCTGTTGTCGATTGCATAAATCACTTATTTTATGATCGGCACAGCCTGTCACATTGCCGTTACACTCGTGTACCGAATTCACATCCACCAATTATCTGCAGAGTACGTACAGATAGCTGGTGTTTGTAATAAGAAACCGATCGAGATGCTATAAAGACACTTTGATCCTTTGTGCATCTCAACACGCAGCTTACAAATGCCGATACGATACTAACAAATAATTAGTGTAAATGCAGATATTACGAAATAGCAATATCAGCAGGAGGGCAATTCTAAGGCGACCGTTAAGTGGCTCGACTGCAGAAGGGACAGAGATGTCGCAGGTCTGTGTGCTATACGCCAGCACATTGCATTGTGTATTAAGCCCTAGTTCATGCGCACTATGATGCTGGCATGCTGTCGTACTATTGATGGATCGTAACAAAGCAATGCTATTGGTCAATCGATCCACCCAGAAGACTATCAAAGACCACTGATATGAGAACTAAGGGCGGCAGTTGAAACCAGGAAACCAAACCTATAACGTAACTAACAAAATTCAAATTCAATTCAATTAAAATTAATTAAAATTAATTTAATTTAAACGCTTGTGTTTCAATAAAACGCGCTCGCATACTCCCTCGTCTTCTTCGAGAAAGCACGGGGATGGTGCGTAACACTTCAATGTCCCAACGGAAGTAAGAATTGTTGGCTTTTTGTAAAACGAATTAAAAATACTGCTACGTCATCAATTCCAATGCTCATTCACAATGACATTCCAACCGCCGTCAGCTCTCTATAGACAAGGCCAATTTGCTTGCTATAAATTTCGCAGCTACGAGGGTAGTCCCAAAAGTACCCGAACTAACAAAGAAAACACAAAAAATTTGGAAAACAATATCTTTCTTTCTCTACATAGTCTCCTTTTAGTTCGACACACTTTTCCTAGCGATGTTCACTAGTTTCGATACCCTGTTTATAGTGAGAATCGTCGAACTCCATAAAATAGCCATCTCCTCTTCAGTGTTTGCAAATCTTTTACCACAGAGTCATTTTTTCAAGTTCGGAAACAGAAAATAATCCGAGGGGGCTATATCTGGCGAATAGGGTGCAATAAGAAGCAATTCAAAATTTAACCCTTTGATTTTGGCCATCATGATGACGGATTTATGAACTGGTGCTTTGTCTTGATCTTTTTCTAAGCCAATGCGTCCGTTTTTTCTTGATTTCATTATTTAAACGCTACAATAAGTTCGCATAGTGGGCGCCATGGCTCAGTGGATGAGTGTATGGCTTCTGAGCAGGAGGTCTTTTCAGAAATTTGGTGAAAGCAAACTGTTACACTCGATATTTCCAAAGCATTTGACAGAGGCTGGTATCAAGCTTCACCAATAAAGTTTGAGAATTATTGTTACTTCTTATTTGACCTAATTTCCGGTCTGTTTTTTTTTTACGCAGCGTGGATTTCGTCGTCGTCTGCACCATGTGCGCGAACAATGAAGCGTGTCGTGCAAACCAGGTCCACTAGAGATGTCGCAAGACCGAGAATATGCTGCTGTGGCTGAGATCGTCTTAGAGTCCATCAACATCGACGAGACAATGATGCACACGATGTGGCATCAGTAGAAGTTCGTATTTTGGTGAAAGATTTGAAGATGTTCCCTTAACAAAGTGCAGAACGTTCACTAATTGCTGCCTGCTGACCATTAAGTGATCTTAACTTACTCCCATACTCTGTTAAACCTGGTGTAAGAAGAGAATAATTTCGTATCCAAAATCATAATGAGCGACAAGGCCCATTTCCTCTTAACGCAACATCCAACCGCAAACCTTGCAAGTCTTGAAAGCCAATATTGAAGAAGAAATTACTAATTTGGAGCTAGATGTTTTGCGAGCAACAATTCAAAATGCCTTAAAACGAGCAAAAATGTGCATTAATTGAGGAGGTGGTCATTTGACCGATATAATTTTATTTTAATTTAATGCCAAAAATTTTACTCCTTCAAATAAACTTTCCGTGACATCAGAGTCAATTTTTTTTCATTTGTAACAAAATGGCAGCCAAGAGCCAATTTACATTATGACATTACTTTTGCCCCACCTTGTATACTTTAAACGTCATTGGGTTGACTTTTATAAGAAAAAATATATATATTTTATTAGCTCCTTTCGTGCTTATTAAATGACTTATTATAAAAGAGAAAAGACTAAACTAACAATTTAAAAATACCTAAAACATATGCTTCACCTGTTGCTTTCTTGCCCATGCGACGGATGTGCTATTTCCTGTCATATCCCATAGTCAGCGAATTTCGCGATTGCAAGCTACAATCCGATGCGTTGGAAAACGTCAGCAGAAGTTTGTGGGAAAATTATTTGGAATTTTTCCATTAGGTTTTAGGAAATTATAACTTGTGCTGTGTTAACTTATATGTGGACTGTAAAATCCTTCTAAAATAATATTCGAATATGATTTTTATTATTTTCGTATTGGTAAAACTTGTTACCAAGGCAAAACATTTCGATGGAAATTCACGATAGTAGGAACCTGTTCCCGGGAACAAAAAAAATAAGGCTGAATAAATATGTTTGATTTATTGCATAGGCACGTATACGTATAAATCTACATGCATTTTTTGACAGTTTATTTGGGATGCCCTACGTCAGATTTTCAAAGGTGCTCTGTCCTGTCCTGGCCAGTCCTGGTTCGTGGACCTGGCTCCTGGCAAACACCAATTTCAAGTGTAAATGAAAGATACAGCTTTTTTTGGTTTTGATTATATCTTTAATTTCATGATTTTTTTTTATTAATTTTACAGTGAAATATTTGTTGTTGGTTTTATAAAACTCTACAGTGAAATATTTGTTTGGAATGCCGTTTATTTTAATTTGGTTGCAGCATTTTTACGTAAATATCAATATCCTTATTTGGAATGAATCAATAGTAGAACGAAATATTGTTTCTTTTATAGCAAATTCCATGCATTCACATTGGCACAGCACATTTAAAAACACTTTGATTATCAATTTGTCAAAAAAATTTGAAAAGATTTTCCACCGTTACGATCATAGACACTTATGGAAGAAACCGAAACACAAAATCTCATATTTCAGCTCCAGCATCTAATTCATCTTTTTCCACTGAGCCTCAGTCACAGCAACAAAAGACACTGGCGGCGCCGACATCGATATTTCACTATCCGCTAAAGAAAAATCGGGCTCCAGCTCCACCGCCTTCTGCTGGAGTAGCTGCAGTAGCGGCTTCAGTGATTCGACAATCGAGCTTTTTATATGGCAGTCATGCAGCAGCAGCAGCATCAACAAAAGATTCGTCGATTTGTTAAATGATGACAAGGAGGAGACAACAAGACAGGACAAAAAATTATAAAAATTGGATTTTGATTTTGGTAAATCTTAAACGGCAGGCATGTCATTCAAAATCGATTTTTATTTTCCCTTCAATAAAAGCTGCTTGGCCAAGAATTGAAAATTGAAATTGAAATTCAATTCAATTGAAAAAAGTTGGCAAAGTGCGTTAGACTTCCATAACCCCAGATATTTAAGATGTATGGTATTTCAAAATAGCAAAAATTTATTTATTATTTTTAATTCAAAATGCCTTGCACTTATTAATGCATTGATGGACATAACTATACCAAAACACCGTTTGATAGACAGGTAATTAATTCACATTCTAGAGAGCCGACTTTTACTAAGTGAACACATGGTACCTACGGAAACTATCAAAGAACAATAGGACCGGCAAATATAGCTAGGACATTCACCAATCGCATGCACATCAGTTTCTCCATTATGCCTTCCGGATTCGTACTGAGTAGATGATAATATCACAAATCCAGGACAAAGGAAAATTTAAATCATTGCTGTTTTCTATTATGCAAGAACCTTTCTTATGAGTAGCTACTACTTTGCGGCACAAATATATACAAACATGTGAGGGGTGTAAAATCAAAACTCTTCTTTTCCACTTGTTAACATTTTGAGAAGACCGAAAAAAATGTTTAAACCTCAAAAATATAATTTAAGCGAGTAGTTTTAATATTTTATTGGAAGCTCACACTAATGTTCATCCATTACTTAATATTGTAAACCTACGTAGGAAGCCTGAAATCGTTAAAATCAGGGCGATTTTAATTTGGAAAAGAAAAGTTTTGGAAATCACCGTTGGAATAAAAGACTTGATCCAACCAACTTGTTGAGGATTAGATAGGTTTCGAAAAAAAGTTGAAAAGACGATAAAATATTCATGTCAAGATATAAATATTTATAT
Source organism: Nephrocerus scutellatus (assembly GCA_947095585.1). Lineage (NCBI taxonomy): Eukaryota > Metazoa > Arthropoda > Insecta > Diptera > Pipunculidae > Nephrocerus > Nephrocerus scutellatus. The sequence continues at coordinate 6,439,149 of OX352762.1, forward strand.
AAAAAGTTGATAAGTGGACCAGAATTTTCAAAATTATAATTGACATTAAAGTCAAAATCATCGGTAGATCTTTGTTGATTAAATAGCCAGCAACTAGCTCAGCTTATGCAGCGCAGCAATAATAAATAACACCAATAATTTGCAAAAGTGTCCTCATATAATATAAGTAAATATTAATAACTGCTTTGCTTCACTTGATTTGGCCGAGTTTCCAGTGACGCGACGTGGACGCATAAGATAGGAGTTGTGATGCGAGAGGCTTAGGACAGGACTGCCTATAATCGCGTCATGATCACCGTTTGTCATCAATCATCATCTATTAATATGTAATTTTATATATAGTATAGAATTTGAAAAGAACGACAAATACCAATCGTGATAATTTTAAGTTATAAGCATTATTCTGGGACTAACTCCCCAATATTTACCTGACATCCTTCTGCATACCATGAGTGCTCGTTTTGATTTTTGTAGTACTGGGGTTTGGTCCATAGCAGTCTGCTATCGAATATCAGTCCAAGCTATTTAACCTCTTTGCTGATAGTGATCTCTTTTCCACTGAGGTTTCTTTCTTTTGTGGAGGGAACCATTGTGGCCTGGGTTTACCCTGAGTCCCACCTCTTGGAATTATCATCTCGTACTTAACGTCAGCTCCCACAGTGCGGTCTCCGTAGATCTGCCCGCCCTGTATGTATGCTGACTGTAGTGAAGTGGTTCTCTTTTCAGTACTCAATACGTTATAAAGTTATCAATAAAATAAATAGAAGGAACGAAGTTAGGCTAATTGGTCTTCCCCACTTTAGGTATGAATACCACCCAGGCTTCTTCTGAATAGTCTTAAAAGGTTTGGAATAAGGTTACCTAATCCAGCTTGCATGACTGTAGGGATTACCCCGTCCACACCTGCCAATTTATAGGGCTGTCCATCGGATTCATTGCTCCGTGCAGATCTCCGGGGCTTTCTTCCAGTCCTCACTACTTGTCCTGAGGTGGTTCAACTCCATCTCGGGCAGCAAACAATACAATACATAAAAATGTTTTCAATCAGAAAACAAAATTCCAAATAAAATATCGAATTTTCTAATTAAACAAAAATTTGATTAAGGAATTTGGAATATTAATTCACAAGTGCTCTGTGATATAATAAAACAAAAAAGATCATCAATCATCGAATTTAGAAAATAAAATTCGGTGTTAAACGTCATTTGTAACAGTGACTTTGGCCACATATATAACCGATGGTTATAATCATGACTACAACTTAAATCGAATCATCAATTCATTTTGTGGCTAGAGTTGGGTTCAAAAATACCAAAATAGTGGCTTTAAACGCAGTTGTGATTTTTGTATCGTTTATCGATTCGAACATAAACGTCGCATTCCTTTTAATATCTACTCAGAACTATTTCGTAGGACATAGGAAAGGCACAATGGAATACAGCAAATGCACCACCACTATGGTGTGTCTTAAAACCTATTAATTAAAAGTAATACTTAGATACACATAATGGATTAATCTTATTAAATAAAAAGATGTATATATATTTTATGTATCGAAGAGACTATTTCCCCAACTAAATGCCTTCTCTTTTATTATTGTGAGAGTTACAATTGAAAAACAAAGGAAAACATATAAAAAATACGATTGTTTATATGTAAATGTATTTTAAATATTAAAATTTAAAAATATCTACAAGGTATGACGCAAGACACAACTTGAGATGTTTTTGACAATTCATTTGACACATAAGCAAATAAAATTAAACAATTCTATAAAATGTTCGAATTTGACACAGTTATATAAAAAAATAGACAGATTTAAAACTTTAACAGCACTGAAAAATCCTTTACAATTGACGAATATAAAGAAATAAATACTTAAAATTCTCTGCACCATGAATTAAAATTTGAAAAACTAGATACAAATTTTCAGTTGATTTTCTCTATGACATAAAGTTCCTATGTGTAAAATGTTAATATGTTAAAAAACTTAATCAATTATGTGTAATTTTTAGATAATTTACCTTAGTCAATTGTTGTTTCGGTTAAATTTTCGATCAATATGATGTTTACAAAATAAACAAAGAAGCATCGTTGATATGTAGAGGAATATTATAATCATAGCTTCAATTATTAATGTAATTTTTATTAAATATGTATTAGTCAATTAGTTTCTTTAAAAAAGCATTTACAAAAATCAATAACAATACCTAAAATATATATATACATATATAAAAAAAAGAGTATCAATAGAAGTTGAAATCCATCGCTGTTATACTACTACTCACATGTTGTTGTTATGTTTATTTTTAAAATGTTTAAACTTACTTGGAGGGAGCCGTGGCACAGTGGATAAGAGCATGGTTTCTGAGCATGAGGTTCTTGGTTTGAATTCCAGTAACACCAAAAGTATTTTTCATGGTGTCCAACCCCCCGCGAAAGTCTGACAAACGTCCGAAAGTAATAACTTGTCACGGAAAGCTTCTCAATTTGCCGTTCGGATACGGCATTAAGTTGGAGGTCCCTTCTATTGGTGTGCAAAAATATACATGCACAACACAAATGGTTGCGAAAATCTAGGCCTTGGACCGCAATGGTGGTCTATCGCGTCGAATATTATTATTATTAAACTTACTTGAATATTTAAAAAAAATAATTGTATTTAGTATTGATTAAATAATAATAGACGTCAAAATTAAAATGGGAGATGGGAAAATAAAAATAAAGTGGTAGACAAAAAGAATGAGTAAGTGACAACGAGGTTGAAGAGAGGAAGCAACAGAAAGGTTAATGAAATTGACGGCTGAGGTCCGATTTTGGTTGCAAAATGAGGCTTTGGCATGAAGCCTAAATCACAATGTCGCGTTCGGGCGCTCGTGCGTTGACATATTGAATAGAAACACTGAGCACATATGAAGCAATCATAAATGTGACATCATGCTTTATATCGTAAATATCGTAGACGCCTATGCAACGCTCGAGTAGAGCTACTTTCTACTAAGTCGCGCCAGCTGTCAAAACGCTCACAGCTGTGTTGAAATATTTTACTTTTCATTTTTATTTTATCTAATAAAAGTTATAATTATTTGTGTCTTTTTTATATTTTTATTATCTGTCATATAAACGCACAACAACCTGAAACGGCATTTCGTTTTGCAAATTGCGAGGTCGTGCGTTGGAGAGAAAATATCGTAAAGTCGATACAACGCCCAACAAGGCGCGAGCGATTTGGGCTTAAGTCTGTCGTATACATGCGAGGTGTATAACATACAATTTATTTTTATTTGTGTAATGCACTTTTAATGACAGCGTGTACCACAAAATAGACCTTGTGAGCGAATCAGTTCTGTTTTTGCCTCATGCAGAAGGCTGCTCACATGCTATTGACAAGTGAAATAAGTGTCAAAAAACATAATTTACTTATACTACCAACATGCGGTTATTTTTGCCTTATGCCTCATGTTGCGACCAAAATCGGCACTCCGAGGTTTGTGTGTTGTTTCTCGTTTCTGCGCTGACGTGTGAGGTTAGATAAAGCTATATAGATAGGATGAGAGAGTATTTTTATATTTTTGCATGTCATATCACATATACAATAAGTAAATTTAAACAAACTATAAAATCATGTATCAAATTGTATTTAAATATCAAATTCAAGTAATTTATTATTACAATCGAAATCAATGCATTAAATAAAAATTCTAATTATAATATGAAATTAGCACAAATTACAATGTTGTACACATTAATAATGTTAATAATGAGGTTCCAGTTTATATACTAATATATAAAAATGTATAGAAGTTCAATTATTTTAAAATTATATCAGTATTATACAGTATTGTAATAGTAGAATCTTAATGTTAAACTATTAAGGGTATTTGATAATCCCATAAAAGAAATGCAAGTGATTCGTAATATGAACAGAAATTAAATCTGAACAAATCAGAAAACGACTTTTTGTCAGACTATATTCAAAAAGAAACTGTCAAACGTGAATACAAGAGCGTAAGGTGCTAATTGGCTACAAAAAAACTCTAGATTAGCTGTATTTTAATTGAATTCGAATTGGGAATTACAACAACAATTGCACTGTCGAATTCCTTCTTTGGAATTTGAAAACCTGCTGTTTGGCTGGTTTTGACATTCGAATTCGGATTCGGATTCCAAATAAAATACAACTAATATGCAACGAAATGTCACCTCTTTAATTCTTACGTGACACTACTTGCCCATATATCAATTAGATTTGAATTTAGTATTTCTAATATACATATTTTTTTGGTAGTTTTATAGTTTTTTATTAGCTTATTGTTGTAAAGAGTTAATGGAAAAAAGAAATATAAGATCAGGACAATTTTAAATACTAAATAATTGAATTAATTTCGTTTTGGTATAACTTTCTGTAACGAATTAAAAGATCAGCTGACACACTATCAAACTTGACTGTAAGTTTTATTGACATACCTCAAAACTGATAGTGTAAATGCGTGACTTGAATGACACTAGAAACTGATCGCTATCAAAAAAATTTGCGGTTAACTGTAGGTCAGCGGCCATTTTTGTTTATGATCGATAATGGCCATGTTCTTTTTTGATGTCGGAAAAGTCCAATATCCGAGATATCCGATAAATCCGATGATGATGTATCGAAAATTGGTGGAAATTATGAAAAAGTACAAGGCAACGGCGGTGGATCGCAAGAATGAGCAACAAACAAGCTTTTTCTTGGTTGTCCATCTTTCCTCTCCGAAAATTAGAGCTTGACTATTGGTTTGATTGTCAAACCTTCCTACTAATCTGACCGCAACCCGGATCAGTCAAAACTGATATCAGTTATTATTTACCGTCAGGTTCGATAGTTAGCTGCTTAAAAGTATTAAATTTTTCTGTTAAGAAGATAGCTCTGTAAACATTCAGACGAACGGACAGATTTATGTTTAACGCACAAAAAATGATTGAATGAGACATTTTTTGGGCATAAATCATAAATCTGTAATGTGTACATTGTACAAACAGCATTGAATGTGAAACTGAAAAATTCTAAATTTAATCGACAAATAAAAAAGATTCACTAAAAATAAGCTTTACATAATCTTAAAATTCATATTTACGAAGGCAACCTCTGTAAACAACGAGACAGATAGACAGAGGTCTTTTGCGGTAAAAATACGCAACGGTAGACTCTTGGCTGCAAACTGATAACAAAAAAATATTAAACTGTAAATTGTGATAGTCTGTTTAATTTATGTATAAATTTGTTGTAAAAAAAAATAATTTTTAAAATTGCAAATATATTAACACAATAGTACACACATTGCATAAAATAAACGTATTGTGTATGTATTATAGAAAATCCTGTAAAAAAGTCATATAAGTCAAAAAATTAAAAAATTTATTTAACAAAACGAGCGTGTAGATGTTTAATATTTTTTACAGGAATGATGATCATGAGTTCTTTAACCATTAGGCACTTATAGGTGGGTGTCAAAAAGGTGTCTCGACTAAATGATTATAAACAAGTAATGCCTGAAACACAAACACGCTTCAGCTTCGGCTTCGTTGCGTTACGAGCAACCGCTTTGAATTTGCTTTGAATGACATTTCTCATATAACTAATATTCCCGCGCAAAATAATTTTGCTTGTGTCGTTTTTTCAAAGCTGTTGAGCTGTCAGGCAAAGCAAATGTTCTGCACTTTTGAACTATAGCTTCCGTTTGTAGCTTCGTTACGTAGCATTACGATTTTCTTTACGATTGCCAAACGAAACGTTGAAGCCGAAGCTACATTGTGATAGGAAGCATTGAAATCGTATGGCTGAACTCGTAAACGTCAAGCGAAGCTGAAGCGTGTTTGTGTTTCAGGCAACACGCTTCAGCTTCGGCTTCGCCTGACGTTTACGAGTTCAGCCACACGATTTCAATGCTTCCTATCACAAATTATTTTGCGCGGGAAAATTAGTTATATGAGAAATGTCATTCAAAGCAAATTCAAAGCGGTTGCTCGTAACGCAACGAAGCCGAAGCTGAAGCGTGTTTGTGTTTTAGGCATAAATGTTGCATTATTTCTTAATTCGATCAAGGAGTTGGTTGTATTTCTTCGCAAAAATAAGCGCACCGACCTACTGTAACTCATAGATGCGTAGCAAGTACGGTTAATGCCTGAAACACAAACACGCTTTAGCTTCGTCTTCGCTGCGTTATGATGCAGCCGCTTTACATTTGCTTTGAATGACTTTTCTCTATATGGAATTTCTCAAATGAGAGTTCTGCCACAGTTCTCTGCCTAGAACTGTCAGGAAAAGAACATTTTCAGCACTTTTGAACTAGAGCTTCCGTTTGTAGCTTCGTTACATATCATTACGATTTTCTTTACTTTTGTCAAACGAAACGTTGAAGTCGAAGCGATATTGTGATAGGAAGCATTGAAATCGTATAGCTGAACTCGTAAACGTCAGGCGAAGCCGAAGCTGAATCGTGTTTATGTTTCAGGCATTAACGTGCGGTGACTAGCAGAGGCAGAGTTTTCCCCTGCTTCGCCGTGCTATTCTGTGTACAACATGCGCTAAGCCCTAATAGATTACAACAAAGTCCACTTAAGAGTATTGCACGCCATCTAGCGATAAGTAGAATCGCAATAAATGGTAAAACGACTGTCACGATGTTAAATGTCAAAAGCTGCTGATTGAAAACTGTCAATAGTGTCAATTGCACAGATGTATGAATTACGTTAAACAAAATCTACTTCACATTTAATCACAAATAAATAACATTTTGTTTTAAAGAAAAAATCGCTTGCCAACCATGCTAAACTCAATGGTGAAAGAACATCAAGCCAAACAAGCGAAACGTAAACAAGAACAGGGTGGGTAGAGATTAATGCATACATTTTCAATAGCAACAATTATAATAAACACAATGGAAATGTAGTTGAAAAAAGTGTTGGGTGGTATTAATTATCTTCTTTACATACCTGAACATCCAAAACTTAAATTTTTGTGCATCGATGACAATACACAAAATATAATAAACGTTTTCAAGCGGTCATCACTTTTAAAACCATTTTTATTCTTGTGAAAAATTGTCACATATTTGCATTATTTACCTTCATCAGAAATCAGACGGAAAGACGCAATAGAATCATCCAATGAACTCACTCAGGCACTGGTTGACCACCTCAATGTTGGGTAGATGTCTATTCCGCGTACAATGACTTAATGCTTCTTGCAGTTATCATTATTGTTCTGCATTTCAGTGTAGCACAAGCTTACCTCAATCAGAAACGCCTTGACGCTGAAGCCAAACAATTGCATGTCGGAGCTACTAATTTCGCAAAGCAAACTCACCAGTGGCTGCAGCTAATCGATAATTTCAGCAGTGCTCTAAAGGTGCGCATACGAGGAGAACGAGTAGTCAATCAATGACGACTGATTATCAAACAAAAACATATTCCCATCTTGAACTCTTTCAGGAACTAGGTGATGTGGAAAACTGGGCTCGCAGCATCGAGACGGATATGCAAGTCATCCAGGGAACATTAGAGATTGCCTACAAGACGTCGCGACAAGTTCAGAATTCGTCAACCTCTTAAGAGCATTCAGAAAACAAAGCCATTTGTTTTGCAAATCATTGTAGATTTGCCTATCATATGTATTTATTATTAACTGTTTTTCTTTTTATTACAAATTACAGATGGTATTGCAGCAATAAAGAAAATTTTTAAGGAATATTTTAATTGAACAAATTTATAACTAAAATTATTACATATTTCTAATATAACCAGTTTAGGTAGAGGAGAGGCTTGTTGTTAATCAATCGAAAGCCAAACTACACTTCCTGGACATTATTATTCCACTTCAGGAGCAGCAAAAGTGATTCATTTTTAAATTTCACCTTGGCTGTGCGCCATTTATTAAAGTTTTTCATACAATTTTCAATATAATAATAATTATAATAAGGGGTGTACTGTCTGTGGAGTGTGTGTGTGTGTGTGTGTTTGTGTGGGTTTGTTTGTTCGTGTGTATGCAAATTAAAACTAAACACTAACACTTATTTTTTATTAATAACTGCAAACGTGATGACTGTCCAATGGTGTGGTGGTGGGGTCGGTAGGGTACAAAACGTTTCTTAATCTCGATAATCGATTTATTAATTGATCGATTGATTAAAAAAAAAATGAAAATAAAAATACCGTATAGCTATAGAACCAGAAATATTTATGATAAGAACAATTCATTGAATTAAAAAGTTCACCGTAAAGATTTTTTGTTTTCGTGAAATTGAACAAAACAATCAAACATCAAAGTGACAACGAAAAGTTGATGCCACCAATATTATGGGCAATAATTAAATGAAGAAAAACTATATTTAATTTGAAACGTAGTTGTAATAGCGGTAAATGTTATAGTAGATGATTCGTTTCAGATTTTTTGTTTGTTTGTATCTTTAGGCTGCGGTCAGCAATTCAGCAGATGGATTAATAGCGGGAACGCTCTATTGATAAACAAAAAGAAAAAGTAGTAATTGATATTATTATTGCGAATAAAAATTGCCCTTATTCTGACTTTCATTCGAATTGTCAAATCGTTCGAACTCAAAGTTTTATTCGCGTTCAAATTTCGAACGAATAAAAAGTTAATTTTCGAGTGATTTTATAAAAAAAAAGAGAACATTTATAAAAGACTCGTATATATTATAGTAATTGACGAAATAGAAAATGAATTTCAATTCGTTCGAAAGTAAAAATACTATTTATTCGGATTCGAAAAACTTCGATTCGAGTCAAATGTCAGAATCAGGGTTACTCTTTAAATAAAATGTATGTTCAATCAAAGAAAACTACTTATGATTTTACCATAAAAGAAGAGCAAGTCATGGAACAGAAGATAAGTGCTGTTAAACCTGCTAACTGTTGTCGTTAAGAGCGGAAAGACTAATAAATAATTCAACGATTAATGTAAGCTAACTACTGGCCGTTAAAATCTTGCAACAAACTCATGGAATGTTTTTTTTTTCTTGTGAACCAGAACAACACAGAGAACGATGACCCTACCAAACTAGCAAGCAAGAGTAACTCGTATTAGTATTGGAGTTGGCCGGTAATTTTCCTCCAATACAGGAGAAGCTGAATGAACGAGCTAATCCCTTGAATGTAAGTTTGGCGCGAGGCCAATAACCACGCCCGTAACAAAACTTTATTACGGAACCACAAAGCAACCTCGGATACACTGATAAACGACGACGACACGGCAACGAAAACGGCTAAACGATTTAAGAATTTTCTCACGGAACATACGCTCACTGTATAGAGCTCGAGCTGCACAGCAGCTGGCCGATAACCTGTCTTAATATAAGGTTGACAGCAATCCATGAGATGCGGTGGACGGGGAATGATTTCTTATAAAAATCAGAATATGACATATATTACAGCTGTCATGCAAGACATCATGTGCTCGGGGTGGGATTTCTAGTCAGCAAAAGAATGAAACCCACCGTTATCGGCTTTAAATCAATAAATGAACGGCTATGCACCCTTCGCGTTTGGGAGGATTTAAAAACATAAGCCTCATAAACGTTCACGCACCTACAGAGGATTCCCCAGATAATGAAAAAGAAGAATTCTGTTAATCAGTCGAACGGGACATATTCCTGCCCTCAGTATGAAGAAAAATTATTCTGGGGGATATGAATGCCGAAATAGGTAGGGAGCCAGTATTTGCACCTATGGGTTCTATGGTAATGACAATGTACAACGAGTCATAGAAATGGCAGCAAGCAATACTTTCATCGTTGCGAGTAGAAGGTTTGCGTGTAAAAATATCCACAAAACCACCTAGGTATTTTCTGATGGAGCCACTTGCAACCAGATAGACCACGTCTTGATACCACCACCACAACCCGAATCAGAGACCGAGATCAGAGAGGATCTCAGCAACATACGTGGGCTGGCCAATCTGTTTGCTGCGCATTTTGCAGCTAGCAACACACTTTCAGATTTTGCATTGCTTCATCCTGTACCACACTCTATGAGACAGATATGCATTCGTACTCGCGCAGTTGCTAGAGTTTTAAACGATCTCAACACTTACAAATCCGCTGGCACTGATGATATTTCCCCAATAGTTCTGAAGAGGTGTTCTTCCAAGCTGGCATTACCATTGCGTAAGTTGTTCCATCTATTCTTTACAAGGTCATGGAAACGCTGATCAATTTTCAGCTCAAGAAATATCTTGAAACCAACAAAATCCTTAGTGACCGGCAGTATTGATTTCGTGGGCAACGCTCTACTGGTGATTTGATGGTATATCTCACCAAACAATGGAACCGGTCTTTGCATCAATTTGGAGCAAATCTGCTGTTGAACTCGATTTTTCCAAGGCATTTGACAGAGTTTGGCAATAAGCTCTTTTGTCCAAAATGCGTGCTGATGGAGTCGATGATAAACTGCTTCACTGGATAAGAAGCTATCTTCTGGACCACTCAATTCAATTTGTATTGGACGGTTTCAAGTCTAAATTACATTATTTAAATGGTGGCGTTCCCCAGGGCTTTGTTTTGTCCCCGACACTCTTTCTCATTTTTATTAATGATCTCTTATTTGTGATTTCTAATCCGATTCACTCTTTCGCTGACGACAGCATCACCCTCAGCTTCTCATATAAGTTTGAGGAACGTCCCACCACTTCTCATGTGAAACTTTTCAACCAACTTCTTGTGTTAAGAACGTACAATTCCTTTCGTCTAAGCGAATCCTAAATCCCATACCATTATTCATGAATGGCACTTGCATCGAGGAAACTGAACATCTCGCCATTCTCCGTATGAGCGTTAACGACAAGCTTCGTTGGAATGACCACATATTTACCGTCGCCAAAAATGCTGCAAAATGTTTAGGTTTTCTAACCCGGTGCAAGAAATGTTTCACTCCCTCTGATCTGGCTACTATCTACAAGACTTTCATTCGCCCTAAACTTGAGAACAAATGCCATATCTCGTCAGGTGCGCCTAAAACTACCTTGTATCAGCTAGATAGAATTCAAAACCGCGCTATAAAACTTATCGGTGACGCAAATATAGCGAAATCAATAGATTCGCTTGAACACCGTAGGAGCGTTTCCTGATTGTTAATGTTTTATCGCTTCTTCTACCAGCGGTGCTCAAGAGAAATAGCCAGCTGCATGCCACCTCTCCTTGAATTGCTCATCAGTTTACCCTCAAGCCAAGAACTCGCCCTAAATGCAGGAAGAGTAATTCTTGGGGCTGAGATGTCGGGCGTAGAAGAGAAATCTCATAGAACGGGGAACGCGATGATGAATATAGAGGCTCAACAAATGACCGAAAACCACACTATGCTGTCGCCACCAAGTATAGACGAAGTTAGCAGAACGATAAATCAGCTCAAAAATAATAAGGCCTCGGATAGGATCCCAGTGGAACTGATTAAAACAGGAAGTCTCGCCATACACCAAGCAATTTATAAAATAATAGTGCAAGTATGGGAGAAAGAAGCGATGCCAAAAGACTGGCGAAGAGGCATCCTGTGCCCCATACATAGGAAAGGAGATATCACAACATGTAGCCATAATCGTGGAATAACGTTGTTGAGTCCCGCTTTTAAGATTTTCTCCTCTAGGCTACAAGATAGGATAGCCTCATATGCTAAGGTCATAATTGGTCCATACCAGTGTGGCTTTATCCCAGACAAATAAACAGCTGATCAGATTTACACCCTTAGACAGGTGATGGAAAAATGTCTAGAGTTTCAAAACTCACTACACCATCTTTTTATAGAATTTATCGCGTTAGGTTGACCATGACAAATTTTATTAGCCAAGTAATAAAAATATCCGGATAACTATCATGACAACATCTATAACGGGCTCCGACAAGGAGATGGACTGGCCTGCGTCCTCTAAAACCTGGCGTTGAAGAAAGTGATCCGAGACTCTGAGGTAACGGCGAGAGAAACAATCCTCTATAAGTCCATTCATATACTGGCTTACGCAGATGACATTGACATCGTTGTTAGTAACAAAAGAGCTCTAGAGGAAGCTTTCATCCAAATCGAGCGGGCGGCACGATATCTGAGGCTGGCACATAAATGAGAGCAAAACAAAGTACATGGTAGCCACGTCTGCAAGCAGAACATCCAACATTGGTCCCTGAATTCTAGTAGTGGAGCGCGATTTTGAAGTAGTGCAATCCTTTAACTATATCGGGTCAACTGTAGTAGCCGATAACAGCATGAAACCAGAAATACACGCACGGTTGCTTAAAGCCAACAAAGACTACTATTGTCTGTCAAAAGTCTTCAAATCCAGGAGCTTAACCATAACATCAAAGCTGCTGGTGTATAAGATAATGGTGATACCAGTACTTACATAGGGGTCCTGGACTTAAGTGCTTAGCAAAAAGCATTCTGACCTGAAGTCTTACGGAGAATTGTTGGCCCCCGTATGTGAGGAAGAACGATTCCGGAGACGCTATAATGATGAGATTTACCGTGATGTCGACATCGTTAAGAGAATTAAGCTCGGAAGGCTCCGGTAGGCAGGATACTTAGCTCGCATGAGCGAAGAGCTCGAAAAGTCCTTTGTGGTAGGATTTATGGAAAACGACAGCGAGGCCAGCCAAGCCTACGCTAGAGGGATGGCGTAGACGAGGAATTGGGGACCGCTGGATGGATTTTTTGCGGGAGGGAACCATGGAGCCAAATATAATGAATAACTCTGCACTTTCAGATTGCGCGATGCTTTCGCCTGTACCTCCGAGTATCGAAAAATCTATGGGCCAGATCTACTTTCGTACTAAAACAGTTGCTAAAGTTCTAAGCGTACACTAATACGCTGGGCCATATGGTATTCCCCTAATAGTTCTGATGAGGAGTCTTTCATCGCTGGGAGCATCATTACGTACGGTTATTCACCTATCATATTCTTCCTCTGCAGTTGGACAACAGCATTTGTTCTTGTGTTCTTTCTTTCCTTCTCTTTAAGTTTATGGATGTGAGATCTGAAGCAGCACATCATTGAGCGCAAAACAAATTACGAAAGTATCGTACAATTAACTGTTGTAAAGCAAAAATTGGAAGTAGTGCATTTCTTTACCATTTTTTATATAGGTACATGCCCTTATAATGCTAAGCAAAGCTTTGGCTTTAGGATTTTAGGGAATTTATGCCATGTGTCCTGCGGATATAAACAGTAAGGTTCGCCGTTTCTTGAACCATTCAGTACAAAGTCTACTATAGTTTATATAAGGTTTTGTTTATGAGAACAAAATATTTTCACCGCTTTACAAGGAAACAAGCTGACAAACAACCCTAAAAATTGCTAGTTTTAGTTCCTTTGAAAACAACAATCGCCTTGGTTACTCTTATTTCGACATTTAAAAAAAATCTTTCCGGTTGTTTGTGTTTAAGAACCGTAACGAATTAAAAATGGCCAGTAAACACTTGCAAAGTCTACTACACCCAGTTCAATAAAACTATATTCCCCAACTATTCATAAGACTAGAACAAATATTACAACTTAACTTGCAACTAATGCTTTATACACAACTGTACTTACTTGGGCTAAATGATCGGCTTCTGCTGCGGTCAAAACGACGACGCCAATCACGACTATTTCGCCTATAAGGCGACGGCGATCGCCGTTTTGGCCGGTAATCATCTCGAAAGCGATCATGATGATATTGTTCTCCCCTGTCGCGGTAGTTTCTACTGTAAAAAGGAAGAAGGAGGAACAAACATTACTTGTCAAGTCAGATTTAAAAAAAAAAGTTTATTAAAGAAAACATACTTAGTTGGACGACCCATATAAACGCCTGGAGTTGGCGTATGAGGTCTCTGAGTAATCGAATAGTCAACGCGTATTCGACGGTCATCAATTTCCATGCCAGAGCATTCATCTTTAGCTGCTTTTGCATCAGCCATGTCCTCATAATAGACAAAGCAGAAGCCTCGAGAGCGACCAGTCTGTTTAGTATTAAAAAAAACAATATAATTTATGTTTGCAAAGGCATATACTTAGTATAAAAAAAAGGAAAAAGAAGAATTGTATCCAGAATCCTTTACTGTAACAGCGTTAACTTATGATGTGACAGTCTAAATCTCCGATAAAGATTTCTTTTAGCCAATTGTTACAAAATATGCAGAATTTTTCATAGCACCTTTCTTGAGTCCATGGCTTTTAGAACACGGTTGTACAAGAAAATATATTCACCACCTACACTACTCACCTGAGCATCTATTACCACTTGTATCCGTTCAATTGGTCCAAACTTAGAAAATATTTCACGGATTTTCTGCTGCGTTGTATAAACGCTTAGACCAAATATGCCAATGCATCGACTCTGTACAGGCTTTTCCTTAATTAAAAAAGCAAATTTGAAATTTTTCTGTTAAATTGAATTTGGTTGTTCAAACTTACTCGAGTTCCACGTCGCTTTGGATCATACGGACTGCGTGAACGTGACACACGTCGACTGTACTTTGGCGAATAAGACCTTTGTTTTTGAAAAATGGAAGGGGGAAATGAGTAAAATTTTGAATTGATTTCAGTTGCATAAGCTTGTTTCTTGGACGAATTGGTGGAAAGGGATTTTTGTGTGTGTCTGGGGTGTGATTCAGGGAATTGATATTGAAATGAATTTTGTTGAGCTTGTTCCTTCTATAATTTTTGAGCTTTAGCAGTAGAATTCAATAATTGTAGCTGAACTGAGCTCGTCTGTTATCGGTTCATTGAGTGTTGTCTTTTTATTTTAAGTTGATTTTTATGATTGAAATTCAATTGTTGCAATTGCTTGAAGGAATGCTTTTATGCATATTTTGATTTTGAACTTTTTAATCAAATCGTGAAGTATTAAATATTTTTGTGTGAAGTTTCGTATCAAAAACTGAATGACTGAAATTTGGAAAACGCGTTTTAATAGCAGTTATTCATTTTTAATTAAATAGAATAAATGTAGTCTATCCAATTAATAAAAAAATACAAAATAACTAAATAATCGTTTTTTTTTTTCACCAAATAAATACACCAAAAATATATGTATATAACAAATAAAAACAAAAAAAAATAATAATTAGAAAGCCGATAACACACCTTGAAGAACTTTTACTGCCATGTTCGCGACCATTACGCGGTGGTGGTGGCGGCGTTGGAGGGTTTTTTGATACTGATCGGCTGCGTGAGATGTATTCGTTTTTATCTTTAGAATATTTGCTACCAGATTTGCTGTAAGGTCTTTTGTTATTAGTCAAACTTATTTAAAAGAAAATCTAAAGTAAACAAAAAAACGATTAACTTAAACTTACATGCGCCCATTTCGTCTTTGATTTGGAGACTGAGAGTAGCTACGGCGGCTTGCACTGCGGCTTCGTGATCTTGGAGTCTGCAAACAATAAAGTGTGGTTAGGTTGCGTTGTTCGACAGGCAGCACCATTGCAAACAGAATGTACAATCGCACATAGGCGCATTTTCGCCGCAAGCCGCCAAATCATGTTTTCGTAGGATATTTTTAAAATGCTAAGCAACTATTTGTTTTGTTGATATAAATAAAACAAAATGATAAGAAATTCAATTTTTCATAAATTTGTTGTCAACCGAGAACGTTCTATTGGTGATAGCAGCGGCGAGTACAAATGCGACGGCGGCCGAAAGATGGACGTTCCCATGCAACATGAACTTACCATTCGTCTATTAGGCATTTCTTTATTTGGAAATTGATTTAATTAATTTGCACTCGAGGGTTTTTTTTGTTTGCAAAATATCGTAAAAATTAGAAAATTTCAAAATGCCGCGACTAAACTCCAATTGTTGTATTGAGACAGAGAAAATTAAATGGAGAAAACGAAAACCTTGTCGCCTAGAAAAAAAACAGCAATACGTCGAGACATACAAGTTGTACGAGTCCAGTCCAGTACAAAAAACAAAACACACCGCACGCACGCACAGCAAACTTTTCTTTTCGAATTTCGATGCTTTGTTCATGCGGTCAATGCTGCCAATATTTCAATGAAAAACGAACTTACTACGTTTACATGCTGGGTTGAAGCCAGCTGGACTACGTTTCGATGTGGAATACATTGGTCGACTCGGTGTTCCCTAATTTTTAAATTCTCTTAATAAATAAAAAAAACTGTTAAATTCTTGCAATCTGCTGTTTATAATTAATCTGAGAAAATAAATTAAAACCGGGTACAAAAGTAAGGAATGTGACATATTGTAAATCATAGTCCTTCGATATTTATTTTATTTTTAATTTTAATAAAGGGTAAAGCCCACCTTATTGCCGTCATTTAGGGAGTTCTCCCTTCGCTAAAAAAACCATAAAAAACTGGGTCTAGATCAAATTAGCTTGGCTCGGCACGACTGTACTCGTTCAGTGGAGTCGATTTTGCTGATAAACAGGTGTTGAAAAGTTTAAATTGTGGTTTGACACGCAATAGCTCCTGCATCTGACTGTAGGTGTGTATTTTCATTTTTATATTGACTCGTAGTTGGTACTTGTGTTTCTATTTTGTGTTTGCTTTAAATATTAATAATAATAAAATATATTAATATTTGTATATGATAATATATAATACATGAAATAAATAAAACGACGACATTCTTTCGTATTTTTTTTTAAATCGGAATGATCAGAGATATCTGAGTTCCGAAATATCCGGTAATTTTTTCTTTGATCATATCTGCCAGATTAGAAAAATTATCGGATGGTTTTTTCAGTACCAAAGAAAAGTTTTATTTTTTACCTGAATGCCTTATAGTAGTCGACATGTCTAATGTTTAAAGAAACAAACGACTACGGTTGTCAAAAAATGTTCTGTATGATGGCAGTATGGTTGCTTCCAGGAAGCACATCAATGAAATCGGAATTTTGGACGTGAGAAAAATTGTTCGCAAGATTCCACGACAAACATATACAGAATTTAATAAACAGAAAAAGGGACATTTTGTGGGTAACCATTAAAAGTGTCAAATTGTCACTGCACAAGTTTTTTTTTTCATCGAATGCTAAAATTCCTTCACTGTTTTGTGAATTATTAAATTATTTCCTATTTACATTATTATTACATATTATGTGTTAAAAAATAATTTTTTACACTATCTAACTAACTTTTTTATTTATCCACTATTATTAATTTAAAAGTGACATTTAAAAAAAAAACTCAAGAAGTAAAATCACCGTTTTTGTGATAATAAATGTACAGTCGGAGCTTTATCTGTCATTTATTTTTTTGTCCATTAACCACTCATGAAAGTTTTCACTTTTCAAAGTTGGCTTACCTGAAGACAATGACTAGCGCTTGTTCGCTGACACCAACAACCGCATACCACTGAGTGACATAAACGTACGTTTGGCGAATCGTAAGAAAAATTTGTAAAAAATTTCTGGAGAAAATTGGATTTTTACAAAATTAAAATAAAACAAAAAAAAAACGCTTTTCAAATAGTGACCAAAATTTATTTCAAACCTTCTGCCGCACCAAAACAGAACGCAATGGCTGGTGCAATTCTCTTCGAACGGGCGCAAGCAATCTCCTCCGTAAACCGAGAGGAAGGCATTTCATTGTTGAATAAAATCGTCCGTGAACAAGAAATAGCTGAAAATGATGATGAGCTGATTCGCATCAAGGAACAGGGAATCATGCAGCTTGGTGAATTGTATAAACAGGAGGGAAAAGCAAAGGAACTGGCCGATTTAATCAAAGTCACACGTCCCTTCCTTAGTCTGATTAGCAAAGCAAAGGCCGCAAAGTTGGTACGTTCGCTGGTCGATCTATTTCTTGATCTGGAAGCAGAAACTGGCATCGAAGTTCAACTGTGCAAAGACTGCATTGAATGGGCTAAGCAAGAAAAACGCACCTTTCTACGACAATCGCTTGAGGCGCGACTTATAGCACTGTTTTTTGATACTGGCATGTACACTGAAGCCTTGCAGCTCGGCTCGCAATTACTTAAAGAATTGAAGAAGCTCGACGACAAGAACCTTCTCGTTGAAGTGCAACTACTTGAGAGTAAAACATATCACGCCCTCAGCAATTTGCCAAAAGCAAGAGCTGCTCTCACATCGGCACGCACAACCGCTAATGCTATTTACTGTCCACCTAAAGTGCAAGGCTCCCTAGATTTGCAATCGGGTGTATTGCATGCTGCCGATGAGCGTGATTTCAAAACAGCCTTCTCCTATTTCTATGAAGCGTTCGAAGGATTCGATAGTGTGGATAATGGAAAAGCCCTGACAGCTCTCAAGTACATGCTGCTCTGCAAAATAATGCTGGGCCTATCAGATGATGTCAATCAAATTGTCAGCGGAAAGTTGGTATGTAAAATGATCCAATACAGAATGCGTATAGTGATTTTTTGCTTTTAAATGTAGGCTATAACCTATTCGGGACGGGACATTGACGCAATGAAAGCGGTCGCTGAGGCCTCACACAAACGTTCCCTCGCAGACTTTCAAGATGCCACAAAGGAATATAAAAAAGAATTAGCTGATGATGTTATCGTTCAAGCACATTTGGGTACACTTTACGACACAATGTTGGAACAGAATTTGTGCCGAATCATTGAGCCGTATTCTAGAGTACAGGTGAGAGGAGTGTGAATATAACAAAGGAAAACAAGTCTTTGTCTAAAAATACATTTAATTCAATTGCATGAGTCATTTTTTGCGATTGCTACACTTTTGCATACTCATTTCATTGTACGAAAAAGGCTCGATATTGTTTTCTAATTAACTTTTTAAATTAAATTGGAAAATCTCATGCTACTATTTTTCTTCTTCAACTTATCACATAGGTATCCCATGTTGCCGAGTCGATTCAATTGCCAATGCCACAGGTCGAAAAGAAATTATCGCAAATGATTTTGGATAAAAAATTCAGTGGTATTCTTGACCAAGGCGAAGGTGTACTCATTGTCTTCGAAGAAACCTCCGTCGATAAGACATACGAACGTGTTCTAGAGACCATCCAAAGTATGGGCAAAGTTGTGGACACACTGTATCAGAAGGCCAAAAAATTGTCATAGATTATAGATAAGCAGATTCTGGAAGATGGGAATGCAATTAATGCAAGAAAGACCAGCATTTTTCTGTTTGATTACTAGAATATAACACCAAACAAAACACCAACAACCACAAGAAACACATTTTTACTATAATATGTAATCAATTCTTAAGCAAATAATTCAATTCTGTTTAAAAACGAAATTTCTTTGCAATTACAAATGATAAAAAAAAAACTTCTCAATTTGAATAAAAAGAAAACTTTCTGCCACAATTAAATACCTTTACTAGTTAAAAGATACTAAATTTAAAATCAGATATATATTGCGATTTATAATTTAGCGATTTTCTTTTGTTATTATTGGTTTGCTTCTAGTTTTTGTCCTTTATAAGTAAAATTTATTGTTTGTTATTTAAAACTATATGCAAATATTTGGTACATAATTAATAAATAAGATTGATTTTCTTCCCGGGGCAAATACAATGAATTATTGTGCACTTTTATTTAACGCGACTGATAAAGCTTTCGTAAATCTGTAGGTATTTGGAAAAAAAGATTACAAAGGCTACAGCAAGAGATCTCTCCATCGATCGATCCCCATTACTAATCCATTACTCTAAATATGTCCTGTTATACGCCAAAGCAGGATCTTTTCTGCTGTCGTTTCTCGTTCTCTTAATTCATTCCATGCTATTACTGACTGCTGGTGTGTTGCGTACGATTTGATATACCATACACTTACTTTGACCTGGTTGGATCTTTTGTTGGATACAAAGGACAATTTTTTTTAAAATAATACCCTGGCACGACCTAAAAGATCTATAGTATCATAGGGTAAGGTGAATCTAAGAGACGAACTACCTACCTAATGAAGAATAGTATGTCCTTAGTGGCAGAGTTTCTTAACTCTGCAGACGAACAAATTTCATAACGGAAAATACGCCTCCTTAATCAAATTAATGCTAGGCATTCACAAAGAATGTGCTCGGATGATTCATCATATTCCGAACAGAACCTACATTCTGTGTGTGTAAGGTGATAACACAAGCCGCAGTGATCCGCTCACCAACTTTCTAACGCTATACTTGTCTAGGTTAAGGATTTCCTTATAGCAGTTCGGTTTGATCAATCGTTTGGACTGTCTCAACACTGAGCACGGGCTCCTAACGCCTTTAATAAGGTTCATTCTAAACTTTTTGAAAAGAACCCACGGACGTTGTGTGGTTTAGAGAAGGATCCTTCTTCCACCAGCGTCACGCTTAGTCCACTCTTGGCTCTGGTCCGCTCAAAGTTCGAGCG
Organism: Nephrocerus scutellatus; assembly: GCA_947095585.1. Lineage (NCBI taxonomy): Eukaryota > Metazoa > Arthropoda > Insecta > Diptera > Pipunculidae > Nephrocerus > Nephrocerus scutellatus. The sequence goes on from OX352762.1 coordinate 6,459,459, forward strand.
CATCCACCCAGCAGCATAACTACCTCTGAAAAAGAGCTATTTGCTCAGTTGTGAGGGGGTTAGTTGTCAAGTCGGTGGGGACAACAACCAACCTGACGGTACTGGCCACTTGGCTTAAAGTGAGGACATGAGGTAAAGGTCCTGCCCTCGCGTTCTTGTCAACCGATGTCGGTGTCCTCTGCCCTGATGATTTTCTTCACGCCAAATGGAAGGGCGGCTTTGACAAAAGCAACAGCTCATTTTCCCTTTTTAACTTCTTTGGGCGCCGTGGCTCAGTGGAAATGCACATGGCTACTGAGCAGCAGGTTCGTGGTTCGAATCCCAGTGACACCAAAAGTATTTCCCACGGTATCCCACCTCTCGCGAATGGATGACAAACGTTCCGAGTAGAAAATAACTTGTCACAAAAAGCTTCTCAATTCATCGTCCGCTCCGGCCTTAAATTGTAGGTCCCTTTCATTTGTGTCCAAAAATATACATGCGCAACACAAATGGTCGCGAGAAGCTAGGCCTTGGACCGCAATGGTCTGTCGCGCCAAATATTATTGTTACTTAATATTATATTAACTTCGCGTGCCCGTGGATGGCTGGCTGGCTGCTGGGCAGAATCTTGTGATCAATTTTTAACACACTTCCTAAAGTCAGATTTTATTCAAACTTTGCACACATGTGTATTTCCCATGACAATACTTTCTATTAAAATTTGAGATCGATCGGGAGGCTCCCATACAAATTTTTTCCATATAGCGTCAGCATCAGTTCATATCATACTATAACGCTTCCTAACACAATGTCGCTTCGGCTTCAACGTTTAGTTTGGCAAACGTAAAGAAAAAACGTAATGTTACGTAACGAAGCTACAAACAGAAGCTCTAGTTCAAAAGTGCTGAACATTTGCTTTGCCTGACAGTTCAAAGCAGAGAAATGTCATATAGAGAAAAGCGAAGACGAAGCTGAAGCGTGTTTGTGTTTCAGGCATTATTTTCAGAGGTTCGTTCTTCATTACTTTGCCAAGCTCTGTTTTTCCTGATCACTACAATCCGCAGGCATTTAAAGCACAAGCTCACAGACACGCCAATCCACTTTTCCGCAGACTGTCTCTGTAATCAAAAGCTCTAAATTTTGATATGAAATTTTCAATGAGGAAGCTTTGCTCTTCGAGCCAATGGTTCGCACTCGAAGGAAATCTTATTACGGGTATCAGGTCCACCCCAACCATTATTAAAACAACCATCCAGCCAACCAACTAAACAGAGGGGCGAACATTAGCTGTTTTGTGTCATGTACACTGCGGTTGACTAAATTAGAAGCACATCATTATGGGAGATAAAATAGATATTTCTCCAGTTATACATATATAAGGAAAGAAAAAACAAATGATGGTGAAAGTTAGTTTATGGTAAATAAAAAATCCAGTCTTCAGAACAAGATATCAAGTACATTAGAGACATTAGTCAGAATGGCATGTATTTAAATTGGTTCATTTGATTAGAATCAGCTTATAAATGAATGAAAATATTCTGATTTTTTTTTTTAAATTCATACCGCAGATTTAATTTTTGATAATGTGTAGAACAAACTTTCTTCAAGTAAAGCTAAAAAATTCGATCTATAATGCAGTTGAACAATGAGGCCAAGTAATCGAGTGAAATCTCCTTCCAGGCAAGTTTAACGGCATCGATCAGCTCTTCCTTGTCATCGTATTGTTTTCCATCTTTGTACACTTTTCGTGTGAGCCAGCCCCAGATATTTTCTTTAATGTTAAGGTCTGGCGAGTATGGAGGCCATGGTAAAAGTTCAACATTTTCACTGGCAACAAACAACTAAGCAATGCGAGCGGTGTGTGTAGAAGCGTTGTCGCAATACCACTAAGTCGATGGTGCCCTAATAAGATATTGCAGCACAAACAATAACACCCCCTTATCTGCTATGATTCCAGTTTAAAAAGAGCTCCTCTTTTCTTAGATCGTAGATCTAAATTGAACTTTTGTCGTCAGAAAAGACCCCTTTTTCCAGTTTTTCTAACTTTCTTGCACATCTCAGGTCATGTGGTCTTTTGCGAATTGTAAGTGTTGTATCTTTCGCGCAGCATTAAGTGGTGTTTTTTTCTTTAGCTTTAGTTGCTTGAGGTGTTTGGCACTACGAATCATATGACGAACGGTAGATTTATTTGCAGTAAAACAAGCTATCGATTTTAGCTGAATTTGATGCTAGTCTGACAATTCCGTTTTTCCGTTGGTGTAAGGGCAGTAGAAACGCATTTCCTTTGTAATTTATTCCGTACATTTTCGGATCTTTTAAAGAATTGCCAACAGCATCTTCACTACGATTGATCTTGCAAGCGATAGATAGCACGCTTAGAAAAGGCTTCTAAATGGTAAACATATATGTTTGCTTTTTCTGACAAGTCAACCAATTTTTTTACCTATTCTTAAAACAAACTAAGGCAAAACCTTTCTTTTTTACAAAATTAACTTTTTATACAAAGAACAATGAGACACTTCACAAATAATGATTGTACTTCGACTGCTTCTAATCTAATGAACCATTTTAAATACATACCAATCTGAATAATTCAGTTAAAGTGTCAAAAAACTACCGTTAGCTTGTTCAGGGAGTCCTCCCTTGGCAATAAGTCTCTAAAAAAAAAAATTTAGTTTTCACCATTGCGTTCAACATGAACCACTGTTTCTTTCACTATTTTCTTTTTTTCTTTCACAGCCATATAATGAGAGAAAGATAACTATAAAATTGTCTATATTAACTGCGCATGCCCGTGTGTTTGTTTGTTTGTTTATCGTTTAATCTCGCGATCAAGTTTTAAACCACTTTCCAAAGTTAGATTTCACTGAAATTTTGCATACATGCATATCTCCGATGACAACACTTCATATTAAAATTCGGGTCCCCTGGGTCGTCGGGGTCGGGGGGCTCCCATACAAATATGTTACAAAATTTACCCCATTTTCTTCAAATTTTATATAGATGTGTATCTCCGATGGACAACACTTTTTGTAAAAATTTGTAAGTGATTGGGCCCCGAGGTCGGGCGCACCCATACAAATGTTATAAAAAAAGTTCCCGATTTTCTTCTAATTTCATACTCCTTTGTATCTCCGATTAGAGAGTTTATAGGAAAAATTTATATTTTATTGGGATGTTTTTTTACTTCTCAAAATTGCCTGCTTCTAATCTAGTGAATCGCAGTGTACATACACGAACAGAAATCGATTGCACGATGGTCATGTTTGGTGCTGGTGTTTGTCGTCATATTGAGAGAAAGAGTGTACCATAGAAAAATAGTCGTTTGCGAGTCTGCTGCTGCTGTTGGAGTCCATCCGTCGCGTCGCATCGCCAAGTGTCGTCGTATCGATTCTGATTTCTGTAAGAAAAATAAATAAAATATAGAAATAATTTTCAATCTGAAGGTTTAAAGTTAAGAATAGAATGAAATAAAAAAGTAACAAATAACACTAAACGCCTTTCGGAAGGACTTGGATGCACGAAGTATTTATATTAAAGTGAAGGTGTATAGTTGTGTTGGTATGATCCTGGTGGAAAATTCAAATTAAATTATGTACATGCAATACTCAAAGGATTAACCAGATATTTGATTTTTATGAAATTCAAATTTTGTGTAATTTTTGGCAAATTTCCTTCTGTCATAAATACTCACGTAAAAGACGACACGAAAAAGGATAAAAGGATATTTTTCACATTACGCATGCATCCAACCAGCAGTACGTAAATAGGAAAAGTTAGTATACCAAATTTTACTAAAGAAGAAGAAGAAGAAGAAGAAAACCAAAAAAAAAAAACGTTTTAATTTCAGGATACGATTCGTGTTTTTTTTTCTTAAGGCTTCGAAGCAAAATCAGGGTCAGTGGGAATTTTGGTCGTTCGGTATGTAAGGTGCTCTACTCGTACTACTCGTTCATACTCAGAATAGCACATCGGTACATAATAATTGCAGCAAAGTACAAGTACGATAATCCTTTGGGATGACGGCAAAAGGCGAAAGAAAACTTCCTTATCGTCGTCGTTTTTCCAATTTATGTAATTGCACTGAGCTCATTTTTATCGGGGAAAATGAATGACAACGACTTCCGTCTCTTTTCCTTCGTCGTTCCCATCGCTTAAGTGTCGCATTAGTTTTCATCGTTCTTGAGTTTAATTGTCATGAAGATAATGCCAAGAGGAAAACCAGGAAAATTGTACGAGTCAAGTATAGGATTGCTTCTGTATACATATATGTATAATTATATGCTATGTATAAGACACATACTTCTACTTACAGAGTTATCTATGCAGTTCCTTTAAAAATTGTGCTCACTTAGATGCTGCAAATTCTGTTTAGAGTTTTGTCGAACTTAACCGAAGATTAAGTGATAAGTTCCGTATATTTTCTTAACTTAAATGGACAATTAATCATTTCAACAGGATACGCAAATTGGATACGTATATTGAAGAACAAGATAAAAATATTTATAAAAAAACAACCCATAAAAATTGACATTTTTTGTGTAAATTCTCTAATTGCAAAGTTTGAATAAAATCGGATTACTTTTTAAAAAAAATTATATGAGGGCACCTAGGCACCTGGGACCTGATTACTTTCAAATATTTACTGAAAGTTTTGTCCATCGGCTCCTACCCGAGCGTCGAACTTGGCGAGTTGTAGGGGCTAAGTAAGGTCAAAGATTCTTGAGAGTTTTCTCTAGATGAGTCCTGAAACCAAAGGTTGCTCATCACCCTCTCTCCCCCTCCCATATTTCCCCTCCTACAATTCTACATCTCCCAATCCCCAACCCCAGGTGTTATACGTTCCGTGCCGAGAATCAGCCTGGTTGGGAGCACAGTTTGAAAAAAGCCCAGTCGCCTACAGACTATGTAGCCTTATCTGTATATTGCGGATCTCTGTGCAGATGGACCACCCTTTCACCGCTACTCATGGGAAAACAGAAAACATTTTTCTTTTGCTAGTTTTGAGAAAACGAGCACAAAAACTGTGAAGACCGGTGCTTCTTCTTTCCCGGACGGTAGTACGGTGCCATTGCAGTCTATAGGTAATGCTCCTGCAACGGTGGATAGTGGTTTGACTATTGCCAATAAGTGCTGGTCGGCCTTGACAGTTAGGCCTTTTACTAGCAGCGGTAGGATTGTGACATCTCATGGCCCTTTCACTGCCAGTTATCTTGTAGGCGCATCTGGTGGATGTTCGCGTAAATGCACACCATCTAGATCGTCTACCGGTAATGCACGTGCAACATTGCGTAGTGGTTTAACTACTGCCGACAAGCGCAGGTCGGCTCTGACAGTTAGGCCTTCTACTGGCAGCGGTAGGATTGTGGCACCTCATGACCCTTCCGCTGCCAGTAAGCTTGTAGGTGCATCTGATGGATGTTCGCGATAACGCACTCCATCTAGATCGTCGTACAAGGATCGGCGTAATGCGGTACAGGCCCTCGAAGCAATTCCAAAGACCAACAGAACACCGAAGCAGCAAGCAGGTCGCCAAGCTAAAATGGGCCCAAGCACTTATTGACAAGCACGAACAACGGACCAGCGATGACTCTACGTCCAGACGCCAGAGATCGGTGGAGGAAATCGATTCGATTTCGAAAAGACTAAGTGCACAACACCAGCACACTCAATAACTCCATCGTTACTTCTCAGAGGTCCCGTCAAGGATAATTTGGGAAATGATTCTTGGATATATTCTAAGAAAAAAATCGTTCTACAGTAAGGGTATATCTCCAATGTTGACATCATTTTTTGGGGATTTAAGAAAAAGCTTACTTTGGTGTACCCTCACCCATGTTAACGGAAATTGTTCTGTTTATACTAACGGTAGAACCGTTCGTTTAGGACTTTATTTTTAGAAGAAATACTAGCTTTTTTAATAAAGTTGATATCTTATTGGAGTCTTCAGATATGCTACTTCTAAGCCTGTTCCAGTTTTCTTACCAATGCTAATTTTTGACTTTGAGGTCAATTTTCTCCAGAAAATGTGTAATAAACATAAAGTTTTATTACTTTTTTCTTGTGAACGTAACAATAGTAAAAATAAAAATCAATAACAAGTTTGTGGAAAACGTATATATTTTATGATAATTGTGAAAACCTGCAGCTGGTAAAATTAAAAAACGGAACTTTGCAGTCCCATTTCCTTATCACACCTCCATTTTTGTTCGTACATCCCTTTCTTTCAAATTTTCTGCAAGCTGCCGTTTGAGCATGACAGTCATTGAAATCGAATTTAAGCGCAATTTTGATGATGAGCGTCCAGGCCATCCAAAAGAGGCCCCCCTCACCAGAAATGGTTAATAAGCTCCCAACTATGGTTATTGACACGAGATTGCGGAGGCTGTGGCCTGTGGGTGGGTGTTTCACGTGAACGAGTGGAGAATACATTGCATAAATATTTAGGACTTAGGAAGCTCGCTGCCAGATGCCGCGTTTGCTTTCTTTTAACAACAAGCACGACCGTCGAACGCGACAGGCCGGATGACATCGATTAAAAATCGGGACCGGTGGATACATCATTTGCGGGAGGCCAGGACCAGGTCCATGTTGAAGATCCCAATATGATGATGATTAATGAACTTAGAGGATCAGTTGAAATAAAAAATAAACGTCTTGTAAACTTCCGAGTGTTCTTTCTTGATCAGGCAGGCAACATTTTCAAATCCACCTATCCGTACTAATATTATAAATGTGAAAGCAACTCTGTCTGTCTGTCTGTCACCTTTTCACGGCTTAACGGCTGGACCGATTTGGCTCATTTTATTTTAATTTTCGTAATATAGTCCAAGGATGATAATAGAAACCTCGAAAATTCTGGAAAAACTTGGAAAATTCGGGAAAACTGAAAAAATGCCGTTTTCTATGTGATTTATGTATGAACCATAAGTCACGATTCTACAATTCAAGTGGTTCAAGTGCGGGTAGGTGGGGGTGGGGTGGTTTTTGTGGGAAACGGTAGGATAGGTTGGGTCAGTAGGGTGTGAGGTGCAGCCAGACAACGCCTGTTATTTTAGCTTTTGGTGGGTCTAAACGGTGTCTTGGGGGTGTGTGTCGGCGGGTCCCGGGAAACGCCAGGGTTAACAACTAGTAATACATAAAACAAAACGAGAATGAGAAACATAAGACGATTAATCTTCAAGTTTGCAAACAGTTGACGATTTTTTTTTTGTTTCGTGGCACAAGCTTAGACGGCTGGCTTGACTAAAAACCACGAGGTAGAGAGAGGTCGGTCCAGGATTGGAATCCCATCTGAGTCTCTTTACCTGTTTTTAATAAATTTGAATGTATGTTCGTACAAATCAATGTACAAATCCAAAACATTGATCAGATTAATTAATTTCTTCTTAGGACTCTTCACGGATGTATGGAAGAAATAACAGTCAACATAGTTCCGCCAAAAAAACCACTTCTAGAAGGGTTTAAGACTGTGTTTCATTTATAATCAACACACAAGTACTTATGCCGATATTAGTGTCTATTCTATAGTTTCATGGCTGAGTGTAGTGGTTGATTAATGGGGAGGTCAGTGGGTGTAATGCGTCAGTTGGTGTAGGTTCAGTGGGCGGATGATCAGTGAGCGGATGTTCAGTTGGGTGGGGGTCATTAGATTGGGGCATCCGGTATTTCCGCAAATTCTCTATATTAACTTTGCGTCAGCGTGTATTTGTTTGCTTGTGGCTGGCCAAATCTTTTTGGCAATTTTTAATCTACTTTTTAAAATCCGATTTTATTTATAATTTGCACATATGTGTATCCCCGATTAGAGAATTTACAAAAACAAATTTACTTCTTATTCGTTGGTTTCCCCTCAATATCAAAAACACCTCATTTTTTTTATTGCGATTGCCAAGAGGCTGACTGGTTTATATGTATTACTATTCTAAATACATGAATATGAAATACCAGTGTTTCGGTTGGGAAAATAGAGAATCTGTGCCATATTTTTGCCGTCTTCTTCTTTTATTTGCCAGCGTTAAGGTTAATGCGAAAGGGTCCTCATTTTTAAAGTGGTCGGTCGACCTATGTCATGTGCACTTGGTTCAGTTCAGTTGTTGTTTTTTCTTCTTTGTGCAATTTGTGTATTTTAGCCATCGATTTTTTGTACATTAACATGAAGCAGGTCTTCTTTTGTGTACATAATATGTCTTTGAATACATTCCTTAACTTTTATACTTATACGCGTTCCTCGTCGAAAAACCCCCACACGCTAACTTACTAACTGGCCTACTGCACTACTCTAGTGCTATTCTCTGTAATAACAACAATACGCATTGAAGTGACTGTCATGCACAAAACGGAAGATAATTAAAGAGCAGTCCTAGAATTTCTGGCGAGCACTTTATTTGGCAGGAAATTGCTTTTTTAACTTATGGAGTCATGCCGCCGTATGTTTGTATGTTTGAGCTTATTAACTCTGGAATGCCCTGACCAATTTTAACCAAACTTGGTATACATATTACTTAAAATCTGCAATCAAATAAAGATGGTGAGGGGTAAGAGATTTTGTGGCTGGGATCTGGGGGGGTGACAGTCGATATTAGTGTCGAACCCATAGTTTTCGTGATCGCCGCGATGAATAATGCTGGATGGTTGGGTGTTGTTGGAAGGTGGTGACTTCCAATATCGAGGGTAGCTGATATAAATAGTGATGGTAGGAGACCTCTAGGGGTTTAGTTGTTCCTGGTGGTAGTGTGGGGATTACCGGTAGGTAGGGCTGGAGTCGAGATATTTACGAAAATGTGTATTTATATGTTTGTCTGCAACGAGTTCGAATCTCGTCATTGAGGACGTCTGAGGGGAGAGAGCCGGCGTACCCTGGATAACTTGTCTAACGCCAAATTGAAGAGAAGGCAGGAAGTTGTATCTAAATTAGTTTGGCAGGCTTATCATACATAGTAGTGTACATAGTAGTGCAAGTCGGTAGTGTAAGTCAGTTTGTATGGGAGCCCCCAAACCCCAGGGCCCGATCACTACCAAATTTTTATAGAAAGTGATGTCACCGGAAATACACATGTGCGCAAAGTTTCAGTAAAATTGGGCTTTGGGAAGGGGGTTAAAAATTGATCGCAGGATTCCACCACCGAATGAACGAACGATAGAACCATGCCGACGCGAAGTTAACGTAAAGAACATAAAAACATCAATTCAGTAATTGCCAAATACATATATATATATATATATATATATATATTTTAATTAATGGAACATTTGTTTGGTTTTTAAATCTCTTATACAGATGACATTCTAGAAAGCAAACACACAAAACCAATTTCCAAAATCATCACTTTACGACGAAAGGACATTTTGAGCAATACAAAGTCCTAATTTGCTGCCGTCGGCCTCAACAAAGGAACACCAGTAATACAGAGAGAGAACCAAAAACAATCGTTCGCCAGCAACTCACTTAAAACAAAGATGGCTCAATATGGAGGAGGAGGTGGTTACGGTCAGCAACCGGCTGGTGGTTACGGTGGATATGGTCAAGAAGCAGCTGGAGGATATGACCAATCAACTGATGGTTATGCTCAAAATGATGCTTATGATGATGACGTAGGACCTCGCCAGCCATATAAAGTAATAGCTCGACCTCGAGTTGATATAGAGGCCTCTGGAGAGGTCGATCCGAATTTGTAAGCACAATTTAAAGCTGTGAACACTAACAGCTAACATTAATATGGTATTTTCCCCCCTTCACCAATAATCCCAACCGTCTAACAGATATCCCGAAGCGAAGGATGCAACGCACAAAATTCGAGGCAAATCCGATTTAATTGAAAAGATCTTTGGTCCTGTCGATCAGGAATTGCTCTTTGTCAAGGGTTTCTATTTCTTTTTCTATTCGGCATTTGGTTCGTTGTTCCCACTGATGGGTGTATACTTTAAGCAAATGGGAATGAATCCGGGACAGTGTGGCATTTTGATTGGAATGCGACCGTTTGTTGAGTTTTTAAGCGCACCCTTCTGGGGCTCCTATGCAGATAGGTTTGTATGAATGGCAGCGGCTTGTTGCCATTAGTATGATGAATTATGTGTGTGCTTTTAATATTTTCAGATGCAAGCAGGGCAAGAAGCTGCTGTTAGCCTCTTTGGCATGTTGGGTGATTTTCACCCTGCCATTGGGATTCATACAACCGGAAGCGGTTAAATGTATAGAAATGCGCAATCGAACGGATTTCGTTTTGACCACAACTCGTACAAAGCGCGATTTGTCAGCTTTCGATATGGCCGATGTGGAGTCGATGCAAAATATCTCTGTGGCAATTGATGAGCGGCCGCAAGTAAGGTAAGTAGTTGCAGAGTTGAATTTTGTTAAGTTGGTAAAACACTTTTAGACGCCTTGGGAGTATAAGAATTTGCGGACGATAGCACGGGTTCTAAAGTAGAAACAAAACTTTTTCATTTCCTGTATTCCTTCTAATACGTTGCTTGATCTGGATGAACACTTCTTGTGTTGGGCTCTTTGGATTCTAGCAAGGATGTCAATATCATCTGTGTAAGTCAGAGTCTAGATGGACTTATCCCCTCGACTTTAACTAAGAGTCTAAAATCCCTTTTCCAACGCCAGGTTCAGTCCAATCGTTTGTCGATGCCCGTTATAGATGTTGAATGGGTTTGATAGTGATCCGGATATCTTGACTTGGCTTGTAATATTGGTAATGGTCAACTTGCATAGTTGCGTCGGTTTGGGAAGCCGATGGATTTATAAAGTTCTACTCTGGCTATGCTATCATAGGCGCCTTTAAAGTCTATAAAAAGGTGGTGCCGGGCCGATTTATAGATCTGCGTATTGGTGGCGGCATTGGTGAAGCCTCCAATTCCTCAGTTAGCTAGCAACTCATTGACGTGCACTTCAAAGATGCCTTTGAGATCGGCGATCAAATTACGTTCTTTGTCTTTGCAGTATGTGCAACGCGGTGGATAATGCGTCATACCGCGGACTCTTCTGTAGAAATTCTGCTGCTGTGTACTGTTCCAGTTGACGGACTAGATTCTTCTCCCAGGCTGCTTTCTTTCGCCGGTGAACTGTTTTTTCATATCTTCTGAGCTCTTTATATTCATCTTCGCGTGTCCGCGATCTATAGTATCGCACGCGCGACGCATGTTCAAAAATTACGCCATCGAAAGTAGGGCGCTAAAAAATTGTTTAAAGCAAGTTTCGTCAAATTCTGACTGGTAGAAGCCGATATAAACGAGTGGACAAACTGACAAATAAACTGACACACGCACGCTGAAAAAGTTTTTCTCTCCTCTGATAATTAGGTTCGTCCTTCGGGCTTGCAATAATGAAGTCTTGCATAACATATGTAGTAATTTTAGTGGTTTCAGCTTTGCAAGTTTCAAGTTTGTAAACGACAAATAAAACCACCCGTTATCCATTTCAGACGCCGCCGCTCAATTTTCCCACAAATTGATGCGGGAATTTCACCGATTCATGTGAACTTTGTAACCAATTACGATGAGAAACATCACAAAGACTATGTCAGTCCGATTTTTTCGTCCATGGTGTATAGGACTCCAGTGAGTTAAATAACACGTTCTCCGATGCAGCATTAAACTATCCCTAACTCCAAATTTATTGCAGGACATTCAAAAGGCATTTTTCCTATTGTTGCTGGTCATCTTGATTGGTGAGTTTTTCAGCGCTCCAGCAATTACACTGGCCGACTCAGCGGTCATCACACTGTTGGGGGAAGATGCTGACAAGTATGGTCATCAGCGTATGTTTGGCTCCCTTGGATGGGGTATCTCGATGTTTTTCGTCGGTATTGCTCTCGATCATTCGACATCGTTTCCCGATCATCCCTGTGGACCGGAAAGGCAAGAGAAAAACTATACAATATGCTTTGCCACATTCTCCGTCCTGATGACATGTGCCGTTCTGACGGCAACGCAAATCACATTTAAATACGATTTCACCGAGACGGAGGAGCGTAACCCCGCAGAGGCGTTGGATCAAATGAAGACCGCCGAAGATGAGATGCAAAATCAATTGGCTGCTCAATTGAATCTTCCATCGTTGGCCGTTGGCGCTGGTGGTGGTGGTGGCGGTGCTGGTGGTATGGGTGTGGCAGGCGGACCCCAACCACATATGGGAGCTCAGTCGAAAATATTTGCCCAGACGACGAAAGAGATGCCCGAATGGCTGACGGTACTCTCACACTTTAAGGATTTGAAACGTGCATCGTTCTTGTTTGTCGCCTGGTTCATGGGATTCGGTATTGGTCTGATATTCACTTTTCTCTTCTGGCATCTGCAGGATTATGGTGGCTCACCGACACTCTTTGGCGTCGCCTCGGTCATCAATCATGTGTCGGAGATTTTCGCCTATTTCTTTAGTTTCCGTCTGATCACACAAATCGGTCACGTCAAGGTGCTGTGCTTGGGCCTGATTGGTAATGTCTTGCGATTCTTGTATATTTCCTATTTGCGCAACCCATGGATGGTTCTGCCATTCGAACTGATGCAAGGTATAACACATGCCGCTGTGTGGGCAGCCTCCTGTTCGTACATCGCTCACAATTCGCCAAAACATTTACGCGCATCCGCCCAGGGTGTACTGCAGGGCATTCATCACGGGTTGGGACGGGGCTGTGGTGCGATAATTGGTGGCATGTTCGTCACATACTATGGTACGACTGCAACATTCCGCGGCTATGGCTTGATGTGTTTGGTCGTCTTGGGTGCGTTTATATTCATAAATTTCTATCGCAAGGAGCAAGGATTTATATCGGAAATACCCGTTGCCGAGGATCCACGTCAGGTGAGTGAACTTTTCTTACATTGATGATGAATTGGTTACAATTGATTGGGTTTTTTGTTTTTGTTTGCTGCATTCAGGTCGCCGAAGAAACATCTCACCTGGCACCACATGGAGTGCCCAGCAATCCCATACCTCGTGCTTTGTCCAATACACGACTCAACGAAATGAATCCACAAAATGGAACTGGTAACACCTACGGAACATACCAAACGACTGGTGGCAATCTGGATATTCCCGGAGCCAATCCACATAATCCATTTGCGCAGTAAAAAAAAACACCCTGTTAAGTAAAAATATTACTAATATGTATTTAAACTAATAATTGTATGTATACAGTTTTGCTCGTCAGTTTTGTTATTTTAAGTATTATTTTTTAGTGTATTTTAGGTTAACTTATTTAATTGTTTTTCTCTTAAGGTAATAGTTAATGTTGTATTTCAGGTTATTTCTATAAATTGTTTTTCTCTGGTTTTGTTATTATTTTTTAGTGTATTTACGATTTATTCTATAAATATATTTCCCCATCAGGCAATAATTAAAGTTTAATGATATTTTTTAGTTTTAGTTATTTCTATAAATAATTTTTTTTTCTAGGCTAATAGTTAATGTTTTATTTAAAGTATTATTTTTATAATTTTTATTTTCATTTTTTTACTGTTACAATTATTGTTTAAGTGTATTTCAGGTTGATTCTTTAAGGTAATATTTATTGTGTTGTTTAAAGCTTTATTGTTATTATTTTTTTCATTGTATTTTAGGTTACTTCTATAGGTAAGGTTATAGTTAATATTGTAATTTTTTTTTTTTAAATGTATTTCTGATTAATTTTATATATATTTTTTCTCGTCAGATAAAAGTTAACTTTTTATTTAAAGTTATATTTTTATTATTTTTTTTAAGTAATAAATATTGTGTTATTTAAAGCTTTATGGTTATAATTTTTTCAATGTATTTCCGATTAATTCTATAAATATTTTTTCGCGTGAGGTTATAGTTAAAGCTGTATTGTTATTATTTTTTTAAATGTATTTAAGGTTAATTCTAAAAATAGTTTTTCTTGTAAGGAAATAAGTAATGTGTTGTTAAAAGCTTTACTGTGTTAATTCTAGTTAACGTTTTTATCGTAAGGTAAGAAATATTGTTTTAATTATAAGAAAAAAATAAATGGAAAAGAAGAGAGAGAGAGAGAGGATATTTTTCTGGTGTTACGTTAGAAAAATATTCCCAAAGAAACACACACACATATTGTATATATATATACATATGTATATATATATACAAAAACAGTTGCAACGCGAAATGCGAAACAGATCTTAAATATTGGTGACGCATTTCCTTTGTTCGTTGATCTTCCCATAATTTTCCAGATACCACGAAAGAAAAGTTTTACTCCCTTATTGTAATCAGAAAAATTAAATCATACCTTTGTAACATCCATAGACAAAAGTACATGCGCATGCACACATAATACACAAACAGATAAACTAACAAACTAATGATAGAATGACAGTAAAAGGAAATCTCTGACCGAAACTAAAGCAGAACTGGAATATATCAGACATCTAAGCCATAAACCCAAAAAATGTTGATGTATTGCTTTTTGAGTTCAATTTGCTAAACAGCAATGAGGCTAGCCGCATATTGAGCGCAGTACAGCACACCAGCCATGCCATGCTAAAATTGCTCAAACATCTCCTCCACTTTTTCGGCCTTCCTCCACTGTCACTCGAAGACTCTGAAGGCTGGTGCGTTGATAACCATTCAATATACATGTCCTAGCCATCTCAGACTCCGAGTACGTAGTCTCTTGACCAGGTCTATATAGCTACACAGCTCGTATTACTCTTCATTGAATCTTCTTTATAAAATCCCGTCAACGCAATCGGAACAGAAAATGGTCCGAAGAATTTTTCGCTCGAAAAGACTGTAATATAGCAGACATCTACGACACAAACCCGAAAAATGTTGATGTATTGCTTTTTGAGTTCAATTTGTTCAACAGAAATGAGGCTAGCCGCATATTGAGCTAAGCACAGCACAACAGCTATGCCATGATAGCTTCCAAAAATTGCTCTAACATCTCTTGCACTATCTCTTTGGGTTATATTCGAAGACCGAAGGCTGGTGCGTTGATAACCATTCAATATACATGTCCTAGCCATCTCAGATTTTTAGTTCGTAGCCTCTTGACCAGGTCTATGCAGCTACACAGCTCGTATTACTCTTCATTGAATCTTCTCCATCAAAAACCGTCAACGCAATCGGAACAGAAAATCGTCCGAAGAATTTTTCGCTCGAAACGACTGGAATATATCAGATATCTAAGACATAAACCCGAAACATTTTTTGAGGTACTTTATAACCACCTTACACACGACCTAGAGAGTTGAAATTTTGTGAGTATCTAAGTCCAAAACAGCATTTTTTATACTCCTCGTTTGACGCTAATCACATTTTGCATGTGAAACGGGTGAGGGTTTGAATTCGCGCCATTTTTTCGTTTTTAAGGTCTTTTTTGACAAATTTTCGCACCACCTAGAGGGCTGAAATTTTGTGAGCGGCTCAATGTCTGGGCCCCATTTGGATATCCTGCTTTCAACTCGCGTGTGGCGCGTGTGAAGCGTGGACAAAAGAAAATTCTTTGAAATATAGCCGACTTTAAAAAAAGATATTTTGGCGATTATTACCTATAATTATAATTATTATCTATGTAAATGGTGTCCCAACAAGAGCGCCGTATTTAAATTTGCCGCCATTTTGTTAATACGAGTTGTACGGTGATTTTTTTTTGACATTTGTTACGTACAGACCACGCGATTTAAGAATCCAACCAAACCAACAACGTTTAATTATTGAGACCGAGAAAAAAATTCTCCGGCGATCTTTTTGGGACACCCTATATATATAAAAGTTTGAACCCGAAAAACGAAGTTATTTTTACATTTACTTGTTTAAGTTTGTGTTGTGTGTTTCGTTTCGTAGATAATCGCCGAAGAATAGATAAAGTTATAATGTTATAATGTTAAAGTATTTCAAGAATGTATATGTACAATTAAAAACCAAAAAAAACAACAAAAATATAATAACTACTAAATAAACTTAATAAAACTATTCAACCAAATTAAAGGATATCCAGGGTTCGCGATTAATTGTAGCGAAATTTATTACTAAAACCTAAAATTGTAACGATTGGTATTTGTAGGTCTTTTCAAATTCTATACTATATATAAAATTAACTTACTATGTTATTAATAGAAAAGTGAGATTTTGATGGGAAAATCCCCCCCAAAAAAAAAACGATTACTTCAAATGATGAAAAGTGTAAAAAACTGTAGAGAAAACTTTACACGAAAATGCCAAAGCCAATGCAACGCAAAATAAAAAGCTTTTTATTATCGATTTCCATATCATTTTAAAGTATTGAAAAAGTTATTATGTATATATATGTGTATGTATAATGTAAAAAAACAGTTATTAATATTTACTCATATTATATAAGATACTTTTTCAAATTATTGTTGTTGTTTATAATTGCTGCGCTGCATTAGCTGAGCTAGTTGCTGGTTTTTCTTTTGTCGAGGCATAGTTGGATACATAGATAAATATTAAAAACTATCGATAGAATGTATACCCTTATGTTACATAGTTATTATTTTAATTCAAAGAAAGCGGAGTTAATTATTGAAAAATTCCATTTGTTATTAGATTTTGGTTTTGCATAAATGTTTGCTGCATTCACATCCAAAAATATTTTGTTCGATGACCTAATTCCTGACTCCTTAAAAAAATCTTTTATGTTATCAGCAAAGATCCAAATAATTAGGATAGGATTGTTATAGAATGATAGAATAGTGGGACATAACATTTGGTCATTAACAAGACGCTAGATAAAGTTAGCAATTGCCGCATAGATGTGGAAGGCTGGTATCGAACGAGTGACATATGTGCCGCGAGCAAAGGACCGTAACCAAAAACTAGAGGAAAAATGCAAAAATACAATGTTGGAGCGGCTTTTGAGCGAATATCAATGGATATAGCTGGCGCCTTTTAGGAAACAATAGACGGATCTCGGTATATACTCGTGTGCATTTACTACTTCAGTAAATGGGTGGAAGCATATCCCATTGTAAGCCAGGAAGCTAGCACGGTGGCTAGGGCATTCGTAGACAACTAAATATGCAAATTTGGAGTACCCATATGGATCTATTGCGCTTCCCCTGACTAGTACTATGCGGACAATACATGTCCGTCCCTATAAAACCCCCTTCATATCAATGGCTCTTATGAACATAATGATATGGAGTGGGTTCAATAAATTTAGTGCAGACCCGAGATTGCGAGCGTTCCCATGTGTTCTCTCACATGTCGGGTCATTGGTCCAATTTCGTTGAGAAGGGCCACGTTTTCTTCTTTCTTCGATTTTCTATGCTTTCCCACAAAGCCTGCAGCTGGGATCCTCTTATAAAGCCTGCATCCCTGAAAGATTTTTCCATCTTACCACAGGATAAGAGATACGCAGAATAAGTAGCTACTTCACTAGAAGCTACCTTCTGTGCCACAGAATGGTTCTGGCCCTATAAACGGAGTTTCTGTCCCTTTGTTAACGAGCATATCCGCTGGTTCCTTGCCTCCTATGGTGCTTACTTTGGCTTCAAAGTTCTTCTTGAATTCAAGATTTTGCACCATGTTATCACGTGGCTAACGGAATCTGTTTGGCTACTGATTCCACTAAACCTTTTGCCTTACCGTCCGTGAAGTAGTCTACGTTGCTCAAACGTAGCTGGGTTTCTTTGGATTTGCTCTCTACCACTATGTGTAATGGGAGTAGCCCAAGAATTGCCTCTATACCCGTCGTGTGGTAGGTTGTCATGGCCCCTGCGATTAACCCACAGGCTAGCCTCTGCTTCTATTCGCCCTTGACACTGCTCCATAAGTCATCATTGGAATAACTATCATAGTGTGCATACAGTGCATTATTCTGAGACTAACTTCCTAAGATTTTCCTTTCACCCTTTTGCACCCTTTTTGATTTTTGCCGTACTGCCTGTTGGTGTTGTTCCATAGCAGCCTACCATCAAATATGAGTATTTACGTATTTAACCTCTTTGCTGTTAGTGATCTCTTCTTCATTAAGGATAACCGGGTTCATTCGCCCCGGCTTCCTTCTATTAGTGAGTGGCACCATCTGGCACCATATGCTCGTGGTGGTTAATCCGTTTTGGATTATATCACATAGCACTTCCTCGAACTTCCCTCTTGCCATAGTGACTAAATTGTTCGCGTAGGCTTGGGCACAAGTTCCTGCTTCAGCTAATGGCTGAAGTAGTTAATCTACAAGGATGCTACACAAAAGAGAGGTCAGTATCCTTGTGGGAACCTTCATCATATAGTATAGATTATAGAACTTTCTTAAAATTCCACATTGGATTCTTATAAATTCTTGAAAATACACAGATGAAATTAAGAACAAGTTAAAACCTTGGAAAAAATCGACCTCTGATCAAAAAATGCATATCCTCCCAGTCTTTTGAAATGGGAGATGGGAGACAAAGACCTCATTATAATGCAGCTGTTGATCTATGAGAATAATAGCTGATGATCAATCATTATCAAGGCAACACGTTCATAGCAAAAGTGACTGACAGATCGCCTCTGAAAAAGTTATGAAAATAGCGAGGATTCCACAGAAAACTACCTCTGTTATTCGCCCAATAATAGACAGTTTCTCTGATGGGCACTGGGCTACCTTGTTTCCTTTTTAAATAATTTAGAAGTTTAAAAATCAAGCTTGCTCATACTACTCCATTAATGGATTCTGCAAAATACTTCCTAAATTACGACCAAAGAGTTAGTTCTTCGTATGCTGGTGGTATAAGAATTATTCTGATTTGTAAAATCTTTTTCTCAAGATATGAGATTCATTTGGATCACTTTTTTGGGTACCGAAACATTGTTTTGTTTTTTGTGTCTTATTTCAAGATTTGGATGGTTGCTACAAATTTATTTTTCCAGAGACGTTATTGTAAATGAACGATGTTTATTTTATTTTATTTTTGGATCACATTTTTTAGTACCAAAAAATTTGTTGGTTTTTAGGGTATCATTTATTTGGATTTGGATGGTTGACTCCACCTCCACAAATATATTTTTCCAGAGACGTTATTGTAATAGATCCATTTTTATTTTATTTATTTTTGGATCACATATTTGTGTACCATTTGTTGGTTTTTTGGGTATGTTATCCAGATTTGGATGGTTCACTCCAACCCAACAAATATCTTTTTCCAGAAAGATTATTGTAAATGGATCAATTTTTATCGCTGGATATGCGATATATAAGAATTTTTTAGATCACGTTTTTGGATGCGGAAACATTTAGTTGGTTTTTTGGGTATCATTTAAAAT
The DNA here is from genome assembly GCA_947095585.1 of Nephrocerus scutellatus. NCBI lineage: Eukaryota > Metazoa > Arthropoda > Insecta > Diptera > Pipunculidae > Nephrocerus > Nephrocerus scutellatus. Next base: position 6,478,651 of record OX352762.1, read on the forward strand.
TTTAAAGTTTCTCGAAATTCCACAGAATCTTTTTCTCAAGAGTTTATTGAACCAGAGCCAATTTCAAGTTTTTGTGATATACCTTTTTAAAATTTTTTGGATCACATTTCTTGTTACTGAAACATTTAGTTTTTTTTAGGCATCATTTCAAGATTTTGATGCTTTATCCCGTCCTCACACAGATTTGTATGCGACCTATCAGAATATTTGGATCGCAATATTTTTTGATATAATTGCAAGATTTGGGTAGTCCACCGCATTCCCATAGAATTTTTTTCTATAGAGACTATGGTGGATTATAAATTTTTAACACAGGATAAGCGATCTAACATAATTTTTTGGATGTGGGTACAGAAATATTGAGTTTTATTTTTGATCTTTTTGATAATGATTAGATGGAATGGTTTCAGATTCCCAAATACCTTGATATATCGCATGCAATGTTGGCGGAGTTAACTCGAAGTTGGCTTGAAGGAGTTGTGTGTAGATGTTGTCTATTCCTACTGCTTTACCTGATTGCAGTGAACGAATTGTTGTCCTTATCTCATCCAACGAAGGAGTAGCGACACTGATGTTAGGTAGCCTATTAGGGTGCATATGTGGGTTGATGGACGTGCCTGGCGAAGTACAATTCAAAACATTCTTTAAATGTTCTGTCCAGCTGGTTAATTGTTGTTCTCAATAAGGATCAAAGAGCCGTCTATTGCCTTAACAAGGTAGTTGGTGTGGTGCTTTTTGTTGGCGAGCTTACGAGCGAGTTAGTAGACTGTGCTGTATTGTCTACTATCAGTGGTTTGCTGTGCTTGTGTTGTGATGTCGCTTAGCCATACTGGTTTGTCATTCCTGGTCGTTCCACCCGAGACCGCCTTTAACTCTGCTTTGATGGATTGGCGTTCAAGAATGGTGTTCCATGTGCTATCCGATATCCATTCTTTTCTAGTTTTGTTGGGATAACCTAAAATGGTTGAGGCTGCTTCCGTATACGCATTTACTGTGATCTCCCATTTAGACTCTAGGGTTTAGGGCTGTATCTCAGAGACTGACTGTTGTATGCGGGATACAATTTGCAGTTTGCATTTCTCAAGAGATAGCTATCTTTTTTTACATGCACAGTGCGAGCAACACTGTCTGTCATTTGCACTTATTTAAGATTTTTGCACTTAAATGTGATATATTTTTTTTAAATAAAATGTAATAATGTAAATGTAATTTAATCTTGGAAAATACACACAAAAACCTTATAGTGTGTGTCTTAGTTTCAATTAAATAAATTGTATTATAAGCAAAACTCATTCCTATATTATTAACAGAAAAATTACCCAAAATTACGAAGAAAATATTTTTATTATATAATTATGAAACATTCAAATTCAAGTATTGTTGTGAGAAAAACCAAAACAACCATCTTTCACTAAAAATAAATATATTACGAGATTAAGCATAAATTATACAACAACAACAGCAACAAATTACAACATTACATCTTTTATTGAAATAAAATTAAAAAAAATAAATAACTAGTTGTACCTTTGAACTATATATGAAATAAATTGATATTAATAATTGTAAGTGCGCCTCATTTAAAAGAAAATACAAACATTGCAACAACCATTCATAGATCCACCTATATAATATATATAAATATTTACAATGATATTTCAGTATAATATGCATTAATTCATAAACAAAAAAATATTTATGTATACAAATATGCATATAAATTACACATAGTACATAAGCAAACTACAACTTTATTAAACTATTCATTTAATTATAACAAATAGATAAATAAAAGTTATGTGCGATCGGTTGCTTAGAAGCAGCTCGTACAATAATTTAACATACGTATTATATACTACAAATAAACCATAAACAACAACAAACCGAAATTTTAGGCAAATGTTTGATATACATATAATAATATATAATGTACCTTACCTATATGTATATCCAAAGTAACCAACAAACAAAGCAAAAAAAAAACTAATTATGTACTAATACCAATGCACATACGATTTAATTATATATGTCCAAAATGCATATAATATATACATACATTATATACTTACTGTACAGCAGCACTTGATAGAGGGATAATATGAAAATGAGAAAACCAAAGAATAGAATACAAAGTTGCACTACAAATGTTCAATACAAAAGATGTGAAGGGATAATGTATTTAAGAGAGAATAAATTTTTCGATCAATGATTTTCCTTTTTTGTTTTGTTATAAATATAATCTAAGCTGTTGCAGGATGTTTAATTTTGGTGGAAAGGTTCAGAGAGCCAACAAACAAGCCAAGCGGGGCTTACGCATGGATTTAGTTTATTTTATTTAATTTTCAAGGTATACTTTACTCTAAGAGACATACCACTTCCCTAATGAACGAGAGAACATCCTTAGTAGCAGAATTTCTCAGATGCGTCTCCCTAACCAAAGTAATGCAAGGCATTCACAGAGAATGTGCTCGGATAACTCTTCATCTTCCGAGTAGAACCTACATTCTGTATCTGATCCCATACCAATTTTGTTAAGGTGATATCACAAGCCACAATGACCTGTTAGAAACCTCACCAGCTTTCATTTGCTATTCCTATTAAAATTAAGTATTTCCTTGAAGGAATAGAGCCTGATTAATTGTTTGGATTGCCTAAGCCCCGGGACACTTTCCCAGTGGGCCAGACAAAGTTTGTGTTGCCAACAATTTATCAGTGCCAGTTGACACCACAGTAGGGTTCCTCCTCTCCTCTTTTCTCCTCCTATTCCATAACGCCCAAGCTGTGCCAAGCATATAGCCGAGCATTATAAGGGTACAAAGCCCTTTAAGCGTGGGCGAATTACGAAAAAAGGTCATAATAAGGCTAAAGGCTCTATAACGAAGTCTAGATACCACATCAGACAACGAAATAAGGCCAGCGGAGCTGATTAAAACCGGAGGCCCCGCAATACACCAAGCAATTCATGAACTAATAGTGTAAGTATGGGAGGAAGTAGCTATGTCAACCATTTTGCTAGGAAAGAAAAATTGCATTCCTTCTTCATTTAAAAAGAAAAATACTCATAAAAATATATGGTTTAACGAACATTGCAAGTCAGCAGTCGCGTGTAAAAAAGCAGCCCATTTGGACTACGTTAATTGCACTTCTGAAGAAAACCTTGTAAAGTTTCGAATAGCTAGAAATAGAATAAACGCTATATTGAAAAGGTCCAAAATAATATATGACCTTAAGATTCGAGATAGCATGCGAAAAATTTTGGATTCTGATTCAAACAGTCGAAACTTTTGGTCGTTTGCTGCATTGGTTAAAAGAAACTTTGCAGACAATACTTCGTCTATTCCTTCTTTATTTCATAATGGTATTCATTATAGAACTAATATTGAGAAAGCTAATCTCTTAGCTTCTCATTTCGCTGGTGCGTCTACTCTTCCTTTAACTAATCAAAGCCCCCCAATTCTTCCGAATCTAGGCCCAGGTATGTCTAAAATCTATTTTCGGAAACGGGTTGTTTCAAAGATTCTGAAAGAACTTGACCCCAATAGAGTGACTGGCCCCGACGGTATTCCGCCATTAGTATTGAAAAGTTGTCATCTTACTTTGGCAAAACCGCTTAGCAAACTGTTTCATCTCTCAATGAAGACAGGTGTTTTTCCATCATTTTGGAAAATAGCAAATATTCAACCCGTTCCGAAAAAATGTGATAAATCGGCACCTACGAACTACCGACCTATTGCTTTGTTGTCGGTTCTATCGAAGGTAATGGAATCTATCGTTAATTTCAGACTAATGAACAATCTGGATTCGAATGTTCTTTTATCCGATGTGCAGTATGGATTTCGTAAAAATCGATCTTCAGGCGAACTAATGACGTGCATGACTCATTTTTTGGAGCGAAGCATTGAAAACCTAGGTGAATCAAGCGTTGTTTCCTTAGATATTGCTTAAGCTTTTGATAGAGTATGGCATGATTGTCTTATTAATAAGATTCGTGCGCTGAATTTACACTCCTCTCTCATTACATGGATTGAGAATTATTTATGGAACCGTAAAATAAAAGTTGTATTAAATGGTATATCTTCAGATTCACATGGGATCAATGCTGGCGTGCCTCAAGGATCATCCTTGTCTCCCACGCTCTTCTTGATATATATCAACGACCTGTTGTCTTCTACAACCTGTGATATCCATTCGTTTGCTGATGATACAACACTATCGGCCTCCATTGAGTTTGACAATCAAAAAATGACAAAAAATGTTATAAGGCAAGTAAAAATATCCGGATTACTATCAAGCCCATTCAACATCTATAACGGGCTCCGACAAGTGGATGGACGGGCCTGCGTCCTCTTCAACCTGGTGTTGGAGAAAGTGATCCGAGACTCTGACGTAACGGCGAGAGGAAGAATCCTCTATAAGTCCATTCAGATACTGGCTTATGCAGACGATATTGACATCGTTGATAGAAACCGAAGAGCTGTACAGAAAGCTTTCATCCAGATCGAGCAGGCAGAACGAAATCTGGGGCTGCACATAAATGAGAGAGCAAAACAAAGTACATGGTGGCCACGTGTGCGAGTTGATGATCCAACATTGGTCCCGCAATTAAAATAGTGGAGCTCGAATTTGAAGTAGTGCAATTCTTTAACTATCTCTGGTCACACATGCGCACGATTGCTTAAAGCCAACAAAGCCTACTATAGCCTGCCAAGACTCTTTAAATTTAACCATAACATCCAAGCTGCTGGAAGACATCGGCTGGAAATCGGGATCGGTGGAGAGATTTTTTGCGGGATGCCAGGACCGGACACCGTTTGTAGAGCCAAATATGATGATGACTCTGTGTCAATGCATTATGAGTGCGCAAGTTTTTGAAGAATGCAAAGAATGCAAGCATAAGCTGAAATGATGGCGTAGACCACCAGGAGGCACAGATTTTATGCATGACATCGTCTTGAAATCAGGACCGGTGGAGAGATTCTTTGCGGGATGCCAGGACGAGACCCATGAAATTGAAGAATATCTATTTTGTTAAGTTTTGGTATTAAATATTTTCAAATTAATTTCAAACTTTTTGCCACACATTGCATCTTTTGCATCCTTCTCTATTAAATTGCATATCGACCGATACATTTATTCCTGCGAACCGCATAATGTACAACTTAATTAATGATTTGTCAATGTGCAATGTGCACACATGACGCCATGATGTGGTAAATAGTTCCGATTTTTTTTTGGTGCTGTTGTTGTTTTGGAATTAATTAAAACCTTTTGTTTCGATGAGCACGACGAGAGTACTCCGAGTAGCAAGTAGCATGCAATGCAGCATAGAAACATTGATTTATTTCGTCGTTCAAATATGTGTTTAATAAATTGTTCAGATATGTCAAACTGTCAACCGGAAATGTATGCACAAGGAAAGGATATTTGATCGCATGCACAGCGTTCATTTAATTAATTTTTATTTTAAAATTGAACAAACATATTTGCTTTAAAAGTTCTGTAATTACAATTTATTGCATTTAGCGGGATGTTTGATAGCTCCGAGAATTGTGGATAAATATGCGTTGGAGTAAACAAGAAATAACTAAGCTACCATGCGAACAGTTGAGTTGCAGAATGGCACTTGAGTTGAAATCAATTGTTGTGCTTCTCGTGGATGGATGAACTTTAAGTTCCCTAGTTAATTTAACCGAAATTTTGCCGTAGTTTATAAAAAGAAGCCATTGGACATGTATATACTAAGCAAAAAGCATGAACAGACGACTTTATCCAATGTTTGCCAGCCTTGAAGCTGGTGGAATCTTGTGATAATTTTTTAAGCCACTTCCTAAGTCCCGATTTAATCAAACTTGCAATCTATGTCCGGAGTGCTGTTGGGTTGCAGCTTTTACCTCAATTCTGCCTAAGTTCCAATCAGGAATTTAATTTCATTTGGCTCAACAGAGCGCAACATCGACTACTGTTTCCTTTACATGACGTTCTTGTTTCTCAGAGCGAGTTTGATGCACTGTCTGATTCAATCTAGGGGATTGTCACAAAACATCGTAAAAATGAAATCGTTATTGCGGGCGTTTTCAATGTAAAAAATTCTGGGTGGCTTCGCCATTCTGGCCAGACAACACCCGAAGGAACGTGGATGCCGCCGCTGATGCAATCACAAACATCATCCTCATTGGTATGAGGATGATGTTTATCCCTTCCAGGAATAAGTCTGTTAAACCAAAGGAAAATGATTGGTATGACTCGAGCTGTAAGGAGGCTTTTAGAGAGGTATGCTTTCGGTTTTACAAAGCAAACCCTAATGAGGAAACCGAAACGAGCCATAAATGATTGCAATGCCCATCTTCAGCAACTCAAATTCGCCTACGATCAAAAATTGAGACAAAAAGTACTACAATATCCCATAGGTAGTAACAATGTTTGGTCATTCGTGAAAAGAATCAAAAATACAGCCTAATCGTCGATTCCAACGTTCATTTATAATGGCATTACCACTGCCTAAGCTTTTCCATCCGTACTATTCTTCTGGACTCTTCCCGAGAAGTTAAAAAACAGCCTTTGTCCAGCCCATACCCAAAAAAGGCGAGCCGTCGTCTCCTTCCACGTAAAGACCCGTAGCACTTACATCCATTTTTTCAAAGGTCATGGAAACGCTGATCAATTTACAGCTTAAGAAATATCTTGAAACCAACGGAATCCTTAGTGACCGGTAGTATGGATTTCGTGGGCAACGTTCTTCTGGTGATTTGATAGTACAGTGCAACCGGTCTTTGCATAAATTTGAAGAAAGCAAAGCTGTTGTACTCGATATTTCAAAGGCATTTGACAGAGTTTTACCAAAATTCGGTGCTTATGGAGTCAATGATAAACTGCTTCGCTGGCTTAGCAGCTATATTTTGGACGGCTCGATTTAAGTTGTATTGGACGGTTTTAAGTCTAAAGTACATTACTGCTTTCCCCAGGGCTCTGATTTGTCCCCGAGACATTCGTACGTTCAGTCGCTAGCTTCGTCATGAAACCAGTCGTTCCAATCTCTGGCTACTATTGCCTAAGATGATGTCAGCAGTACAAATGACAGTATTCTTAAGGCATGTTCATTTTTCTTCTACGCCTGACATCTCAGCCCCAGGACTTACTCTCCCTGCATTTAGGGCGAGTCCTATCAGTGGATCGTAGTTGTTTCTGGTCTCTTTGTTGCGAAGGGCAGCCGTGTTGACTCGAATCTGATTTGCGGATGCAGTTTTTCTTAATGATGCAATCCGCGCGATCTGGAAACGGAGGAATTCGTTGGACTCTTACATCTCAACTAAAACATAGCATAACAAATGTTGCGGGTTTGAAGATCAATATGTACTGCCAAAACCAAAATCATCAACCTCGGCACTAGCTCAGTAACTCAAGTTAACATTGCTAGACAACCGGTAGAGAGAGTAGAGGGTTTCCAATATCTTTGGAGTATTGTCTCGACCGAAGGTGGAACCGAATAGGACATTGTCAACCGAATCGGCAAAGCCAAATCAGTGTGTGTTTGGAATGATGGCGAAGCAATGCGATCAGCTTAAACACCAAGCTGCGACTGTTCCGTTCAAATTTTGAATCTGTGCTGTTGTATGGTTGCAGCACTTGGAAGGTGACCGCTACTATTACAAAAAGATTAACAACGTTCGTAAATAGGTGCCTACGTAACATCTTAAGGGTTTTCTGGCCTAACCGTATCTCTAACGAACATATTTACCAGAGAACGGATCAGGAACCAATAGGCACAACCATCCAACGACGGAAGTGGCGGTGGATTGGTCATACACTCCGAAGAGGCGACAGTTCCATAGCAAACTACGCAATGCAATGGAATCCGTTGGAATCAGGATGGTAGAAGAACGGGTCGTCCGAGAAGTGCATGGCACAGAACAGTTGAGGAGGAGTCACGGCATTGGGGAAGTGTTGGAGAGAGCTGAAGCTCATTGCCAATACCGCACGCGATGGCGCGCCTAGTATAGGCCTAGGACCCACAAGGCGATATAGGACATAAAGAAAGATAGAAAAATATAACACGCACAACACATTTAGTCATGAGAGGCTTGGCATTGGACGCATCAAAAATTATTTTTATAACTCAATTTAAATAATCACGATGTATATGAGTTGATTGCTTCACAAGGATATCAAAGATCCTGGAGGGATTAAAATAAATATAATTAACACTTAACTCGGTTGTGTGTAATTAAATGAACGTGTTTGTCGTCCTGATATTGTCGTGTATAGAACAAGAACAAGGATATCGCTATACCGTATTTATAGACGAAGAATTGCATTATCCTTGTGCCAGCTGCTCGCAAGCCATCAGGCGATGCACAAACTCTTCGCTTAAGAAACTCTGCTCAAGTTTATGCCCACTCAAGCACACACACATACACATGGTACATGCATACACTTTGCATTGATGAGTTGAAATGCTTAGAATCCTTGTAGAAGAAAACTTATTCGTCCTTAAATTTCGCACATTTCTCTCGGGCGATTCTTTCACTTCTTTGCGTTTATATTCTCAGTGTTGTTGCTGCTGCTACATAGCTCTCAAAAAGTGTTAAAAATCCAAGCAAATATGTTCTGCGATACATACACTGTATATAAAAATAAATGTCCTTTCTGTCATCTCTTGACAATAATAAAAATTCTTCTATAAAATAAGAATGAGAGAAAAAAAAGCAGCAACTCTAAGGAACGAAGAACTTTTTATAGAAATAATAACAAACTTCCATAAGTTTTAATAAAAAAAAAATTTCATTCACACAGATGGGTGCACACATCACACACACAAACGCACAATATGCATTCATCATAATATCCTTGTCTGTGGTATCCATAAGAAAATAAAATATTTCTTTGTGTGAAAGGATGGCAAGATTTATACGAGTAGTACGAGTTGTTGCACATCTGGTGGTTACTTGTGTTGCGTAGCTGGTAGTGGGTACCCATTGCACGCACTGTTTCAAATGTTGAGGACTTTAAGATTTCAAGATTTTAGGGAGAATTATTTGGGTCAAGATCTTTGAAAATGAATCCTTTTAATTTTACTAGAACAAACCCTCTGTGTAGTATATAAGTGAGAAAACTACCACGCCTCCGAAATGCGATTACTACATATATTTGAAGTACAAAGTTTCAGGAAGTATTCTCGCTATTGTACCACCGATAGCATCCTCGTTGAAAAGGTACAAGACGTACAAAGAAACACACCATTTCCCATAAATTGCTCACATTTTGCCTTTGCAATAATTCATTAAAAAAGTGTACAATATACGCACGCATCCATTCATAGTTAAGATGGGCACGAGCAAGGGAGAAAAAAATATATACAAAAAACAAAGACTTGGAACGTTAAGTGTTGTTGTGTGTGACAGTCCTTACCTAACTGTCCTCATCTGTTTTATAAGTGGAGTAATACACTTTTTCCCCTCCGGACATTGCAACAGTTCAGCAAGGCTCCCGTTCCTTTGTCCTGGCTTAAGTGTTGCCGTTGGCGAATTTTACTGCGAAACAAAAGTTCCTACTTGAAAGTAAAAAGTAAATGCAAGACATCTGGTGAACTAAAGTACTGAAGTGTGAGACAGTATCTTATGTAAGGATGTTGTCTTTTTATACATCTCTATTGTTACTTTCTGAAGAAACAAATTTAACTTTTAACGGTTGATTGTTTGGAGTTCTTTCCTTTGTCAAGACATTGTCTAACTTTGAAAAAATTACAGATCGTTGTTAAAGCGACGAGAAATTTTATAAAAAGAACCAGACAAGTAATGGACTTGTAACTTATTCCAATCATAACTCTCTAAATTGGTTATTATTAACCTGACAGACTACATCCCTCCAAGAGATGAGTATAACTGTCGCCTCATAAAATAATATACTCGTAGTAGAGGAACAAATACAAAATACCGGCAACAAAGTGGTATCGACGATAATAGCTAGACATTTGCAAAGTGCTCTTGGGACATTTCTGAGAAACGAAAAAGCTGGATTTCCTTCAAATTGTTCCCTTGCTGATCAAATCAAGACTGTGCTTACAATCATCTAACAGTCACTAGAGTATCGTTCTTCCCTGTATATGGTCTTTGTAGACTTTGAATGACCTTTCGTCAGTATGTGACATGATGTCACAGATCCTGGCTGACTAGAGTGTTTCCAGAAAAACTCAGCAACAATACCAAGGAGAGGAAATGGAACACCTTTTATAGTCTAGAAGATTTGGAATATGACGATGACATCTGTCTTTCGGTACAATCGTTGGGTGACATGTGAACCTAACGCTCTTGCGTCCCACGCTAGTCAAGCGTCTACACATCAACGTGAGAAAGACTAAATTACTGCGTGTCAATGCTAGTGGCAAATTGGATCTTTCGATCAATGGACACAGAATAGATGAAGTTGAGAATTTTTGCCAATTTGGCAGCCGAATGTCAAAAATGGCGGCACTCTCGCGTAAACGAAGCGCAACACATGTATAGCACCCTAAATAACATCTCGAACTCTTCACAGATATACTGGAATCTCAGGCTTCCGGGATATCTGTTACTATTAGATCTTCAGATCTAATATCGTCTTAGTCTTTTTGTATTGATGGGAAACTTGGGCATAGAAACAATTGCAACCCATCCCCAGGTGTTCGTAGACAAGTGCTTAAGTCGGATTTTGAAAGTAAGATGGCCGTGCACTCCCAGCAATTTAGATTTGAGGACAGTTTAAGCAGCAGTGTGAAATCGCACTCATTATATTACGATGAAAATGGAGCTTGATTGGTCACACGTAAACGAAGCCTTCAGACAACACAACCAAAAAAACCCGTTGACCGGAACCCGCAGGAGAGTCGTTGTGTTGGCCACCCAAGTATTACGTGGAAGAAGACAATTGAAGTGGAAGCCAGTTTTGAGGAGATACAGTGGCGCCTCCTGAAACTCTGTCAAATGCCTTGGAAATATCGAATGCAGCGTTGCTTTCACTAAATTGATGCAAGGACCGTTTGCACTGTACGGTGAGATATACCATCAAATCACCAGTGGAACGTTGTCCACGTTGTCCGTACTGACGGTCACTAAGAATTTCATTGGTTTCAAGATAATTCATTAATGTTTGGATGTTAGTGCTAGGGGTCGGTACGAAGAAGGAGACAACGGCTCGCCTTTTTTGGGTATGGGCTGGACAAAGGCTGTTTTCCAACTTCTCGGGAAGAGTCCAGAAGAATAGGATAAATGAAAAAGCTTACGCAATGGTAATGCCAGCTTGGAAAAACACCTCTTCACAACTAATGGGAAAATACCACCTGGCCAAGCGGATTTGTGAGTGTTGAGATCGTTTAGAACTCTAGCAACTGCACGAGTACGAATGCATATCTGTTCCACAGAGTGTTTAATACTCTGAGGTGCAGGCGGCAGAAAAGCACAATCTGGAGGCGTGTAGCTAGCTGCAAAATGCGCAGCAAACAGATTTGCTTTGTCTTTAGAGTTGATAACTGGAATGTCATTATAAATGAGCGTTGGAATAGACAACGAGGCTGTATTTTTGATTCTTTTCACGAATGACCAACAATTTTTACTACCTTTGGGACATTGTAGTATTTTTTGCCTCAATTTTTGGTCGTAGGCGAATTTGACTCGCCGAAGATGGACATTGCAATCATTTCTGACTCGTTTAAAATTTGTTCGGTTTTCCTCAGTAGGGTTTACTTTGTAAAACCGAAAGCACACCTCTCTTATCCTAGAAGCCTCTTTTGTATCCCGCGTTTGACGCACGTCGCGATTCGCGTATGGTGCGTATGAAGCCTGGTATAAAGGAAGTACTTTGAAATAGTCCCGACCTCAAAAACAGATATTTTGGCGATTATAACCAAATAAAAAAAGGACTGTGTGTCGATGTATACATAAAAGTTTGTATCCGGAATACGAAGTTTTTTTTACATTTACTTGTTAAAATTTTGTCTTAGGCGAATTTGACTCGCCGAAGATGGGCATTGCAATCATTTCTAGCTCGTTTGAAATTTATTCGGTTTTCCTCAGTACGGTTTACTTTGTAAAACCGAAAGCATACCTCTCTAATCCTAAAAGCCTTTTTACTGCTCCAATCATACCATCCATCTTTCTTTGTTGTGACAGGCTTATTCCTGAAAGAGATACAAGGAACACAAGTATACTTCTGCCAAACAACATTACAACGCGTTCCTCTTATCTGTCAATAGAAAATGATTGGCATATGTTATGATTTGTTGCATTTATGTGAATAAATGTCAATGTATAACATTGTTGTTGTAGAGCAATAACTTTTGCCAAATATATACAAACAAATCAAGTTTTATAAAGGGTTAGGGCTCCTTCCTGTTGTCATGAATTCAGAAAATTCCATTCCATGGGTTTAACGTATTATTCTTCCCACTATAATAAACCACAAATCGCTACATTGTCAACTCTCATTGTTCCCGATTAGAGACTATTCCAGAGCGCAGCACAGATGCTCCAAAATGCAATGCAATCTGTCATTAGCATACTTTGAGTTGCATATAACGAATCGTAGTTTCTTTCTCATATCTATGCTCGTAATTATGTGTCACACACACACACAAACCACACATCAGCACATACCGCATGGGGCCTTTTATTCTCTGAATTCTAAGCAAAAAAAAAAAAACGGAAAAAGAAACGAAAACGGAACAAGGAACTCCTCCGCTCCGTTGAATTTCTATGCCAGTTGGTCCAAAGGATAATAAAACTGTGAAAAATCAAAAACACAAAGCCCCAGCAACTACCCAGGAGATAATAATTCATTTTTTCTTTATATCCCCATTGGGGGTGGTGGTGGGAATGTGTTTGCCCTCAGTTAGGTTAGATCTGCTGTGGTGGGGCACACGCCGCCATTTGCTAATGCAATGTAAGTCAGTATTACACAATGGCTGGCAGAATGACGGTGCAGAAGAGAGGACAAAATGTTGAACAAAAGTAAAATACAAAACAGGATAAGAGGCTAAATATAAGGATTACTTCGCCGTTCGAGATCCCGTTTATTCATTTTTTGTTTAAGTCGTCGTCGGGCGTCAGAGTTTGCTGCTGCTTTGCATTGTAATCATCTCAGTGATCCTCTTTTCGGTGTTATTCCTCCTGTTCTCCAATTTTTTTTTGCCTTTTGCCAAAGTACACTTGCAGCACATTGTCTAGGTTTTGTGACCAATTGAGATTTTTTTTCTTTAAGTTTTTATTTACTTTGTCAATATATTGTTGGATGATGGAAATTGGATTTTTTTTGTAATTGAAAGTAAACAGAAAATAATCCAAGTCAATTATTTTTATTAACTTACAATGGAATAGCGTACTTTAAACAATATGAAAAAAAGCTGGAAACTTTGGATTGCATCTGTGGATCTGTAAGTACTGAACTGAACCATCCAACAATTGCAAGGTAGAAACCTTAATTTCAGTCAGATAACATTTTTGCTAACAAGAGGTTATAACTTCAGTTTTGACGCTCAAACCATGATTTGAATGACGAAATATGTAGTCTAAATGGGCGTAGAGTTTTTCGAGCTGATAGAGATGGTCGTATTGGTGGAGTTGTGGAAATATACGTAAGGGAGGGTATTAATGTTAGGCTTCGATGTTGTTCACAAGGTGATAGCGACATTAATTATGTATTTGTTGAGCGGTGCAATGGCGAGGATGAACTTCTACTTGTAGCAGCTTATAGACCAAATCGAAACATTTCCAGGGTTCCTTTTACAGCAATGTTGGAACAATTTTCTCTCGGATGCCCAAATATCATTTTGTGTATAACCTATTATGTGAAACCCGCCTGTCTGAGCTAATGCTAATGTATAACTTGTATTCAGTTAATGCGACGCTGCTGGACCTGTTCCTAGTCAGCGATAATAACAAGGTTCTTCTCTACGACCAACTATCAGCACCCGCTTTCTCTAAGCATGATCTCATTTACTTTACTTTTGATTTCGATTTAGTAACTGTGGTTAATACATTTAACTATAGAGACTTTAAGCGAATTAATTATTCTTTATTAGAACAACATATAAGGGCAATCGATTGGGACATTATTTACTGCTTAACATCACCAAATGATCAGTTGAAATTTCTCTATTCGAATAATAATAATCTTTTTAATTTACATGTTTCTATAAGAACCAAAACTGCTTCTTCAGATAATATACCATGGTTGTCTAACCAAATTCGCCAACTAATAAAACAACGTGACAAAGGATACAACAGTTGGAAGCGTTTTCGGTTAGACCATCTACGCAGCAAAGTAGTAAGGGAGTTAAGAGCCGCTAAATTGAGGTTCTACTCTTGTCGACTCAATGCAACTATTGGTGGGAAGCTTTTGTGGAAAAATCTGCCTAATGTAGGAATAGGTAAAGTTAAAAGATAGCATTTTAAAGGAATTGATCTTAATCATCTCAACTGAAAATTCGTTTCTGCACAGACTTCGGTTTCTTCTATCCCACATAACTTGTCTCATCTAAGTGATGTAGCATCATCTACTACAACCTGCCTTTGTTTTTCCTTTACGACATTGAACAACACTGATGTAGTAGAAAGTGTAATATTATTGAATAGTTTTAGTTATACAATGATTCAGCAATGTATATAACACACTGTATGTATAAACTCAAACTAAAAACCTGTTCTTCGATTATGTATAACATTTATGTAACACACAAACTGGTTCTTATCATTGTACATTAGCATCATCGTATGATGTATACTGTTTTATAAATTACTCTCAATAAAACCTCTGAATTATTGAACAAATATCCATTAAGTCTAATTCTGTCGGCGTCGATGAGATACACCTATCTTTCTTTAAAATCATCTTACCTATTATCTTGCCCTATATTACGTACATCTTTAACACAGTGGTGACACCAGGTATTCTTCTTGCTAAATGGAAAGAAAGAACTGCCCGCCCCTAAGACACCTAAAGGCGATGAGTTAAGACTTATCTCCATTCTTCCATTTCTGTCCAAAATTTTCGAAAAGATTATACAAAAGCAATTAAATCAACACCTCTCCACCCATAAGATCACATAACGCCTAAGCAATCTGGGTTTCGGCCGAAACATAGTTACATAACAGCCATAATAGGCATATCAGATGACATAGGGCATGTTTTCTAGATGAGGGAAATGTTTCGTTCTTAGTTTTACTGGATTTTTCTAAAGCATTTGACACGGTAGACCATTCAATTTTATGTCATAAGCTATCTCGACTTTATAACTTTGAACCAAGCGATGTGAAATTGATTTTTATCAAACCTGACATGCAGATTCCAGGCAGTGGAAATTAATAAGGTTCTGTCAGACTTTCTTCCTATAAACAGAGGGGTACCTCAAGGATCTATCTTAGGACCATTACTTTTTTCTCTATTTGTAAATGAAGTTCCATCCATCGTTATGCATAGCTCTCTTCATATGTACGCTGATGATGCTCAGCTTGTCGTAAGTTGGGCTTAATGCAGTATACTCGAGTTGTATTAATGTTGATTTTTCAAACATAGTGCTGTGGTCTAATTTTTTGTTATCGTGGTATGTGGTCTAATAGTAACGGTCTAATGCGAAATGCAAAACAATCTGAATGCATTGACATCTCTAATAAGCTAATATGGACCTCTCATATTTCCCGTCTACATTACATTGAACAACACCACCAAAGAGTATGTCGAAAAGGAATGGAAACCTTGGTATGACTTTCAGTCGTGGTTTAACATGGGACACTCACATTAATTTTGCTAGAGAAAAGACTTATCGGCTTATGGAGTCCTTCGTACTTTATGGGCTACACAGTATTTCACTCCTGTCAAAACTCGAATCTTACTGGTAAAAACATTAGCCAGTCTTCACATATGGTTGCGAAATCTACTGCAATTGCTCCTACGCATGTAAAAGGAAACTTAATGTTGCTTTTAACGACATAGTCAGATATGGCTTACGACGATTTGATCATGTATCCAATTATTCTTCGCGTCTATACGGCATATCGCTCGATTATCTCCTAAATGTTCGTACACTAAATCTCTTTTCGAATGTCCTGCTTTCTCGTCAGCCTATACATCTTTCAGCCTATACAATAGTCCCAGCAGGTCGTGGTGTATGTGGCTTCTACACACCTCAACTCTGTTATCCTATCGTATCATATGCGTAGCCAGTTGTATTCGTCTTGAGAATACTGTAACTGTAACATACATATATAGATGCTTACAAGCGTTCAAATGCAGCATTTTGCTTATCAACATTTGATTTACAGAGTCGGCATAGCAATGTTGACAGATTGATTTTCAGGTCAAATATTAAAGGTCAACACTACTTGATGTGTATACAAAAAATATAAACCGCCTATTTTACATTTAGAAAGTTTCGTTCCATTCTCAAGTATGAGCAGTTGATTGAAATTGTGTCACTCATCGGTGACTAGTTGCAGTTACGCCCTTTTACCACTGCCTGAATGTTAAAGGAATTATGACACTAGCTTCAAGAAACTTTTGTTAAATCCATCCAACAGCAAGAACACGACTTCCTGTCTGTGAGGAATGGCAGTGTAGTATTATATTTATGCACCATCACTATCGCCGCCCAGGTTTAATGCACTCTCGAGCCAGTTTAAAGCTAAAGTAGCTGCATGCAGACAACTGGAAATTGTTTCTTATTCTTTCGTTTCGTATTCAGGAACAGAAATTGTCTTCGTTCATTCTTTCGGTTTTTGTTGTTGCTGCTTTTTTTTATTGTTAGTATTATGCAAAACCGGGAGGAATTCGAATTTGCATAAACAGCAACACAGGATATAGTGGGAAACTTTCCCCACCTTCCGATGATTGTTTCGTTTTAGAGGAACCTTTGTGTCTATGTGGCACCATTGCAGCACTCCCACGATATGCTCATTCTTTCTCAACTCTTCTAACGCTGCATTTGTCTGACCGAGACAATAATTTTTATTCGCGCAGCATTTCTTAGAAAAATCAAATCAAAAGGATGTGGTCGACAAGAGACTGCAGCGAACAGGCAAAGTGCACCCAGCACCACATGAATATATTTAAATGTCTCCTGCTTCCCGAAAGCTGTGGGTTTTTCTTTTATTTCAAAATGCCAAATGCATGGCTTTTTAAAAATGAATACTTTCCTCTCTCACGAGGTTTAACTTGTGGCAATTCAAAATTGGTTTAAGGCAAAACACAGAGCAATGTTCTCGGAGACATTGTTTGAGGGTGTGATGATGGGTAAGTAACCCTTAGAGTGCAAAGGAGTTACTTTTTAGCTGAATATGCAAAGGGACGTAGGGTGTTTTGCAAATTTACGACTATGGCTATTTAATATGCCATTTTGAAATGTAAGCAAAGACGACGACGACGACGACGACGACGACGACGACGACGACGACGACGATAATGTTCTGAATTTCGTTGCTGGTTGCTTCTTAATAGAGATCATCCCTGATTTCGGTGGAGTCGAGGTCGGTAAAAGAAGATTTGTTTTGCATTTTAAATGTGCTAAATGATTTAAACATTAAAATTTGTTTATTTACAGTAGTTGTAGTTGTAGTTGTAGTTGTAGTTGTAGTTGTAGTTGTAGTTGTAGTTGTAGTTGTAGTTGTAGTTGTAGTTGTAGTTGTAGTTGTAGTTGTAGTTGTAGTTGTAGTTGTAGTTGTAGTTGTAGTTGTAGTTGTAGTTGTAGTTGTAGTTGTAGTTGTAGTTGTAGTTGTAGTTGTAGTTGTAGTTGCAGTTGTAGTTGGAGAGCAATGTTGTTGTAGTTGTGTTGTAATTGGAGATACACACAGACATGAAAGTAAAAACGACGAATAGTGCTCTGATGCATGTATAGCATAATGGTAGGAACATTTAGACTACCATCTGTCTTGAACGTCTTTCCGAGTATGGGTTCAAGCCGTCCCACGTAAGGAAATTGTTTTTTTCTTTTGTAGGAAGACACAAATTTCCGTGAAATATCAAGGCGGTTAGATTGGCAATTAAAATCTATTTAAAATAATACAATTTAATCATACAAGATAATAGATTGGCAATTAAAATCTATTTAAGATAATACAAACCGAGTAACAAAAACGATTCCATAAGATATTCTTTTTTTCAAAGTGCCACCGACGTAATTCCCAATCGATCTTTGAAAGTATACCCCCGATATTTCACGGAAAAGTCACTTGATGTGTGCAGCAGTACCGACTACAGAAATATTCTGCATTAGTAACTTCTGCCTTTTTTGTTGGAATTTACAATTCCGATTGAGTTCAACCGAACTACGGAGTACGGCTCTTTTGAACCCACTTCATTTTCGATTTCGTCGAAAATAACATCTATGGTACCGTGGATGTTGTTTTTGGACACAACTAATACCATTCAGAACACTTTCTTTGATCTGTGAGCTTATGCAAAAACTACACTTGCAACTTTCAAAACCCAATGCTGTGTCTTTCGTCCGAGCGAATATTAAATCCACTGTCATTTTCGATGAATGACACTTGCATCGAGGAAACTGAAAAACTCACAATTCTCGATATGTGCGTTAACGACAGGCTTCGTTGGAATGACCTCATATCCACCGTCGCCAAAAATGCTGCTGCTTTCAAGTTGCAAGAAATATTTTACACCTCTGATCTAGCTACTATCTACAACGCCTTCATTGGCCCCAAAATTGAGTACAATTGTCATATCTGGTCAGGATCGCCTAAGACCACCTTGCAGCTGCTGGATAGAATACAAAATAAAGTGCGAAGTCGCTTGAACACCGCAGGATCGTTTCCTGCTTGTCGTCACTGTTATAACGCTTCTTTTATCAGCGGTGCTCAAGAGAAATAGCCAGTTGGATGCCACCTCTCCAACCGTAATACTCGTGCCGCTCTAAATGCTCAGCAGAGCTACCGTCATAACATCAAGACCATCTTCGGTCATGGAGCTAAGTTCAGAGATTCATTCTTCAGCCGTTCAATACGTATGTGGAATGCTTTGCCAAGCTCTGTTTTTTCTTATCACTACAATCCGCAGGCATTCAAAGCACAAGCTCACAGACATCTCCATCTTTTCAGTAACTAAACCTTAACGCCCACGTTGTGCTAATCTTAATCATCATTATAAGGGTGTAAACCCCGTTACGCGTGCGCAAGTTATATAAAAAAAGATCAGAATGTACGCTTGAGTGGTCTTAAGACACCCAAGTAGTTAAAAGTAGTTGTTTTTTCGGCTTATACTTGAGGTTGTTAATAATAATGACATGAATTCCAAACAACAAAGCCAGCCATATATGAGTACTTTAATCTTCTCTTTCCCATTGTAACGAAATGCGCAACCGAAACTTTGGTAAAATTTATGTAACAAAAATATATACGTATGCATATGCATATACGAGATTTCCCTTTGAAATTCAAATTGTTATTCAGCATTTTGTCATGATGACGGAAGAAAATGTGGCAGAAGTACCAATAACGAAAGTCGCCCAATTATTTTGTGAATAAAATTGCATAGAAAACATCACATGCATCCAATCTGCCTGTGATTGAGATGGTGGCAACGCCAACAAAGAAGAGACGACCGCATATTGACGGCGGATCGCTTTATGTCACACCGACTTTGAAAGAAGTAAAGAAGGGTAACTGATGGTGCTCCAAGTCCTTTTTGATTAAGTGCTACATCAGGAAAAAAGGCATACGGTTGCATCAACATCGTCGTCGTGGCTGTGCAGCATACCTAATACTGATAATCAAGAAGGGAACGGAAGGAAGAGAGATAGATACAGATAGAGATAGAGAAATTTAGATAGCGGAAGATAGAAGAGAGAGAGAGAGTAAGCAATTTATTTGCGTTGATAGCGTTCCACACATCACATTTCACTTCGAATGTATAAAGATTAAATTTGAGTCCCGAGCGGATGGGATGAAATCGTCTTCCTCATCATTGCATTTAAAGTTCAATTGTGCATTAGTTGCAAGCTTGGAGATCTTCTGTGATATGCGCCCTGTGAGAACTGCAAGGCGAGGACGACACAAATGTTACCCAAGCGGATACAGACAGACATGGCGGAGCGATGATTTCCGTTGCGGTGGTTGCACTGTTGTATAGTCGCAGGAGGAGCACTGTTGATGATTCGCACCGCCACAACACAGAACGCTAAACATTTCATCGTTTGAGGGTAATTTCTTATTCCATTTAAGAGAAACTTGCTTCGAGGCAGATAACCCCATCTTCTTAGTAAACTGAAGAAGGTGATTGCACCAATGAGGGACTTGAATTCAGTAAATGGGTGTGTATGTGGGCGGATTGTGATGCGACTATCGACTAAACAGCTCTCATTTATATATAGTTACCAGATGCTTTCGTTTTATCCGGTTGTTTATCCGGTGACATAAGCCAACAAATAAATAATGACAAGAAAATTTATTATTATTGTGAGTACCCGTCAAAAATGACGGACCACCTAACCTTTCTTCATCGGAGCACCAAACGAACATATGGTGTGAATATGAACCAAATCCAACCATAAACACAAATTTTCGTGAATATCTCGACTACAGCGCCACCTAACGTTCATTGGTTCATTGCCCCATTTGTATTTCCTCGATAGCCTTGTAGCCGAAATGCGACAGCCATATTCTCCGTCATTGTTTGTGCGTTAATTCGTGATCGTCGGCTGTCATGTGTGGGTTTTAAGTACATCATCCTTCTATGCCACTCACAAGTGTGTGCAAAGTCGTCAGCTCGTCACTTGCGTGTTCCCTTTTGCTCTTTTTGAAGTTCATTTTGGTGGTTGTTTTTCTTGCTGCAGTGGTTACTAGGTGTGGTCAGTTTTGTCGAAATGCACATCATGCACATGATGTTGTCTCACAAAATGGAGCGGGTAACGGTTGAGTATGTAATTATGGCGGCAGTCAGCCATAATCAGAATAGGGAGAATAACACAAAATGACTATTCGAGATAAAAGTCTTACGGATAATTGTTGGCCCGTATGCGAGGAAGGAAGATTCCGGAAACTCTATATTGATGAGATCTACGAGCGTTACCGCGATGTCAACATCATGAAGAGAATTAAGCTTAGTAGGCTACGGTCGATGGGCAGGACACCTTGCTCGCATGAGCGAAGATGATCCTGCTCGGAAAGTCCTTTGCCATAGAATTTATGGAATACGACAGCGATGTCGGCCAAGCCTACGCTCGAAGAACGGCGCAGACCAGGACGCCCTGAGTTTGGATGCAAAACAGGATGACATCGGCTCAAAATTGGGACCGGTGGAGAGACTTTTTCCAGGAGGCCAGGACCGGACCCCGGTTGTAGAGCCAAATACGATAATGATGATGGAATTATAGCGATCAGAGTAGTGGCTAAAAAAGTGGTTTGAGTAATAATCTTCCTGTGTATAGTTGTTGGTACAGGGTGTCAAAAAAAGGAAAAATGGATTAACCCGTTCCCCCCCCCCCCGTTTTGCTGATGAATAAATCATACAACAGGTAGTAAACTTTTTGTTTACAGCAATTAAAAAAGAATGAAAAGTAAAGGATCCAGGTGGCTGCCTTGAGGGACACTAATTAAACTAAGTTATAATTGAAAAAGTTAAAGAATGCTTACATGTTACTTATGTTTAAAATAGATATTTGGTGATTAATCTAAAAACTGATGAGCACAACTCTAAGTTGTCAATTAAATAAAATTTTAGTTAAACTCTTTAATTCCTGCCATAAAACTGAAAAGAATTGAGCCATCATAAGGGACAATAAATTCACACCCAACTTTGAGTTATTGAATCGACTGTCAGATTATAACAAATCTTACTTTTGATAATATCGAAGAAAATCGAGAAAAATTGCTTTGAGAAAGAATCAACATCATCTTCATCATCAGCACGAAAAGGAAGAAAGAAGCAGCGTAACAACTGGTAGTCGAACGGAGTAGCACATCAATGCCATATGTTGCCTCATCAATAAAATCATCGAGCTCATTAAGTGTATTAACTGCTTCCATCCGAATCATATGGTGTATACCCTCTTGAGATATCCTACGAGTTCGACCAAGTGGCAAGCAGGCATCACCATTACCATCATCATCATTTGGCTCTTCATAAGCTGAAGACCGTCATCTTTGTCTTTGGCATGTGGCAGGACTAGCGATAATCTCCTTGGATCTCCACTGGTGCTGGCAATTGACGGCAACACCAGCTGGCAGCGCAGCCAGTCCTTAATTTAAGTGTAGACGATTTTTCCTTTCGGCTTAAATGTATAGCTAATAACAAAGAAAGGGAATAAATATCCTTTCAAGTTGTTCCATCTTAGAGAGAGGGGCTTAGTTTATTTAGGGCAAATTTGTTAAGGATTTTCAGTTGGAGGAAACTTCTTCAAGGAGAAAAACTTTCTACTTCCTGTATACTCTCGTGGGGGATTGAGTTAATTCTTAAAGTGGTGATGAAATGTTTCAAATTGAAACAAAAAAAATGGTTGTCTTTGATATGGTGGCGTGGACTTTTTTTTAAAGTTAATGTTAGATGGCTACGATGTGCAAGCACTTTCTGCACGTAAAATCGTTCATTTGTCTCACGTCACAGACTCGGGTGTCAAGAAAGTTTCAGCAGCGGAACTGCCCAAAATCACTGGGAAAGTGTATTCAAATATCTGAAATCCATCGTCTGTGAAATAAATCATTCCAAATTAGTTTATCTTTGCTGGGAAAGATGGATTGAGGTTCGTTCTAGTGATATATACGAGTATTACATCAGTATCCGTCTATGTGAAACATAGCAGAGAAAATAGCGCATTGTGCTATCACAAACTGAGAGTAATTTCTTATAGTGGGTTTCCAATGAAATGCAAAGCAAAATACGCTGGTTAGTTCGACAGCGAACCGTTGTTCTAGCTCCAATCAAGTTCATTATTATTAAAAGTGGAGCGAACAGTCTGAAAGAAGCTGATTCATATCATTGTTGTATAGTTATAGTATCGAACTAATACTCGAGCTGCACAGCCTTACACAGCTAGCCGATACCCTGTTCAAGTAAAAAGCGAGAAAGATTATAAAGAACCCAGAAGATATTAGAGAAGAAACAAGCTTAGAAGTAGAATCAAGTCTGTTAACTAGAACGTGCAGAGAGCTAGCGAGGTGGAAGTTCTACCAACGACTTCGGGGCATGACACAATATACACCGCGTTGCAAATACTGCAAAGTCAAAGAGGGTAATCTGATCGCTGATCTCAAAAGATACGAGGAGCAGTTCCACGAGTTGCGAAAGGGCCAACCAACTGAGCAATTGGAAGGTCCAATAATTATCGACGATCACACTATGCTGCCACCACCAAGACGAAGTTAGCAGAGCTATAAATCGGCTCTGCACCACCTTTTTATAGACTTTAAAACAGCCTATGATAGCATAGCCAGGGTAGAAGTTTTTTAAAGCCATGAGGGAATTCGGCTCCCCAAATAAGCAATAAGCAAAATAAAACACGACTATGTAGGTTGATGTTATAAGCCAAATAAAAATATCCGGATCACTATCACACCCATACGTTAGTGCGTTCTATCGAATATTCACTCCACCACATTGAATACGCATTCCTGGAATACCCTTTTAACAATGTCAATACATCTGCGAACGGAGATGCACTGTGAACTCTGAAGGCAGTTGACTCACATGGCGAATTGATTAATTTTCCCAGTCGGATAATTAACTCAACACTGGTTGTCTGGGTGGAGTTCTATTCCCCTTTTGTGGAACTTATTGGTTAACGAGCTGCTGATATGCCTGAAAAGTGATCACTTATGCAGATGACGTTGTTATTGCCTTCTCAGGAAAGCACGCTTATATCTCAACTCTAACAGAATGCTCTCAACAAGTTAACGAGATGGGCAGTTCGTTATGGTTTGGGAGTAATCCCCCATAAAACAGAACTTGTCCTCTTCCCTAGGAAATATAAAATTCCACATATCTGGGTCTTATTCTGGACGAAAAGCTAAACTGGAAACCTAATATATATAAAGAGTTCGCAAAGCTACCGTGGCTTCTCCTGCAAAAAGGCTATTGGTTACAATGAGGTCTTCAATAACATATCAATCATTTGCTATATGTATCGGTAAGAAGACTTACACTTCTGTACGGTGTGGTCGTCTGGTGGACTGCCCTAGACAAAGCAGTAAATTACGATAAGCTAAGAAAAGGCCAACGATCGGCGTTGAGCGGAGCAATTCGCACCCCCATTCACGTCACTGGAGATTCTGTTCAACCTAACACCAGTCGACATCTTCAGCTGACAAGTATTTGCTGGCGCGGCTATTCGCCTCAGCGCAATCTCCCAGAGAGCCAAGAATGAAATCGTACATTCCTCTATTCTGAGTTTATTCAGAGCTCCATCAGGAAACATAGACTACACCATTCCGCAACTACAGTTTGGCAATAACTTCCAAGTCACTATCCCCTCTTGATCGTTTCTGGGAGGAAGGTGCTCTCTTGGAAGATGAAACGATTCACTTCAACACTGACGGTTAGGCGAAGGTGTCTTCTTAAAAAGGTTTAATGGGAGTATTATTCTCTCTTTCTGTGTTCCCAATCACTGCAGTGTTTTCCAAGTAGAAATCATTGCGATAAATGAAGTCCTGTATTAGCTGAAAGGAAATGTTATATCCGCTAAGGATATCCGCATAGCCAAGCTGATCTGAAATAGAATCATAGAATCAGTCTCTACAAACACTATTGTAGACCTAGAATGTTGATCATCTTTCAAGGAGATGGAGGAACAGTTCAACATTTACCTGAGGGGGGGCATAGAGACGTTCTAAGGAACAGTAGGGGTGGTGAACTCGCCAAACATGAAACTACACTGCTCCTTTAGCTGAAAATCGCTACATGCAAACTCATGCTAAAGATGAATGCTATTGAGAAAACTAACATTATGTGCTCAAAAGGAACAACTTGCGTAGCTAAAAAACAGATCCTGGTAATTATCTCCACCCGAAATGCTCCAATTGTTTGATCTCTCTAAACAGATTGCACATTTGTGCCACAATAGGTGTCATTACTGGGTACTGTCTCATAGACGAGCATGCAGCAAGGCTTGGTGTATTTTTCAATGAATTTTGCAAAAGCTGCATGTACGAGGAAGAGGAAGAAACCATTCTTCATAATCTCTGCACAGCTATTTCTCTTAAACGTAAGCTCCATCTGGAAGCTTTCTTTTAGAATGACCATGACCTAACTGATTTGCCAAATGCTGACATTAGAAGTCTTCTTCGCTTTATTCCAAGTTCCAACTAATTCAACGAGAAGGGTGAAAAATCTCTCGATCAGTTGTCTAAGTGGATCGGTATCCTGCCGACAATTACCCCAACCTAACTAAACCTAACCTAACTATCAAGCCTATTGGATTCCGACAATAGGATGTACTGGCTTGCATCCTCTTCAACCTGGCGTTAGGGAAATAGATTCGATACTCCGGTGTAACGGCAAGGGGAACAATTCTCTATAAGTCCATTGAGATACTGGCTTACGCAAACAAAACGATTGACATCGTTGGTAGAAACCCAAGAACTGTTCATGAGGCTTTCATCAACATCAAGCGGGCGGCACAACATTTGGGGCGGGCTGGGCAGGTAGGATTTATGGGACACCATAACGGTGGGGAGAACTTTTGTTGGAGGCAAGGTCCGGACTCCGGTTATTGAGCCAAATATGATGATGATACTCATATAGAATCCCAGCGGAGCTGATTAAATATCTTCTACAAAGCAATGCATGAACTAATATTGCATGGGAGAAGAAACGAACCCAGAAGACTAGAGAAGAGACATCCTGTACTCTATACATATACAATGAGATATCACACACGTAGACAGCGTACAATATAAGTATTATAAGACCCAATGCTATAAAACAGTATAGCTCCATACTGTCAAGTCATCGGAGAGTCCACAATGATCTACGAGCATTACCGCTTAATTAACTTCGCGAAAAGAATTAAGCTCGGTGCGCTCCGGTAGCCAGGATACTGAAAGCTCGCATGAGTGAAGTAGACTCTGCTCTGAGAGACATTTGAGGTAGGATTTATGGAATACTCTACGTAAAAGACTTCACCATTTACAAATGTAATGAAATTTGAGGTTTATAACGCAAAAAATCCAACATTGCCGCAATTATGAACGGTTCAGGAGCTGTATCTCTATCCCTACCGAAGAAGCGAAATTCCTTTGATTTGATTCTGAATTGGAATTGTAGGAATGTCCTGTCCTTGTGCCAATAAATGTAAGGTTTCACTTTCAAAGTGCAAAGTGATGTCATTGACTATACAAAGAACGCCACAACGCAAAGAATGGAAGGAAAGGAAATTTCTCAGATTTCATGATTAGTGGCTGTTCATTCGTTTTTAGTTGAGTACTTTATTTTGTTTCCTGATGCCTGAGAGAAAGTAGTTGCAGTTTGTGCCAGCGTACCACCATTGTTCATTGAAAGTAGTCAATGGAACTGCACTTGGTGGAAGTTTCCAGTTCTTCTTGACCTCCTCAATGAAAGGAAACTTTAAATTTTATCTAAAGATTGAAAGCTAGAAAAGTGTTCGTTCTAGTTTGCCCATTGTTTTTGTATTCTAGAGCTTCAAAAGTCCTTAATCGAAACAAAAGATGGGGATGATGATATCCTTGTAATCGTTGTTATAATGTCTCTTCATTACTAGTGTATTCGTTTAATATTTTCTTCCTGATTAGAGTAGGGTGTTTCGTTAAAAGATGATGACAGCACGACAATATAGGGGGCGAAGTGAAAAACATCTAATAAGGATATTGTTTATGTGTTTGATAAGATGATAAAAATGATTTTCCAGATATATCTTCTCCGAAGGAAGGTTTGTTTTATTAAACATTTTATTCCAGAGAGGTATTTATTTCTTTGACTCGCACAAGGGACAGTAATGCGAACAACCTATACCTATACTTACGACACTGAGTCATGTTTTAAAGAGAACATTTTCTACAACAACTTAATTTTCCTTTGCATTAAAAATCGCAGGAAACGATTATAGTGTTCTAGGCCGCGCTGATAAGAGTTTTGATTCTTATGCTTATCCGGACAAAGCATTCTTTGTTTGCATATCCTTTCATATTCTTTACATTCTTATTCTTATCTGTACTTTTCCAAGTAGCAAAGCAAAGAAATGGCGGATAGTATCCCAGAGCAGCTGGTAAAGAATTTCTCTTATCTTTTTAAGGACTATGTGCGCTCTTCTTATCGCTGCTTACGAGTTTATCCTTTAGTGGTAATTCTTTGCTTCATTTCCAAACAAAATAAATAAGAAATGGCTAAGCATGGCATAAAAGGTGCTTTTTTTTAACTTTCAATAAGAAGAAGAATTGTTGGCTTAGTGTTTAATAAAAAGCGAGCCACCAGTGGGCTTTAAGTAGAGGAGCTTGGTAGTTTCTTAGCTTAAGAGTATGAGTACACACAATTTGAGATAGAGCTGGTTACCATTTTAGCTGCAAGCCGGCTTTAACCGTTCACAGAGAGATCCAATGAATTGAAAAGTGAGTTCTAGTTTCGAAAGTCTGGACTGGTCTGGAACTGGATTAATAGATGAAACGAGCGAACGGGGTTTTCCCGCCAAACTATACACAACAAAAGGCTTGTTTGATGATGATTGAAACCATCAGGCCAATGAAAAACCTAAGAGGACGAAAACTTCACATGAGATCTTTAAGATATAAGGCGTGAGGAAGACTTGCTTCTTTAGAAGAAATAGAAATAGTTCAGGGACATTAAGAGATGCTATCGAGTAATTATGCTTGAAAGTATTATCAAATTGTAATAAAAACATGTGAATATCGCATTTATTCCGGCCAGAAACCTGTATCTCTATCGGCATAAAGCAGTAACCCTCAATTTACTACGAGGCGTACCACAGTTAGTGTTGAGGAGGGACACTTCTATAGACTGTTCAAGGGCGATGAAGGCCAAAATCTCACCGTTAGGATGTAGCACCTATATTTAGTCTAAAGGGATAGCTACAAAAACTTCCGCCAACATAATCAAAATAAAGTGTGAATTGTAAACAAACATAAAGGATGAATGAACTCTAAGGAATGTTTGCCAGATCCACAAGAATGGAGAAAAGATAGAGGATGTAAAAAGAGAGATAAATCTCCTCTATATTGTTAAAGAAATAACTCGATTAAATCGAGCGGAACGTAAGTCGGGTAGAACGTATCTCAAATAATGTGTAGCTCTTGGACGTTGCCTGACAGCACGATGTGTTAGCCTGTAATATGCGTAGAGATGCGCAAACGTAAGTCAAGTAGAGAGTAAGAGTAACTTTGTTGAGGCGTATATCTGAATAGTGCATTAGCCTGAACGATACATATAGATGCGGGTTTGTAAGTCGAATGAATCTTAGTTAGGTTGATGCTTTTTTAAATCTACGCACGCGTAAAGGGGTTTACACCTTTATAATGCTCGGCTATAGGTATGGCAGAGCGTGGGCGTTAAATTAAAGGAGGTGGAAGGGGAATATGTCTATGAGGAGCATGTGTTTTGAATACTTGTGGGTCGTAGGGATGTGGAAAACTGATGAGCATTTAAGCAACACGAGTGTTGCGGTAGAATTTAAGGAGAGAAGGCAACAACTGGCTATTTCTCTTTAGCGCAGCCGGCGGAAGGAACAGTGACAAGAGGGAAACATCCCTGTGTTGTTATAGCGAATCTATTGACTATGCAATGTTTTTGTCTCCGACAAGTTATATCGCTCGGTGATACCTAGATTTGGACGTTGTTTTATAGCACGATGCATTGTCCTGAACGATGTCTACAGATGCGGTAGCGTAAGTCGAGTGGAACGTAAGTGAAGTAGAGCTTAACTCGGATGATACGAACGTGACAGCACAATCTGCACGAAGAGATGTAGGACCGTAAAGCTATAGCATAGCTTCGTAACTCTTAACAAATAACTGATTTAACAGATGCTGTAGCGTTAGTCGAGCGGAGCGCAAGTGAAGTAGAGCGTAACTCGAAGCATACATAGATCTGGACGGTGCGCGATAGCACGATATGTTCAAATAAGCGTAAGTCAAGTAGAGTACAACTTCGTAACTGTTAGCAAATAACTGAGTTAACATTTACATTAACAGATGCGTATTTTCAGGCTATTTAATTAGTTGCTTGAGCTTCAAAATATGTTAAGGTATGTCGGGTCTTATTAATGCAAGAAGTTATGTCCGCTTCAGTGCAGCGAATGGATTATGTACCCTTTGAGAAAAATTCTCTACATCTTAAAATGGTTTTTTGGTTATTGGTAGTACAGACTCATTTCGGGACTGCATGTGCATAACTTCAGTTTTCGCAATTATTAATAGTCCTATATTGGCACAAATCCATTAGAATTTGAGTGGTAGAAAAAAGTTTACCATTTACCAGAAACTGGATTTACAAGAGTACCTGGCGGGGAGACTCTACCCCAGAGTCCTCCTCGAATACGGACACTGTCCAACTATAAAACATATGTGCCAGTATTACCTCACTAATAGGAGACGACCGATCTTAAATCTTGTCGGATTTATGGAATGTAGGCAATCGGTTGTATAATGCGCAGCTCCATGCTGAGCATACACTCGCCCTAGCTACACCAATGTTCAATAGAATACACTAATGCATCTAAGCTAACAATATATCAGCATTTGGGTAGTAATCCAAAGCCACTACGATAATAATGCCCTGAGTCTGAGTCGACAACCAGAACTTGGCACAGATTCCACTAACCAACCTTGGCAACCTTGTCTATTGGCACTCCAACTTCACGTAGTACAAAAATGAGACCTTATTGAGATCTGCCATCGATGGTCTTAGTTCGTTCGATATATGTGTCCGGCCGGTTGACGAAGCAGACCCTAGAATCACATCCATTTGGAACCTCGAACCATCTGTCACTAGGATAGCAAGCTATCCTTGCCTATAGACTTGCATTGCATGACCGGGCTACTAAATACGAAGTTAGGCGCCATTTAGACATTCTAAGTACCAGCAGTCCAGTCTATCTAACTATCGAAGTTTTCAAGTGCGATAGAGTAAGAAACAACGGCCCCCTCGGGGCAGAACATGCGCACAGGAAACTATTTATAATTTAGAATCTTCTCATTTATATCGTGGACAGGCTCAGATCTCTAATCACCATCTCTTCATCGATATCAAAGCTGAATATGACAGAATCTATAAAGACGAGCTGTACAAAGACATCTCTGGCGGTGACATTTCTGCCAAAATAGATGACAATAATGAATTTTCACTGTCTTATTAAAATCATTCCGACCAAATCCTTTAATTTAGATTTAGGTAGGTGACGACATCATATATTCGGTTGATTTTTACTGTATGTTGCTGGCATATACGCTGATGACTTTGACATTATTGAGAGAACACAGCATGTTGTGACTGGTGCGCTTGCCAGCTTAAAGGTTACAAGGGTTACAGGCAGCAAGTAATTATTATTAACAAAAAGGAACACCTCAGGCGAAATAAAGGACTTTGCTGGAAGAATGGCGTAGCTGGTAACTTGAAGTCTATTGAATGGCTATGGTTCGAAATCGGAACTGATGGAGAGATTTCTTGTAAAAGACCGAACTCCGGTTGTAAAACAATGGTATAGGTAATGAAGTTTTAAAAGTCCAACTTACCTAACTATATACATTCATATTATTTTGTTGACTAATTTATGGGTATCGTTTCAGGCACTTTCCCTTTTGTAGTCACTCTGACGAACTCAGTAGACCACTCGATTAACCCAATATTTTAGTTAAACATTAAAGCGCTGACATTACGGTATTCAGATTTCTCCATACAAAAAAATGATTTTGTGCCTTCGTTTTTCATATGCAAATCAAATCAATCAACAGTCTCTCTATCTGCCCGCACGTAGGAAGAAAAACTGGCACACTATGAACTCTGAATTGCACTTGCCCCAGAGCATGTACCTCAGAGCCTGTACCCATCTTTCTGTTATCCTCTTCCTTCCTATTTATGGCAAATCTAATTTTCCTACATTTCCTACCTTATGGAATTTTTCACATATACAAAATACAAACTATATATAGATCCGTCAGCACAGATAATGCAAACAAAATATGCTTCCAATGCACATAAATAACGACATGCAATTTGGAAAATGTGCACCGTAATCGAAATATGCCAACACGTTGTCGAACAACGACATGCGATGATAGACTGTTGTTACTATCCGCATAAACTCACACAGACCTAGAGATGATATTTGTGAACTGAACCACCATACAAATGATCTTCCAAGGAAGCATATTTGTATCTGTGTGTATAAAAATTCTGTTATTATTTACCTACAAGTTACCTACAAGCAGAGGATAGACGACGACTCTGGAATGCCATTCAAGAACTCCCCCCTCCACAACAAACACAACCACTGTAGAAATACAAAAAAAAAAGAAAAATTCAATTCATACGAAGAGAAAGACTACTTTCATGAAAAATTCAATCACTGACTTTGCTTTCTAAGATGAATGATGAAAACGTCTCAAGGAGCTGAGGAAGGATATTTGGGTAGAAGGCGCTATTTGGAAAAATGATGGTATTGAGATTTTAATTGAATTTTTTAAAAAATAAGAAATATTTTAAAAATTTGCCTATTCACATGTAAGGGTTGGGTCACCTGTTAATATTTACAAATGGTTGTTAGAGTGTTATTTAGAGACCACATCCATTTAATTTCATGCTGCCAAGGGACGGCTCTGCACTGCGATTGATCGGGAAAATACTGACTGCTCAAAACTTGGTTTGAGCCAGTAGCGCAACAATCAAGTTCGTGATGTAAGGTTTACTCTACCTCCTAGTGGTGGTCCCCGGGCAACTATGTGTACAAATCCTTATATATGAAGGCTAAAATTGCAAGTGCGAACGGTCTAGCGTTTCTAGTCTAGGTAACGTGGGTTAGCACCCTGCGGTACCGAAAAATACTCGCTACCGAAACCGACACAACGCCTCGGATAAGTAATGATCGAATAATGACGACTTTTGGCTGTACCCGGACTAAGATTGGTTTCTGGAATGTGAGGATGCTACTTGACTCAGGGAGTGAAGGATCTCAAAATGAACGTGGGTTTCTTCGATATAATTTGGAAATACTTGGAGTGAGTGAAATAAGATGGTTCGACGCGGGAGAGTACCAATCCCCAACGTGTAACACTGTGCTGCTCTACTTCGGCCAACCCTCCGGCAGTCCCCGCGAATATCGCCAACAGCACGCAGAGGCCTTATTTCCTGGCACCCATATGGCATATGGTGAAAGGATCGTATCGGGCAGATTTCGGATTAGAGTACGATGCGTCACGATGATACAGTGTTACGCCCCAACAAATCCTTCGACTGACGATGAAAAAGACAACTTCTACAATCACCTAAGCGCTGTATTCAATGCAACGCCGAACGGAGATATCGTTATCGTGATGGGTGACTTGAATACCAAGGTAGGAAACGACAATGAAGGCCTTAGACATGTGATTGGGAAGCAGGGTCTCGGCGAACGAAATGACAGTGGTGAAAGATTTGTTGAATTCTGCAACACCAATCACCTTGTCATAGGAGGCACCATGTTTGAGTATAAGACCTGCCACAAAGTCCGCTGGAAGTCAACTGCCTTTTAGACGTCCGAAACAGACGAGGAGCCGACATGGGTATGATACGGGATCATCACCTTATGGTAGCTACTGTCCAGTTACGTAATGTATCAGTCCAAAGAATCCGCAATATCATCTGAATGTCTAGGTATAACATCAACCGGCTAAAGATCTTCTCAGTACGTCAACAATTAAGGGATCGCAAGGAGTGGAAACAATCAGCAGCTCACTGCCGACAATCATTCAAGAACATTGGAAGGCTTTGAAAAATGTTTTCACATCTGGAGCGGAAAGTATTGTTGGTAGAAGCCAGGCAAGGCACAGCACGCGGCTTACCGAAGATACCTGGAGGCGGATTGAAGAACGTAAGCTACTTAATGCTCGTATTGTAGACATCCCAGCAGCAGCGAGGATCGAGCTAGAGTCCCTGTATCGAAGAAAAATGAGAGAAGTGCAGCGCAGTGTAAGACGTAACAAATGTAATTATATTAACAAACTGGCCTCATAAGTAGTTGAAGCAGCGAGCAAGTGCGATAGCGGAACCGTTTACAAAATCACCAAAGAGCTGACAGGTGGTCACCGCTCTAGCCAACATCCGGTGAAAGGCCTAGATGGTGCCGTACTCGTTTCAGATGAGGATCAACTCAAGCGATGGAAGGAGCATTTCTCTACGGTCCTTAACCGTGAATTCGTCAACGATATGCATCCAAATCAAACGGAGGTGCCGGAAGTAACAATTTCCCGAATTCGCAGATGAGATCGCTATCGCGATCAACGCACTAAAGAACAACAAGTCGATAGGAATAGATGGGATACCCGCTCCAACGACATCAGCAGAGCTTTTATATCCTCTTGTAGAGAGAGCTTGAGAGGCAGAAAGTTTCCCCGGTGAGTTGAAGAAGGGAATGATTTCAAGCTCCCTAAAAAAGATAGTCTTATGAAGTGCGAAAACTGGAGAGACATTTGCGTTCTTCCTGCATTTGCAAAGGTAATAGCCAAAGTAGTACTTGAGCGAATTAAGAAACATCTGGAAGATACACTCGATGCCGAACAAGCAGTTTTCTGCACTGGATCCTTCTCAATACCCTGCGGATCATTATTGAACCGTGCGTTGAATTCCGGTCACAACTGCACCTGCTGTTCATCGATTTTGAGAAGGCGTTTGACAGTGTCAACAGGCAGTTTATCTGGCTCGCCTTGCGCGCGATAAACTATTAGCTATTATTAAAGCAACTTATGATGGCTCTAAATATCATGTACTGGTGATTAGCGATGATCTATTGTATCATAGGGCAATTTCCCAGTAGGTCAATTGGTTTTTCTTTTGTTAATCACCAGCCCAGTTGACAACACAATAGGCATCAGGTACTATGAGCACAGAGTGCGAGCCAGCCCTGGCTAGTTCATCTGCAGATTCGTTGCCTGAAATTTCTTTATGACCAGGGACCAATCCAAGTTTCACCCTTCTTAGCAGCATTTAACTGATAGAGATTCCATTAAAACAGATGTCATTTGGAATAAGCTAGATGTGCTATTAAGCTGCATCTAGAATACAAGTACAAGGCAGGTGACCAGGTGGGATACCTGTGAATTCTTGACTCAATTCCCGAAAGAGACATATCCACAACTTTGTTCTCTTGCATCTTTGGAGCACAGACACAGAAATGTAGGAGCTTTATCTGTTTTCTGCAAGTTTTACTACGGTAGATGCTCTTCAGAAAACCGTTCTCTAATCCCAGGTCCTTTTGTCAGCAAGGCAAACACTCGTCTCATTTCCAACCAATATAGATTTGCCTTAAAAACATTTTCGTGTAGACCCCAACATTTTAAATTCTCCTTTTATCCGAGCGTGACATCGTAATGGAATTACGCTAAGAATTAAGACTGTTTTTATGGCAGGCTGCGAAATTTCCAATCCACTTTCTTTGTAAATTTGACCAGCAACTTCAATTTATTTGCCTCACAGTGCACCTTACCTTTCAAAGTTTTTTTTTTGTTTCATGTTTCAAGGCAACCCATGTGTACGCCAAAAAAAAAAACTGCAGAACACCCGAAATGAAATGAAATCCTTTCCATGTCTATCATTAATGGAACAGACATGAGTATTAATATTAATGAACATTTATAGTGAACTGCAAATGTGAGATATGATGGCTTTCTACCTTTGGTGCTGTCACGTGAGATGAGTGAGTGGCACGCACTGCCAGAATACTACCTATACTTGAGACATATAGCTTTACAACACACTCTAAATGACTCTGAAATGCAATGCCAATCACATGGAATGTATGACGTGCTAGTATGTACCGTCATAGTTGTGTATCTCCTCATGGAAGCTTGTTTAAGGCCCATTTGCTCATTTCGCGTTCTTTGCGTAATCAGCCGACTCCTGCGCTTGCCATGCGATGCGTCCGTCCGTCCGTCCGGTCCGAACGAAGTGAGTTTAAATATTTAATGGAATTTTGTGGTTTATTTTGGTTTTTATTGTCATTTCATTGCCAATATCCACATTGCCACATAGCCGACAGCTATGTATGTAAGTATATAACTATTATATATATTGTTTATTGTATACATAATTGTTGTTCGTTTTATTGCTCATACCCATGTCATATATCAAGAAGTGATAGCTTTTGGCTTTCGAATGTTTGTACTGACGCGACGGTCTGCAATACAATTGCTTATCACAACAACCCGTCTATTCCGTTAATTTTTAATTCCCATTATGATGACATTCATTCGGAAATTTAATTGACATTCAATATTTATGCGGAGAGTCTAACGAGTATTCGAGAAAGCAATTAATAATCATACATGAGTTAGTACCAAGCGCAGGTGTTGCTCCTTCAATACAAGATTTGTATTTGTCTATAGCAGGCATACGGGTTCCTCATATCAATGTACACAAGCGGACTTGGCGGTCACCCAATCAACACAGAGTCAACCAAATGGATCACTATCACTTTGCTTTACTTATACTTTTTTCCGGTTAATGAACAACCTCTCATGTCTCGCACTTTGCCTCTTTCGAGACCTGATAGACGAGGGACTGGAACTGGTTCGCTCCGAAAATAATAGGTTCTATGGCGAAGGGAAAGTCGTTTGCGGCACAAGGTAAGGGATTGACATTTAGCAACATTAGTGCTAAGAACAGGTGTAGAATATTACCTTGATTATTTTCATGTCATTCGCGTGAATAGACTGATCTGAGTCTTTTATGATGTGGCCAACATCATTTAATGTTAAGAAAAAGATCAGTGGACAGAGATGACTGCCTTGAGGAATACCTAAAGTAGCGTTAATGGGGGTCAAAGATTGAAAATCTAAAGAGAACCCTGTACTGGCGCTTCTCAAGGTACGATTTCAGTCATGAAATAAAAAAGCGTGGAAAACCAAGTGCTTTAAGTTTAAGGTAATTGGTTTGGTGGCATATTTTATCAAAGCTGTAGTCGGTGGCAATGACATCTACTTCCTTACATTCCTCTAATGCTTGTAGTGTTTCAGAGACGAATTCGGTAATTTTAGTCGTACTGGACCTACCCTTTAAGAAAACGTGCTGTTGTGTGGAAATGATGGATTTGCAGTGCACATATAGGGAGTCGTATACTTGACTTATAGCATTAAAGCATTGTTTAAAGAATATAGCGGAAAGATCATCGGGACCGGGGGAAAAGTCATCCTTTAGCCGATTAATAAGTTTCGCGCACTATATACCTAAGTCCTATATCGACAGAGATAAGGGAAGTTTGAGGGCCGTTATTCATGTAGTTGAAATAATCAAGTTCCGCTTCGTAAGGGTGGTCACTAAACGATTGGCTGAAGAAGGTGGTAAAGAAAGGTTTTACGAAAGCTTTTAAGAAAGAGAGTTTGCAGAAGCAACAGTAATGATGCCATTTTCATACAAAAAAGTAACAGCCAAAAGTAACAGCCAAAGGGATCCTGCCACTGATATCTTAGGTTTCACCGGTCCACCACCTAAGTCAGGTCCACGATAGAGGGACAATGCGTTCTTCAAGTCTTTTCCACTGTTGGCATACGGTAAATATGGAAATGTCGGTTAATGAAGGCAAGACCGTCAACAAAAAGGGACAGCCACACCGATCAGTATTCGTCAGAACATCAAAATAGACCGCTAAAGCTTTGTCACTTAGGCTTCGCTACGAAATCTGATAAAGACACCAGCTTATAAGTAGTAAACACTTGTACCACTAAGGAAATCTTATATAAGAGCTTAAACACCCCTGTCCTGCTTCAGCCTCAAAACATGCACTTTATTAAAGGCGAATGAAGAGATCCCTTGTCGTTTTCAGCGAACAATTCTATGGATGATTGTTGATCCCCGTTTGTGCTGACGGGCTTATAGCGATATCACCGTTAATGAACTATGTATTTTCTTCTTTTCGTAGTCACGCAGCTAAACTGGAATTTCGCATAAATATACAGCCTTGACGGGCTTCCGACTCAACATATTGGGAAAACTTTTCTTTCCTGACCTGAGGGAGGTTTTTGTTTGTGCCGTATCACCGATCTGATGGTCTCGTAGTTGAATACTTCAGATTGGTTATAACCATTTCCAGATACCTATCAAGTTACAGTACACCCAAATTCTGTGGTTAGAAAAGGGCACACTCTAGCACTATTTGAGGCCTTCGCTAATGCGTCTAGGACCACGACTCTATCCACCTACCTACTCACCCCTCCTATTTTGGTTGTTGGTTGGTTCTCCACACCTCCTCGTTGTGTACGTTTGTCATAACATCCAATAAGCTGTGGTTTGCTGTGCCTCCAGCAGTGGTCGACCTACTTTCGGTTGGCGATAACTCTTCCGTCTTACCTTTTCCCGACGAATTACGCAGACGCGATCACTATGTCTCGGTGTGTGCCACCTATAATAAACTGGCACTGGATTGCCACCAAGTCAGAGGTTATGAGTTCTAAAAGGAATAGATAGCTAATTTTAAATGCAGGTTCGTGGGGAATCATGCCCCATATTACCTATGCATCTCAGACTGCATGGAGTAATTTGTCCCCTGTAGATACGGAGTTCTTAGACCAGCTTTTATAGAGTGAAATACTATTGTCAAGGACTCGGAATGACTTGCCAAAGACAAGGCGACTACCATCGCCATTTGAGAACAGAAGGACAGAAGGACCTCTAAAAACGCAAATAAAAATTATTTGTTAGTCCCTTAAAATTCCTTAAAGTTTAATCACACACACACTGGTACAATAATTCAATAATTTCAGGATAAACTGTACTTCTGTAATTGGGAAAGAAAAGAAAAATCCTCTAGAGAAGTTTAAATTAAACCAACTACTGAGGTTGGGAGCAAACAATCGATTGAGAATTACCTCTAAGCTTTAAAGGATGTTCCTACTCTTCTCCTACAAAAAAAAACATCCAAAATCGATACCGCCCTTCTCAGATGTGTAAGCCAGCACATCGAATGTGTGTGTTACAAATTCATTGAATTAATTTTGCCCAACTCCTGTCGTTACCATGAACCATCAGAGGAGGCAGAGACGATTTTGTGTAAATTGAAATGGAGAAATCAACGTGCTGTAGTGTATGCATGTGTGGGAAGCAAGAAATCGGGCGACTTTCCAGATTACATCAGGCATTAAATATTCAGGACTCGCACGCCGGCTGTAATGGCAGCAGGATACTTCACTATAGAGAGCTACGAGTAACAATACTATCGCATGGAACACGGAGCCGCTTGTATGTTGCTGTTCCTGTTCCTTTCTAGAAGATGGCAGGTCATGGATCTGATCCCACAATACGATTGAATCAATTGAACTGTCAGATTTTAGAGACTGTTGCCTGTGGAGCTGGCGAAGGGGGGATGGGGAGATGCTGTCTCTTGCCGGATGAATACATTTTTAATACAGAATTTCATCAGAGAGGGGGTTGAGTTTTGTGATTTCAAAGTTTGTATTCGGATAGTTTCTGGTTTCTACATTTTTTAAAAGTTTCCTCTTTCTTCATTATGTGCTCATGCATTAAAGATAACGCAAAGCGGTGGGGGTTTTATATAAAACTCCAAGAAAACTTTACCCACTTTCTCTCTCAAAATTAGAAGGTAAATAAAAGCCAAGCTAAGGGTAATAAGGATGTGATCAGGATATCTATGAAAGTCAATGCGCGACTAAACCAAAAATTTTTGAAGCAAAAGTTATGAGTTAAGTCACCCACTATTTATTGTAGAAAAAAAACTAACCGCTTATTGGATTTAATTTCCATGTTCTGTTAAGATACCGTTGATAATCGAATTTATTGTGTATATGGTTAATATTTTAAGAGGGTGTGGTAATTTAAATTAATAGCAACTACTTTCCGCATTATACAAAGTATTTCATGAGCTAATAGTGCAAGTATGGGAGGAAGAAACGCGATGCCAAAAGACTTGAGAAAAGTCATACTCTGCCCTATATAATGGGTGTTTTTTTTTAGCTCTGAGATAGAACTCACTAAAGAGTTGACTACTAAATGAGCTATTGTACTGCACTTTTTTTAACATTTATTACTCTTATAGTTTGGCAAATTTTCTAAATAGCTTGATGCTAAATAACGTGATGCATTCAGCTAAATTTACTTTTAAAACATAACTTAGAGACGACTTCGTGATTTCTATCGCGTACATAATCGTTCATCTGAGCAAGCCATCTGTTAAGCTGTGGATAGATTTCGCCCTACATACTCTCCAAATGATACAATAACTGCAATATGTCGAAGGAAGATAATATTGCCATCGTATATGAAAGTATGGGAAGATTCAAGTTTCGCAGGTCGCAAAAATTGGGGCTCTGTCCGTTGACTACGCGCAAAAGTTTGGTCTGCACCCATATAAGATCCAGCTGCTATAGGAATTAAAGCCATGACCATTATATTGGTCGTTATTTCGTCTATTGGGCTCTAGAACAGTTGAAAACTGGCCCGTTTTTCTATCGCAAAATTGTGTTTGGTAATGGGGCTCATTGTCGGCTTAACAGCTTTGTTAATAAGCACATGTGGAGTGAGACCAATCCACAAGAGATCTTTCAGACTCTATTACATCTAGACAAATACATCCAGAAAAATGCACGGTGTCCTCCAGATTACACGCTGGTGGCATAATTAGACCTTATTTCTATAAAAACAAGGATCGGAGTTCGCGTTGCAGTCAATGGAGACTGTTACTGTAGCATGATCAATAACTTTTATTTGAAAATATGGATGACATTGATCCCGGCAAGATATGGTTTCACCATAATGGCCAGTAATCACCAGTGCGGATAAGGGAGCATTATATTTCCAGCGCTTCTACAGAATCGATCTCATCCTGCCAGGTATGATTGCTTTATTCAGAGCCACCTATAATTGGAGGTACATCCCTACTACCTGGAGACAGGCAAATCGAATATTTATCCCAAAACCAGGCAATAGGCCTAGTAAGCTGCCTAAAACCTATAGACCTATAAGTCTAACATAATTTATTCTCAAACCGATGTTCATATTAAATTTTCATTTGGGAAAGTAGACGCCTCTACGGCAGAACTTTGAGTCTAAATCATAAAAGGATACACTTTATGTATACTATGATTGTGAGCAAAGACCATTATCGCGTACGCGCCATCGTTTGGTGGTAAAAAGTTCTTGAACAGACAACGGCAACTAAGCTTCAGAAACTCCAAAGAATTTCCTGTCCTCGTATCACGGGTGCCATGCGTACCTGACTTAATAGGTGCGCTAATAAGCTGCAGCTCGAATAGAAGTACAAACTAGGTGACCATGTAGAAGACCTGAAAATTCTTGAAATAGACATGTTCTTCACTATTCCCGACATTACGGTCAGGGAGTACTGTTTCGACAGGTTATTTGAGGTAGCGACATTGGATCGTGCAGACTCGTCTAATGGTGTTCCGGCACTGGACGCGAAAGACCTGGTCTGGCTTACAGATGGATCGAAGATAGAATCTGGAGTTGGAGCTGGTGGCTATGGACCCAAGATACCAATGGCAATGACTGCCATGGTATCTTAGGAGGAAGTCCATGCCATTGAGATTTGCGCTAGGATTAACCTTAGTAAAGGCGTTAAGGGCGTGATAATTTATATATTTTTAGATAGCCAGGCAGCACTTTAAGCGGCTGTCGTAGTTATAACTTAATGGACTCTCTATCAGTTGAATGCTGCTACGATTCACTGAAATTCCTTGCCAGACATAACAGAGTGAAACACGGATGTGTTCCTGGTCATCAAGAAATTGCAGGCAACGAATCTGCAGATGAGCTGATGAGATGATGGCTCCCAATCTGCTTTCATAGGACCTGAATTTTGTTGTGGTCTCAACTGGGCTGACGCCACAGCGCTTATTAACAAATTGGAAAACAAGCTTCGTGTGGCCCACGGGGAAAATGTCCCAGGGTTGAGGTAACCCAAACGATTACTCAGGAAATCATTAATCTAGACAAGAATAGCATTAAAAGGCTGGTGAGCTTTCTCACAGGTCACTGTGGCTTGCAGTATAAACCAAATTATTCTTAGCTCAGACACAGAATTTAGGTTCTGTTCGGAAGATGATCAAACATCCAAGCACATTCTGTGTGAACGCCCAGCATTATTTTGGTGAAGGAGACGTATTTTCGATAAGGAAATATGTTCGTCGGCGATGTTGAGAAACTCTGCCACTAAGGACATACAATACTTCCTTAGCGAGGCAGTACGTCTCTTAGACTAATAACATCCAGATCGCAGTGTCAGCCAAACAGGCTAGTGTCGTTTAAAAAAAAAAAATGTATGTTGATCATATGACCATGTGTTATAATGCAAGTCAACATCTTTGGATCACTATCAAGCCCATTCAACATCTAAAACGGGCTTCGACATAGGAATAGACTGGCCTGGCATTGAAGAAAGAAATCCGAGACTCTGAATCTGATCATCCCTGACATAACTGGTAGGGCGGCACGAAATCTGGGGCTGCACATAAATGAGAGCCAAACCAAAAATATGGTGGACACGTTTGCGAGCTGATTGGTCCCTTAATTAAAAAAGTGGAGCGTGATTTTGAAGCAATCGACGGGAGCATGGAACTTAAATTGCGCGCACGTTGCTTAAATCCAACAGAGACGACTTTAAAACCAGAAATTAAAAGAACTTTCTTTTTAATACATGTGTGCAAAGTTTTAATAAAATTGGATTAATTTTGAAAAATTAATTTGGCCCTGTGGCCCAAGCACTTCCAAACTTTTACACAAATGAACACATCTGGGCGCGAAGTTAATCAGCCCCTGAAATTCACTTTTTTTCATTTTCGTTAAAATTTACCGGGTTGTCTGCTTTCGATGGCTGTCAAACGCAAACTAGAGGGCGCAGCTTGCTAAAACTTTGACAGTTGTCTATTAGGTTAGGTTAGGTTGAAGTGGCCGTCAGTCAAAAACCGACGCACCTAGACCAAGAAAATCTAGAAAATCACACGCCTACTCGTTGAACCACTTGGAGCTTCGTATGAAGCGCAATAGACTATTAATGTCAGTCTGGGTTAGATCGTTGAGATCGTTGAAAAAGAACGCTCAAAGATGGAGCTTCCGTCTATTCGAGAGGGCTGGGCACGTACAAAGTAGATGGAGAGTGGTTTCCTCCTCCTCCTCCTCATCCATGCAGCTTCTGCAGAAATCTTCCTGCATGCTTGCCAATGAGACAGTGTCCAGTTATGACACCTATAATGGCACTAATGTGCAATCTGTTTTGAGAGATCAAACACTTGGAGCGTTTCGGATCTAGCTTGGGCCAGATCTGCTGCGTTGCTATGCATGTTGTACCGTTTGACCATCTGTAATTAGTTGTTATAATAGCATGAGCTTGCACGTAGCGATCGGCATGCCTACTGAACCATATTCAGGCAATAGTGGTAGTGCGGTTCCATGTTTGGCGAGTTCATCAGCCATACAGTTACCAGGAATGTCTCTATGCCCCGGCAACCAGCGCAGGTGAATGTTGAAATGCTCTGCCATCACCTCAAGAGATGATCGGCTATTCCGGGCCAGAATGGAATTTGTGAAGACTGATTCCATGGACTTTAGCGCAGCCTGGCTATCCGAGAAAATGTGGATATCCTTAACAGATATGACATTACTCTTCAGCCAAGACAAGGCTTCTTTAATACAGCAACACCGTATAGCAGAACAGGTCTGACTACTGCTGTGTATAGCCTTGGCTTTTTTGCTTGAGAAGAGTGCCACTGTGGCTTAACAGACTCTTTCTTGTATCGGGTGTTTCAACAGGTGCGCTTCAACTTTTCTCCGAAAGGGACGGCGAACGACGCCATATTTTTTATTGTTCTTTTGTCATTTCGAAACTTCATTAGTATACATTTCATCATGGAATGCTACACATGTGAACAGCGATTGCAAATCGTGCAAATTTTTTATCAAAATAATCGTTCTGTTGCCGCTACTTTAAAAAATCATTTGCCGAAAAATCATCTTCAGCGATGAAGCTCACTTTTGGCTAGAAGGATTTGTCAACAAGCAAAATATGCGTTACTGGGCAGAAAGCAACCCACACGTGATTCATGAGGCACCGTTGCATCCCGAAAAAGTCACT
Source organism: Nephrocerus scutellatus (assembly GCA_947095585.1). Classification (NCBI taxonomy): domain Eukaryota; kingdom Metazoa; phylum Arthropoda; class Insecta; order Diptera; family Pipunculidae; genus Nephrocerus; species Nephrocerus scutellatus. Next base: position 6,521,864 of record OX352762.1, read on the forward strand.
GTTTGGTGCGGATTACATGCCGGCGGCGTCATTGGGCCATATTTTTTCATCGACGATAACGATCGCCACGTTACTGTTAATTGAAATCGGAACTGCGATATGATAAACGATTTTTTTTGGCCGCAATTGAATGGAATGGACTTGGACGACATGTGGTTTCAGCAGGACGGGGCCACATGCCACACAGCACACGATACAATCGCGTTATTGAAGACTAAGTTCGATGAGCGTGTTATTTCGCGAAATGGGCCCGTCCAGTGGCCGCCGCGCTCGTGTGATTTGACACCTCTAGATTATTTTCTTTGGGGTTATGTGAAGTCATTGGTATATGCCAATAAGCCGGCGACGTTGCAAGAGCTCAGAGCCAATATTGAACGTGAAATTGCTGGAATTTCGCGAAAGAGTGGTCGAAAATTGGGTTCAAAGATTGGACTTCGTAAAACGTGCACGCGGTGGTCATGCAAAAGAAATCGAGTTTCATACTTAAATGTGTCATATGTATATGTTCAAATTCGTTAATAAAAAAAAAATTAGTTCAAAAGTCGAACAGTTTGTGTTTTATTCAAAAAAAAAGTTGAAGTGCTCTTATTGAAAAACCCTGTATATTGGGTTTCCAGCTCAGCTTCCTATTCAGAATAAGACCAAGATATTTGGTCTTATCGGAGAAAGTCAAGCTTGTGCCCTAGAACCATTCTGCAGAAGTTCTTTCAAGGTGTATGGGTGCTTTCCTGAGACGGCTATGGCAACGTCGTCCGCATAGGCGATCACTCCGCAGCCCACCCCCCTCAGGCGAACCAGCAGCTCATTCACCGCCAGGTTCCAAAGTTGTCTATTAACAGATGGCAGTTGACGGGAGCAGCGTTGCATTTTAGGTTACTGCGCGGGAAATTCACTGACTTATCAAACTACCCTCGTAATAAAGAGAATTCAAAAAAAAACCCCGCTCAGCTATTAAGGAACAAATTGATGAATTTCATTAAGTTGCGAACCCTTACAATAAAATGAATGTTACTAAACTTCACCTGATGGTGAAATTTGCAAATTTAATTAAACTGAAAGAATAGAAATTAATTTCAATTTCATTCGCCCTCGCAGTGCTCCAGTTGGTGGCAAGTATCTTCAAAACAAGAAATGTAATTGCCAATCTCCTGCAAATCTTTTTAGTTCAATTTGAAATTCCTAATTGGCAAGTCCTTGAATTCGCAGCACGCAACCACGAAAACGACCAAAATAATTGTTTCTCACAATTGGCAGCATCTCACCCAGGTGATTCTATGTACCCACCTATCTAACGAACGCACTACTGCCTCTGCCCTACAGCCAGCAAGCAAGCAAGCGATTTAATTACAGGATAAAGCAACCAATTTGCGTGCGTCGTCGTTTTCATGCTAACCGCCTTCGCTCAGCTCAGCTTGTCGTGGTTTCCTCAACATCTCGAGGTGATGTCAAAATTTCATTTCAAAAATAAATCAATATCCCATTTAGAAGGGCATTCAGAATCTCGAAATAGAAATTTTATATTTCTGTGGGCGTTTGACGACGATGGTGGGGGGAGGTATTGTAAAATATTTTGCGTTCGAGTGAAGCTCCTCGGAGATGAAATTTAGGTGCAGATTTGGAGTGGGAAGATCCATGTATACTGCTATATGGCTGTATACGTCTTTGTGATGTAGATTATGTAGAAGATGCCAATTTTTTCGATTTTTATTACGCGTATAGGGGGGTAATTGACACGAGATGCTTGAGGTACGCCCGAATTATGTTGCTAAGATACTGCAATTTGTATCGTCATGACAATAAGCGGACGAATTCATTTTTCTATAAATGTATTCATTATATTTAATACAGCACCTCATGCCTTCCAAACATTGTCTTCAGCAGAAAGAAAAAAATTCACATTTTTTGGGAGAAAATTAAAAATAAAGCTACCAAACCGGATGATATCAGCATGAAATCAATACCAGTGGAGAGATTGTTTACGGGAGTCTATAATCGGACCCCAGCGGTCAGCCTTTAGCAGAATAAGGGAATAACACAGAATACATCAGAATTGCAGGTAGCCGTAACTATCTCTGACTAGTGGATGTGCGATCAAACCTCCACGTGGTTCCACTTCCATCCTATATACTATAACATCCAAGCAGCTGGTATATTCGGCATTCCAAATAAACTGACACCAAAATTGAGGTTGATCAGTGGTAGAAGCCAAGTAAAGGTATTAATTATCGGAAACGGGTTCCGACAAGGAGTTGGAGAAGGTTATCCATCACTCTGATGTAACGGCGGAGGAACGTTGATCTAAAAGCCCATCCAGATACTGGCTTACGTAGACAATATTGCTATCATTTGTTGAAAGAACTGTACATGAAGCTTGCTTCCTTGGCTTGACAGTGGCCGACACGAAATCTGGGGCTGCACGTTAACGAGAATAAAACCAACGACGTGGTAGTCACGTCTATATACAGAAGATACAAATTTTGTTGGCTCAGTATGAGAGGAAGGACGATTCCGGACACTCTATAATGATGAGATTTATTAGCGTTACCATAATATTTGCATAGTGCAGAGAATTAATCTCGGTATGCTTTAGTGGGCGGTACACCTATTCCGCCTGAGCGTTGAGAATCCGATTTGAAAAGTCTTTTGCAGGATAGATGGCATATCTCCGATTTTGGATAATGGAAACAACATCATCAATACTACAACAGAGAAAAAGAAGCTAATTAGCAGAAGTATTTTATGTATTATCCAAGCAATTATGGGAACATATTGCATTGCAGGAGGTTGGTTCATACTTCAAATACCAGAAAAGACCAAAAGTATTTTTCACGGTCCTACCTCTCGCGACAAACTTCTGACAAACTTCCGACAGTAGTAACTTGTCACGAAAAGCTTCTCTTTTCGTCGTTCGGATATGGCATTCAATTGTAGGTCCCTTTCATTTGCGTGCAAAAATAAACATGCATTACACAATTCGTTGCTAAAAGCTAGGCCTTGGATCGCAACGGTGTGTCGCGCCGAATATTATTGAATCAGCTGTTAAAGGGCCAACAACGTTTGAAATAACTGTCTTGCATTTGACATATTTTTGCCAAGATAGGGCATGAAAGGTCGACTTTGTTTGAAGAACTCATAAAGCTGTTTTCTTAGTCAGTCCGTCCTCAGATTAGGACTCGTTTTTGTTAAGGTCAACGTTTTAAAGAAAGAATAACTTTCATAAAAAAAAACGCATAAAGAATCATTTAGAGCTCTATTTTAGGTCAATCCGTCCTCATATTATCAATAATTTTTGCTTGGTTAAGGATAAGAAAGGTCGGCTTCTTTTGAAGAACTCATAAAGAATTATCTGGAGCTCTTTTTCAAGTCAGTCCGCCCTCAGATTATGAAATATTAATATCAATTCAATAAGGTCTGAGCAGCTAGAAGACCTGGACTGGAATACATGTGATCTCTGGATTGACGGACATCAGATAGAGGAAGTAGATAAGTTATGTTAATTGGGCTGGATGTCAAAAAATTGTGGTGCTGACTTGGATGTGTGCTCTCGTGTAAACAAGACGCGACACTCTTATAGTATGCTAAATAATATATGGAACTCCTCGCAAATATCCTGGAATCTGAAGCTAACGATCTTCAGATCTAACGTTCGCTCAGTACTCTTGTATGGCTGCGAAACGTGGAAAGTCACACAGTCAATTGCGATGCGCCTCCAAGTCTTCGTCAACAAGTGCTTAAGGAGGATACTGAGAATAAGATGGCCGGACATTATCACCAATCCATACATGTGGAGAGTAACACGCAGCAGGAAACAATCGCGATCACCATCAGACGACGAAAATGGTGCTGGATTGGCCACACTTTGAGAAAGCCAGCGGATGATATTACAAAACTAGCGCTCGACTGGAATCCACAAGAAGCCGCCGAGTTGGCCGTTCTAGCAAGATATGGAAAAGGACAATAGAAGAGGAAGCAAGATGCCAGGGGACAGAGTGGCGTCTCTTAAAAGCTCAGGCGGTAAATCGAGTTCATTGGCGGGTGTTTGTACTCCCACGCGGAGTAAAGGAAAGAAAGAATTATTTTTCACGGTGTCCCAACTCTCGCGTATGACAAACGTCCGAGAGTAATAACTTGTCACGGAAAGCTTCTCAATTCGCCGTTCGGATTCGGCATTAAATTGTAGGTCCCTCCATTTGTGTGCAAAAATATACATGCACAACACAAATGGTCGCGAGAAGCTAGGCTTTGTACCGCAATGGTCTTCCGCGCCGAATATTATTATAAGGGCATGAAATTTTGAAGAAATCATAAAGAATCATATGAAGCTTTTTAGAAATCAGTTAGTCCATAAATTATGACACATTTATGCTTAGGGTTAGGGATACGAAAGTTTAACTTTCTTTGAAGAACTCATTTGAAGTTCTTTTCAACTGAGTCAGTCTTTAGGGTATGAATCATTTTTGCTAAGTTAAGGGTAAGAAAGGATGGCTTTCTTTGAAAAATTCATAAAGAACCATTTAGAGGTCGTTTGTATTCATTCCGCAGATTATTATTTTTTTAAAAAAAGATGCAAAACTCGTAAGGCGTAACTGAAGTAAAGGAAAAGTGCACTGTTACAATTTGAAATTAGAAGCGTGTAAATATGAAAACAACCTTTTTGGAATTTTTATTTTTCTAAGAATTCTGAGATTAAATACAAAGAAGTCCAACGAACGAACGAAATGCTCCGCACCTTTGTACAAAGTATAGAACGAATCCTGGTTAATTTCTCTTTCTCCTTCTCAAAGGATTTTCAAGAATATAAATTAGGAATTCTGCAAGAATAAGCAGCTGTGAGAAGAGCAACAATGGGGTAAAGTTTTTGAGCCATTCTGGAACTGACATTGACGAGAGTAGGATATGAATAAGGGTGAATTTAAATAAAAATAAAAAACAAAAAACCCAACAAAACCGAAGCTTCTCATCGCTATTAGATTCAGTTTCAATTTCATACTCAGTGGCAGATTTTTGTGTACAAATTTGGATTCCTTACTCACCAGATCCCAGATGAGTGCTGTTGAAAGTTTGATAAGTAGCCGAGAGGACTGAAAGCTGACACCCTATCGTTGCAACAGTGGCATAATTTATGATAGCTCCATCTTTTAAGATTAATTATAAAGGGATTGACATTGTTTGGATGGACGAAAAGTGAAATAGCGAGCGAAATGCGCTTGTTTGTGGATTATTTAATTACAATAGAAATTGTTATTATTTACTTTTGGAATTGAAAAGTAATATCAGTAGCGACCACTAGTCCTTTTGATGCCAAATACCGAAGGATTCTTTCAATCGATTCGAGATTCAAGAAACTTCCACCACTTCCACCTGTAAATATGGACCCTCACACTTTATACCCACAACGGAAATGTTAATTTGATTAATTGTGATTTTATGCGAATTAGCTTTTAATTTGTGTTTCTGTCAAGATACATAACATGATACAAATGATGATGGAGATCCGATGAAGTATCACTTACAACGACGACGTGTGAAACTTAAAAACTTACTCCGTAATACTCGTAATTACTTTCAAAAGCACGCACATACTCTTCGTATACAACACGTTATTCACACCGCCTTATGTGCCGTTAAGCGGTTTTTCTCATATCCGCATTCCATTCCATACCATTCATCATCTGAAAGAAGGATCTACTGATTTAATTTATTCATATCTGTGAATCACATCATCTCAAGTGAATGAGCGAATTATGCGCAATCTTCCTTCGGGAAATCTTCTCGATGTGAAAATGTAAAAAAATAATTAAGTGGAAACTGCAGAGTTAAAGTTTCAAGCAACGCAACAAAAGGGTAATTATACGAGTCTGTATGAGTGCGGTCTTGTGGTTAATGGTTTCGCTAATGTGCTTAAAATTCACTTTTGTAATTTTCAGCTTACGTCTCTTTTGTTGAAGATAAATTTACATTTTTGCGGAGAAAGATAGCTTAAGAGTGTTGGTGATGAACACTGCAAACAACCAGGTGAACATTTGTCCTTAGAACCAGTTCGGGAGATGCTCAATACGAGAAGGAGTAAGCGTTTACACGATTAGAAGTTTGGAGTGCTTTTTGACAAGCACCCAAATCTCGGATCTACATATCTGTACTGGTAGGAGAGAATACTCAATTATATCCCCTGAAGCTGGAGAGGAGTTCGGGTGGTTTTTATACCCAAAGGCCTTCTGCCTTTCGCCGCCTTCATACCCAAAGCAGACAGAAGAGGCCATGAATCAGCAAAGGATTTTAGGCCTCTAAGCCTCTCATCGATAATGCTAAAGGCTCTGGAGCGAAATCTAGATTATCATATCAGGCGACGATTTGAAGTCACACAAGCATCGAGATTTCAACACGCATATCTCAACGGAAGGTCCACGGAGACTGCCTTCCATGAGGTAGTGCGATCGATTGAGCACACGATCAACTACAAGCAGTTTACGTTAGCCACCTTTTTAAAAACTTTTACTTAACTTGACCCCTTGTTGACTGTATTTTCGACCATTTTGAGGTAGTTCTTAACCACTTTCCACGTGACCTAGAGAGCTAAAATTTTGTGAGTGTCTAAGTCCATAATATCACTTTTATATTCCGAGTATGAAGTGTGTCGCGTGTGTCACGTGTTATGGGTTGACATTTTTTTTCGACTTTTTGAGGTAGTTTTTAACCACCTTCCACTCGACATAGAGAGTTGACATTTTGTGAGTATTTAAGTCCAAAATAGCATTTTTTATATTCCACGTATGACGCGTGTCACATTTTGAGTGTGGCACATGTGATGGTTTGAAATTGCGCCAATTTTCCGTTTGTTGAGGTCTTTTTTAACCACTTTTCGCACGACCTTGAGGGCTGAAATTTTGTTAGCTGCTTAATGTCAGGGGCCGATTTTGATGTACTGCTTTTGACGCATGTCGCAAGACGCGCCTCCTCACCCAATGGATCATATCCATGCTAAGCGCAGGATTATACATTTCAATTTTGGCAACCAAACGAGTCGACAGAGGCACCCCCAAGGCGGGGTCATCTCTTCGTTACTGTGGCTGGTGGTAATTAACGATGTGCGATGGTAGTTGCGTATGCAGATGACGTGGTGGTACGCGTATCAGGATAGTTACTTTTTCAGTGAAGTCATGAAAAGGCTTCTGGGCTGTGGCCTTGGAGTCAACCCCAGGAAGACCGAAATGGTTTTGTTCACCACTAAATCCAAGATGCCGACCTTTGTCCTTACAAAACTCAATAGGAAAAGTCTTAGCCTTACCCCCAGCGCCAAATATCTCGGAGTGATCTTGGATAGGAAGCTTAGCTGGAAGGCTAATATAGATAACAGGGCTAAGAAAGCATGCGTGGCCCTTAATGCCCGCAGTAAAGCCATCGGAAGGAAATGAGGTCTTCCACCAAAGATGGCTCTCTGGATGTGTACAGCTGTTGTGTGGCCAATTCTCATCTATTGATCGCCGGAATGGTGGCCAGCGATGAAGAAGAAGTATAACAATACCAAACTCAGCAGGTTACAGCGATCAGCAGCAGCAGGCATTACAGGAGCTCTACGGTCTTGTCCGACCGAGGCCCTTAACATCATCTTGCACCTATTACCTCCTGACATATTTATCAAGTATGTTGCGACATGGAGTGCGACTCAGAGGATCTGGGTGGTTTGCTTCTAGACCATAAAGGCACTGTAATATACTGCAGATCGTACCTGAAGGCATGATACCCATCATCTACTGATTGCTGCATCCCTAAATTTAGTTTCAACTCCTCGTTCAGCGTTGAGTTTCCTCCCAGTGAAAACTGGAAGGATGGGGCAGTAGCGAGGCAATATGACGCAACAATATTCACTGATGGATGAAGGACGGAGTCGGTGCAGGTATCTTCTCGGATGATCTAAATCTGTCAAGGTCATTCAAGCAACCCGATTCGGCTAGCATCTTTTAGGCATCTTTATCAATATTGACGTGGCCATCAAACAGCCAAAGAAAACAGCGCTAATTTAGGACCTCGCAAGGACTTCGTTGACCATGACTCTACCTATGACCACTCTATTTATTTCTCTATGAGATCATTATTGTCGTTGTAGAAGAAAGCTCCCATATGGAGTTTACGCGTTTGGGAGAGGGCTGGACAAGTACAGAGAAGACGGACGATGGTCTCCACCTCCTCCTTATCTATGCAGATTCTGCAGAAGTCATTCGAGATGACTCCAATTCTTGCTGCATGCCTGCCTATGAAACAGTGTCCCCTGATGACACCTACAATAGAACCGATGGGCGATCTTTTTTGAGAGATCAAACACTTGGAGCATTTCGGATCCAGCTTGGGCCAGATCTGCTTTTTCGCTATGCAAGTACCGTTTGACCACCGCTTTAACAAGAATTTGCATTGGCATGCCTCCTTTCTTGCGAGTTCGTTAGCTATATAGTTTCCCGGAATGTCTCTGTGCCCCGGCACCCAATACAGGTGGATATTGAACTGCTCCGCCATCTCCACGAGTGATGCTCGGCATTTAAGGGCTAAAATTGAATTTGTGTAGACCGATTCCAGGGATCAATATTGGGACTAAGCTGAAATATTGTAAGAATCATTACGGGGTTTTTAACAGGACATTGTAGACTAAAGTGGCACCTAAAGAAATTTGGAATGGAAGTAGAGGATGATAGCTGCAGGCTTTGTAGAAAACGAGAGGACACCAGATGGCATCTTCTCAGCGAATGCGGGGAAACGATCCGACAAAGAAAAGACCATATGAGAACCTATGCAATCTCGGGGTCTGCGCGACATTTACTGAACCAACACTATAACATTAAGTTCCTAAGAGCCATTGGTATCAAGGGGGTGCTAAAGGGACATGTACCTACTGTCCCCAAAGCACTCCCCGAGGGGACCGCTGTATCTTACTGTCTGGTAATATTGAGTCTGATACTTGGTTAAACTCGGTAGACAAAAGGGGCAGGGGAGCTAGTACTAAGAATGTCAAGAACGGGCACTGTCTTCGAATGAAGCAGCCCTTTTGTACACTGCAGGACACGATAGTGCCAGGGATAGTTTCTATCCCGGGTGGCCTAGGTCTTGATTCCATCCTAGTGGCAAATGATTTGATGCGAGGTTCCGGACGAACGTGCTGCCAGGGTCTGCTTTGCAATCGCCCAGGAACTCTGTCTGAACGAGCTGAGTCCCTTGATGTCAGATCTCACCAAGGTCGCGTTGGTACTACGGGAGTTGGTTCCGCCCACAAATAAGGTTGATCTCCTTGGGGGTTAGCTGAGTCTGGGCCAACCTTTGGTTGAGGACCACTTTCGTTCTGGCTTGGCCTACGTAGTGGCTGGTGGTTTACTACCCAAATGCGGATAGACCAAAAATCTTTGGTACATCAGAGCCCTAGCTGATGTTACCGGTGCGATGATGCGCTCTCTTTGGAGTTGCATATCTCAACCGGTTGTCGTAAACCAAAGATCGGCAAGGATTTAAGATAGGTCCTGCTCTAACCATTGAGTTAATACTGGCACATGAGTCTATGATGGACATTGATTGTCGTACAACTAATCCAAGTCCGAAAACGAAGAAATTAATCCCTCCGTTGGTGGTGTTCACGTTAATCAATGACATTTTTCATGTCCCCAAAGCACAAGTCATGGAGAGTACACCCCATTTGTTACCATCATCATCTTATGACCCGACTTTTCCTTATATTGATCTAATTTTTGCTCTTAATGAAAAGAAGGTGTTATCTGGTATCAAGCTTCTCTGTTCTATGCAGGTGTGATTGACGTAGACGTTCAGAACGTGCGTCAGGTAATATAACAACCCTACTTGCTCCCTACATACAAATCGTATGACTTCAGCTTGAAGCAACATAAAAACGAAGAATATAAAGTTTCCACATCGACAGACTGCACATAACTTTACCACCGGCGAAACCGGAACTAATTTTGTTAAAACACAAATGTATTAAATTTTAAAAAAAAAATCATAAAAAGAAAAGAAATGTAAATGAATTCGCCCACGCCCATACCGCCACTCAACCAATCCTTTGCATTCCAAACTTTTTCTCAGAAAAACTTTGTACCCAAGTAACATGCAGCTATAAATGTTTACCGTGAAGGCGACTTCTCGTCTTCAGTTTCATCTACACATACTCCGGTGCAGGTGAAAGGCGCTATAATAAATAAAGGCAGGCGTCCCGAGTATGTGTGGAATTTAGGGCTGATGGAAATTTCTTTCGTTTGAATGGACTTGTAATGTGTTTCGCCAAACAGCCGCCCATCCCTTATTATAAATGCTGGGGCATTACAACCAACATTCACTAGCACAAGTTATCCCTTGGGGTTTTGTTTTTTACTCTCTTCTACTGGAAATCTAAAAATTTCACAACTCCATAGCCTCCTTCTTTAAGGATACACGTTAGTAGGAATAAGAAGCCAGAAGCCAACGCAAACGAAGAAAAGTTAAAGTAATATATTCATTGGCTGGCTTGTGGTGTGTGGTGGTCTGGAGAGCAGAAGAACATGACACATTTACTTTTTTTTTTTTTTGCAATTTCTCGTCTTCCTTACAGAAGGGCGGAGGATAGGCAGCCGCCAAACGATCAACTACTCTCCGCTCCGCAATTTATTTAATGCCATTTGTCATGTTCGGCTGATTCTTGTCGTCGTCAAAACTTTCATACCCCAGCAGAAGAGCATGATGGAAGAGGTAGGGGAAGAAATTCTGAAATGCCACAGATGAGCGTTCACCTGAAAATGGAAAACCCTCGGAGCGGTCGCGAACGGTGTGCATGTAGATGAAGAGAAAATATTTCTGCGACAGGATAATTTATGTTTTTATTTTGATTTTTTGTTTGTCTGTTTGTTTTTGTTGTTGTTCTCCATTTGTGTTTATCAAGTCGTTCTGTGTGCACCAACTGCGGCACTTTATGTCACATTCATATCGGTTCCAACAATGGAGAGGGGGGGAGAGCAAACAACGCCAAACTCGGATAATGAGAAATATGACACGGCGACCTAATTTTTTGAGTGACAACAAAAAAGCGATGAATGCTTGTGTCCTGCACCTGCTCATTTACTTTTCTTCGTCATCGTCATCATTCGACGGACGACGTTGACACAATGTCGCTTCATATGTCAATTTGATTTTATTGTTAAAAGTCATGCAGGAATTTTTGTTGTTGTCACAAGTCAGTTGAGTCATATACTCGTATGTAGTGCTGGAGCTTATCTTTTCCACACCGTTTGTCTTTGAATATCGAATTTCCATCCCTTAGGAATATTAAATTATATTACGATATGGATACTTGTATCTGAAAGCACATAGATTCCATTTAATTAACCACCATGTCAACTGTTGGCTATCAAATTCGTTTATATCTAAACAAATCATTTCAAAAGAATTTTGTTCCTCATCCGAGCTCTGAACATGGCATCCGGCAAAAAAAAAACTGTGCTGACATTGATCCAAAGTCAACTATTCTCAACTCACAGCGTTCTAGACTATGACGCATCCTTCCAGTGAAGGGTGCAGAACTTCTAATACATTCCCTTTGACGTGATAACGTCTCACTCTTGGAATTGGGGGTATATGTTAAAAGAGTTCAACGTTAAATTTTACACTGTTATGGAGAAACTGTTATGTGATACTTTTATGTGACATTGTTATGACCCATGTTAAGTCACACTGTTACCAGACAATGTTATTTACAGCTACTTTAAGTTAGGTTAGGCTGCGGTGGCAGCTAATGCTCACTTAGACGATTCCCTTTCCCCTTTTCAGAAGATCCATTCAGAGCTCTTAATGAATCGAAGTAGATCTCGCACTTTGCCATTGTCGAGATCTGATAGGTTATTCATAAACCGCTTACCTATGTGCCTTCAATGCATTAGTGCCGGACATGAGCAAAGAAGATGTTCTATGGTCTCTTCCTACTCCTTGTCCATACAACTTCTGCAGAAGTCATTATATTCGACACTCATCCTTCTCGCGTGTTTTCCTCGAAGGCAGTGTCCTGTCATTATCCCTACAACCGTCTTTGTAGGGAAATAAGCTCAGTTGAGCTCTTCAAGTCCAGCTTCGGCCAGACCTGTCTTGAAATATTGCAAGTGTCGGTGTTTTCCCACCTTACATTTGTTATTGTTTCTGCCTCTTTGCGAAGCTCAAATTTCAGTGTCGCGATAGGGCTTCCTATCTCCGCCATTTCCGGTAGCAGGTGGACAGTCATACCACGTCTAGCTAACTCGTCCGCCCTGCAGTTCCCCTCAACAACCGTGTGGCCCGTGACCAATATGATCCTTATATTGAACTGTTCACTCATCTCTCTAAGAGATGACGACCAAAACCGGTTTTTCTGCTAAACCGGTTTGCGAAATTCAAAATTACTCTGGGAATGTGTGTTCGCAGTGACTGCAGTATATAACAAAAGCGTTTTCTATGTTAACACACTAGTGTGCATAATGCCTACTTTCGAGGGTAATAGCGTAGGAAACAGCTACTTTCGTCTATGGTCGTGTGAAAACGTCATAACGGTCAGCTATCAGCAGAATAGGGCGAATAACAAAGAATGCTTTGGAATTGGAGGTGGCCGTAACTATCTCTGACTGGTGGAAATTCGATCAAACCTCCACGTGGTGGCCGCCAGTAATTTTACTTCAATATAGGAAAAGCTAAATGATCAGGCTAGTCCCTTCAAAGTAAGTTTGGCGCGAGGCCAATAACCTGCCCCGTAAAAAAACTTCAATACGGGACCCAAAATCAGCCTCTGGTACACTGATGAACGACGATAACCACGGAAACGAAAACAGCAAAACGATCTAAGAATTTTCTCATGGAACGTACGCTCAATGTACAGAGCTCGAGCTGCACAGCAGCTAGCCGATATCCTGTCCAAATAAAATGCTAACATAACAGAAATCCAGGTGATGCGGTGGATTGGGAATGGTGTCTAACAAAAATCAGAATATGACATACATTACAGCTGTCCTGGAAGACATCATGTGCTTTCAGCATCATGGGGTTTCTAGTCAGATTGATAGACCGCTGCCACAACCCGAACCTGATGACGGTACAAACGTACCGAGGTGCCAACGTCGACTCGGACCACTATCTTGTTGGTATGGTGCTCCAAACGCGGATTGCATCATCCCGAAAGACTGAATCCGCGAATCAGATTCGAATCAACACGGCTGCCCTTCAGAACGAATAGACCAGAAACAACTACGGTCAAGCGATAGGACTTGCCCTGAAAACAGGGAGAGTAAGTCCTGGGGCTGAGATGTCGGGCGTAGAAGAGAAATGGACACACATTAAGAATACTATCATTAGTACTGATGACTCAATCTTAGGCAGTAGTCGTAGAGATCGGAACGACTGGTTCGCTCACGAATATAAGCAAGCGACTGAACATAATAATGTTGCATACCGCTATGATCCACAGGCATTTAAAATACAAGACATCTCCTCTTTCTCCTCCATCTCCTTAACGACCACGCTATGCCAAGAATATAGCCGAGCATTATAAGGTTGCGAAATTATACAAAAGAAAAAAAAACAAAATACAAAATAATTTCTTTTCATATAATTCGCAATTAGTTTAAGTAAAATAATCGTGCACACTGTATGAGTCATATTGTCGAGTTGAACCAAGAAGTGTTGAGATGGAGCAGAGCAATTAGGGTTAAGTAAGACATCTATGTACATACAAATCAATTACTGTGCAAAACTCATAAACTATCCATCCCATTGAGCTCCCATTTGATGTAGTAAATGATCTTAAGGCAAACGTTTTCCGATAGATGGCAGTGAGGTGGAGGCAACCAGGCAACGCCTGTTATTTCACCTAATCCTGAAAAGTTCTTCACCTAATATGATGAGGTTATAACGATATTAAAGGGGTTTTTTCCCAGGAGGTTATAGTTCTGAGGACAGTGGTCGTTTGGTGGTGGTGTCAAGGGGTTAGTAGTATTTTGGATGGTGACAATGTGATGGAGTCATTGGGGTGGGGGCAGTCGGTGCAGGCAGCCGGGCAACGCTGAATAGTTTTTCTAGTACGAATAACAAAAGGTAAGTTAGTTCTTCACCCTTACTCTTTTTATCTTCTTGATCATAAGTTATCAGAGGCCGCCTCTTCGCATGACTAAACTGCTCGATCTCCACAAATGTTCCACCCATTGTGGAACACCGCATTTTCCGCTCTCGGTCGTGAGCTAGCAGAGGTCACCTCTACACATGACTGAATCAACAAATTCTATAGATATGCCCCACACCCACGGTAAGTGTTTGTTTGTAACCAGCCTTTTTTCACTCCCTACTTGTGACTTGGTTAAGGTTTTAACTCCGCACGGCCAAGCCCAAGGGAAAATAATGGAAAGGAAATAGGTGGTTACTTGCGGAACCAAGAGGCTTTGAAGTGTTAAGATTTTTCTGGTTTAGATCCGATACACCGTTAACCTACTTGTCGCGATTTAATACTTCCATAATTAAGTTGAGTTACTTCGGATAATTGACCCGATCTCCTGGTTCTAGTAAACTACCAGCTGTAGTTTTCCAAGATGTACGCACACAGTTGAACTGTTATGAATGCGTCAACAGCCATGAGGGTTTTGCCAACTGAAATCATGTTCCAAAAGTAGAAATTAGGATTGTTTTGAAAGCACAATCCTTCCTTCCTTTCCTTTCTGTCCATCCAACAATCAGGTGCAGCCCTTTTAATCTTTTAATTGATTTCATCTTTATTACGAGTCTTTAGGCTATCGTCTTGTGGTATTCCTCCTGCAACAGGCAGACTATTAAGTAGATGTCTAATTCGTGATGTTTGTTGTTTGTTTTTGGAGTTTAGGTTTCTTATTGACTCAATAATTGATGCACTAGTTTTCTTTGTCCAGTTTATCGATCATATGAAGGCGAAGAAAGAATATAGGATTTATCCTTTGACACCTCATTTATCATAAATTTTATCTAGCAATAAAAAAATCCAAAAAATTAAAAGTATGCTGAATACCACTTTAAAAATTCTGAAAATAAAAACACATGCGAAGCACTACGTGTTTTTTTGGTTAAAAACAGCCACAACAACAACAACCACAAGACACAATCCGACGCCAAGCTAATATAGAGAATTTGAAAAATTTAGAACCTGGATATGTATACTCTGTAGTGGTTAGATACAAGCCTGTTACCCTTTTTAAAAACGGGGATATTGACTCTATCATTCCATGTTCTAATTCATGTTTGCTTTTATAGGATCTTGTAATAGAGCATTGATGATATTTCTTTAAAAGACATTTCACTACCGTAACTAGAGTAGTAGTCGCATACAATTTGTAGGAACTCGATGCTAATCACCTCAATGAGGCAAACTTCTTTGTCACACTAATTAAGAATCAATAGATGCTAGAAACAAGAGTGTAACCTTCCAAAATAAGGAAGAGGACAATAAACCGATTTACCGAGTATACTTTGTTATGTTTATTAGCACCGCTCTTTAACTAAGTTTAACACCCACGAACGGGTGTGCGATTAATTCACATACATTTCGGACTAATTCAGTTCCACCTTGAATTCTGAATTCATACATTCCGTAACAGTAAAACCCATTTATTTCGGTAAACAACAACAATGCCACTTCTCTCTGTCTACTTCAGGGATGAATAACTTACACCATTTGCCATAATTATGCAAGATTTACCCCACTTGCTTGGGCATTAATGCAAGTGTACCGCATTTAAATTCAGCTTCTTGAGAGTCCTTACCGCAATCGACCGAAGTATTTTCCATTTGCATCTTGTGTATTTTATTCTCCAATGCATTTTGTTTAAGGACCTAATTCCTGTCGTGATGGTAGCTTCAGCCAGAATGAATATTCACCATTACATGGATAATATGTGAATATATGTACTGTGGGAATTATGTACACATCCGTATCTTATGCGCACAAAGATTCTTACATATTGTGGTGAGAGAATATTCTATAGACGATGAGAATTTACGCATTTCATTTGCATTTATGCAGTAAATTGCTTAAAGACGACTCAATTCTGAAGGTTTCTTTGTCCCATTTGGCGGTCATCCATTACCAGAAAAGAAAGGGGGATTAAATGAGTCCTCTTCAACGAGGCGTTGTAAAAAAAGAACCGTCAATCTGATGATAGATGAACAATCCTTTATTATTAAAAGTCCATCACAGTTTCAAGACAAGTTGTTGTACATCCGCTAGCTCACGAAAACACAATTCGTCCCATTTTACGCAAACTTACAGCGTTAAATGGCGACACAAATCATCCTACCTTCACCATCTTAGATGTGCAAGACACCATAGTGAAGGCCAAACCTTCAAAGACCCGAGGTCCGGACGTGATATCCATGTATATGTTGAAGAAGATGCGTAACTACAGCCTGGCTTATCTTCGATTCTTCTTCAATTCACCACACCAAACGTATGGAAAATTGCCAGGATAGTACATGTCTTAAAAACCTGGCAAACCAACCACGAAGGATCGTCTATCTCCTATAGCCAAAATGTTGGAGACCCTCCTCCCCAGGATTAATGAACGCCTCAATCTTGGCACTACAACTGCCTTAAAAGAGCTGACAGGCCATATTGCGGATAGTCTAAACAATCGACGTCCGCAATGGCCCACTGCCCACACCGTGGCACTCGATCTTTCGACACGGTTGACCACTCCATCCTCTTACAGGATATACTGTGTTCCACTCTCCCCGACTTCATTAAAAGGTTCTTGTCAGCACATATAATTGTCAGGAGCGCATATATGGAATTCAGAAATTCCTACTCAAAGCATTGGAAACTTATGATGAGAGACCAACAAGGAGGGGTTCTATCTCCCATCCTATTTAATTTCTCTGTAGCGATGATCCCCACAACCCCTATCGCTGTTAAATTGACCTTAAAAAAATTTCTGCTACGCGTTTCACCTCTTGAATCAACGATGTCAGGCTAACACTTGGCATTCGCATCAACAATGAATTATCCCTACAGTCATCATAACATTTGGCTCTACACACCACAAAAAGTCTCTCCAAAGGACTTTCCGAGGAGGATCCTCTTCACTCATGCGAGCTTAGAGCCTACCGAGCTTAATTCTCTTCACGATGTCGACATCGCGGTAACGCTTGAAGATCTCATCATTATAGAGTCTCCGGAATCGTCATTCCTCATATACGGGGCCGACAATTCTCCGTGAGACTTTTCTCTCGAACGTGGTAAAGAGGTCAGAATGATTTTTGCGAAGCATCCATGTCACGGATTCATATGTAAGTACTGGTATGATAGTTGTCTATATACCAGCAACTATTGTGCGGCTAAAGAAGGAATCTCTAAATTGGTTAGTAAATCCGAAGATAGGCTTAATGGCGGACCCGTGAGCTCGAGTTAAGGCACGGGTATTGGATTGGAGAATGGGCGGGATGCATCTGGATATTTCTTTTGAACACCGCTTGTGGAAAAAGCCATAAAACAGTGAAATGCAGGAATCATTTCTACGATGTTCAAGCGATTCGATTGTTTTCGCGATATTTATGTCACCAATAAGTTTTACCGCGCGGTTCTGAACTCTGTCTAGTAAATGCAATGAGACAATACAGTTATATTCAAGTTTAGGACGAATAGATGCCTTGTAAATAGTAGCCAGATCTGAAGGAGTGAAGTACATTTTGCACCACTTTAGGAAACCTAAACATTTCGCAGCATTCTTAACGATGGCAAATATGTGGTCGTTCCAACGAAGCTTGTTGTTGATGCACATACCAAGTTTCTGTTTCTTTGATGCAAGATCCATTCACGGATAAATGTTGGAGGCTTAAATTATGCTTGAATGACAGAAGATAGCATTGGGTTTTAGAAATTTAGTTAAATTCAATTCTATTATGTAGTCCCAATCTTGTTATGCTGTCAAGGTCTGAATTTAACCTGCTTAACATACGTTGTTCTGATGTAGAGTGGCGTGCAGAAAGCGTGAAATCATATGAAAAGTTAAGAGTGTTGTCGTCAGCGAAAGAATGAATCGGATTAGAAGTAGCGGATAGGAGATCATTAATGAAAATGAGAAAGAGTGTCGGAGACAAAACAGAGCCTTGAGGAACATCAGCGTTTATGCGGTGAACATTGAATTTGAAACCGTCCAATACGACCTGGATTGAACGGCCAGAAAGGTAGTTACTAGTCCAATCAAGCAGGGCATTATCATCTCCATAGGCATTCGTTTTCAACAGGAGATCTTGGTGCCAGATTCTGTCAAATGCCTTGGAAATATCGAGTGCAACAACTTTACTTTCACCAAATTTGTGAATTGTGACTGGTTCCACTTTTCAGTGAGAGAAGCCATCAGGTCACCTGTGCAACGTTGCCTACGAAAACCGAACTGCTGGTCACTAAGGATTTCACGTGATTCATAGTATTGCGTAAGCTTACAACTGATCAGGGTTTCCATGACCTTGGAAAGTATAGATATAAGCGCAATGGGTCGGTACGAGGATAGAGATGACGTTTCGCCCTTTTTAGGAACAGACTGGATAAAGGCTGTTTTCCAATTCTTTGGGACGACTCCAGAAGAATAAGAGAAATTGAAAAGTCTGCGCAGTGGTAATGCCAACGTTGAAGAACATCTCTTCAAAACTATAGCAGGAATACAATCAGGCACAGCAGATTTATGAACGTTGAGATCGTATAATACTCTAGCTACTTGACGAGTAAAAAAGTAAATCAGCTCCATAGAGGATTCAACTTTCGCAAACACAAGTGGGGATAAGGCGTTATCAGGTAGGATAGAGCTAGCTGCAAAATGTAAAGCAAGCAGCTTGGCCTTGTCTATAGAGCTGAAAGTTGGAATGTCACTGCGAATGAGCGTTGGAATTGAAGTCATAGTCATAGTCAGGCAGTTCAACTAACTCACTACAAGTTGAGACACTGCCTAAATTGGGGCTTCTGTATAAGAATGTTATGCTTACGCACTTTGAGTTTGAGCCAAATTAAATTAAATTCCGCGTTGGAACAATGGTTAAACTGTGCTTTTTACTACGTACATAAATGGCAAAAATACTATCACCAAGTTGTAGCCAGCCCAACTAACCAGCATTAACCTGGGTTTCTACTAGTTCCAGAATAGCAGGTTTGTGGTCTGCTAAAGGGTCGCACGTGTCTGAGAGATTCGATCCAAGCCCACGAATGTTGCACGCATCGTCCCTAAATTCGCACATCAGGCGAATGGGACACACCAATACAATCGAAACAAACAAACCGTTGCAAGTGTTATCCCTTTGATTTGAGATTATGTCACAAATACATAAAGGGACGTCTAATGCTTTGATAGAATTTACTGAAAGGTTAACTGTCGAACAGGCTATCACACTGCACTCATTATTTAACAATTATTATCACCATACTCGGCAAATAATCATAAATAGATACTTGCTTGAACAACGCTACCAAATTACCAAAATTTACTTTGAAATTTAGTCGTCTATTCGGTCATTTGGCTTGTTTTGTTTTGGTTCAACAACTACATATAATTAATTCTCTATAATTCTATTCAATGTTACGGCCAGAGTAAAAAAGACCATCATTTAATGACTTCTTTATGCCACGAAAAGAACTCAAATAGGAAAGTGCCAAATGAGTAATCGTCCCATCCGGATATAACAGAATTATTTATATAAAAATAATGGCCAATTTGCTCACACATTCCACTGCAAGTACCAAAACGAAGATTCGCCAAAAAACCCACAAAACATTTTATCAAAATCAAAATCGCATTCCAATCCAACCTAATTAGGACATATGTACGAGTGGATACCATATGCGCCCCTTTACTCGTATAGGAGCCACAGAGCAGAACAGAAGGAGCACAAAACCACAAAAATATTTTTGTCTGCTTCAGAATTAATCATTCATTCCTACAGGACGTATATAGTTCCTACATACAAGTGAGCAGCATTTGAACTGAGAAATAAAAATGTTGTCCGCAACCAGCAGGAATCGTTTAGATAAAAAGGATAACAGGATGCGACTGCGGTATGCGGCAATCGGAGATTACTACACGTGGAAAGAAATTAATACATTACGCAGATTGAGGGTTAATGGATGGAAAAACGCTCTGTCTAATATAAGGAATATAAAAAGCAATTCCACATACATATGCTACCGAGAGAGAGAGAGAAAAAAAAAACAAAAGCCAGGTTCAGTCAACCAAACAAAAGAACACAAAAGTGCAGATCGGAGCGTCGAATGATCGTCGTCAAAATTCTAATAATAATTAATTATAATTTTTCTGCGTTGTCTGTCCATATTCACAGAAGGATACGGATACCGAGAGTTCAATGTATTGAGTTCAAATGAGTGTACAACTGCAGGGATACCCAAATGTATGTTGTGTTTAGGAATCCTTTAACATCATCCTTACCATCATCATCATCATCATTATCATCACATCAACAGTGTGTGTGTGCTGTCGGAAATATAAACATCATGTACAACAACAAAATTAGTGAGAAAATATTGCACACATAAAACGGCACATTTCCGTTCGCATTGAAGAAGGTGCTCTGTGAGTGTATGGAATGTAAGCCACTCTTCGAGTTCACCAGAAGTCATTGAGTTCCAGGATGGATTTAAGGATATGAGTTTACATTACATTGTACGTAGTATGTATTAACATTTAATCACACAACATTACTTCCGTTCATAAGGATGAGCGGATGAATGGATCTGTGAGTTTGTACAGCTCATTATGGAGAAGTGTACACATAACGTTTTGCTTCCCACTGCGTTTATTGTTAATTTTTTGTTGCAGACGAAATGATGGGAGCTTCTGGAATTTTAAATTTTTATGGAAACCTTAATTATGTGAAAATTTAAAATGTTTTTAAAAAAAATTAGAAGCGTGGTTAATAAAAATCGTCACCAAAAAGGCTTTAAAAGCGCCGTGGAAAACCTTACGGCAACTAATAGGTTAATCTTGGGGATTAAGATGAGAAATGACTTCTTGGACCTATACCCAAATGATTAGACCCAGTGTGTTGTACGGGTCGTTACTAGCAATAAAATAGCTTAAGAAAAAGCAAAGGCTAGCCTTCCTAAGTATAACTGGGGCAATGAGAGCTACATCTCATTATGCTCTGCGCTGTTAAATCTAATTCTGTGTGCATTCCTTGACACTGAGGGCGCTTTTAATAACACTGCCTACGACTCAATAGCAAGAGCAATTAGTAGCAGAGGTATCTAAGACTCGACCAACCAATGGATAAGGGCCATGCTTGAAAGTCGAATTATTACTTCCTTCTCAGGAGTTGTATCAGTGTGTGTGACCACAGTTAAGGGTTGTCCCCAGGCAGGAGTATTTTCTCCACTTCTGTGGTCATCTGGTCATCGACAATCTTCTAAGAGTTCCAAATAGATAAGCATACATTGCCATTGGTTAAGCGGATGACTAGGTGACTTTTATTTGCTAATGTCATGCAAGTTGTTTTACTATATGTTATAGAATGGTGCAGCAGAGAAGGACTATCCATCAATACTTGCAAAACCATACTGAAGCCTTTTACAAAGAGAAGAATGGGCAATCTAGGACCTATCACTATTCAAGGCACCACTTTATCTCATTTCAGTCAGGTTAAATATCTCCGAGTTATTCTTGACAAACGACTCAGCTGGAATTCTTACATCAAGTCCGCCAGCGAACTTGCCACTAGGGTCGTGCGGGCCAATAGACACCTTTACGTCAGAACTGGGGGTCTTAAACCAAAAACCGTCTACCCAATGGATGTATCATTTTTGGGTTCCATCGTTTGGTGGTCAAAATTCTTTTACGGACAGCAGCAACTTCATGAGCTCCAGAGAGTTGCATGTATCGGTATCACAGTTGCCATGCATACCAGCATTAGAAGCTGTCGTTGGACTTTCTCCCCTACTAATCTTCATAAGGAAGACGGCCGCTAGATGTGCTATTAAGCTACAGCTGGAACACAAGTACAAACCAGGTGACCATGTGGGACACCTGAAAGTTCGTTATTCAATACCCGAAAGGTACACGTGTTGCATTATTCCTGACACCACGGTCAGGGAGTACACTTCGGAAAGTTTATTTGAGGTAGAAGTAATGGACGCTAGAGGTTTGATCTGGTTCACCGATGGATCAAAGATGGAATCTTGAGTTGGAGCTGGGGTTTTTGGGCCCAAGTCCAAAGTCTCAATAGCTACGGAAAACTGTCCCACGCCTTTCCTGACAGAACTCCATGCCATTGAGGTCTACGCTTTGATAAACCTTAGTAAAGGTATAAAGTGCGCTTTGATTTATAGCTTTTCAGATAGTCAGGCAGCGTTATCGTCCAACTTAATGGACTCTCTATCAGTTAAATGCTTCTACGATGCACTGCAATTTCTTGCAAGACATAACAGGACAGGACTCGGCTGGAGCACTGGTCATCAAGAAATTGCAGATAAACTAGCAAGGGTTGGCTTGAAATCGGCACTTATAGGACCTGAGCCGTATTACGGTGTCAAATGTCCTGAAGCTTAGGCAATCAAATTCCATTTGTGTGCAAAAATATACATGAACAACACAAATGGTCGCAAAAAGCAAAGCCTTAGGCACAACGGTCTGTCGCGCCAAAATATTATTATTAATAGGGCAACCCAAACGATTACTCAGGCCATTTTCCAAAATGACCAAAATGTATTACAATAAGTTTTAAGCATCAATATAAAATCATCATTCCAAAAAGGGATGAATGGACTACAAACCCTGACATCGACTACTCTCTAAGTGTAGTCCATGTCCATGTCCAGTATGACGCCCTTCTTCGCCAGTAAGTCCGCCCTCTCGTTACAGTCAATGTCGCTGTGCTCCGGCACCCAAACTAGGGTTAAGTCTATGCTTTTACAGTCAAAGTTCGATTGATTGATGGATTATCTCTTTGTAATGATTCCGCTTACTCACACACGCACACAGCTCTAACTAGTGCATTTTGTATCCATAAATATGAAAAATCTTGGAAAATGCTCGTAGCTTAAATTATGTCCGTCACTAAAAGGCGCAGCGACATAGGTCCCCGGGACATAAGTCCCAATATTTACTTAAATGGGACATAAGTCCCAAATCGAATTAGGGAAGGCTGAAGTCCCAAATCGAATTCGGGAAGGCTGTTAAGTCCCAAATCGAATTAGGGACTTATGTCCCAACCGATAGGGACATAAGTCCACAAACATTTTGTCGAAGATGGGACATAGGTCCCAAAATTTCGGAGAGATAGTATTTAAAAAAATTTAGTGAGACATAAGTCCCAAATTGAATTGGGGACTAATGTCACACCCCATCGGGACATAAGACAAAAAGAAAAAAATATGTTGGGAATTATGCTCCTGTGCCTTTCAAAAGGAGCCATTTTATGTATGCAATGAAAGTCCACAAATTTGGTGAACATGACCCAGGGACATAAGTACCAAAATTAAATATTGGGACTTTGGGGACAACTGTGCGGGTGGGACATTAGTCCCTAATTCGATTTGGGACCTATGTCCCACTTAAGTGAGCTTTTATTTTGGGACTTATGTTCACCAAAAGTCGCAAAGTAACGCTTCCAGTACTAGAATTCCAAGGCAAAACGGCAGCTCTGGAAACATTTCTAGAACTTCTACCCCTGCAAATACACATCAAAAGCGAGGCTGGTTTAAGAGCCACAAAACTGAAAATTTTTGAGTAAATTAAAGAAAACAAACCAGGACACTCTAGCATCATAACCAAAATAGATTTGAAAAAAGTTATTGTCCAACCATCATACCTAATGATAAAAACAACTAATTTCAAAAGAAATTTTTCGATTAAAATACCCGAACAGAATCAAGTTGAAAATATCATAAGAAGCCTCCTAAACCACGCATCCATCTGGATGCCAGGAACCAGAGTAGCAGTATTCAGACCCAGAATCACACTACGAATGCCCCTAGGTAGATCTCCAACAGTATTCCAGGCAGACACTAGAGCAATAGAAGCCTGCGTCCTGGAATGTACTAAAAGAAGCTACAGAAGAACCGAGATCTATGTGATCTCAGACAGTCAGGCAGCACTGCTAACACTAAAAGGTCCAGTCCTTCATTCTAAAACAACGTGGAGCTGCTTCTGCCACTTAAAAGAACTGGTTAAAAATAACAAAATCACACTAATGTGGTCTCCCGGATACACACGCATATCAGGAAAGAAAGAACTTTCACTGGTCCATAACCCAGCATTGCCTATTCCAAATGGCATATCAATAGCAAAATTCAAGAGTGGGAAAATACTACTATCGAAGCGAAATGGAATTCATCGTCTGAGATGAGACAACCTAAGAAGCTTCTAAAATACAACATTAGTCACATGGACAGGGCCCTCAAAGTGGAAGAACACTAGTCTGGTATTTCACAGGACATGAACCACCCCATGGCCATCTTTTGAGGCAACGAGGCAAAGGAAACGACAGAGCACATACTCTTCGTATGCGTAGTCCCCACCCAGAAAAGAATAAAATATTTCAAGGCTCACACAGTTCCCTGGCCGAATGCCAGACCAATCGCATTGTCAGATGTGGTGGCGTTCACGAAGGAGATGAGCAATCACATAATGTGGTAAAACATCAGGGACGCACAATAGACCTCAAGGACTCAGTGCACAAGGCTCTATAGCCCCACCTATTATATTAATAATAATAAAAAATGTCCCTGCGCCACTAAAAACACTAATAATTTCATGTCTTTCCAAAATCCAGGAAATTTTACTTTAGGTTGAAACTAACAACTTTCTTAGGCTAGGTTTTAGGAAGAACCACAGTTGCAAGACGGAATTTTTAAAAATAGTTACTGATATCCGCCAAAGGTTCGACAATGATTGTATGACGGCTCTGTGTCTGCTGGACTTCTTTAAAGAATTGTATTGATTTTCTGATTTTATATAAAAAATTATCAAGATATTTTGGTATTGAGTTAATTCCAGTAGAACACAAAACTTCTTTGTTAATAAGCACTTTTCTCCTCCTCCTTCACTAAAAATTCGTTGTACCTCAAGGATCAGCTTTATGCCTACTTCTATTTTCCTTATTCATGAATGATATTACAATAGTATGCCAATCAGTATCCACGTGCTCGTGGTGTTTTTAATGAATATGTGGCTAGAATTATTGAAGACCTTGATCGTATTCATAAATGGGCTGTTTGTAACTAACTCAGAATAAATCCGGACAAATCAATCAGCCTACATTACTCGATTTGCTCGAAGTAGTTATGAACGGCAATATAATTCCTTTAAAAAAAAGGGCAGTCATTACTACTTCCGTACTTACTGCGGATGATCATATATTGATTTAGTTGTTCGTAATACTTATGGGGGTCAGTGGTAGGTATACTATATCCAAGCTATTCCAATAAAATTAATTCAAACGCTTCTTAAACTAATCGTTGCATAGACGGAAAACATATATGTATTGCTTTCTCTCGATTCTTCCCATTTTTAGAAAATTGAACGTTTCGAATAACACACATTCATGCTTCCAAGAATTATCCATATTTCAGAATTAACCGCGACAACTTGGTGAGATATTTTATAATCGCGGTCGGTAATGCAATTTGTCTCTGTAATTAACCACAGCGACATTCGATGTATCACTTCACCGAAATTCGGTTCGCTATTCTTCTATTCGTAGCTATCAGTTAATCATTCCTACTTCTGAAATAAATTAGTACTACATTTCTAAAGACCTCTTGAAGCTTTTTAAATGGCAGCATCTGAAGTAAAAACAATTGCTCTGTTGAAAATGGAATTAAATAAAATGTCTGCCCAGTTAAGGAACCATGAAGGACTCTGTAAATTTTACTTCCTCTAATGATGAGAAAAGTTTCTCGTCGAGATCAATGGATTTTGTTCAATGGAAACTCTCAACTTAACTCAAGAACTTTACCAACAAAAATAATTTGTATACCTTCCACATGAATGGAATCGATGGAAAAACATTGGATAAGAACACTCGTACAGGGCAAGAACCGTACACCGAGCAGAGACGATGTCAAGTACGGGACGCTTAACATTTCCAAAGTAATGCGGTTCGCCAATCGCAATTCAAATGGAAATAACATAAAATAAAAATAAAAACAAATTTTTTTTTTTAGTTTGTCTTGTAAAACATTTGCACACACACACACATACATGCATAATTGCATTCAAGTACAATATAGTCGTTAAAAAATTTTATTCGTTCTTTCGAACTCTTCCCTCAAACTTGAAGTTCCGTCTAAAATGTTACTAATGAGAGAAGTTTTGAAGTTAATTAGAGATTCGGTCATAAAAACAAAACTGTATACATGAAAACGTACGTAAAAGTTTGCATTCAGATTTGACTGTAAATTCTGCAGCACGCTGGTAAGGCCTTTTTTGTAAGAACTGCAGTCTGTTGTTAGCTTTGTTTATATGGTAATAGTATTTCTCGGGTACAAATTGATGGATTGGGGAAGCGAAAGGGTGCCATTTATATCAAAGCCAACCCATCCGAATTTACACAGACCAACATGCCATGTGGGACACGTGGAACCTACACAATTTTGAAACTTGAACGGCATTCTCTGAATCCAGTAGATATCATTTTGTTTTAATGAGCCATTGGTTTATAAACGGTGAGCTTTAGGGATCGGGTACACACCATCCCAAGGGCACTAATCTACAAAATCAAAATGCTACAAAATCTACCCGTTAATTAGTCAATCAATAAATCAGTCAATCAATAAACCAATCAATCAATGAATCAATGGCAGGTGATTTCGATATACACAATTCTAGTTGGCTTCGCCATTCAGGTTTAACGACACCGCAAGGAAGGATGACGGTCTCCCACCTCTCGCGAATGGGTTCCGAGAGTAATAACTTGTCACGGAAAACTTCTCAATTCGCCGTTCGGATCCGGCCTTAAATTGTAGGTCCCTTCCATTTGTGTGCAAAAATATACCTGCTCAACATGAATGGTTGCGAGAAGCTAGGCCTTGGACCGCAATGGTCTGTCGCGCCGAATATCATTAAAGAAGGGATGTTGAGTTATTTCCTGATTTTTACAAGCTCACTCAGTCTTCCTAACAAATACACCGTCAGTGTATTATCACCTCTAAGCTCTTAAGACCACTGTGTAGTACCAGCTAATTTCTCGTTGTCAAACCAGACAGTTAAAGAGAAAACTCCTAAAAGAAAAGTATGGCTACACGAGAAAGCCGACTGGGAGGGCCTCAATAATTTCTTTAGGAGCATTAACTGGCCACTTAATGCCAATAGTGGTGTGGATGCCATTTCTGATACGATCACTCACATAGTCCACAATAGAATGATACAATTTATCCCTTCCAGGACTAAGTGTGTCAAACCGAAGGAAATGTTTGGTGCGTGAACCAATCTATTCACAAATTTGGTGAAAGCAAAGTTGCACTAGGTATTTCCAAGGCATTTGACAGAGTCTGGCACCAATCTCTTCCGTCGAAAATGAATGCTTATGGAATTGATAAGGTCCTGCTCGATTGGGCTTTTCTGGCCGTTCAAATCAGGTCGTATTGGACGGTTTTAGATCCAGTGTTCAATGCATAAACGCCGGTGTTCCGCAAGGCTCTGTTTTGTCTCCGAAACTCTTTCTGATTTTTTAAATGATCTCCTATCTGCCACTTCTAATCCAATTCATTCTTTCGCTGTCAGGCGGTCAGTCATCAGCAGAGTAAGGCGAATAACACAGAATACTTCAGAAATGCATGTGGCCTCTGACAAGTGGTATTGGGATCAAACCTCCACGTGGTGGCCGCTGGTAATTTTCCTCCAATACATGAAAAGCGAAATTATCGGTTGAGTCCCTTCGAGAGAATAGTCTTATGGAAAATTGATGGCACCGTAATTGAGGAAGACCGATTCCGGAGAATCTATAATGATGAGATCCAGGAGCCTCATCGCGATGTTGACATCGTGAAGAGAAGAGTCCTTTGTGGTGGGATCTATGGAATACGACAGCGAGGTCGGCCAAGCTTACGCTGGAAGAATGGCGTAGACCAGGACGGACACCGGTTGTACATCTAAATATTACAATGGTATGATGGAAGGCGAGCCATCATGTCTCTCTTCGTATCGACCAATAGCACTAATGTCCCTTCTTTCGAAGGTCATGGAAACGCTGATTATCCGTATGTTAAGCATAGCAAAGTGGGGAGAACTCAATAGTGCCGAATTTAACGCATCCAAACCCCAATTCTATCTTCTGTCGTTGAATCGAAATAGTAACCTCTGGCCATTATCCATGAATGGCACTTGCATTGAGGAAACTGAAAAACTAGCAATTCTTGGTATGTGCGTCAACAACGAGCTCTGTTGGAGCCACCACATATTTGCTATCGCCAAGAATGCTGCGAAATGTTTAGGTTTCGATAAACGGTGCACGCTGTACTTTTATCCCTCAAATCTGGCTACTATTTACAAGGCGTATATTCGTCCTAAACTTGAATACAACTGTATTGACTGGGCAGGTGATCCCAAGATCACAATGCATCTACTAGACAGAATTCAGAGCCGCACGATAAAACTTATTGGTGACGTAAATATCGCGAAAACAATCGTATCGTTTGAATGTTACCAGCGTGTCACTGTTTTATCGCTTTTTCCACAAGCGGCGTTCAAAAGTAATATCCAGATGCATCCCGCCCATCCTCCAACCCAACCGCAATACCTTTGCCGCAAGTCGAGCTCAAAGAATACCATTTGACCTATCTTCGGACGTATCAAACAATACAGAGATTTCTTCTTTAGCCTCACAATCATTATGTTGAATGAATTACCCGACTCTGTGTTACCGCATTTGCATGATCCGCTGTCATTAAGACACATGTGCTCTCTTTATATTCTTTAAATTACCTTCGCGTGCCCGCGAATTTGTTTGTTTGTTTGTCTGTTTGTCTGTTTGTCTGTTTGTCTGTTTGTCTGTTTGTCTGTTTGTCTGTTTGTCTGTTTGTCTGTTTGTCTGTTTGTCTGTTTGTCTGTCTGTTTGTCTGTATGTCTGTTTTTCTGTGTTTTTGTCTGTCTGTTTGTGTGTCTGTTTGTGTGTCTCTTTGTTTGTCTGTATGTTTGCCTGTCTACTTGTCTGTCTGTTTGTCTGTCGTGAAATTTTGCGATCAATTTGTAACCCACTTCGCAAAGCTCGATTTAATTGAAAATTTGGCACACATGTGGATTTTTCTATTGAATTTGGGGCTCATCGGGTCTCAGGACTCCCATATTATTCTTTTAAAAATCAAGCCATTTTTATTTGAACTACACAACTACATGTCAATCTCCGATTAGAGAGAGGGCTGTTTTTTTCGGTTCCAATTGGGAGCTTTATTTCTATGCTTAGGTACTCTTATGTAGCATCTGTTACAAAAGAAGTCTGCGTACGAAAACAATTATTCTTTTCTGACTAAATATAAAATATTTCATAACCCGTCTATCAATATTATCGCCATTAGTCTAACAATAAAAGTTCGATTAATTCTCGACACATACGACTCCATATTTGTTGGCAAAACCAAAGGAAAATCTAAACTCTTGTGGCATGTTGGGCTAAAATTTTTTGTTGTTGTCAAGCTATGACGCCATTGTCATTTGTTGGAAACAATTTATGAAGGAGTAGGAGGCAAACAATATCCAACGGGACACCATCTGCAATTTTGCAACATGTCGTTGGTTTTTTATGATTTCAAATTGAAAAATATGTTTTATCCCGTGGATGTCCGGGCATTTGCACTTCCATTAACAATCACAAAAAAAAAAAAAAAACATTTCTAGCAAATAAAGAGAACTGCCGAAAATTGACTCAACGACAGTTTCGTTGAAAGCATAAACTGTGGGCATGCATGACATGGGGGCAGAAGCAGAGCCAAATAATCCAATCCAGGACACAAAGTTGCTGTGGCTACGCGACTGTAGTACACCCTATATATGGCACAAAAGTCACATCGTCAGAGGCAACCGGGTGCTTTTGATGTCCGACACGTGACTTATTTTGCGCGAAAAACTCGAAAAATCTTAGATACTTTGGCGCCTTGGATTTGCTAAGTGTTCTCAAGTTGCACTGCATTCAATTTCTGCTCGTCGTCTTCGCAACAAATCTCCTCGCAGATGACTCTAATCGTCTTCGTCTGCTATAAAGTGTGCGAGTACATCGTCACAAAGGCAAACTTCCCTAAGTGCTAATTCTGCATGTGGCAATGTGCGAATAGCTTCACATTTTTTTTTTCTCTTGGTGCAAATGGTGATCGTAGAGCGATTTACATAGTTTTTCTTCATATCATTCTTTTGGTGTTATAGTTTTTTTTTTAATTCAGCACAATGGTATTCCATGATTGCCATCGAACGTGTGACCGACCAGGTCCACGCACCAAAAGCACTGATGGTAATGCGCACTTCGAATTCTATTTTTATTAAAGAAACTATTATATACCGTATTTCGAATTGATTACCAATTACGGTACCGTAAAAAGGTGCAACTGTGATATAAATCTTGTATGACGGGTTTGATAAGACTTTAAAGCTTCACTTTCTGACAAGCATTTGGATGATGCTTTTAGAGGTGCCTTTCGAAAAAAATTAAATTCAATTCAATAGGAATTTAAATCAAGTCTATCACTGTCCCACCAATTTATGTTATCAAAGATTCTTGCGGACAACGTCATTCACATAGAAGTCATACAAGAAACACTCACGGCATCCGAAGATGACTTTAGAAAAAGATGAATTATGCATCGGTATATAGCAATCGGAGTCACAAAGCATACGGATCTGCTAAATACGTAAGAAACGGTGTAAATAACGCAAAACTAGTCCAACAATCGTGCGAAGATAACATATTCCATATCAACATAGAAGTCGCTGGAACACATATTGCCAATATGTATAAACCACAAAATGTGTGCTGTCCACCGAGCGTACTCCCACTTTTCAAACACCCTGCTGTATACACCGACGACTTCAATAGCCATCATACCTCATGGAGATATACCCAGAATGACCTAAACGGCCTTAAGTTAGCTGAATGGTCCGATGTCAACCATCTAAATCTCTTTTTCGATGCAAAAGATGCCGGAACCCTCTTCTCCAGACGTTGGCAAAGAAGCTTCAACCCAGATATTGCTTTTGGAAGTTGTAAATAGCGACGAAAGAACTCTCCAAACCAGCCGGAAAGTCCTTCCTAGCTTCCCCCTCAGCCTGCACAGACCTGTCCAGCACACAGATCCCCATCGTCGAATCGATTGCCAAGCCGAGATGGAATTTCAATAAGACAGCTTGGAAAACTTTTCAAAGGATCCCAATTCAAATTTAAGATAGGTACATCCCTTAGCTAAAAACCACAGCCTTAGCCTTATCGCCGTCATCATCTCCACAGCCAAGAGGCATATTCCGAGAGGATACCGCAAATAATACATTCCCGGATGGTCAAAAGAAAGCTACCTGCAATATGAAGAATTCGAGGTAAATGGAGAACCTGAAACAGAAGACAAACTGCTAAAGTCTCTTGACAACGCACGCAGTGCAAAGTGGCTAAAAACAGTTGAAAATACCAACTTCGTGCTTTAAGTTGAAAAGCCTGGAGTCTCCTGGAAAACTGGGAAGCAGCACACCAAAAGCATAAATCAGCCCTAACACAATTGCTGATAGAATTGTGAAGCTCTCCAATGCCTTTCAGATAAAGTAGAAAGCAGAATGATCCAGCAGAGTCTCAAACTACTGAAAAGAAACTCTCAACAAATGACCGAGTTTTCAAGACCTTTTACCCTTGAGGAAGTTGAAGCTGCACTACTGAAGATCAAGCCCGGAAAATCTGCTGGCCTAGATGGCATTTTTCCCGAGTTTCTCTTTCATAGTGGAACGCATGTCAAAAGTTGGCTCGCATGCTTCTATTCAGACATTCTAGAAACGGGATCCTTCCCTAACGTACTGAAGAAGATCC
Organism: Nephrocerus scutellatus; assembly: GCA_947095585.1. Lineage (NCBI taxonomy): Eukaryota > Metazoa > Arthropoda > Insecta > Diptera > Pipunculidae > Nephrocerus > Nephrocerus scutellatus. The sequence goes on from OX352762.1 coordinate 6,553,850, forward strand.
GAACGGCGAATTGAGAAGCTTTCCGTGACAAGGTATTACTCTCGGAACGTTAGTCACCCATTCGCGAGAGGTGGGACACCGTGAAAAATACTTTTGGTGTTGCTGGGATAAGTTCAAAATCATCGCCTTGCTTACGGCCTGGAAAACCCAAAGATGAACCAGAAAGTTACCGGCCAATTGCACTACTTAGTGTTGTATACAAGAGACTAATTTACAACAGAATAGAACCTACCATTAATGCAGTAGTAGCTGTGAAACAGGCTGGCATTAGATATGGGCACATCTGCTGCGAACAAGTGTTGGCTCTAACCACACAAATAGAAGCTGGATACCAAACTAACCTAAAAACAGCTGGGGCGTTTATCGGTCTCACAGCTGCGTACGACACAGTCTGGAGGAACGGTCTCATCTACAAACTTCTCCGGATCGTAACCCGCATCAAAATAGCAACAATTCTTAGTAACAAGTCTTTATCGATGATGCAAAGAGCCCGCCAATAAAACTCAACAACGGCCTAACCCCAGGTTCAGTGTTACCACCACTACTGTTCAACCTCTTTACCTATGATCTTCCAGAGACGACCTCAATGAAGTTTGCAAATGCTGACGACATCGCTATAGCTACCGAACACCAAAACAAACGGACAAAATTCTTACCGCGCAGATCTTTCTAAACTGAGCTTATACTTAAAAAAATGGAGGTTATGTCCCATTACGAGCAAAATGGAGGTTACTTGTTTCCACCTTAACAGCAAACTCGCGAAAACAAAACTAAAAGTTAGATTCAACAACGTGTATCTAGTTCACAACCCTACACCAAAATACCTGGGAGTCACTGTGGACCGAACGTTCTCATTTAAGGAGCACCTTACAAATTCTGCAGCAAAACTAAAAACTCGAAATAACATCATCCAGAAGTTAGCGTCAACTATATGGGGAGCACCTGCAAAGACATTCCGTTCCGTCAGTCTGGGCTTTGTTTTTCTTCCGCTTCTGAATACTGTTCCCCGGTTTGGCTCAATAGTGCTCACACAAATAAAATAGACTGTCAACTAAAATCTTCAATGCGCATAATGGCAGGAACAGCCCGATTTCTCGCCGCACTAAGCAATATACAGCCTGCAAAACTAAGTCGCCAAAATGGTCTTATACAAACCTTCTCCCCATTCGTGAAGATATCGAGCGCCATTTCCCGCCTTAAATCTCGACGACCACCTCTTAAACTAGCCCAAGAACCAAAGAGTATGAACTTCGAGGCAATTGATTACTGCAAGTACGAGTGGGATTCCAGTTCTGGTAACGACTAGTTTCATATCGAAGACCCGAAAACTATGCCTGCTGGCCATGACCTCCCAAGGAAAATCTGGATTTGCCTTAACCGAGTGCGAACAAACAACACACGATGTACCGCAACTATAAGTGGGGAGCAGCTGAAACACATTTTTGTGACTATGGAAACTATGTGCAGAACATCAAACACGTGACTATCGAGTGCGCACTTAACATGTACCAGGGCGACCCGACCGATTTTTTAAAAGTATCTCCAGCTATTACCGATTGGCTACAAAATCTTGACATTCAGTTATAGAATCCTCATCCTAAATAAATGGTACGAGTATTTAAAGCTCTAGGGTGCACAGTTGTTGCAATGCCAAGTATAAGAAAAATATTTAATTAAAAAATAAAAATCGTCGATCTTCGACTATGCAAGTGTGTCAGATTTAGAATAGATGCCCGGACATATGCATCTATTCTTTAGCTGCACAAGTAGGCTGTCAGTTTCGCTATCCCCATTCCCCATCCCCATTGAATGCAATTCATTGTCATTTATAGAAACGCTAATTAGCTGTGGATTTGGTACGATCAGATGTTTCCATCTCCAAAGTATCGCACTGGTTGTTGTTGCTCGGTGAATTCCGTTCGCGTCTCCCCTCAAGAAAAAAACATAAATTTTATTTTTTATTCCCTTGAGTTTTGCGGAAATAGATTGTCCGTCTGTCCGTCTGTCGTCGCGGCAACACAGCATGTTTTATGCCATCACGTTCACGATGTTTCTCATCACAGTATAGAGAAGAAAGTAGATTTTATTAGAATTTTATTTTTAGCTCTGGCTATCGCACCGCGGGCCGGTAGCGCACAGTGAAGCAGACAGACATAAAATGCACACCATATTTTTAGACCAATTCAAGGCTTTGAAGGCAATTGAACAAATTTCAACCAAAATGGGAGAAAATCAATATTTATTGCATTACTGTTTCCTCATTTTTTTGACGACGATTGTCGCGAATCACGTGTCTCGCGTGTGATGCGTGGAAAAGTGTTTTTTTTTCCGACTTCTTTAAGGTCCTAGTAACCAAAGATGGTATTTCCTTAAGGTTTTTAAAATTAATTATTCCAGCGATTCCTATATCCTAAATTCACATATCCTTAACTTTGGCATTACATCTTTATAGTATCCAAGTACCTGGAAAGTTGCTAAATTAATTCCAGTAGCTAACAACCGTAAATGCTTCTAATCCGACCGATGAGAATCCTATCGTGCGTTTCAAATTTTTTTCTAAAACTAATTACAAGGCAGATCAGATCCAATATTGATGGTCACAACTTATTGTCTCCGCTACAATCTGGCTTCCGTTCTTAGCATAGTTGTAAAACAGCATTGGTAAAAGTGATGGATAACATGAGAAACTCGTTTGACAATTGGTTGCTGGCTGGATTTCTCTTAGGCCTTACACACTATAAATCATGATATTCTTTGTAATATAATAAGGTTTTGGATATAACTCTGTTAGCCTCTTAAAAGAGTATCTCTCAAATAGGTATCAGAGTACTGAGTACTGTACTCTTTGTACAGCCAAGTTGAGTCCGGTGTGCCACAAGGCTCTATTTTGGGACCGGTTCTATTCCTTATTTATATAAACGGTTTTTAAAAATTGCAACTTTCACCTTCACCCTGCAGACAACGTTCAAATTTTACTTTTCGAGGCCAATAGCAGATCTTGTTTGTCTCATCATACTCTTAGACTGAAATATCTTCTATCGATTACGTCGTCATCCGCAACAAGAAAATGAATACCACACCAGTCGTAGCCGCTCAAGTGGTTGTACTAGTTTATGCGGGGCAGAACCAAAGTGAATTGCCTCGACAACTAAATTTGAGGCGATTCTCCGTTCGTCGAGTGTGGAAGAGATATCAAGAAACTGGCGGCATTAGACGGCGACAAGGATCTGGCCGACCTCGTGCTACAACATAGCGTGATGACCGCTTTCTTGTGACGACTTCTTTGCGAAATCGTCGTTAGGATGTGGTTCAACTGGGACTGCGGATCCAAGAAGTTCGTGCCTTCGAAGTTAGTCGGTGAAAAGTTAGAAGACGACTTCCAAAAGGTGATCTGACTGTACACAGACCAGCAAACGCGCCGAAATTGACCCAAGCGCACCGACGAGCACGACTTCAGTTCACTCGAGAGCATTTGTATTGGCCAGAAGAACAATGGTGGAGAGCATTGCTGTTTTCTGACGAGTGCAGGATGTGTTTAAATGGTAACGATGGGCGAGGAAGAGTGTACAGAATATCAGGGGAGCAATTGGTACAATGTTGTATTGACAAACATTGGTAGTATGGCGGTAGATCATGTATGTTCTGGGAAGGCATATCACTAGAGGCGAAGACAAACCTTGTGTTCATCTTCGGAGCGAATACTGGCCGTCGATTAAGAGGATTGACTTCTCAACAGTACATTAAAGAGGTACTCGAGGACTACGTCGTACCTTTTGCCAATTTATTAGTAGAACATTCCTGTTCATGCAGGATAATGCGAGACAGCATACGGCAGGTATATGTAGTGTACCAGTTCCTTTCCCTCTCATCAACGAAAGACTTGAACACTTCCAGTTAACGTATTTACCTTCAAGAGGTGGATATGTCTATTATAGAGTGACCAGTTCGAACCACGGACCTATATCACATTGCATATTTATGGGACGAGCTGATAAAAAGAGTTCGATGCTCCAAAGATTCTGCAACAGGCGAACGCAGAGGAATGGGAGGCGATACCTCAAGATTTGGTGAATACTTTGGCGAAATCAATGAAACATCGAATTTAAGCTATCACTAGGACTAGAACATAAGCTGTTGGTTGCCTGTAATGACACGGTTCGATACGTTTATAAATATCCTAGATACGATCACACCTCAGCCCTGTTCAAAAACGTGTTCGGTTGCATACTAAGACGGCTTCTGTATGTCAGAAACTATATCTCCATACACAATGTCATTGTATCGCCTACCCCGGTCTGCTTATTTAGTAAATTGCGATTCATACGATCCTATAGGAATAGCATCCTTATTATACCGAAAAATAATTTTCTTAATTCCTCAAGGCACAGTCCTTATTCATGCCACCCGACTGTGGAATTCTTTAATGCCTTCTCTAGGATTAATTTGCACTAACCCCCCACGAATCCAAAGGACTATATACTCTTTCCTTTACTTTACTTTATTTTGTTTTCACTCTATTCCTTTTCTCTACTTCTTGCTTTAGTGGTTATATATACTATTAGTTTGCTATTAGCTTATACGAATAGCACAGTTTATATTTATATTTATTAGCTCAAATATTAGCTAAACTATAAGACTCTGTCTTTTGTACTATATATTTAAGATGATAAAATAAATGAAATGAAACGTCATATATGGTCACGTTTGTCACAGCTTATATCACAGTTAATTGCGAGCCCAAAGGTCAAAGCTAATAATCAGAGGACAGGAACAATTTTTCAGTGTGCGTGTGTCAGTTTGTTAGTTTGTCAGTTTGTTAGTTTGTGAGTTTGTGAGTTTGTGAGTTTGTCAGTTTGTCCAATCTTATATCTCGAATTCTACCGGTTAGAATTTGATGAGACTTGCGATGGAGTAATTTGTAACGCGTGTCTTTTGACGCGAGTTTTTTTGACTACTTTGAGGGCCATTTTAACCACCTTTCACAAGATCTAGCGAACATGAGAGACAGAGAATGTAATGCATAGAAAAGTGGAAAAAAGGCGCGACACATAAAAGTGTGCCCCTGAAAAACGAAGTTTTTTTTTACATTTTCTTGTTTCGCTCCAAAATCTAAAAAATACATATATATTTTTTTTAAAGTAACAAAAAAAAATTCCTAAATTTTGGCGTTCAACCGCCATTTTGAATTTTTCCCTCTCATCAATGAAAGTCTTCAACACTTCCAGTAACGTATTTAACGGACAATAAAATCGATTCAGTTTTATTATTATACTCTTGACCTACTTTAGTTACCGTACTATGTTTACGCTCTATTTTGACCCACTGTGCGGTAGGTGGGCCACGATGGTATGCGGTCATGTTACTTCTCTTGTCACCGACGATGTGAATCACTCACATGAGACATTTTTACATTTTCGTGAATTTTCTCGTTAGTCACAGTAGTTGCGATGGCGGCTGCCAGATTTTGGCTGCGGCGGCACTAGGCACGACTCATAAGCGAGACATCTCGTGGGCGCAAAGCACTTGTTACATAAATACATACGCAGAGTAGAGCGAGTTGATACACTCGACACAGATGAGTTTTTTTTTTAGCTCAGGCTCAGTGTCTTCTAGGCATTGTGTGATTGTGCCTTTGGTTGGTGGCATTGACACGCTTGTGCACCACACAACACCACATTGGTCAATGGGCAATGAGAGCTGAAAAAGTAAGATTTTGGGTGGCACTTTTGTACTCGACTAAGGGATTTTCGGATTATTTATTCTGTAAACAACACTACAAAAAATTTACTATTTTTAAGTGAGACATGATACTGACTTTTATGGCTCATTATAATGACAAATCTTTTTTTTTTATAATTATCACATGTGGAAGGAAGGGACTTGCAGCATTTTATAGATACGCTGCTAAGGAAAAAAGGAGAGGAGAGACAAAGATAAGGTAGAGGTTACATTTTTGTCTTCAATCGGTGTGGATAATGTCGTATCAACAAATCGTTCCATATCTACATTGAGAGGGAAAACAAGAACCTATGAACTTTAACCTGCAGTGGTGCAACTCTTTTTTCAATTTTTGTGCGTGAAGGGAACAAATAATTTTTCATTATTCAATATAACAATATCATATGCGGGTTAGTATTAAATAAAGAAACTTACAATCAATATTAGTTCTTATATAAGTGACCTTATAAGTTCTCATTATATTCCATATATATATATATTTTTTTTAATTTTGAAAATATATATATATATATATAATAATAATAACATTTTGAGTTAAAGCACCATCAATGCAATTGATTATGGAACACTTCATCATTCAGATATCCTTCACGGAAAAACCGTCACAAGTGAGTGCGCGACTTTTTCGTACAAATCTGGTGATATGACGGCAATATCGCATTCAATGTTCTTCCTAAGGTCGTCTAAAGTCTCTATCGTATTGGCAAAGACTTGACTTGAACTTGAGGTAGCCCTAAGGAAAAAAGTCTAGAGACGTCAAATTAAGCCAAATAACTTGTCCATTTCTGGAGATAACACTGTTACCCAACTTCAGCTTTAGTGACTCGATTGTTTGACCAGCTGTGTGGCATATGTCTAACCCACATATGCTCCTAGCACAGATAATATATATATTTTTTTTGCTCCTATTTCAATAAAAAAAATCAGTCAACATCGACCGATAGCCATCTCCAATAATTTTTTGAAATGTTAGGCTATACATGAAAAAGTTTTTAAGGCAAATCTTTGTTGATATTAGACCTGAAATGAGAGTCTACATTGCCGACAAAAGGACCTGAAACTAGAGAACGGGTTTCTGAAGAGCAACTACCGTAGTCAAATTTGTACAAAACAGTTGAAGCTCCTAAATCTCGTCTATGCTTTGAAGAATCAAGAGATAAAGTAATGGTTACATCGTTTCTTATACCGACAACTCTATTCTGAATTATATCAAAGTCATGCGATGTTGGGTGGGCGTCGTGGCTCAGTGGAAGTGCACATGGCTGCTGAGCAGGAGGTTCAGTTTCGAATCCCAGCAACACCAAAAGTATTTTTCACGGTGTCCCACCCCTCGCTAATGGGTGACAAACGTTCCGAGAGTAATACCTTGTCACGGAAAGCTTCTCAATTAGCCGTTCGAATCCGGCCTTAAAGTGAATCCGATCTCGCAATATGGGCACCACCATTAATTACTGGTGGCACGTAATGCTGAACTGCCTTCTGAGAAAATGACAAGTCTTGAATTTATTTGGATTAAACTCAACCCTATTAGATCTGCTCCAATCAAGGGTAGCTTCAAGATTCGACAGAATAACCGCATTCATTAAATCTCGCAAACCAATCAAGCGAGAATTGAATTCTTTTTGGATGACAAACTCAATGGAAGCCGATAGCGTTATATCGTCACAAATGAATGGATATCACAGGTTGTAGGTCATTTATGTGTATTAAGAAAAGCGTAGGCGACAAGGATGAACACTGGGGCACGCCAGAATTGATCCCATGCGAAGATGAAGAAATACCATTCAATTCAAATTTTATTTTGCCGTTCCATAAATAATCCTAAATCCATGCAATAAGAGAGGTGTCTTAGTTGAGCTTGAGTTGAGTTGAGGCTTTTGATCGGGTACTACTAAGCCACGTGCCGTGCAGAAAGCGCAAACTCATATGAAAAGCTAAGAGTGCTGTCGTCCGCAAAATAAGGAACTGGATTAGATGTAGCGTATAGTAGATCATTAATGAAAATGAGAAAGAGTGTCGGAGACAAAACAGAACCTTGGGGAACTCCAGCGTTTATGCGGTGAACATTGGGTTTGAAGTGTTATTTATGACATACGGCCACTAATCAAAAAATTCGCCGAAATTTGTGTCCAGAATGCGCTTCGCAAAGGAGAACTGCGGTGGCCATATGCCTGATATGATTTCAAGTGAGTGAGACAATTTATTAAAAATTGTATTTTTCTGTTCGTTTTACATTTTCAAGTTATGTTGGGCTTAAAAAAACACCTCTTACGTAAACAAATCTCGTATCTGTATGGTTTTGGCTACACTGACGCCTTGTTTGTTCTCGATAAACTGAAGCTAATAACCTCCAGACATTATTGAAGACAATTGGATGACGGATGAAACATGGTAAGCTTTCTGCCTTAACGCAACTGACAGTTATTATATTGTTATTGTAGGGTAGATTTTCTCTGAACTCCTTGCAAGCCCGAAGGGCGAAGCTTATATTTGTACATTTGTACGTCTTACATCACAACTCAAACATTTGGACTACGCTGACGGCGTTTGTTTACTCTCACACAGGATTATGGAGCTGCACCAAAACCTCGGCACTAACTCAGTAACTCAAGTTAGCATTGCTGGACAACCGGTAGAGAGAGCAGAGAGTTTCCAATATCTTAGGAGTATTGTCTCGACCGAAGGAGCAGGACATTGTCAACCGAATCGGCAAAGCCAAATGAATGTTGTTCATGATATGGCCAAGCAATGCGATCAGCTTAAACACCAAGTTGCGACTTTTCCGTTCAAATATTGATTCTGTTCTGCTGTATGGATGGAGCACTTGAAAGGTGATCGCTACTATCACAAAAAGATTACAAACGTTCGTAAATAGGTGCCTACGGAACATCTTAAGGGTTTTCTGGCCTAACCGTATCTCTAACCAGATAACGGGTTAGGAAGCAATAGGCACAACCATCCAACGACGGAAGTGGCAGTGGATTGGTCATACACTACGAAAAGGCGACAGTTCCATAGCAAACTACGCAATGCAATGGAGTCCGTTATCTCAGGTTGGTAAAAGAACGAGTCGTCCGAGAAATATACATGGCGCAGAACAGTTGTGGAGGAGTCACGGCAATTGAGGAAGAGTTGGAGAGAGCTGAAGCTCATTGTCAGGAACCGCACGCGAAGGCACGCAGGCGTAGTAGAGGTACTAGGATCTGCAAGGGGATACTGGACATAAGTAAGTAAGTAAGTTTTAAATACTAGTTAGTATAACATCGAGTAGCGCGGAATACAATTTGGTTTGAAATGAGTTAGTGCGATGCAATTTGCGGTAAACAGGTAAAACGACTCTATGGTATTCTTGAAGTTTATAGGTTTCGTGGGATGTAATAGATTTATGTTTAAATCTCCAACAATAACAATAAGTGTCGGAGAGTGAATGCTGACTTGGTCAAGAATATTTTATAGGGCGCTGCAGTCAGAAACATTAGGGGGCATAGTTCCAATTGTGCACTTGGAATTCCCACTTAAAATATCTACAAAGATATATTGAATTAGTTCGCTGGAGCCAGATGCGCACAGAACTTTAGAAGCGAAATGATCATTATTGAAAATTGCAGCGCCGGCTCCTACACGACCGCGTCTATCAGCTCGTTGCAATTTAAAACCATTCAGAGCAAAGAATTCATTGCTCACGGCAGGGTTAAAACATGTCTCGGATACACAAATTTCACTTTATATACACTTTGCTTATTCAACTTTTTTCCAAAAGAAACTGCATTGAAAAAAACCAATGCATGTCTGCTCCTAAGTCACAGTTTTGCTTCAGTATCACTTCTTGAATTCTTGGACAAGTTGTTATTCAAAAATAAGCGCAAGCTAAAAATTCCTAAATGTACATCGACAGCTAATAGATATTCCAATTGATATGATCGTGAAAAGCTGTCTACTGTTTCAGCCAACTCAAGCCAATGCAGAATGCTGTTTTTATCCTGGCTTTTCCGAAAAAGGTTGATAGACGGCAAATAAACAGGAAGCAGATGCTGGCCATAATCTGAAGAGTAATACAAATTTACCTTTTCCTTTGCAATATTATGACCGTCAAACGGCCAAATCTTTAATGATGAACCACCAACCAACTAAACAGTCGCAACAACAACAAACACTCTCAAATTCCAAGTTAATTAAACCGAAGTTAAAAGTAATTTTTATGTTTTTTTGTTGTTTTTTTTTTCCTTTAGTTTTTCATTTTTCAAAAAAATAAAAAGACGAAATTTTTGAACTTTTAATTAGGCGCAGGATTTAATGACGGTTGGCGGCAGACGTAAGCACCGCTTCGGTTGGTCCTTCCGGGCGGGTCGATGTTTGAGAAAAGTTTTTGATTTTATTTCATTCTATTCTCCCTCTTTTTTTTATTACATTTCCTGCTGCCTCTGTTTGGATTGTGTTTGATGTTATTTTTGTTATAGATATTGCAGTGTATGGCAGGACTCGAAACTTTATGCGATCAATGATAATAGCAACGGAATTACAATACGACGGTAAATATTGTTTTGACAGAACAGAACCGGATGCAGGTTGTAGAACAAAAAAGAGGAAAAAAGACAAAAGAATTGCCTTCACTATCGATAGAGTTTTTTTTTTATTTATCTGCCAAAGAAACGACACAAACAAAAACAAGAACTTTCTTTAACTTTGAAGTTTGCATTCCCTTTGCTTTGTGCCAAAGAAATGTTAACTTAATGAGTTAACGTAATGGTACGTAAAAGACAAAGTTGAACAAAAATATTGATTTAAATGTCATATCCCACAAAGGTGATTCTGATAACTCCTATGCAGGTCAAAGATCTTAATTGGATGGATATTCTCCTGAAATCATCATCATCAACATCATATTAGGCTGTTGTAATGGAGTTTTACCAGCCGGGGTAAACTCAGGGTGACCAGTGGTCGTTACAATAAAATTTCTAGTTTGGTAACTCTTTGACTTAACTTCTTTATTTGTCTGATTTCTGTAAATGTATTACACGTTAGGTTGTGACGTTGCGTTTACCTGGGCAATGTGAGAGCACTGGACGATGCGGGACGTTGCATAAGCTTTGTACGATGCGTGACCCTAAACGATGCGGTAGCTTGAGCACTGTGATCCTGACCAAAGTGCCAGCCTTGTACTATTCATGGTCCTGAATGATGCGTTAGCCTGAGTGACGTGTTCCTGACCGAAGTGCAAGCTTTGCATGATGCGCTAGCCTGAGTGACGTGATCCTGACCGAAGTGCGAGCCTTGCACGATGCGTTGTTCTGAAGGATGCGTTAGCCTGAGTGACGTGATCCTGACTGAAGTGCGAGCCTTGCACGATGCGTAGTCCTGAACGGTGCGCTAGCCTGAGTGACGTGATCTTAACCGAAGTGCGAGCCTTGCACGATGCATAGTTCTGAACAGTGCGCTAGCCTGAGTGACGTGATCCTGACCGAAGTGCGAGCCTTGCACGATGCATTGTTCTGAACGATGCGTTAGCCTGAGTGACGTGATCCTGACTGAAGTGCGAGCCTTGCACGATGTGAAGTTCTGAACGGTGCGCTAGCCTGAGTGACGTGATCCTAACCGAAGTGCGAGCCTTGCACGATGCGTAGTTCTGAACAGTGCGCTAGCCTAAGTGTCGTGATCCTGACCGAAGTGCGAGCCTTGCACGATGCGTTGTTCTGAACGATGCATTAGCCTGAGTGACGTGATCCTGACCGAAGTGCGAGCCTTGCACGATGCGTAGTCCTGAACGGTGCGCTAGCCTGAGTGACGTGATCTTAACCGAAGTGCGAGCCTTGCACGATGCATAGTCCTGAACAGTGCGCTAGCCTGAGTGACGTTATCCTGACCGAAGTGCGAGCCTTGCACGATGCGTTGTTCTGAACGATGCGTTAGCCTGAGTGACGTGATCCTGACTGAAGTGCGAGCCTTGCACGATGTGAAGTTCTGAACGGTGCGCTAGCCTGAGTGACGTGATCCTAACCGAAGTGCGAGCCTTGCACGATGCGTAGTTCTGAACAGTGCGCTAGCCTAAGTGACGTGATCCTGACCGAAGTGCGAGCCTTGCACGATGCGTTGTTCTGAACGATGCATTAGCCTGAGTGACGTGATCCTGACCGAAGTGCGAGCCTTGCACGATGCGTGGTTCTGCACGATGCACTAGGCGATCTATGGTCTGAGTTAGCGGCCTTCCCCGATTAGTTGCTTGATAGAAAAATTGTTAGAACTAATATGTTGGCTGCGACTCTTTGTACAGACGAAACCTAGCCGTACAATCCAGAAGTGAGGCTACGATATACGACGGCGAATACAATGACTACTGCAGAAGCTGGATTGGCGAGTTTGACTTGAAGCGATCATTTGTGCTAATCTCCATACAAAGAAATAAACTAAAAATTGCTTTTGAGTTTCTTACGGGGCACTGCTTTCTGGGAAAATACTTCAAAATGATGGCTATCGAATACAACGACTACTGCAGAAGCTGGATTGGCGAGTAGGACTTTAGGCGATCATCTGTGCTAATCTCCCTGCTTTCTGGGAAAATACTTCAGAACGATGGCTATCGAATACAATGACTAGTGCAGAAGCTGGATTGACGAGTAGGAAGAGGAGACAAAAGAAAATCTTTTTTGCTCCTGTCCGTCATTAGTATACAGTGCGAGACATTCTTCGCTTCATTAAGAGTTCGCGGTGGGTCCTTTAAAAAGAGATAAGAGATGAGAGATAAGACCAAAGACTAACATAAAGGATCACTACTGGTCTAAGTGAGCATTTGCTGCGACCAAAACCTAGCCTTACCCAACAGTACTACAAAATGCAATAAGATAAAGATGTGAAAGACATTTGAATGTTGTTGTGTTTCGATCGTACTTTAACCCGACTTTTATATCTCAAAAGTAGTTTTACTGAAAAATCTAAAAAGAAGTCGCTTAATAGAAAGCAATTGCTTACTATTTCGCTACCGCCGGCAAGTTTACTAGAAAATTCGCTCAATTGTATCAGCTCTACAAATTACTGTGTTGTATCTAAGATAAATATTCTCTCAATTGGACTAATTTCGATTTTTTTTCTTCTTCCTAAATCTGAGAAATATTGGTAACCATAAGGATATCTCTTATGCTCACCGTCAGGTAATGATTCGCAGCTCAAAGGACAATATTATGTGACAGAGATACACCCACAACAAATAGAGCGGAAATTGGTGCGTATACAAAACATAGAACGCATTTATGAAACGTTGTCGCTCCGACCTATGCTAATGAGGTATCTTACTTTCTTTACTAAATCAGCGAACTAATAAATGCAGATAAAGAGGCTAGTAAGTATACATGTGTCAGACAGAAATAGAAAGCGACATCCTTGTCACTTATTCAGTTTGCCATAATTAGTATAAATTGCATAATAAATTGAGTAACTGAGGTTTTTGAGGTTTCTTTTTCTCCTTTTGCACAACATTGAAATTTTGTGAAAAATTCATTGGAATTTCATTTGCACCCAAATCTCACTAATCTCATTACGTATATTACGATATCGCACAGGCCACACCTTTGATATCGGAAATCCTTTTGGGAGCAGTGTAATTATGTGGAAAGTCGTCCTCATTTCATGTATGGTGCAGTGGGGCAGTCATATGCCGTATAGATCCCAAATTCACTCTTTACTGCATTCTTATATTAAAGTCAAAAGGATTTGCATTTTTACTCCCTTCCCTAAATGTACTGCCATTCGTACATATGTGCTGATGTTCGGTCGCGAATCTGTTTTCCATCCCTCATTAAATCCATGCACCATAACTGTGTCAAAAGCAAAGAGGACAGCAGAGGAACTCTCTTTCTTGTGAATTACTTGTTGCAGTTTTGCTGACTGGCAAGTAGTACAAAGCGAATAATACAAGGGACTGACACACACACACACACACACACACATACACAGAAGAGACAAAAACGAAAGCATGCATATCCTGGAGGAATTCCTATTTCGAGCCTTTTGCCAACAGGGAATTGCAGAACATCTGCTGAAACAACGCTAGATATTCATTACATCGCCATGCTTTTTAGTCCCCCCCCCCACCACGAATATTCAGTTGAATTGCAGATTCTGGAAATGGTAACAAGGGAGATACTCGTACTCGCTCGCAGTAAAGTGAGAGTGCATCATAAGCAGTAAGTCTGTAGTCGTCGGTAGTATTACAGAAAAGTGTGTCCTTAGGTGCATCAGATTGCATTACACGGACGACGAGACGACAGCTGGAGCACTTCACGTATCCCCATAAAAAGCAAGGAATCCTTTTATACCACTGAACTGACTGTGGGTGGTTGTGTGCAGAGTAGCAGATTAAATCTGTGTGATAACTGTAGAGGACGTTGGCAGACATTCATCTCTGGAGGCGCTCGTTACTCACAAATGGAAATGCCATGCTACGGCTCCAAAAAAAGCTATTAATTGTTTGAAGGAAAAACGACCAGGTCTCCGTGAAACGATGAGAGATTTCTTTGAAATTTCAATTTCAAATTCAGTCCCCAAAAGGCATTTGAGTGTCTTCAGTGCAGAACAACCCAAACGCCATAGACAGCCAATGTAACAACGAGAACAATCGCAACAAGAACAGGACATATGTACATTCTGACTCAAATTCGAATTCGATTTTCTGGGGGTGGTGGCGTCCTGCGCGTGCCTGTGCAGAATGAATTGCATGCGTTCTCTTTTCTCTCCGTAATTTCTTGTAGTGTATAGTCGGTTCGGTTGCTTCTTCCTTTCCTCAATGAACAAACAACCGAGAGTTGAATCAGAAAAGAGAGGATTGATGAATTATTTGTGTGTTGCGGAGAAATGAACTATTTCCCCGCAGTTTAGTTCATTTTATTCTAAGAAGTGCATTCTTTTGATGCTACTTCCCTTAACCTTTAAATACTCGCGCTAGTGTATTTTGTACACCACTTGAACTAAAAATACCGTTATTGAAAAAAGCCGGCTACTCCGTATCTGCCAAAATCATTTAACCTATCTTTGTAGTCTTGCCGATGTTATTTAGTTCTTTTTGTGCACTGTGGTTGTAAGTTCTTAGCTTTCGGTGTACGGTATTTGATGGGACTAACAGGAAAAAGACTCAATACTACTTATGATTTAAAAAAAAAAAAAACAACCAATAAAAATTAAAAATTTGCATGTAAGTTCTCCAATAACCAAAGTTTATAAATTTCCACTATAAATACTGAAATATAAAAACACTTGCGAAGTACTGCAACCTAACAACAAAACAACCCCAATCGTAAAGCAAGCAGCGCACAGCGCACTCAGAATACAGTTATTATAGTATGCAATTATCTGATGCAGCTATGTGGGAAAATAATTGTATGGGAGCCCCTCGACCCCGCGGCCCTATTGCTCTCAAATTTTAAAAGAAAGTATTGTCCGCGGAAATACACATGTGTGCAAAGTTCCAATAAAATCAGACTTTAGGAGGGGGGTTAAAAATTTAATATAGGGAATTTTAAAAAGCATCGGGCTGGGCTGTGTCGGGGCGCACAGCCCTTGGTTTAACGTGATGTCAACGAGTAGTTTTTAGTGTAATGGATGCCTGACGAGCAGGATCTCCGAACGGTGGCAAAGTCGGGGTCGATAGACTCAATAGACTCGAGCCCGATATTGAAATCAAAATATTTGGCTCTACAACCGGGTTCCGGTCCTGGGCTACCGCAAAATGTTTCTCCACCGGTCCCGATTTCGAGCCGATGTTATCCAGTTTGGCACCCCTAAACTCTGGGCGTCCTGGTCTACGCCATTCTTTCAGCGTAAGCTTGGCCGGCCTCGCTGTCGTGTTCCATAAATCCAAAGGATTTTCCGAGCAGGATCCTCTTCGCTCATGCGAGCTAGGTGTCCTGTCCACCGGAGTCTACCGAGCTTAGTTCTCTTTACGATCGCGGTAACGCTCATATCTTCTTCTTTTTCATCATCTGGGGAATCCTCTGTAGGTGCGTTAACGTTTTTGAGGCGTGGGTGTTACGAGTATCCTCCCTCTATATGTCCATTGGTAAAGGTACAAAAACTGTGTAATTGCCCGCGGAGTCGGGGTCGTTCACTGAGCATGCGGTGACAGTCTCGCTGGTTCGGCACCGGACATTGTGGTACTTGGGTGTAACCCATAGCCTGCTCTTTTCAACGATGCGTCGGCTAGGGCTGACATTTTTTAGGGGTGACATACCATCAGGCCTCATAGGGGTGGTTGTGGGAAGGGACGCCATATGAGATGGCAGATATTTCTTAGTTCTTAGAAAGTGTCGTAGGGGGGGGGGGGTCTTGAGAGCGTATTGAGCGGGTCCTTTAGGGGGTCTTGCGAGTTTTCATCGGGAATCTGAGGGAGTCTTAAAATATTAATGAGGGTTTGGGTGGACTTTAGGGTGGTCTTAAAGATGTCTTGAGGTAGTCTTGAGAGTTTTATTGGAGGAGTCTTGAGGGAGTTTGTAGTGGGTCTTCTAAGCGTTTTGAGGGAGTGTAAAGGAGTAATTGTGGAGGTATTGAGAGAGGTCTTGGGCCCTTTGAGGACCTCAAATCAAATTAAGTTAAATTAAATTAAATCTCGCAATAATAACAATTAACAAACGGCTAGCGAGAATCTAATTGACGGACAAATATACAAATTTTTTTTTTAAATGACACTAATTACGAGTATTGTATAAAGCTTAAAATTTAAAAAAGCCACAAAAATGTTCACGACATTCACCTCCTATGGGAGCTGTTGCTGGTTTGTGGAGGGTGGCGGCTGAGAGTCTGTTAGCTGGGATGGAATGGCTAATTCTGCTCCAAAACAAATCAAAATTCAAAAACCATCAACAGGCGGTATTTGGATGAACATTGCATCTTCTATCAACAGAGAGAAAATTGTTCATTCTTCACGCTAAGTAAAGTTCATTCGGAAAATAGATTAGCTCACTCTCTCTTTTGGTTGCTCTATAAATCTCCAATGAATCAAATTCACTTTCGATGAACTTTCGAACGCGTACCAACCGGCCACCCGTTAGTTCGGTGTCAGCTCGCCAGATATCCACTTGCCTCTGTACCGCAATCGAATTCAGTTGCAAACGACTCCGTACCGGAAGCGGCCATACGCGGTTCCTCCCGCAGACAATAAATTTTGTGTGTTGCTGTGTTTGTATGCCGGTGTGAACTAAAAGTGCGTACAGTGGTGCGAGTGCGTATCGCATAGTATCAGTGTTTTTTTTTCGTAAAATTTGAAAAAGTGCATAAAAATTCGTTATTTGGTTTTTGTGTGAGTATTTGCGGTAGTGAGTTGTCATCCAGAGGCACAGAAGCTGTCGACTTGGATTCAAATTGTACCGCCATCAGACATCTCACCGCCACAGTTTGTTTTGCTTTTTTTGTTGTTCTTTTCCTGGCATTTTTTCTTCGTTTTCTTATTTTGAAAGATAAGAATAGAAACCTGCGGTGGTTTTTCTGCCCCCACCCTCCACCACACCACAGTAACTCAAATTAATCTGATTCACACGTGAAATGCTTTTGCCTCTGCTACAATTTTTATCGTTATTGGCATCAGACAGCGACGACAAATATTCATCAGTGCGTAGATAGAACGGGCTGGCGGCGCGAGCGGAAGTTAGCATAATTTTTTAGTGTGAGACACGCGGGAATTAAAAGAAAAAATTCAAAATGAAAAGACGATCTGTAATGTCATCATCATCATCATCAATGTTCGTGGTGATCTGCTGCTGCCTGACCCTACTGATGGGCAGGAATCTGGCTGCACCAGCTCCAGATCCAGCAGCAGTAGGATCTTCGCCCTCAATCTACACATACACTATAACGAATAGAAATCAGTACCAGCAACAACGGATGAGCAATGAAATTGGTAATAATTACAATTCCAGTCCGGGTGGCTACTATCAGCAGCGCAACAACAACAAAAATTATTACTATACAGATAACAACGATAACACTTCCATGACCATGGACAGCACGATGCCAAATCGTTTGCCTTCTGGTGTTAGTAGTAGTGGTGGACCAGTTTCATCGCCATCATCGCCACCACCATCATCATCGGGATGTACGCTGGATCGCCTTGCTGTTTATAAAGTCGTCCTGTATACCTATTGGACAAGGGATTTATTTCCAAAACATTATCCAGATTGGAGGCCTTCAGCGCAATGGACTAAAACTATCGGTATGTGTTTGTGTGTTTAGAGTTTTTCAGATGTTCTCCTCTTTTCTGGTCGTTTTTATGTTTTACTGCTCCTAAAAAAATGCAGTCAGCTTGTTTCGTCTCCCTGCTTGTATGTGTGTATGTACTCGATGTCCTGATTCCGGCACAAATTGTTGCCATATCTGGATGCAATAAAAACAGAAAAGAAAAGAAACAAAAGGGTTCGCGCCTGCATGCATTGGGATGTCTATGGGATGTTTCATACCACGAGTACATTTTGAAATAGAAAAGTATACTGATAACTCGATACTCGTGTGGAAGCCTTCTAAGCCAACTATTAAAGTCCGATTTTTGGAGAAAAGTATTTCTTCTCAGTTAAGGACGTAAACGTAATGTGATTTGACCGCCAAAAAATCTGAGCTGCTATGTTGTTGTATGTACAGATGGATGGATGGAAAATGACGGTGGCAACATTTTTGTCCGCATGAGGTAGTTGTCCGTCCAAGGCAACGATTGAAACGATTTTCCGATGGCCAACAATTTTTCTTTTTCTCATTCCATATATTAGTGGTATCGTAGCTTAGCAGCGTTAGTATGCCACGCCTAAACGAACTGGACACATCGTAGCCATGTTCACACTATAAGTTCGTTTGGCGCTCCGATAGGTTTATGTTTGTTTTGGACCCGACAGGTGGCGTTCTTCTTTCTTAAATCCTTTCACCCCTCGGGGGGCATACGGCGTCAAAAACGTCTACACGCCATCTTGTTTTGTTTGCTGAAACGCATTTGAGCTGCCTCGAAATCATTCCCAAGGACCCTGCTTCCTCCTTGACTTTACTGCGCCACGTTCTCCTAGGGCGACCCGCTGTCTGGGTGAGCGGGTCTGGGTGAGCGGGTTCCACTGCATGGCATATTCCGCAATGGAGTTGTCGTCGCGCCGTAGTATGTCTCCAATCCACTGCCACTTTCTCCTACGCACAATAACCGTCTAAAGGTTGCTGGCCCGTTCTCCGATGAAGTTCGTCGTTGGATATACGATTGGTCCAGAAGATCCTATAGATGATACGTGCGCATTTATTTACGAAAGATTGCAGCTTGCGCGTGGTAGTGGTATTCATCTTCCAAGTACTGCACCTATACAATATATCTATATATACTGATGCGACGTTGGAGCGGAACAGTCGATGCTTAGTGCTTAAGCTGAAATAATTGCTTCTCCAGACTTTCGATAGCATTCCGAACGCAGCCCTTGCTTTCCAAATTTTACTGCACACATCCAGTGAGGTGCCACCGCGATCAACCGAGACCACACTTTCTAGGTAAAGAAAGTTGTCATCTTTTTCGACTACCTATCCAGCAATATTGAGTTGAGAGCGGGTGTTAGAAGTGTTTAGGGTTTTTGTTTTGGCAGTGTGTATCTTAAGCCCCACTTTGCTTGCTTCGGTTTCTAGATTTTGGGCCATCATATCAAGGTCCATTATCCGATCCTAGGTGTTTAAGGTAACAATCGAATTACAATGTTTCCTACAGTCAGTGCTGCACGGAGTACATCGCTGATGACCACCAGGAATAACAGCGGTGATAGTATGCACCCCTGACGTACTCCACTTTGGACTTCAAATTCCTTGGACATCTTACCATTGTGTAGGATGTGACATTTACTTCATTCGTATGTAGCTTTGATAATAGCTATAAGTTTTTCTGGGATACCCCTCCTGAGCGTGGCCAACTAGAGAGCATCCCAATTTAAGCTGTCAAAAGCGTTCTCGAAGTTGATGAACAGTAGATGTAGCAGAGATCTGTACTCGACGCATTGTTCTATTATGATCCGCAAGGTGTTTATGTGATCGATGCAAGAGGATCTAGAGCGAAAGTCTGGATCGAGAGTTGAATTTAAATGCTCCTTTATGCGTTCTAATATGATTCTAGCTATTATCTCCTCTCCAGTTTCCACAGTCCATCCGATTTCCCTTTTTTGGAAGCTTGACGATAATCTCTCTTTTACACTCTTGCGGAAATTGAGCGGGTGTAGAAGATCAGCCGATATGCTTGGCGCCGTTTGGAGTATTTCGGCAGCGATGCCGTCAATACCCACCGCTTTATTTTTGTTTCTAGATAGGTGGCAGTGGAGTAGAGATATTTACGAAACTGTGGTTGGTCTTTTGGTTGGTAACGTTGTTATCGCATCACGAATATACCACTAGACATCTCAAAGCCATAATCGCACCATATGTTCGACTGCTACTCTTGAAGGTTCATCTCTTTTTTAGTCCGGTAGGTAGCAGTGGAGCAACGATGTTCTTAAAAATGTCATTTTGAATATGTATCTAACCTAATCGTGGGCGCCGTGGCTCAGTGGAAAAGCGCATGGCTACTGATCAGGGGTTTGTGGTTCGAATCCCAGTAACACCAAAAGTATTTTTCACGGTGTCCCACCTCTTGCGATTGGGTCGCGGGAGCTGATAGGCCTTGGACCGCAATGGTCTGTCACGCCGAATAGTATTAATAATAAAGTTTGTTTGTATGTAGGAGGTAATCTTCGAAGTTCCTAGTCCAATTTTTAAAATTATTTCAACAATATTTAGAATGGACTTTCAGGTTGAATAGAAGCTATATATTACATAGTTTTAAAAATATGGCCTTTCGTGGGGACTATTTTTGTTACTAAAATCGACGAAAAAAAGGTCGAACGAATATTATAAAGAGGTAAAGTTTGTTTGTATGTAGGAGGTAGTATTCGAAACTACTCATTTTATTTATAAAATTCTTACAGCATAATTAGAATGGACTTTCAGGGTGGATATAGGCTATACATTCTCCGGTTTAAATAAAAGCGAGCAATTTTGTAACTAAAGTCGGTGAAAAAACGGTCGGGCGTATATTATAAAGAGCTAAAGTAGGAGGTAATCTTCGAAATTAATCATCCCATTTTTAAAATTGTACCACCAGTATTTAGGGTGGTTTTTCAGAGTAGACATAAGCGATAAAATATCTAATGTGTATATAAGAAACTAAAGTCGACGAAAAAACGGTCGAGCGAATGGGTTTTTTACGAACGCTGCCTTAACCTTAACCTTAATCTAGTGATGCTATCGCGTGAATACCTCTTCAAAGAAGGCAATTCTGGCCTTTTACCCATCCAAGTAGAAGTCAGACTTGTACTTAGATTTTTCATAAAATTCTCTGGCTTTGAATATTTTTTCCGTTTAAAATGCTATAGAAATGGTGTAAGGGACCATGCTTTCTTGTCAGTAGACATTCCGCCGTCATCTGCCCATAAACATGTATGTCGAACTCTTACCCATTGCACCTATAAACTGAATATATTTATATATATATCCTCTTTTTACCGGTGATATCATACACCAAACATTTGCTAACAACCGCAGGTGGGCGGGTTGTTTTGTGTTGTGATATCAATAAAAGTGGCACAAGTCACAAAATGGCTCTAATGTTTGTGATTTATATGACAGGATTTATCTAGCCTCGTTAATTGCAGATTTATTTATTTTTGAGAAATAAGGGGAGAGCTGTTTTTTAATCACATTTTTAATGGCATGAAAAATCTGTTAAGCCTTTGTCATCATCAAAGAACACAAATGTTCATCATGAATTCTTTTAAAAAAGCTTATCGATGATGATTCAGCTTCCGGTTGATTTATGCGGATTTTAATGCAGCGGAATCGTGTAGTGCTGTTGATTGTCGACACGGCTTGGACCGACGTGCTAATTTTTAAAATTATTAGATATGAATTTTTCAACTATGTTCTCATAGTTGAAGAAACGAGTCCAAAAGACTGGAGAAGTGACATTCTGTCCGTCATACAAAAGAAAGGATACATCACAACGTGCAACAATAATCGTGATATAACGTTGTTGAGAACCGCTTATATTCATCAAGGCAGGATAGCCCCATACGCTAACGTCATCATTGGCCTACACCATTGGCAGGCAAATCAGTGACTATAATAAAAAATTGTCTAGTGTTACAAAATTCATTCCATCATCTGTTTAAAGGCTTTACAGCATTCTACGATAGCCAAAGTAGTTCGTAATAATGTCATAGCTATTCATAAAGCCATGGAAGAACTTGGTATCCCAAATAAACTGACACGACTATGTAAAAGGGGGCACTCAATCGCTATTTGAGGCCTTCGCTAAGACAGCGAGGACCACCAATCTACCAACCTATGCAGGTGCAATAAGATAAGCAACCAGAAGTGGCCTAGGAGTTTACTGAGGCAAAACGGCGGAATGTAACTTTTCACAGCTCGGTCTAAAATACCGAATTTTGTTCTCCACCACCTTTTAATATCTCGGTCTCGTCCTGGATAAGAAAGCTTAACTGGAAATCTCACATAGAATTTAGGGCTCTCTATGCCAGTAGTAACGAATTGACAAGAAATGGGGCCTGCATCCAAAAGTTGCTTTGTCGCTGTACACAGCAGTCCCACGCCCAATTCTTATATCGAATGCTAGTCTGGTGGCAACATTTACAATGGCAACAATCTTAGCTGAATACAAAGATCAGTAGATGTTGGTATCAGAGGAGGACTATGGTCTGCCATACCGATTATCTAGGCACCATTTTTCACCTAACCTCTCGATCATAAAATACGTTTGCGATGATCAGCACAGTATGACCCAGAGAAAATGGCTGATTTTTCAACGGACCCTAAGGGAACTAACAGTATACTGCGAAGAAAGAATTTAATCCGATTAGGGATAGTTGAATGGACGGGGGAGTATTGGTGCCTATACACTGATGGATCTAAGATGAGTGATGGAGTTTTTGCTGATGGTGTCTTCTTCGAGAAACTCTTATTATCAATGCACTACAACATACCCGACTCGTTTAGCATCTTCCAGACGCAAATATTGGCGATAAGGACGTCATGCAGCGCCCTTGTAAAAATATGGGAAGGCTTGGGTTTTTCATAGAAAGGCGATACGCAATCAAAGCTATTAGTACGATAGGTTAGAATTTGAAACTTGTCAGGTAGTGCCCAGCAGAAGAGGCTTCGTTAAGCCAACTTATTGGACATAACCACAGTAGTAGTTCCAGAGAGAATTGCAACATAGATGGCAATGAAAAAGCAAATGTGACTAACTGTGCTATATCAAGACCAATATGACCTACCTGTAGTAAAAGTAGAACTACCGAGTTAACCTGAAGATCAAGGTAAGACATTGCCAGGGTCATGGCTATTAGCACATATCATTGGCCGGTGGATATCCACGCGGCTAATCTGGGAATACCTTTAACAGGAGTTACAAAAATGGAAATGAAAAAGGAACTTTTATTCACTATCTCTGCAAATGTCCAGCCATAGAAGACTTCTGAATCTACAAATTCAATAAATCTTTTTTGATAAACTGAAAGAGTTTTCTGGGCACAGGTTCACCGAACTGATCTCATACTTAAACATTACAGGTTTGATTTAATAACCATCCAGCAATCACACCATTAATTCTCCTGAGCACTGTGAATTAAAAATGGGGCTCTTACCTGCTGATTGATGCTCTTTCCAGCGCAGGGAGTTAGTGATGCCAAACTGGGTGACATCCGCTCGCCACCGGGACCATTAGTTACTTTATTTTAATAGAATGAAAAACGGAAAGAAATCTGTGCTGGAAGTTAATTAAATTGTGACCAATATATTATTCAATACTTCTAACGGTCTGCCACAGGGTTCTGTATAGGGACCAATTCTATTCAACATCTATATTTTGAATATTCTGGGATGTGATAAGGATATGTCATCCAAGACTGTTGACCCTACTGTTATCGAAAATAAATTACAAAAACTTAATGATAAATTCTCATCAGGCCCAGATGGCCTTCCCGCTATATTTCTTAAAAAATGTTCCTCCTGCTTATCCCTTCCTCTTTCTTACCTCTTTTGCCTATCCCTTTCACAAGAAGAATTTCCCCAGATTTGGAAGACCTCTTTCATAACTCTGATACACAAAAAAGGATCAAAGGACATGGCTTTCTGAAAAGTAGATCAACCACTAATTTTGTTGAATTCATATCCTTCGCCAATTCAGCCTTACAGAGTGGAAACGAAGTCGACGTTGTTGCAACTGATTTCAGTACGGCTTTTGACAAGATATCTCATCAACTAATCCTCTTTTAACTGTCTGCTCTCGGCTTTGAACCCATATTGTTAAAATGTATATCTTCTTATCTGGAAAACCGTCTTATAGTGTTTGCTTCAGGTCCGTCCTTTCGACCACATTCTTAGCCACCCATAAGGTATCCCTCTAGGCCCCCTTCTCTTCATCCTAACTATAAATGATCATCAAAAACTCCGCTTTACCCTGACGATACCAAATTTTTCTAAACCTTTTTTTCCTCACAAGACTCCTATCTCCTTCAACAAGACCTAGACAGTTTTTCTACCTGGTGCCTCAAAAATTACTTAAATCTCATTATCTCCAAATGTCAGTCTATTACCCTTTTACGTAAGTGCAATAAGCCCCCTCCCAGACATTACCTCCTTCACGGTCAACCCGTATCCCGCATGCAATCTTTTCGTCACTTCGGCATACTGTGCGACTCGAAACTAAAATTCCGTTCTCATATTGATGAAAAAATTCTTAAAGTCAACTCATCACTTGGCTCTGTCAAATGGTGGTCCAAAGAATTTTCCAAGCCTTTTGTGAACACATCCCTCTAAATTAATTTTGTCCGTCCCTTCCTTGAGTATGCTAGTCAAGCGTGGTCCCCCTATGATCAAGTTCATGTGTCCAGAATCGAGAGCATCCAAAGTCGTTTTTCTCTTCGAGGACTACCTTGGGACAATCATCTTATACTGCCGCCCTACCAAGACCGCCTCAAGCTCATAAACTTGACAAACGCAAGGCATAGCTGACATTCTTTTCATAACCGTCTCCTCTAAGACTCCGTCGATTGCGCGTCTCAATACAACTCGTGTGTCCAGAATCGAGTGCATCCAAGTCGTTTTTCTCTTCGAGGACTACCTTGGGAAAGTCATCTTATATTGCCTCCCTATCAAGACCGCCTCAACCTCATAAACTTGAAAACCCGCGAGGAGCACAGAGACATAGCTGACATTCTTTTCATACACCGTCTCCTCTTAGACTCCGTCGATGGCGCGTCTCTAGTTTTCAACTCATGTGTCCAGAATCGAGAGCATCCAAATTAGTTTTTCTCTTCGAGGACTACCTTGGGACAATCATCTTATACTACCTCCCTACCAAGACCGAGCATCGCAGAGACATAGTGACATTCTTTTCATACACCGTCTCCTCTTAGACTCGTCAATGGCGTGTCTCTAGTATACAACTCATGTGTCCAGAATCGAAAGCATCGAAAGCATCGAAATTCGTTTTCCTCTTCGAGGAGCACCTTGGGACAATCATCTTATACTACCTCCCTACCAAGACCGCCTCAACCTCATAAGCTTGAAAACCCGCGAGGAGCACAGAGACATAGCTGACATTCTTTTCATACACCGTCTCCTCTTAGACTCCGTCGATGGCGCGTCTCTAGTATTCAACTCATGTGTCCAGAATCGAGAGCATCCAAATTCGTTTTCCTCTTCGAGGAGCACCTTGGGACAATCTTCTTATACTACCTCCCTACCAAGACCGCCTCAACCTCATAAGCTTGAAAACCCTCGAGGATCACAGAGACATAGTGACATTCTTTTCATACACCGTCTCCTCTTAGACTCCGTCGATTGCGCGTCTCTATACAACTCGATTTTCTTTACCCTCGTAATCTTCGATGCCCGCCTCTATTCTACCTACCGACACACCGAACTATATATGGCTCTTACGAACCAATCTTCCGTATGCTGCGAAAGGTTAACTTTAACCTTATCGTTAAATTAAACTTGATCTCCTCCGCCATTCCCCGCAGCATTACATGTTAGCTTTAAGTCTTGGTTTTAGGTCTTCAATTATGTAGCTTTTAGTTTTAGCTTGTAATTTGCCGAATAAATGGGGGATATTGTACCCACAAAAAGTAAAACATTCACAACGTTTTATCGTATCGACACCGCACAAAATCTTGAGATATTTCAAGAAAGTTGCAAGACATATTCTATGAATTTAGGGCATACTGGGTGAAAGGGAATCTTAAGATAACCTATTGTAAATGCAAATGTATACTCATAGACGTCAATATAATGATATTTGAACGATTAGGTAGTAATGTGAGGATTGTTTGTTACTAGGCATTATTCCTTGGCCAATTCTGACGTACCCGTTATAGATATTATGGAATATTAGACCCTTATATGTGGAATAACTTCACGCCTTCGAGAGGAAATATCCAAGAGCGTGTATGCATTTATAGGCAGGAGCGTACAATCTGAGTTAAGGCATTGTGTGTTGTGTGAGGGACAAAAAAACTCCTTGAAGCTTCTAGAGTGCTAAGATTTGACAATGTTATTCTTGATCTTATTAGGAACTACTTCGCTCTGCCAATCTCTACTGCAAGCGACTAATTTTATTAGTTAGATTGTGGAAGAATAACACCCTAGGCATTGTATCTGGAGTCGTTGGGTTACTTTGTAATGCTTTTATAAATTCAACCTCATTGTTCAGTGGGGATGCAAATGATATCTGGAAATTCCATCATAGCGTGCCTGAAAGAGACCTTAAGAATAAAATTGTTGATAGGCAAACCTATGACAAAGAAAAGGCGACATACCTAGAATGCCACCGGTACCCAAATTGCCCAGCTCATTTTACTTCGCGTGTGGTCTTGCTCAATTGCTCATTGTACTGGGTAAAATACAATGTGCTTTTCAAAAACGAATATAGAACTCAAGTATTCTCTACATTTTAATGGATAACAAAATGTCCAACTACAAGTACTGTAAGACGCAAACAGTCGCCTCTACACTACAGAAAAACAGAGGTCCAAAATATAACATGAATTATGAGTACGAGTACGTGCAGGAGTAACAGTACGAATAATACTTCGGAGATCATGGTTTTTGTGTTCCAGCAAATCCGGATTTCATATTTGATACTTCTGCAATAAACGCACACTTGTGTAGTTTAGTTACCTATATGTTATTTATTTTAAAATACGTTTTGTTTAGCCAAAGGATAATAAAATTTCCGTTAAGGACTTTTACTTTGTTGTATCTTTCAAAAACAAAACATACCCTGCTTGAAAAGTGATAAACAAGAAACGATAGCAGCAGAACACACACTCACACATACACACATTTTGAAGTAAAAGGATATTGCATCAGGATATTATTTCGTCAGTTGCCGATTTATTTTTTAGTTCTATTTTGGTATTGCGGTAGAAAATATTATTATGTTTCAGAGGAGTACAAAGATTTCGATTTCAGCTCCACAGCAATTGCGTTTTCTCGTAGAAATATTTTTTGTTTTTGCTTTACAGTCACTGTCGCATTCACATGTCCTGACTGAATGTTAAATGGACATGGACCTAGAGAACTGCTGCTGGAGCAAAGGAATGCGATTTGTACGTGCTTATCTTTGATTTCCTTTTTTTCCTCTAAGTATAAGACGATAAAGCACCAACAACAAACGACTAATGCCGTGAAAAATACAAGAAAATCTGAAAATCCTTTTTTTATTTATTCCAATCGTACGAGTAGTCGACCTTTACTGCCTCCACCGACGCGACGCCACGGCTAGAGATGGATAAACTCATGAAAAATTGTGATAGGGCAAATCTTTTTCGAATTTATTTTTCCTTTCGGTTTTCTGGTTGTTGTTGTTCAGTTAACTTTCTTCCTATTTTTTATTGCAAATAATGTTGTCTTGTGCTGATTTGGTTTTCCAAGGAATGTCCCGAATCATCTGAGTTATGTGAGAAGTTGTTCATTAAAGTGGGGATCGTACGTACAGTTGCTTGTTGCGAAATAAATTCCGGATGGAATTGCTCTCTGGGCAAGTAATGGAATATGCTCAAGTGCTTTGGCAGATATAGACAGGACAGGTTTTCAATTTTTGAATAAGAAAGGAACCAAGAATTTAATTGAAAACTCACAACTGAATGGAATTCTTACGAAAGAAGGACAATACTGAACCTACTAATAGGTGAAATAAAAGAAAACCTTTCCGTAATTTTAATTGGAGTCTTAATGATATTTTCTTTCTTCAAAAAAGTCAAGTGTTTGTGGTTCTCTTGCCAATAGCCTAAAAGACTAATATAGTAATTAAAATACACGGCATAAGTCCAATGGTATAGCTAAGTTTTTTGAGCATTTAAGACCTGGACCGTTCAATATTTTTTAAAGTTGACACTTTCTTAAAAAGAACAAATCTTCTTCCTTCTTTCTTTATGTCCTATATCCCCTTGTGAGTCCTAGGGCCTTTACTACGCCTACGCGCAGCAACGGTTAGGCCAGAAAACCCTTAAGATGTTCCGTAGGCACATATTTACGAACGTTTTTGTGATAGTAGCGGTCACCTTGAAATTGCTGCACCCATACAACAGAACAGATTCAACATTTGAATGAAACAGTCGCAGCTTGGTGATCGCATTGCTTCGCCATATCATGGACATCATTCCAAGCACTGATTTGGATTTGCCGATTCGGTTGACAATGTCCTGTTTGGTTCCACCTTCGGTTGAGACAATACTCCCAAGATATTGGAAATTGTCTTCTCTCTTTACCGGTTGTCCAGCAATGTTAAATTGAGTTACTGTGTTAGTGCCGAGGTTGATGATTTTGGTTTTTGGCAGTAGGAATTAATCTTCAAACCCGCAACATTTGCCTCCCTTTCCACATTTGTTGTCATTTGGTGCAGCTTCATAATCCTGTGTGAGAGTAAACAAACGTCGTCAGCGTAGTCCAGATGTTTTAGTTGAGATATAAGAGTCCAACGAATTCCTCCATTTCCAGTAGATTAAGCTGCGCGAAACACATCGCTAATCACCAACAAAAAGAGTATCGGCGATAGAATGCAACCACTTATGATCTCGAATTCCTATGACATCTTTCCTCTATGCAGCACATGGCACTTAGAGCCATCATAGGTGGCTTTAATAATAGCTATTAGCTTATCGGGTATACATCTCCTGCGCAAGGCGACACTGTCAAACACCTTCTCAAAATCGATGAACAGCAGGTGAAGTGGTGACCGCAATTCAACGCACTGTTCAATAATGTTCCGCAAGGTGTTGATGTGGTCTACACAGGAGGATCCAGTGCGGAAACCTGCTTGTTCGGTACCGAGTGTTCCTTAATTCGCTCAAGTACTACTTTAGCTATTACCTTTGCAATTGCAGGAAGAACGCAAGTGCAAGATTTCGCAATCCATAAAACTACCTTTTTTTAGAAGCTTGACAATCATTCCCTTCTACCACTAGTCGGGGAAACTTTCTGCCTCCCAGCTCTCTCTACAAGAGGATATAAAAGCTCTGCTGATGTCGTTGGAGCGGCATGCAGAAGCTTTGCGGGTATACCATCTAGTCCTACCGACTTGTTGTTCTTTAGTGCGTTCATCGCGGTAGCGTTCTCATCTTTACTGGGAGTTGAGGTGCGAATTGGGGACATGGTTGCTTCCGGCAGCTCCGTTTGATTTGGGTGCATAACGTTGGCGAATATACGGTTAAGGACTGTACAAAAATGCTGCGTGAAAAATACTTTTGGTGTTGCTGGGATTCGAGGCACGAACCTCGTACTCAGCAGCCATGTGCATTTCCACTGAGCCACGGCGCCCACTTATTCAAACGTATGCTTATCTTCAATTTGAATTTTTCCGCATTAAGCCTCCTACGCAACTAGAAATTCAGATTTTAGCCTACCTAGCGCCCCTAGGGGTTGAAATTATACAAACCAATAAAACTCATATTACCGACACAAACCAAAGAAAGAAAAGTCACAAAAAGTGACTCCTATTTCGTTTTAATATCGTTATGGTCATGCAATCAGGCATACCAATGTATGTCCATAATTATTACGTGCGAGCCCATTGTATTACATCAACTTTAGTTTATCCCAACACAACACTCAACAATACAAAAAAAGTAGCACAGGTGAAAGTACACAACCTTGAGGTACTCCTTTGTTGGAATTGAATTTGATGCTTTCACTATAATCTTACACTACAGTATTGTAGCGTCTATGATTAGTCCCTTATGGTTCCACGATGCCTTTGTGAAAAACATACCTGACACCTGAAAAAACGGTACCCGCATTAAGTCAGAGAAAATATTCCATCCGTGTTTGCTTCCCTGCGTTCATAGTTCGTAAACTGTCTTTGTATTATATTTTTTGTATTGTATATTTTAAGCGACAGCCCAAATTATTAGAACTTTGATAACTTCAAAAGTGAGCCATTTTGTCAGAATTTTTCTTCATTCATTTATTCCATGGATTGTGGGGGAACAATGTGTGTACTTTATACGATACATTTACTCTTCCCAGAGGGTTCCATGTCCATAGTTTGTTTGTTTGTATTTGCTATGTGTACTGTGTTTATCACTTTGTGTTGTTTGGTTTGGTATTTGTGTGCATTAAATTCGGTTTCCTGGCTATCAGTGGACTCGCAGAGTTTTGATGATAATTTTATTATAACACTCACGAGTAGGTATACTCGCATGAGTATCCATTTTCTAGGCTTTTCTATGAACAACTGAAGAGGGTGGAAGTCACAGGGATGGGAATAGAATTTGTTGCTCCAAAATAATTGATTCTAATTCAGTTCTCCTGACCAGAAATCCTATTTATCGATTGCAATTTACTTGTTGATTGGATTGTGCACACACACATTTTTGTTGGTCATAGGATTATTTTTTCCTTTCCTTAGGGTGCTGAATTTTTATTGTATAATGCTCTCTAAGGTATGTTGGATCCATGTGAGGATTTTTTTTTGTGTTTTGATCCTTTTATCGATCTCGCATTTTACTTCGAACAGAAAGGTTTAATAATCAGTTTTTTTGTGTTTGCTTTTTTGGTTCTTACACCGACGACGATCACAGAACGATAAATTGGGGCTTATACATGGAAAGGTTGGAGAAAATCTTAGTAACGGGCAGCAACCGGCAACCGCTGACGAACTGGACTGCTTGGTGAATCCTGTCACTAGTGTTTGCAATCCATCCTTTGGTGTTGTGTACTTTTAAGTAAATATTATTAGTAAGAAAAAAATAAGAGAGCCTTCAATAAAGCTAATAATAATAGAGAGGCTCTAGACTAGGAATGTAAGACTGTACAATATAGAAGGTTAATAGAAACTCTGGAGACTCTTCTGTCTCGGTCTGAGGATGTTACGTAGCTCAGCACTCATCGAAAAACCCACTCGCCATGCATTGAGACATCGTTAACAAAAACGAGTGGAGCCGCGAAAATACAGAATAAGTAGGAGATTCTCCATGGCTGGAGGTAATATTCAAGAGAAGTTCAAAGCTGATATTTATTCTTAGGAAGTGGACGAAAATAAAGATGGTCTCAATTTCAAAAGCCGGAAAGAGCTCACATGGGTACTCAAGGTAATTAAGACACATAACTCTATCATCTTTCCTTCTGAAAAATCTTTGATCTTTAGACGTAGACATAAAAGCTAAAGTGAACTCTAGTAACTGAAAACTGTCTCAGAGCATGTGGATATGAAAGTCTTTCGAAACAGCTTTGCGCACCAATTATAGATAGTCGTCGATTACAACGATCAATTATAATGACATTCTAGTTGTCAGCTCTAAGGACAAGGCCAATTTGTTTGTTGAGCATTTTGGAGCTAGCTCCACGCTTCCAGATAGTGCATTGCTGTCACTTGCACCTCCGAGTATTGAACACCCTAGGGGTAGATCTTCATTCGTGCAGTTGCTAGAGTTTAAAATGATCCCAACACACACAAATCCACAGGACCAGATGGTATTTCCCCATTAGTTCTAAAGAGGTTTTTTTAAGCTCTCATTACCATTGCGTAAGCTTTTCCATCTATCCTATTCTTATGCAGTCTTACAAAGAAGTTGGAAAACAGCCGTTGTTCCCCACCCACAAAAAAAGCGGGACGTCGTCTTCTCCCTCGTACCGACCCATAGCACTTATATCAAATATTTCCAAGATCATGGAAACGTTAGTCAATTATGAAAGTGTTCTTCCCATCGCTATAAGATGCCTTTAAGATCGGTTATCAGATTACCCTGTGTAACGAGGTGTATTTGCGTCATACCGCGTACTCTTTGATAAAACTTGCTCTCTGTACTGTTCTAGTCCACGCATGAGATTCTTCTCCCACGCTGCTTTCTTTCGCCGATGAACTGTTTTTTCATATCTTCTGAGCTCTTTATATTCATCTGCGCGTTCCCGCGTTCTATGAGATTGTTGCATTGCTCAGTATGCAACATCCTTACGTTCAGTTTAGGGCTTAGGGCGAATCCTATCGGTCGAACTCGGTACGTTCGTACCGTCATCAGGTTCGGGTTGTGGCGGAGGACTATTAACACGTGGTCTATCTGGTTGCGAGTGTCTCCATCCAGGTGGCTTTGTGGATATTTTTACGCGCAAACCTTGTACTCATATGGGTGCCAATGTACTGCCTGAATACTGGCTCCCTACCTATTTTAGAATTTATATTTCCCAGAATGATTTTTAAATCATACTCAGAGCAGGCAAGGAGTTCCCGTTCGACTGATTCAAAGAATTCTTCTTTTTCATCCTCTGGGGAGTCCTCTGTAGGTGCGTAAACGTTTATGGGGCTTAAGTTTTTAAATCTGATCCGCACACGAAGAGTGCATAGCCGTTAATTTATTGATTTAAAGCCGATAACGGTGGGATTCATTATTTTGCTGACTAGGAACCCCACCCGGAGCATATGATGTCTTGCATGACAGCTGTAATATCTGTCATATTCTGATTTTTATAAGAAACCATTCCCCATCCACTGAATCTCCTGGATTGCTGTTATGTCAACCTTATATTAAGACAGGGTATCGGCCAGCTGCTCTGCAGCTCGAGCTCTATATACAGTGAGCGTATATTCCGTGAGAAAATTCTTAAATCGTGTAGCAGTTTTCGTTGCCGTGGTCGTCGTCGTTCATCAGTGTATCCGAGGCTGATTTTGGGTTCCGTAAAAATACTTATTTACGGGCGAGGTTCTTGGCCTCGCTCCAACCTTCCTTTGAACGGACTAGCCGATCATTTAGCTTTTCCTGCATTGGAGGAAACTTACCGGCGGCCACCACGTGGAGGTTTGATTCCATCCACCACCACGCAACGCCACGCCTCCAGTCAGAGATACAGGGTTTTTCAATAAGATCACTTCAACTTTTTTTTTGAATAAAACACAAACTGTTCGATTTTTGAACTACCTTTTTTTTTATTAACGAATTTGAACATATACATATGAAAGATTTAAGTATGAAACTCGTTTTGTTTTGTATGACCACCGCGTGCACGTTTTACGAAGTCCAATCTTTGAACCCAATTTTCGACCACTCTTTCGCATAAATCGGCCGAAATTCCAGCAATTTCACGTTCAATATTGGCTCTGAGCTCTTGCAACGTCGCCGGCTTATTGGCATATACCAATGACTTCACATAACCCCAAAGAAAATAATCTAGAGGTGTCAAATCACACGAGCGCGGCGGCCACTGGACGGGCTCATTTCGCGAAATAACACGCTCATCGAACTTAGTCTTCAATAACGCGATTGTATCGTGTGCTGTGTGGCATGTGGCCCCGTCCTGCTAAAACCACATGTCGTCCAAGTCCATTCCATTCAATTGCGGCCAAAAAAAATAGTTTATCATATCGCGGTACCGATTTCCATTAACAGTAACGTGGCGATCGTTATCGTCGATGAAAAAATATGGCCCAATGACGACGCCGGCATGTAATCCGCACCAAACAGTGACTTTTTCGGGATGCAACGGTGCCTCATGAATCACGTGTGGCTTGCTTTCTGCCCAGTAACGCATATTTTGCTTGTTGACAAATCCTTCTAGCCAAAAGTGAGCCTCATCGCTGAAGATGATTTTTCGGTGAAAATCTGCTCTTAAAGTAGCGGCAACAGAACGATTACTTTGAAAAAAAAATTTGCACGATTTGCAATCGCTGATCACATGTGTAGCATCATGATGAAATATATACTAATGAAGTTTCCAAATGACAAAAGAACAATAAAAAATATGGCGTCGTTCGCCGTCTCTATCGGAGAAAAGTTGAAGCGCACCTGTTGAAACACCCGATAGTTACGCTCACCTGCAATTCTAGAGCATTCTGTGTTATTCCCCCGATATTCTGCTGATGGCTGGCCGCCAAGAAATTACTTTGGAACGAAGCAAATGTGGATAAGGAGTCAACAAGTTTAAGTCAATAAGCCAATAAGTTTAAGCTATTCATACAATCTACGAGCCCTACCTGAAGCCTTTATTTTAGGTCTAGTATTGCCTACCTTGTCACGGAAAGCTTCTCAATTCGCCGTTCGGATCTGGCTTAAAATTGTAGGTCCCTTCCATTTGTGTCCAAAAATTAACATGTGCAGCACAAATGGTCGCGAGAAGTTAGGCCTTGGACCGCAATGGTCTGTCGCGCCAAATATTATTATTATTATTATTGTTATTATTATTGCGGTAGTGATTTCTTTATGTTAAAGTGTAGTTGCTGATCTCATAAGGCCGCCATCTCTTCTGCTTAAACTTTACTTCTGATTGAATTGAATGTTTAGTTCGCATCATTGACTTTAATATTTATGAGGAAGCTATCAATTCTAGATGATAAATGCACTTGGTACAGAAATCTTTTCATTATTGCTTATAACTCTCTTAAAAATTTACAAAATCATTTTATTTACATTAACATAATATGTGGGTCTATAAATTGGGTCAGCTCCTGGCCTTCTGCAAACAAATCTTCCCACCGTTCCTGATTTTAAGCCGATGGTAACCAATTTGTCTTGTCCATTTGTTAGGTCGCTGGTAAGGCAACATTTAAGCAATTAATGTCAATCGATATTAGGCACAATTCGCTGTGGCAATTTAACCGATACTAACTATAGAAGCGTAAACTAACAGTTGTAGTTAATTAACAGCAATTAATTAACAATGCACACATACATCAATTAATAGCATTTGTAAACGGTGTCTTGTACAGAGACGTTGTAACGCAGTCCCGATAGCCAGCGGTGCGTGTATAACAAGTAACAGCAACAAGGCTCCGACAAATCAATGAATGGCTGCTATGCACATAAAAGTGACAGAAGTGCCCAGCGAACAATGGACAATATGTACTTCCGCGTCGGTCGCACTCATCCGTTAAGTACACAACAGCAACGTGGGTGGTGGACAAAAGGAACAATTAATTTGAATCGACTGCTATTAACTAAGTAGAAGCAAACACATTGACCTATTAGCCGGTAGACCGGACCATAAGCGTTTTATGTGTAGGTGACACGCACGACAATGACTTGCATGACAGTCGACTATTAATTTTCTAAATGTTTCTTACTACTTACTTACAGTGCTATATGGTATGGTTCTTAGTCTAAAAAAAGTTTGAAATTTATTAAATATTGATGAAATATTGCGGATGTTTGCAAATAAAATAATAAAAATAATAAAAATACTTTTTGACGTCTAATATGTCATAAGAAAAGATGACATTTGGAAAATAAATGAAATGAAAACTGAAACTTGTAATCTATACTAATCTAGCTATTAAAAGGAACTTGTTTCGGATAACTCTCAGAACACAATGTCGTAGCTGTAGCAGTAGCAGCTGAAAATTTAAAAGTTTGTCAACTCTTTCTACCAACTGTAGCAATGCACTACTTTTAGAGTTACCTATTTTGTGTGCAGGATTGAGTTAGCATGTATTTCTACTTTTGACAGCTCGGAACAGCTGCTACTCCATTTATTCCTGCATTTACTGTCACGTGTGTCCGTATAGTGTAACGATTCCTCTCTAAGCTTCTTTCACACATCACTTATTAATCGTTAGAACTGTTCTTGTACTCTTGGTAGGGAAAAAAGTAAAAGAGCGAGAGAAATGTTATTTGCTTTTAATGCTTAGTTAGGTTAAGTGTGTGGCCGTAGCTGGTTAGGCCTTCCTATCACAACATACCGCTAACCAACTGCTGAGTAATGCAATTAATTACGGATGAATTGAACTTCACACAATGCTGGGTGGCGGCAGCCTATATATCGACAACTACTCGTCTCGCTACTGCTACTAAAAGCTATTGTATTACAATTTGTTTTTCAACAATAACAACTACAACAAAAACTGGTACTAGAGAAGAACCACTCGGCAGACCCTTAAGCTCTTAGCACATGTGGAGGTGATAATTACTGCAAGATCCGTTGACCTCCAACAAAATTGCCAATGCCTTGAGTTTTCAATTATTATCCGCTGGTCATTTGTGATGGTGTGAAATTATTTTTCCATGGTATGGTACATTTTTAATCCCGTCTTATGCACTTCACTGATTAAAGATGGGGTGTTTTAGTGCATTTGAGGTGACTATAGGTAGTTCGTTTGGTAATATAATTGTACACAAATCGTTACTTCATCTTAAATCCAATTACACTTTGTTTTATGGCATTGCACTGTAAGGTTATCTATGATGGCTAGGCAAGAAAGAGTTGCGACCTCATCGAAGATCTATAAGACGAAAACCGGAAATCATTTTGGGCATAATAATTAAAGGCATTAGTGATACCAAAGACATAGAGATACGAGATCGTTTTAGACTTTTGATTTAAAAAATTGTTTTCTATGAAAATCCACACTTTGGTACTTTTGTACAAATACTCTCATTACTAAGACAGACAGTAATGAGAGTACTGCTCATTAGTTGTCTGATTTTTGTTTTAATTTTGAAAATCAGTTAGACTCCGAATGACGTTATAATTTTTATGTTACCTCTCGAACTCTCTCGTATATGCTAAAAAGTACCTAATTATGTTATGGGACAGGGAATTCCGCCACACTTTGCCATGTTTGTTTCAAGGTTTTTTTTATAATTTGTGCATACATATGGAGCTCGCACCCTTGCAATACTTGGCTTTATGCTTGGCATAGCCTGGGTGTTAGATAAAAAGTGGAAATCTCTGTAAGCTTGTGTTTTGAATGCCTGTCGATTAGGGTTTGTAACAGAAATCCCAAAAACTAATCTCGGTTTTGAAATGATTCAACCTTGGAATTTCAAGACTATATGACTGTCCTAACGTGACATTATGTACATCAGGCGCATACCTATATAATAATAATAATATTCGGCGCGACAGACCATTGCGGTCCAAGGCCTAGCTTCTCAAGACCATTTGTGTTGAGCATGTATATATTTTTGGACACAAATGGAGAGGACCTTCAATTTAATGCCGGATCCGAACGGTGAATTGAGAAGCTTTTCGTGAAAAGTTATTACTCTCGGACCTTGCCTGCAGATTCAACAGTCTTCGCCTACTATGAAGCCGATTCTCCCCTTTCAGTTCATTGTTTTGACAGTTCCTTCGTCTCGAGTGTGAAGTGATGAAGCCATTTTTCATCTACGGTTATGAATCGACGTAAAAAACTTTCTTTATTGCTGTGAAACTTTGTCAAACATTCGATTGAAATATCCTCACGACGCTGTCTTAAATCCCATTGTGAGTAGTCGCGGCACCCATCTTGCGTACAGCCTTCTCTTGTCCAAATTATCAGTCAAAATTTGATGTACAGCACTTTTTGGAATGCCTGCCATATCTGTTAGGTCACAAGCTTTCAGTAGACGGTCATCCAATACCATTTTGTGGAGTTTTTTTTTTACCATTTATGGTGTACTCACCTCATTTGGTCGACCAGTGCAATGTTCACCGTGGCAGCTCCGGCCTCGCTTTAACTCTGGCACCCACAATTTTATTGTTGTAAACGAAGGAGCAGACTCCCCAGAGTAGAATCTAGCTCCGTTTTGATGATGTTTGTTGGATTGAGGCCTTACAAATGAAAGTATTGTATTACATTACGATGACAAATTTTGTCCAGATTTAAAAATTCATTAAGAGCGTTCTGCCGTACAAATACTAAACAACGCAGCTTCGTCAAACGTCAAATTTAAGCTTTGTAAGGTTGGTAGTTTCTACCACAGTTATTCGGTTAAAGTAACAACCGCTATCTATACGTCAGGTCGGTTACTTCTGGGAATACCCTCGTAAATCATTTCTCAACCGATTTGTATGAAATGCGGCATGGTCTCATGAGGGTCCTCTGGGGGTCTTTTGGTGGTCTTTTGAGGATCTTTTGAAGATCTTTTGGGGGTCTTTTTGGGGTCTTTTTGGGGTCTTTGATGGTCTTTTGAGGGTTTTTTTTATGGGTTTTAAGCGTCTTTGAGGGTCTCTACGGGGTCTTTTGAGGATCCTTTATAGGGATCTTGGGGTCGTTTGGAGGAATTTTTGATGGTCCTTTGGGGGCCTTTTTGGGGTATTTTTAGGGTCATTTAAGGGTCTTTTGGTGGTCTTCTGCGGCTCTTTTTGTGGTCTTTTAGGGGTCTTTTGGAGGTGTTTTGGGAAGTATTTTTATTATCTTTTGAAGGTCGATTGGGGGTCTTTTAAGGATCTTTTGGGGTGTCTTTAATGACTTGTCTGGTGGCCTTTTTGGGGTATTTTGAGGGTCTTTTGAAGATCTTTCGGAGGTCTTTTAATTATTCTTTTGGGGATTTTGGGGGTCTTTTGATGGTCTCTTGGGTTATTTTGGAGGTCTTTTTGCGAACAACCTCAAACAAGTATCACTTCAACCGCGCGCAAAAGTTACACGCACTTTTTTTTATTTGTTTTGTTGTCTGGCGCGTAAACAAACAAAGCTAATGGTTTTCCGACACTGAAACAGGCGGTATACAATTGACCATGCGAGAAGTATAGATATTTAGGGTAAATGCCGGAAACACTCAATGACTGTGTAGTGTACCAATGAATGCAAACAGCACCTAAAACTGCAAGCGTTTGAAGTCTAATGGCATGTCAGTCGGAATAATTGGGATGCGTTGACAGATCGCAAAAGAAAGACCGTGCAAATGGATCAGCTGTAAAATGACATTTGCGCACTTAGCGCCAACTATTGGAATAGAAATGAATAATGGATTTTGCTGTCCAGTTCAAAAATCAACACAAAAGTAAAAACAAATTTAATTTTATTTTAATTTAGGCTGGAATGCGTTTTTCATTTTACCGAAAACATTCCATTGAGTTCAATTGAGTTATTTACTCAAAAAATATTCAGTTTATCGTTTTCTAAATTTTTCTACACTCTTTTGTAATTTTCCCGAGTTTTCTTTTGCTAAAAATATCTCCGGGAGCGTAACGAACAAAACAAAAAAGGAATCAACCAAATATGTCGTTCCTATCGTTAGTTAACTAAAAAAATGTTGGCTGTTTGTCCGAATTTTTTGACTTTTCTTTGTTTTTTAATTTTTTTATTCCATTATCGTTTTATCCCAGGACCATAACGAACAAAACAAAAAATAATTACGCAAATCCATCGTTCGAATCGTGACTTATAGTCGCGAGTTCATACAAAAATCCTATGAAACACGCATTTTCAGTTTTTTCTGAATATTCCAATTTTCCGGGCAACTTTTCAAAAAAATCTGAACCTTTTTCGGACTATACCGAACATTATAAAGTAAAAATGAGCCAAATTGGTTCAGCTGTTCTCAAGTGATGCGGTTACCAACGAACAGCATTTCATTTTTAAATATATAGATATTACTGAGACTAAGTATATGCCAAGATTTTTGGTAATTTATTAATTCTAATACAATTCATTGCCATACTTGTTGTTATACGAGTACAAAATTGCGATAAATTATTTCTATTTACATTTTTGTTACAATATGCGCACATTTGATATATATACCGAACTGATGTATATTTAATAGGAGGTTTACCTCTTAAATAGGGTTTTTCAAACATTATCCATCTATATTCCATATGAACTGCTAAACCATTCAACCGATAGCGCTAAAACTTTGCGTAGGGGTTTTTTACCATAATGAACCCTTAATAGGCATTTTTTATATTACTATACCATTGAGTATCTCCATTGAATATCTCCACTTCTATCATCCAGCGTATGACATTGATATTTTCTGAAATCCCAGCAGTATCCACATATAAGAAATCCGATTACATGCTTCATGTTGCGCATACGCCTCATAGGTCACCAACGCATAAAAGGATATTAATGCAAAATTTAATTTTTATTTCAGTTAATTGTTAAGGTAAACGTAATGTAAAAAACCCATCAGCCGTTCAACATTTAAAGATTTAAACCGAATGCAATATCCGCGAGGACACAATTTGTGGTTTATAGCAGAATGCATCTGTATACGTACGCGTGTCATATTTTGCCAATTTTGTGGCTTACAACAGTTCCGTTCCGTTAATAATAAATTAATAGAATGCATAAATTGGTCGTTTAACCGGAGCTCAATTGAAATTTCATTGGAAAAATATTTCATTCGTTTGAATTTTGAATTTTCATAATATCTACGTATGCATGCGTAAGTGGGGTTGCGTAATAAAGCGGATGCGGATCATTTTATGTAAATTTTGCGGTTGACATAAATAATTTTTTACGATGCGCAATTAATTAAAAAATTTATATTAGCGTCGGTGTCATCTCGACGGACTGATGTGGAATGGCACTGTTGCACAGAGTGCACAATCATTTAAAATAGAAATTAAGCCATAGGGATATTAAATTTTTTTTGCACGGTTCGTGGCTCTGTTTCCAATTAAATCAATCATACGCTCTTAATTAAATGAACCGAACCAAATTTAGACTGGTCATCAACGAATGCAAAGACGATCATTTGTGAGTTAAAGACCAAATATTGGGCCAAAAAGTTCTACAATGACCCAAATGTAGCAAAAGTTTTTTGTAATTTGGGAAAGGATTAAAAAGAGAACACAGTCTCGTTGTGAAAATTTACGTCCGTTTTTTAAGTGACATTCCAGCTGTCAGCTTTAAGGACAAAAACAGTCTGCTTGCTGTGTATTTTGCAGCTAGCTCTACACTTTTAAATTCTTTCTGTACCACCGAGAATTGAGCACTATATCGATCTGTCCATCTTTCGAACTCGTACATACGCTGGGCTCAGTGAGTTTCCCCATTAATTCTGTGTGTCTAGTTCTTCAAAGCTGGCATGGCTCTTCTTTCTATCCACTTCTTCTGGATTCTTCGTGAAAAATTCGAAAATAGACTTTGCTTTTTAAAAACAGCCTCTTAGCTTTACTTTAATTCTGAAGAAGCGAAAGCAGCAACTTAATTGTGCTGTGCTGGAAAAATTATCAGTTTTTTAGGAAGAATTTTTTAATTATTTAGTTTCATTTTTGGATTTTTCAAATCCAGGTAATTACCCATGGCATTCAAGTCAACGGGGTCTTTTGAGAGGAAAGAATGTTTTGCCCTGTATATGAAAAAAGATGATCTCGGTCCCGGAGACTCTATAATGATGAGTTTTAAGAGCTTTAACCCAATTTCAAAATCGAATACTCCGGTTAGAAGACCCCTGCGAAGATTAACTGACTTTTAAACGCCAGTAGTTATCCTGCATTCCGAATACATGGACATATCTTATATAAAATAGAAAATTAGTTTGCCGTCTGTGTACCAGAACAGACCTTTATTGACCAGTGGTGGAGCACGCCATTAGACCAGATTGCTCGGTCCAATATTTTTACCTCAAATAACCTGCCGACATTCCTTGGCCATGTTATCCGGAATAGTGCAAAGCTCGAAAACTGAGTCTAGGATTTTCAGGTGTCCCACGTAGTCACCTTGTTTGCACCCATATTCTAGTTGCAGCTTAATAGCGCATCTTGCGGCCGTCTTCCTTATAAAGAAAGATTAGCAGTGGTGAAAGCCCTACAATAGCTTCTAATGCAGTCATAGGGCAGGTGCAAATAGCACCCGTTATACCTAGACAGGCATTTCTTTGTAGCTTCTGAAGCTCAATTACCGTTGTCCGTTCAAGAACTTTAGGCTACCATATGATGGCCGCGTACGTGTTAATTGGTACCATGACATCGAATGCATCATTTTGGGATTAACATCCCAAGTTCTGCCGTAGAGGCATATACATGCCCACAGGACCCTAGTGGCACGTTCAATTGTGGACTTGATGTGAGAATTCCAGTTAAGTCGATTTTCAAGGATGACTCCGACATATTTGACCTCAATGGAATACTCTAATGTAGTGCACTTAATGGTGATAGGTCCCATATCGGACAATCTATGTTTCGTGAAAGGAACTAGAACGGTTTTGCAAGGATTCATGGAAAGACCATCTCTGTTGCACCATTCTAAGACGTGAAGTAACGCACCTTGACTGATATTTGTTATGGTCGTGCTGTACTTACCACTAGTTATGATCGCCAAGTCGTCAGCATAACCAATGGCGATGTAGCATGATCTATGCAGATCGACTAGAAGGTTGTCTATGACAAGTGATCACAGAAGGGGCGAGTACGCCTCGTTGCTGGCAGCCCTTAGCTGCAGTCACAGACACAGGCACTCCCACTGAGGAGGATGTAATGACTCGACTTTCCAGCATGGCCTTTATCCATCGGCCCTCGATTCCTCCGTTACTGATTTCTCTTTGCTCTTGTTATTGAGTCGTAGCTAGTGTTTTCGAACGCACCCTCAATGTCAAGGAAAGCACACAGAGCTATTTCCCCTTGGAGCGCAAAGCCCCTTCTATATTTTTAACTAGATAGTGAAGAGCTCTCTCTGTACTTTTTCCTTTCATATATGCGAACTGAATTGAGTGTAGAGGGCTAGACTTACCCAGGCGAGCTCTAAGATGAGTATCAATGAGTCTCTCCATAATTTTGATGTTAGACTTATTGGATTTAGGCAGCTCACTGGGCCTATTACCTGATTTGGGGATGAAGATTACGTTTACCTTTCTCCAGGTATATGGAATGTACCCCCAGTTATAGCTGGCTCTAAACAAAGAATTTAACCCCGGCAGTATGAGATCAATTGCCCTCTTTAAGAGCGCCGGAAAAATGTCATCTACGACGGGTTTCCAGATAAACTATTTACCCTGCTGTCAATACGTACCCCAACTCAATGATACTTGATATAAATGGACTGACAAGCATGAAGTTAAGTACCTCTTCGCGAATCGCATTTATGAAAGTGTGTTTTGAGCCTTTGTTAACTATTTCTACATTACTACTAATGAAATATTCGAAAAGACACTCACCCCTACTGTTGATGTCACTACTGCCCCAGACAATGTGAGGCGCATTTGCGTCACAACCAATGATGAATTGTAGGTTGTTGTCTTTGCTGTACAGTGTGAGCTTCTTGACCTCATATGGCGGAATGTTGACGTCATCGCCAGGGAAGTATGCCGAGGCACACGCGATGTTCATTGATCCCCTCTCCGTCGGAATCTCCACTAGAAGTACCACCAGGTCCTTCGTTTGAATTCTGGAATTAGAAGAAAGTTAATGTTTATACTGATCAAACAGGCCGACCTTGCCGCTGTTTCTCCGCTTTTAAAGATCAGCTTACTTGCCTTATTCCATAGACCTTTGATTTGTCCGCTAATAGCCCATGGTTCTTGAATGAGACCAAGAGTTATGTTTTCATCAGCGAATCTTTTGCAGAATGATTTGCTTTAAAGCAAATTTTAATCAATTTCTAAATAGTGGAACAAAATAGGTTAATTTAATATCTCCGTTTTACGTTATTTGTCACATTTACTACAAGTTCTGTTGATCTATTTATCGAAATGAAATTATCTGCTGCTAGCTCCTGCTTGGGTAATGTACAAAATGGCTGCTATCTTCCATATAAGCATAGTAACAGCATTATTATAGTTGACTCTAGAAACAAAAACTAATTTTTCTTTACTCGTAGCCTTTTTTCGTTATTGAGCTAAAATTACCTCATCAACCCTCTGAGTAAAAGCGAATTTCCCCCCAACGACAAGTATACAGCGACAATGACAAAACGACTTTAACGATCTTATCGCCATACACACTCGCTCACTGCTTGCTTGTAAGACAAATGAGGATATTTACAAAAATATTCCAACTCCTGTTGAGCGGAAATTCCTGCAGAATGAAAGTGTGAGCAGAGTCCTTGTCGGTGGAATGCTGGTTGGCTGCAATGAATAAAACGAATTGAAAGAATCAAATTTCATCCGCTTTATAGTCACATTGGGATGATGCGATCTATGTTGCATTGTCGCATACCGCTCTGCGCTAACTGGAACAAGACAACATTTTCCACCGTCCGTACTTTAACATTTCCATTGAGGAAATTGTTTTCATTTATCTTTTGCTTCGTCTCCTCCTTGATGTTTTCATTGTTGTTGTTTTTTTGTCGACTGGCAATTTTCCGCAGTTTTCCACTGAATAATAATATTTTCACTTTTCCCCCGTGCTTCCAGAGCGCAATAAAGTCCTCCTTGTACCTAGCTAGCTAGTAATTGCGCCTCAAAAAAGTGTTATCCTTCTTCGCCATGTACAACGGCGATTGCGAGAGACAACATTTTTATATTCGGTTTATCGTCCTTTCATACTAGCAGCTATGCTCCTCGTGACGGTCGATGGTGTCAATGAAACGGTCAAATGAATCCAATAAATACAACCCAACAAGACAACAATCAACTGATGGATACGT
Source organism: Nephrocerus scutellatus (assembly GCA_947095585.1). Taxonomy (NCBI): domain Eukaryota; kingdom Metazoa; phylum Arthropoda; class Insecta; order Diptera; family Pipunculidae; genus Nephrocerus; species Nephrocerus scutellatus. The sequence goes on from OX352762.1 coordinate 6,598,344, forward strand.
TAAACGAATAGCATACACCGTTTAAAGATAAATTCCGGCAGATTGCTAGGGGACACGCAAAGTTCGTCCCTTCCTATATCCAACAACCAACCAACATTCCGAGTGAGTAAATCTAAATGTAATCTTGTTAGTTTTTGATTTTTATTGTCCTTTGAATAAGTTGTTAGTTTCACTTTGATGGAGTCGTCCTTTATTAATGGTCCCGGACAGAATGGAAAGAAAGAAAATGACGAAATTAGGATTTGGTAGGATGGTTAACAATGAAGAAGAGTTCGCAGTTCGGGCTGGGTGTGGATAATTATTTCCGTTTTGTAATTATGAGGTTATTGAAAAAGGAGACAGATAGTGTGATGTGGTTATCCATCTTCGTCTTTACAAAGACGTTGAACAGCTTTGAAAAATCCAGTCCGTTTGAAGGCTTTAGAAAATACATTTGTAAACCTACCTTGTTCCTTGAATCTAATGAGGAAACACATGGCATACGACTATCTAAATGGCATTCATTTTATTGATTAGTACATAATACCCTTCACAAATTTTGTTGTGAAAAAACCAACGAAAAGACCAGCATCAAACACCTTATTTTGAAATAATCATCAATGAGTGATCAGAGTATTTAATGGATTATAATAATAAAAAAAGCAATACATAAAAATTAAAAATTTTCATATAAATTCTCTTATAACAAAAAGGCTACTATTCCACTATTAATCCTGAAAAATAAAAACATATGCAAAACACTGCAATCCAACCACAAATCAACCCCAGTCGTAGAGCAGGGCTGCAAACCGCGGACCAGCGCACACAGAAAACAGTCATTATAGTATCGCGTTTTTTTGATGCCGCTATATCGCATGATTATTAAATTTTTTTTTGTATGGGATCGCCCCGATCCCGCGGCCCGATCAATACCAAAGTTTAATAGAAAGTGTTGTCACCGGAAATACACATATGTGCAAAGTTTCAATAAAATCAGGATTTGGGAAGTGGATTAAATATTGATCGACAGGTTCCACGACAAACAGACAAACAGACAAACTGACAAAGAGACAAACAGACAAACAGCCAAACAGACAAACAGACAAACAGACAAACAGACAAACAGACAAACAGACAAACAGACAAACAGACAAACAGACAAACAGACAAACAGACAAACAGTGATTGGTTTGATTGACAAAGATTGGGTTTATATAGTCCCAACGAGCACCGATGTTCCTTTATTGAACCTCCACTAGTCTTGGCTATTGCGCCTTTGATTTTTACCTTTAGGCATTATCCTGAGCCCAAGGTGGGATTCCAATATTACTGTAAGAGCTGAAAGAGAATGTTCGCAAGCTCAATAAAACCAAAGAAACGTTCAGTTCAACTGTAATAAGTGTGAATAATACAATCCGAATATCTATTAATACATAAAGATACTACAATACTAATATCTACCAATGTACACAAGTCTGTATTGCTTCTGACCAATACACCACATTGTATTGTGCCTTGTCAGCATTTTTGCATTAGTGAAGATTACTTTGTATTAGTTGTGTGGTTCGTATGCAGAAGGCATTGCGAGGATTTCTTTGTATTAGTTGTGTGGTTTATATTGGCATCCCTTCACAAGATATTCAAAAAATATTTCAAATGCTAAGATGTTTGGAATTCTATTCCTTACAGAGCAACCCTTTTGAATTGGCCATTGAAAAAATGAATACCTACGCTAGAAAATCAAAGCAAAACATCTTCGCTCTGTTCGCACATTTTCCACGACATTACTTGCTAAAGAGATTATCACATTTTGTTGTTGCTATCTTTGCGTAATGCCAACTGGCATTTTTATTACAAAAACGTTGTGTTGTGACGAACACCGCCCGCTTCCATAGCTGATGTTAATTTTTTTTTAGCACGGATGTCGGATTTATAGTTTTTAATAACATCCTGCGTCTGACTGGCGGTAGACAGTGCGGCTGTGGGTTTTTTTTTTTTAGTTCAGCCATTTGGCCTCCAAACTGACATTAAGTTACCGCGACGACTCAGCTTCATTTTTATTCTTTCATTCGTTCATCGTTTTTAATATTTCGCCATCAGACAGAAACGAACCGTTGAAGTGAATAAGGATGCACCTGAGGATGACCGGCGTTCAAAGGAGGGTGGAAAAGAAAATATTCAAAAGCTAATACAGTAAAGGTAAATTAAAGCCGGATATATTAAAAAAAATTATGATCGCCATGGAAGCAAAAAACATTGACTTTGTGTCGACTATAGCTGCTGTACGTACCTAATAAGAAGGATATTGATTTGAAATATTGATTTGCTATCTCAGACACAAGCTGTTGTATTTAAATCAAAACAAATTATGGGTGTTCTTAATGAGCTACCGATTAGATAAGCACTGGTTTTAGTAATTCATAAACGATTGCAAACCATAGACCGTGCCGTTGCACTATACATATGTGAATTAAGCTGGTATGTTGATATCTGTACACAACTAACTAGCTAACAACAATAACTAACTAACGTAAATAGCTTAAACAGAGTTCTGTCTAAACAAAATTTATTGAAACAAAAAAATTGAAATGAAAGGCAACTAGCAGTAAAATTAACTCACCAATGTTGCGTTTACTGATTCAAATCAGAACTTATACCAGTATGTTCTCGTAATTGCTTAATGGTTTCTTTATGTAAGAATAGAACCGTATCGAAACTGCCGATTGGTTGGTACCGAGAGATCTGAAGTTCAATGCAAACTTATTGGAAACTAAGTTCCCTAGGAGAGTGTCACTGCTGTGGTATATTACTGTAGTCAGTATCGCTCCACGAACTCAAAGGATTTTCCCGTACAATATAAGGATATATTTTCAAAAACCGATTGGGAATTACATCGGTCGTATTCTTTGTCGCAGTTAGATTGTTATGATTTGGATTTGTACTAGAGTACTTGCAAGTAGATAGCGCAGTGAATAAGTATTTTGTGAATATGTGTTATTTGTGTGAATAATAAGTAATCTCGATTTGTATTTGTGAACTTGCTAGTTGTGCATTAAAGTTGTAATTTGTGAATAAACGAACTCTTGCACATAGCACAGTAGGCGAATCGCTTAGTCTATCGGCCAAATGTCTCACCAAGTCATGTGTTCAAATCACCGGGGTGAAAGACTTTTTTTGAAGAAAATATCATATAAACGTTAACAACAGAGCACCGACGAATAGGGTGGAGTGTATTGTTCGAAGGAGTAAAACTACAGACTACGGTCTGAACGTCTTTGCGAGTATGGGTTCAAGCCATCCCAAATAAGGAAATTTATTTTTTTACAAAAAACAAAACATAACTATCCGTGTAATATCGGGGGCGGTTAGGTTTGGCAATACAAACTAAATAAAGGCTATAGAAACCGAGCAACGACAACGATTGCATAAAATATTCTTTTTCAAAATACTACCGATGTAATTCCCAATTGGTTTTTGAAAATATTGCACGGAAAAATCCTTTGAGTTCGTGGAGCGATACTGACTACAGTAATATACCACAGCAGTGACGCTTGCATTCGGAACTTAGTTTCCAACAAGTTCGCATTGAACTTCAAATCTCTCGGTCCTATTTTTAGCTTTAATATATTTTCCTGTGTTAATGGAGTCATTGCGTATGACTTCGCCATTAATACCAGTCCGGACTTTCCGTCTAAATCGCCTATTGCCAGCTTAACGCTACAGTAATCATTCAGGCAAGTACAACACCTGCCGGACGATATGATACGATACGATACGATACGATATGCCTTCGCGACTATACTACTAGAAACCTCTACCGTGCTGAGAACACCGACATACCGAACCACATAACCTTAAGTGGTGGGGCAGCTTCAAGTCCAGCCTTCCTACACTCGACACTAGCACCGATACACCGACCTAACGGACTGTGCACGAAGCAGTAAGTATTTATTGGATTTGTTAAATAATTAAAAAAACAAAACGCTACCACTAGAAAACATTAACCACCGTCCTTTTTTTGTCACTTGTAACTCACCGAAAAGAAGAACCCTGGGTGACCGAAGAGCGTCACCCAAGCGTGCAAGTTACACACTTTAGAAAGCCTAAGCCTGTATGTCTGTATGTAAGTGTGTCTGTATGCCTGTATGTCTGCATGTCTATATGTCTGTTCGCGATGAACTCGAAGACCGTCCATCCGATATAACTGAAACTTTGGGATATGGTAGGACGGTTGGTTGTTTGTTGGGGGTTAGTGTAGTAATGGTGTTGAGGGGTTGACATTGTGGGTGGCTAGGTATTGTTTGGGTGAGATTGACTCGAAGACAGTGAATAGAGGTAATATATGTTGTTGGGGAGGGGGTTGAGGGTATCTTAAGGTGGGTCTTGTAGTTGGTCTTGGTATTGCCGATCTTTATTGATCATCATTCACATTTAGTTCTTAAATCGGGGTCAGGTCCTGGCCACCCGTGTATTCGTTATTAGGTTCATTTGATTTACTTTAGCTTTTTTTATATTTACAAGTGACAAGCTAATATTGTTAACATCTACCATGTTCTTCATTTAATATTTATGTAAGCGGACAAACCGACCGCCGCGCCGGTGCATGCTTAACCAAGACTTTTAATAAAGTGTTGTTTCATAATTCTGCACTATATCCAGAGTAACAACTCATGCACACTCCTAATAGACTCAAGAACTCTTGCACGGTATGAGTGTGCATAACAATATGTTTCTCCTTAAGTAGTTGCACTGTTATCAACAACAACGACTAGACGATTCCAGATACATACCACCTAACTACGAGAAGACCCATCCACCCATCGTCTTTCACAACAACCCAACCCCGATTCCAGTACGAAACACGAAAATATTCATTGCGCTCATTTTTCACCGCATAAAAGCTTCTATAGGTGGGTTTTGCTAGAGCATGTCCTGTCGACCCTGTCCAGCCCAAACCCCCTTATCACTTTGATGATGTTAGGGTGGTGTTTTGGCAACAGTTGACTGGACAATGGTGCGAGGTGCAAGTACTTTTGCACCATCGGGCTTGTCCGTTGTGGTGGGTTAACAATGTAGCAGAAAACACTTTTCAAGTTTCCGACTTGTGTTGTCGTTAATGGGGAATAGGACGAGCAAGAGAGCTAAATTCTTAGGGGTTGGTGTTGGTGGTGGCAGTAGTGGTGATGGTGCTATGGTGATGGTGCTATGGTGATGGTACCGTGGTCGTGGTTTCGCCTTAAGTGTGATGTGGAGTTGAACTTCATATTAACGCTGCTTACGGTTAACGGTCGTCTCACATTTTCCTAATGGGGTGAAATCAGTTGCCATTTCAGTCGCAGACATTTCACACAGAGACGCCATAATTGCTGCTGTAAGTTGTATCGTCGTCGTCATCGCGTCCTTTTTGGGGCTCTCCCTCGCTCTTTTTCCCCCGGAACAACAAACACACCGTGCACATACCCTTCCATCAACCCCTGCTATTTGCGGCGAAATTGTTTGTTAAGTTTTGTCATTTATTTTGTTGGTATTGTTGTTGTGTTGTTTTCTTATTTCTTTGAATTAATAGCGGTAATAGCGAGCGGATGGTGCCGGCTGGGTGCGCTTGACACATTGTGGTAATTTTATAGCTTCTAATGCAAGCTAAGCGGGCGTCTAGGAAAGAAGGAAAGGTCCGCTTTTTGTGTATTGTTGTGTTGTTTTTTTATCTTGTCTGTCTATAAATTTCAATGACACATAGCCCATACTGTGACTGTTACAGAGTGAGTGACGTGACGTAAGTACTCGTAGAGCTGATGCATTTAGAATGTAAATAGTGCTTAAGGTGCTTTTACAGAAGGAGGATAGCAAGACGTGATTTTGTGTCAGTTTGCTACAGAAAAACCACAAACCATTCTTCGGCTTAAGTTGTAAGTGCGGTTTTTCAAAATTTGTATTTTGATTTTGTCCAAAAATTGTTGGAAATGTATCCAAAAGTAACCCGATATAATTTCCTGTTGCTAAATTTGGTACACCCATGCCCACTAAAAAATTCCATTCATTTCAATCGAATTTAATTAAAATTTCGTAGGCACTCGAGTAATGCGGGCCCATACTTCGATCGACTAAAATCCTTAAATTGAGAAAACCAAATCAAAAGCACCGGCGTTCAGTGGTTCTGTAAAGAGGAGGACAAACCAAAGTTGGTTAATGGTCCTTGGTAGTTGTAGTTGCTTTCTCTCCTGCTCCTGTGATGTCAATTGGATTACATTGAATTATGTTGTCGCGTATATTTATGACAATCATTGTAGCAGAAATCGTAGGCGTTGTAAGGCATCGTACACGAATTACGTGTCAAGTGGTAGTTTAGGATTTACTTCATTGTAAAATAAGCGTAAGACGGAATGATACAAATATTCACGCCATTAAAATCAGGGTTGATAACTCACAGAAACATTCTTAGAACCTTAGGGCTGAGAGGTTTGTGGCTCTACAGAAAAATCTCATATTAACTTTTGACGTGTATTTGTATTAGAAACATAGCTTTGAATAAAAAAAGTAGTTCTGTGGTGTCTGTCTGAAATTTATAATGGCAAATATTTTTGAATATTTTGGGTATGGAATAAATAAACAGAACAGTTATAAAATTACATGGAAGTGAATCAAAAGATATCGAAATTTTAAAATATTTTAATTTTCACAGTATTCTCGTACTTTGAACGGCAAAAGCTACGATATTAGTGATTTCATTTGGGGTTGTTGTTGCAAATTGTTAAGTTGGCCGTTTACTTGACTCGAAATCTAAAGACGATGGCCTCGCTGTTTTAGGAGTTTTTCCAGCTTTAATAAGATGGACATAAAAATCCGACAGAGATAGGTACGAAATTTTAATTAAGATTCCTTTCTACCCTTTTTGTAGCAGTAGCAGGCATTTCCGATAATTAGGGCCGCAAAATGCCAAATGTTATCTATACATACATACTATAAATCTTTAAACATTGCACGTACATTGTACCAGTCCTATAAATACATTTGCTAAAAAATTAATTGCGCGGGATGAATGCTAAATGATAATAGAATGCATTAATCGACATCATCATCATAATATTTGGCTCTACAACCGGTGTCCAGTCCTGACCTCCCTCAAAAAATATCTCCACCGATCCCAATTTAGAGCCGATGTCATCCAGTTTTGCATCCTAAAACTCTGTGCGTCCTTGTCGACGCCATCCTTACATCGTAGTCTTGGCCGGCCTCGCTATCGTGTTCCATAAATCCTACCACAAAGGACTTTCCGAGCAGGATCCTCTTCGCTCATGCGAGCTAGGTGTCCTGCCCACCGAGCTTCATTCTCCTCACGATGTCGACATCGCGTAGACGCTCGTAGATCTCATCATTATAGAGAATCCGGAATTGTCCTTCCTCACATACGTTGAAAACAATTCTCCGTAAGACTTCTCTCTCGAACGAGGTTAACAGGTCAGAATGATTTTTGCTAAGCACCCAAGTCTCTGATCCATATGTAAGTACTGGTATAACCATTTGTCTTATACACCACCAGCATGGATGTTATTGTTAAGTTCCTGAATTTGAAGAGTCTTTAGACCTTTAAGCAACCGTGCGCGTATTTCTGGTTCCATGCTGTTATCGGCTGCTACAGTTGACCCTAGATAGTAAAAGGATTGCATTTCTTCAAATTCGCGGTCCACGATTTTAATTGCGGGACCAATGTTGGATCTTCTAGTCCCAGACATGGCCACCATGTACTGTGTTTTGCTCTCATTTATGTGCAGTCCCAGATTTCATGCCGCCTGCTCGATCTGGATGAAATCTCCCTGTACAGCTCTTCTGGTAGAAACACAGCGATGTCAATATTGTCTGCGTAAGCCAGTATAAGAATGGACTTATAGAGGATTGTTCCTCTCGCCGTTACGTCAGAGTCTCGGATCACCTTCTCCAAAGCCAGATTAAAGAGGACGCAGACCAGTCCATCCCCTTGTCGGAGTCCTTTTATAGATGTTAAATGGGCTTGAAAATGAACCGGATATTTTTACTTGGATTATAACATTGGTCATGGTCAACCTACATAGTCGTGTCAGTTTATTTTGGATGCCGAATTCTCTCATGTCTTTATAAATTTCTACTCTGGCTATGCTATCATAGGCGGCTTTAAAGTCTATAACAAGATGGTGTAGTGAGTTTTGAAACTCTAGACATTTTTCCATCACCTGCGCCAGTCTTCTGGCATCGCTTCTTCCTCCCATACTTGCACTATTATTTCATGAATTGCTTGGTGGGTCCTCCTTTTTTATCAGTTCCGCTGGGATCCTATCATCCCGGGGCCTTATTATTTTGAGGTAAATTATCGCTCTGATTACTTCGTGTATGCTTGGTGGAGGTAGCAAAGTATGGTCTTCGGTTATTGGTGGCGCCTCCAATTCCTCAGTTAGCTGGCCATTTAACAACTCATGAATTTGCTCTTCCCATCACTCTAAGATGACTTTAAGATCGGCGATCAGATTACCCTCTTTCTCTTTGCAGTATGTGCAACGCGGTTTATATTGCGTCATACCGCGGACTCTTCGGTAGAACTTCCGCACCTGGTGCGGTCCTCGCTCTCTGTACCGTTCAAGTTCACGGACGAGATTCAGGCTGCTTTCTTTCGCTGATGAACTGTTTATGTTTTTAAATCTGCCCCGCATGCGAAGAGTGTATAGCCGTTCATTTACTGCTTTAAAGCCGATAACGGTGGGTTTCATTCTTTTGCTGACTAGAAACCCCACCCCGAGCACATGTTGTCTTGCATGACAGCTGTAATATGTGTCATATTCTGATTTTTATAAGAAACCATTCCCCGTCCACCGGATCTCCTGAATTGCTGTTATGTCAGTATTATATTTGGACATGGTATCGGCTAGCTGCTGTGCAGCTCGAGCTCTATAGAGTGAGCATACGTTCCTAAGAAAATTCTTAAATCGTTTTCGTTGCCGTGGTCGTCGTCGTTTATCAGTGTATCCGAGGCTCATTTGGGGTTCCTTAATAATGAAAACTGAATGACATCGGCTCAAAATCGGGACCGGTTGAGAGACTTTTTGCGGGAAGCCAGGACCGGATCCCGGTTGTAGAGCCAAATATGATGATGATGAATAATGCTTTTTACGGGCAAGGTTATTGGCCTCGCGCCAGCCTTTCTTTGAAGGGACTAGCCCGATCATTTCGCGTTTCCTGTATTGGAGGAGAATTACCAGCGGCCACCACGTGGAGGTTTGATCGCACTTCCACCAGTCAGAGATAGTTACAGCCACATGCGTTTATGAAGCAATCTGTGTTATTCGCCCTTCTCTGCTGATGGCTGACGGCCAAGGAAATATTATAGGAGGACAACATTAAAGGAGGTCCTCAATTTTTAATTTAGCAATGTCAGCGGCTATACCAACGTTCTAGCTTTGAATGATTAGCATGCATTTTGGCTACAATTTCAAGACTCCATATACTGCCCAAAAAGGTGTTCGAATTTCATGGCAATCAAATTACATATAAAACAACAACTTAGTTAATCTAATCTTAGTTGATCTTATTATGATTTTTACGAACAAACAAGTTGATAGATGTAACATCTAGAGAGAGAGAGAAATCCTTATTTATTACATTCCTCTTCTTCAGTAAGCCAACCACTACTTCTTTTCTTCTCTAAGAAACAAAATTGCAAATTCACGCCATGAATAATAAATGAAAGCGCGATTAGAATTTCAGATCCTTAGAGAAGGGCATCTATATCCGTCGTCCAGTTTTCGATTGTCAGAAATACAAATTCAAGCGGCAAAGCTTTTATAGTTTAAAACTGTTTACTGTTAAAGAGAAACTTTACAAAAAACAAGGACGGAAAGGAAAAGCAATTCATCCAACGGCAAAAAAAACAACAAAATGACTTTACCCGCACAAAAAGAGTAGCTCATGGCGCCAATTTCTATACGAATCGTCCGTCCCGCCATCAGGCCATTCCTCTGACGCAATGATAGTAATCGCAATTTTCATTGCCATTTTGTTGTTTCCCCACCGCAACTGAACCAACGGATCCAACCACGAACCAATTTCATTAGCAGAACGAATCGGACTAGAAAATTAAAAGAGAAAATTCTCACCAGGGCAAAAAAAAAAGATACACAACGCACATAGATACTTGCACATAGACAGACAAACGTCTTAAGACAAAATGAAATTTATCTTTCGTAAAACGTTGCTGTACTGAAACGGAAACGGAAACTGCGCGCTCCCTCACCACACGCCATGACGTGGCGCGACGGAAACCGTAAATAGCCGTCGTAATGGAAACAATTTTGAAGGTCCTGCAATGGGCAAAAAGTAATACCATCTTTCTGTGTCTTGTCGTCGTCCTTTGCTCTATTAGAGAAGACCGATGTCGGCAATTCCGACGTCCTTTTGAAAGGAAATTTCTCGGCGAAATGTGGCAACAAACAGATTTCATTCTCTAATTCTACGTCGTCTTTCCCTTTGTCGGTTTTTGATATCAATTTTGCCTCAAATTTTAGCCATTTGTGATATCGTTATGATGGAAAAATAAAAGACTAAAATTTCAACGTAAATATCGGGTGACTTGGGTTCTTTTGCTTTGTTTTGGAATTTGCATTTATCATCTCAGCTTCATTCATTGACATATAATTCAAACAGTCAAGTAGTCCGATTGGAAACAGTTTAAAAAATCTTTAAACTCGACAGAGTTTTGCTAAGAAAACAGAAGGCAGACAAAGATTTTCGCCAATTGGAGGTTACTTTCAAGTTACGATAGAAATGTGGCAGAACTTCGGAGATCCTGGGAAATCTTAAGATTACAGGGTGACTGACTGGAAGTTTTACCTAAACAAAACGCCACAGAATTCTTATTTTTTGATGAATTTTATTGAATCAAAGGAAAAAATGTTCACAAATATTTTCGAATATCATTAGCAGTTTTCGATTTGGCCATCATTAGCCACGATTATGGCCTTCAAACGGCCGACAAAGCTATTGCATGCAGCACGAAAGTGACTCTGCGGTATTTTGGCCCATTCCCGTCGAAGCGCTTGCTTGGGATGATCGACACTTTGGTATTTTTTGGTCCCAACCTTGCTCTTCAAAATACCCCAAACCGAGAAATCTAGCGGATTTGCATCCAGTGAATTTGGTGGCCATTGGTTAGTAGAAATGAACCGCGGAACGTTGTTTCTCAGCCAATCTTGATTGCCGCGCGCTTTATGACTCGGCGCCGAGTCCTGTTGAAATCTCCAGGCTCTGCGGCCGAAATGTTTTTATGCCCAAGGCTTCAACGCTCCCTCCAACACATGATCCCGATAAATTTGAGCATTTATCTTGATGACACGGTCCAAAAAATCGAGCGGTGAACGACTTTCGGCCGATGCGGCGGCCCAAACCATCACCATCGGCGGCGCTTGATTTCGAGTGGCAATCTGTTGGTCCAAATTTTCAGTAGAACGGCCGGGCAAGTAAATCCGGTCGTTTTGCTTGTTCACATATTGCTCAATAACGAACGGTGACTGATCGGAGAAAACCAATTTCGGCAAATCACCACTTTCGTGCAAGCGTAACAACTCTTTTGCTCTTTCCACTCTAACTTTTTTTTGAGCATCGGTGAGACCATGCGTTTTTTGGAATTTCAATGCCTTTAGGCCAAGACGATCTTTCAATATGTGCTGCATCCGTTCGCGCGAAATGTTCGCCTCACGAGCCATTTTTCTGCCGGCGCGGATTCCGAGACAATTTGGCCTTCACCTTCTGAATGATATCCGGCGATGTTGCAGTGTGTTTCGGTCCACCACCATGGCGTTTTGCAATGCTGCCAGTATCGTTATAACGATTTATGATTTACGATTTAGAGCAATAACACTATTACGCTTGAATTCCATTGCGGATAACTTTTTTCTGAATATTTCCCCCTAAAATGCTTTTGTACGCTTGTTAACAATGGAATGAACTGTCATTAGTATAAATTTGAGCGCTTTGTCATCACTGGTTTGACAGTCTGCAGCTGGTAACACTTCGTGTCAGTCACCCGGTATTATCTATCTCTGGCCAAAGTATTTGGCTGCCTTCTTAAAAAAACAAAAAGAAAAAAAGAGGAAAATAAAAGAACAACAAACCATCCTTACTAAAGGTCCCTACTCCGGTACTTTATGATATTGAGCCTGGAAGTACCTTGCAAACTTACTCATTCAGGAAGGTTAGTCTGGAAGAGATTTGTCGCGCGGTATAATCGATTACTTCAAACTCAATTAGCTTTGACTGCACCCCAATAAGGTTTGCTATGTAAGTATTTCCACCCTACACTAGGCACCTTTTGTACATTTTAAATTTCATGTCCACTACCTCCACTACCTCCTAATTTCCATTAGTTTGGAAATAGTCCCTTGCAATTTCCACACCTAAACAGATGGCTTTCCTAAAAATGACTAATATTAGGCCTATTAGCACCCTGCCAAGTGAGCGCCTTATTAAAGATCCACTTTCTGGACGATAGCACTTACCATTATGATTACCAGTGTAGATTTAGGAAATTTCACAGTACAACATCTACCATGCTAGATATGACTGAAAGAGAATGTAGGAACATCAACCTCAATATAGTCACTATCCTACTGCTTCTTTTCTAAGACCTTTGACGCAATCCATCATTGTACCTTATTCTCTAAACTGACTAATAGTTTCAATCTATCTAGTTCGTCTGTGGAACTAATTCTTTCATTTCTCTTCGGTAGATCCCAATGCACAGTTATCGGTGATGCCTTTCTATATATCAAGTACCTTTCACAAAGAGAAGTTTGGTCGATTTATGACCTATCACTATCAAAGCCACCACTTTAGCTTATTCCAGTGAGGTTAAATATCTCGAAGTTATACTTGATAAGCAACTTAGCTGGAATTCTCACATCAAGTCCGCTATCTAACAAGCTACTAGAGCCATGTGGGCCAGTAGACGTTTCTACAACAGAGCTTGGGGAAGCCCATTATCGTTTGTTTACCAAGAGAGGGCCGACATTATGGTCAGGAAGTACTGATTCGACTGGTTAATGGAGGTAGCAATATTGGACCGTGCACACTGGTGTAATGGTTTTCCGGGACTGGACACTAGAGGTCTTGTTCGCTTCACAGATGGATCGAAGATGGAATCTGGAGTTGGAGCTGGTGTCTTTGTCGCGATACCAATGGGAATGATTGACATAGTTTTCCAGACGAAACTCCATGCCATTGAGATCTGCGCTATGGTTATCCTTAGTAAAGGCATTAAGGGTGCGAGAATATTTATCTTTTCAGATATCAAGGCAGCACTTAAAGCGCTGCCGTCCAATTTAGTGGACTGCCTATCTGTTAAATCCTACTACGATCCACTCCAATTCCTTGCCAGACATAACAGGGTGAAACTCGGATGGGTCCCTGGTCATCAAGGAATTGCAAGCAACGAATCTGCAGATGAACTAGCCAGGCCTAGCTCACAATCTGCATTCATAGGACCTGAACCCTATTGTGGTAACAACAGGGATGTCACCCCAGCGCTAATTAACGATTCGGAAAACAAATTTCGTGTGGTTCTCTGGAAAAATGTCCCAGAGTTGAGACAACCCAAACGAATAATCAGGCCCATTTCCGCCAAGAAAATCGTTAATCTAGACATGAATAGCATTAGAAAGCTGGTGAGCTTTCTTACAATTCACTGTGGCTTGCAGTATCAGCTAAACGAAATTAATCTAGGCTCAGACACGGAATGTATGTTCGGTTCGGAAGATGCCGAATTATCCGAGCATATTCTCTGTGAATGTCCAAGGTTAAGGTAAATGACGTATATTCCACAAGAAAATATTTTCATCGGCGGACCTGAGAAACTCTGCCACTTAGAACATACGATCCTTCATTAGGGAGATAGTACGTCTCTTAAACTAATAACACCCTATGATACAATATATCTTATTATGTCGCAGTGTCAGTAACATGGACTAGGGTCGTTAAAAAAATAAAAAATCAGATGTGCACTTCTCTTATATTTTTGCTTATTTTTATGCGTGTTCCCCAAGGTACAATCCTAGAGCCCCTGTTGTTCAATCTATTTTAGCAATGAACTTTCGCTAGTTTCCACATTAACTAGGGTTGTTAAAAACAAAACGGAGATTGACTTCTCCTATTTTTTTTTTGCTTATTTTTAAGCTGTTCCCCAAGGTACAATCATAGGGCCCCAGTTATTCAATCTATTTATCAATGAACTTTCGCTAGTCTTTTACCATTGTCTAGACCAACTGTTTGCTGATGAAGTCCAACTTATCCATGCTGCCAAAGCTACAGACTTAGTTTCTATTTTTTCCCAGTTTTCTAAGGACTTAACTCCTGTCTTAAATTGTGCTACGACCAACTAACCAACTTGCCATTCATCAACATCATATTTGGCTCTATAACCTGGGTCCGGTCCTGTCCTCCCGTGGGATTCCCGTTTTTTTACGGGCTAGTTTATTGGACTCACGCCAACCTTACTTTGTACACTACCTTATAATGCCTCATTTTATATATGGAACCGAACTACATTCTGGTACTAGTCTAAGTAACATTCATTGTCTTGGACTAAGCTTTAAGGATTGTATACAATTCATTCACTTCTTAAACATGCGTGATTATATTTCAGGTCCTGCGTTCCTGTGGAGTAATCTCCCAAATTTCCTGAACGAAACTTTTCTTTTTCTTTTTAGAATTATTAAGAGTTATTAAGAGGCTTTAACTCTTCTCTAACCTCAGGCTTGCGCTATCTTCCAGCAAAAAACACCTTATTCTCTCTACACACTCCCATAACTCCATGGAGCAATCTTTTATTAAAAGGGCTACTTGTCTGTGAAATGCCCTGCCATTAAACCTTTTTAAAAATTTTTGTTTAACTTGACCCCTTTATGTCTGTATTTTCGACTAATTTGAGGTACTTTTTAACCAACTTCCACACGACCTATAGGGCAAAATTTTCATGTATAACGTGTGTCGCGTGTGGTACGTGTGATGGGTTGAATTTTTTTTTTTTACTTTTTTGACCTTCCAAATGACTTAAAGAGCTAAAATTTTGTGAGTGTCGAAATAGCATTTTTTATATTTCGCCTATGACGTGTGTCATGTTTCGCGTGTGGCCCGTGTGATGGGTTGAAATCGCGCCCTCTCTAGTGGGCAAAATATTTGTGACCGGTTCAATGTCAGGGACCAATATCCCGCGTTGGATGCGTGTCGCGAGACGCATGTCGCGCGTGTGATGCGTGGCAAACAGAAAATACTTTGAAGTAGTTATCAAAAACATAATAACTGTGACTGTTTGGCGTATTTCGATGTACACATAAAAGTTTGTACCCGAAAAACGAAGTTTTTTTTACATTTACGTATTCCATTTTAATGTTTAACAACCAAGTATGTGTTGATCATAACTCTAGTCATATTGTGCATTGTCTATCTCATCCATAATCAATCTAACTAACTACTGAATAATGAGATATACCAGATATATTAAATGAAATTAAATGAAAAAAATCTAATATAAAAATGAATTTGCATAAATATTCCACGTTGTTGTTCCAGGGTTCAGCCAGACTATGGCCACTTGCCATCATATTTTTCAATAACTGAGCAATCAAATGGAAAAATGTAGGAAAATAAAAACTTCAAACAGAATAAAACGAAACGTTTATGTTTCATTTTGTTATTAATTATGCCTAAAGGACTATGCAAAAAGGACACAAGCGACAAAGAATCGTAAAGTAGGCCATTGCTTCAAGGCAAATACCTCGCAGCTTTAAAAAAGATTGTGGCACACATTTTCCGGTCGACTCTCGTTCCTCTCTCTTTGTTCGTTGGATTCTTAGTAAACGAGATTAGTTCGGGAAAAGGGATTCCGTAAACGTTCTCCATCATCAGAAAATCATCATCATTGCCACAGTGAAATTTTTGTTGAAATTTCAATTAAAAAACAAATTGCTGGAGCCAAAAGGACAAAAGGAATTGCGTTTTTATTTCCCTTATATCAACCGCTGATGATCTTGATGATTTTATTTTATTTCCATCCCCTATCAGAATATGGAATGTGAAATTAATTAAGGGTTCCTCCATGTGATGCTTTATACTGCCACCATCCTCATTGGATAGGGGTTGGTATCGTGCCGCTCAATTATGTTTCTCATACCATATCTGTGATTTTTTTTTTTGTCAAATTTTGCTTTCCGTACGATGATTGCGCGCAAATGATCGTTTAATTAAGGACTTACGGACGGCCGGAATATTATTCAGACAAACCAACGAACGGACAAACTAATTCGAATCCCTGTTTGTGTCTGGTTTATGAGACGATATTTTTGTGTCTTTTCACTCTGGCTTGTTTGGGCGGCGAGTTTTCCAGCTTTTTCTTCTTTATTTGTTATTTTTTGTTGTTTATAGTTGGGCGAATATTTGGCAGCAATTTAATTTTATTTCCTCCCAACGACTAACAGGGAGCCATAAGATGAGGTATTAAGTGGCAAAGAAAATGTGTTGTCTATGTGGGTGTTATTGCAGCATACGGATGATGGTGTCCAGCGGCTGCCAATTTATATTTTTAAACTTTTAAGAGCTTAGTTCTTGGGACTGTTGGTTGCAGGATTTGGTTTGTTTATTCGAAATTAAAACAGACATTAAGTTTTGAGGGTATTCTGCATGGATTCTTTCAATTACGGTGAATATTACTGCGAAAAAGGAAATTTCAGAGGCGGTTAATGATTTGAAGTGTATTTTGTTTATCTATGTCTCGGATATCGATTTTGATCAGATTTTCATAGCCGGCCGGACAGTGGAAGAATGCAGTACCGCGAATGGTATTGCAGATTGCTCGTTACAACGGCGTTCGATTTAATAAGAAAAGCTGCAACTAGCACTGGCTAAGGTTCGTTTTATGGGCCGAAAAATATCAGCATCGCTAGTCAGGCCCAGTCGAAAATATATCGATTCTATCAACAACATGCCATGACCTGAGCATAAATCAGATGTAGCTCGATTTCTCGGGATGTTAAAATACGTGAGTAAGTTTTTACCGAATTTGTAAAGCTGCGCGAACTCACACGAGTGGATGTTCAATGGAAATGGGACAAGGAGCAGGAGACAGAGGTGCTTGCCTTCAAAAAAACTTGACAAAAGGGCTTGTATTGAGGATGATCTTTGACCCAGCACTGCCAATCGTGATACAAACCAAACCGCCAACCAACCGCATATGCATCTGGGAGCCGTACAAGCAGCAAGCAAAAATGGGTGCAGATAGAAAAAGAGTTGCTGGCAGTTACTTTCGCATGTGAGAGATTCCACTATTTTGCTAATAGCCGAGAAGTAAAGGTACAATCTGATCATCGACCACTCCGGAGATACTGATGAAAAGAGAAATTAACGATGTTTCTGTGCGACTACAACAGTTGCTTCTGAGACTCCTAAAGTATCCGTTCATCGTAATCAAGTATATCCCATGAAAAAGGATCCCGGCAGCCGATTGCTTATCGCGGGCAGTTGTTAAGCAAATAGAAGAGGATGATCAGAAGCTACAGGCAGCTATTCGTGCTGTCCGAAAATGAGTATGCATGTCTGATCAGAATCAGGCCATCTACCATCTTCTGGGTCGGAAAGTACGAAGGCAACTCAAAGTACCCGCGGCCCTTCTTATTCTCCGTTGTAGAGCCCCGCACCCTAACCATAAATAGGTTAAGATACAGCTGGACTACCCATGGGGAACATGGAGCACAAGGGCTCAAAGAAGAAAAGAAGAATTTCACTTGACTTGTACACCAAAAGGTAATGCACATTGTGCTCGGTAGAAGGCGGCGGAAAACAGGCGGAGTCATGCCATAGAGTTGATATTCTTCGGTTAGTATCGCTCCACGATCAAGATGATGATCATGCTATTTCGTCAAAGACCGGTTGTGAAGTATATCGGTGGCAATAAAAAAAAATATTTATGCCGAGACTTTATTGTTCTTTTGGTTATAATTTTTATTTGCCTTAAATTTTAGTACGCAAGGGGTGATACTGGATGGGAATTATATTTTTCTAAAATAACTTCTTCCTTAGGCGTGGTAGGGAATCGAACCTGTGATTCGGGGGGATATTTTCATGACGCACTTTGACTGATTTGGTTGTGTACCAACAGAACTACCCATTGTGTATATCTAGTCATGTTTCCGTTTCCTTTTTGCAATACTTTTTAATATATAAAAGGGTTTGCAGCGAAGTATTTCGGTTGCTCCGAAATAACTTTGTCACAAATTTATTGGTCGAAAAAATGCCACCCCATCAACCCTCATTTTATTCAAATATAAAATTCAATGATAGTGGTTCATTTGGAACAAAATTCAATTGATTTAGTAATTAGTTAGTTAATCAGTAGTTTGTTAAATTAATTCACATAAAATAACTGACACAACAAGAATATGTTACGATGAAATTTAATTGAAGGTTGTATACCAACATACTACATAGTATATAGCTGTGCATTCGAGCAGTACCCTCGCGAGCGTTAAGTAAAACAAACACAAAATGTGGAAAAAAAATTAACCCGAAATCGCAAAGTAAATAATGTATCTATTCTCCATTTCTCCTTCATGTTATGATTAGATGGTAAATTGTTTAACCCATGCTCGACGTGCGCTAATGAGCTTTGTGCTAATAATTTCATGTCCTGCAAACGAGCTAGCCAACCGAACAAGCAAATTGCTCAGAGTGTTGTCATTGTCGGCTGATCGACAATCAACAGACAATCAGCTTCGTTATTAAAATCTTGGCTACACTCACGTACTGCGGTATTACCGTCGTACCCGCTCCACCAGTCGAATGCAATCTGGCAAAGTCATGTGTGAGCGTGCGATGCCTTAATGTGCATTTCCCGCATTCTCATTGCTGTAGACAACGAAATCGATACAGGCGGTATATGTTATGGCGTACAGATTGCGATACAATTAAAGATGAATTCAGTCCCACTGGAATCGTTCGTTGAACGAACGAGATTAAGCACACAATCAGAAATTATTATATCCAACAGGAATCATAATCACATTAGCGGATACGCTATCAGCTGAAGAGATATTTGCGAATTCGACGGATTTTTTGTTGTTGTTTTAAACGCGGAGTGATATAAATGAATGAAAATGCAATTTCTGGAAGCCGAAGCCTGAAAACACATCAGATTTATGTGAACGAGAACAACAAAACTTTAATTGAGATTGAGATTCGGCATTAATGCGATACACTGATGGAATCTCTGATGAGAGGGTTGTAGTGGGTTCGGTGGACTTCATAAAAAGCTGCGTAATTTCCTATTATGCATAGCTGAAGGACCTTTAAGATTATCTTTGATGGAGGAGTTATATTTAATATAATATATGGCGCCAAGACCGTTGCCTCTCGCAACCATTCGTGCTATGCGTGCTATATTTTTCCACACAAATGGAAGCGACCTACAATTTAATGCCGTATCTGAAAGGCGAGTTGAGAAGCTTTCCGTGATAAATTATTACTCTCAGACTTTTCTCAGTCTTTCGCCAGAGGTGGAACCGTGATAAATACTTTTGGTGTTTCTGGGACTCGAACCTCCTGCTGAAAAGTCCAACGCACCAGAGCCACGGTGCCCGTGACTATTTAAGGAACATTTTAATCCCTCACTAAAGGCTTTAGAACATAAAAGGCTCAAGATAATTTTAAACCTTGTAACGTTATATCACTCGACTGACGCTCGCCGGTCACCCAGGGTTCTTTTCTCCTCCTCTTCCTTTGTTACAAATTAAAAGTTTGTTTTTAGTTTTGAGGTTTTTATTGTCGGTTGTCTTGAGATCTTAAATAATGACAACGGCGAGAAATGATACTTATATACCTAATACATTGACTGTTGGCGTGCAATATAAATTCTACGGATAGCTACTGGAGCTGGTGTATTGCGAGAAAGCCAGGGTAGAAGTCGGGTTCACGGCAAGTGCGATATATTCCCAAAGTACCGTATTAATCAGAACAGCGATACCTCGTGGCTAAAGAGGCTGAACGAGTGGGTTTGTTCGAAGGGAACATAAGCCGCTAATGATAGCTAGCAGAAAACCACGTAAGATAAAGCAGTGGTATTTTTTAAACTGCCTGAAATCTTGGGAGTGTGTTTGGAATGAACATGGTGGGTAGTTTAGTTCGTACCTCGTAAGTCACGTTGGAACATGTTTTGTTCGAAATGAACTTGACCTGAAACGGTGGAAGTATTCGGCTGAGCTGTAGTATACTGAGTACCACGTAAATTAAAACAGTGATAACAGTAATCAGCAAAATCAAAAACCAAACAGGGTTTTTTCTTTGTTCGTTATGAATGGTGGCTAGAGCCTATCTGAAGACGTCTTTACATACAGTGACTTCTTGTATTTTTTTCGTCCGATATCACTGACTTTTTGTATTAATCCGGTGGGAATTTTATTCTTCCGGGCGAAAAATAAAGATATTTTTAATATACACATATATAAATGTATTTTTACCAATTCCGGTTGAATTATCCATATTCCATTAAAGTTTAATATGTCTCACCATCATAGTATACATCCAATGTATCATTTTTGATTTAAGACCCCAAGTTGTGCTATAGGTACTGGCTCACAAGGGCCTAGTGGCATCTTCAATGATGGACTTGATATGAGCCTCTGTAGGAGCGCTGGAAAAATACCATTACCGCCGGGGACTTTTTTTAGTTCTTATCTGAACTAAATATTTTTCCGGATAAACTATTAACCCTGCTGTCAATGCCAGTCCGGGATATGAGCTTGAAGTACCGTTCTAATTGTGTCTTCACGGTCCGACTTGTAGTTACCATATGTCTTTTTCAGTAACCCTTCACATTCTGTCTGATAAGGCTATGATGTTAAGTCCTGAGGAACAATACGCAGGCTATATTGACATTTTTTGAAAAAACTTAAAAAAGCTGTAACAGAAGCTTTCATCCAGTGAGCGGCACGAAATCTTGGGCTGCACATACATGAGAGCAAAACAAAGTTGCTGGTTGCCACAACTGCGACCTGATTATCCAACAATAGAGTCGCTCAATAAGAGTTCAAAAGTTTTACTATTTCGGGTCATGCATGACTCCTCCAGGAATCATAAACACAACACCGAAGCTGGGGTCGGATTCCGCAAGCGTGAGTTTTACTGGGTACCCTAAAACTCCACTTAATCTCTTTTTTAAAAATTTTGATTTGATTTGACTTTTTTTTAAGCACATTTCACATAACCGAGAGAGCTCAGTGTCATGTGCCATTTTTAAGATCTCGGTGATGTGATGCGTGGAATGTGGGTTAATCTTTGAAATAGGCCCCAATCGCGTTGTCTTTATTGAGATCATTTTTAACCACCTTTCATACGACTTAGAGAGTTGAAATTTTGTAAGGAGCTCAGCGTCATAGACAATTTCTGAGATCCCTCATGTGACGAGTAGCGTGTGACGCGTGTGATACATCGAACTTGAGTTAATCTTTGAAAGATGCCGCCGTCGATGTCGATTTTTTTGTTCTCCCTTGTAACCACCTTTCCCACAACCGAGACAACTGTGTCAACTGTGAAATAGACCCCACTTCAAAAACACATAATTTGGCGATTATTAGCAAATAATACAACACATATTTTCTTACACATGTTTCATAATAAACTCATTGTCAAAGGAGTAAAGAGCGTTTTCTGGTATCCAGTAAAACTTACGCTTGCGGAATCCGGCCACTGCTGGTGTGAAAGGCAACGGTCCTCCCAGAATTTTCGATACTCGGGTGCCAACATAGAGTATTCTGGCCACTTAGCCATGTTCGAGATGAAGTTATTACGGAGAATTGCTAGTCCCTTATGTGAGGAAGGACGATTTGTAGTCACTTTCCCATCGTGAAGATAATCAAGATCAGCTCAAAATCGGTATCGGTAGACAGATTATTGCGGACGGCCAGAACCGCGTCTTGATTGTAGAGCCAAATTTTATAATAATGATGATTAGATGAAAGGCTTACACTAAACCTCATTTCATTTTACAAGTCAGCCATTTTTCTTTATTTGTTTCACCACAGATTTGTTGCTGCCGCGAAATGAAGTTGTTAACATTTATAACATAAAAAGATAAGGTTTGTAGCGTTTTTTTCTCCTTTGTAAAACTTTACCTTCTTTAAGATACATCACATACGTGTGGCACATTCACATCCCTATCCAAACCTACCATCTTTGTTTCCTCAAATTATAGGCTAAGCCTTGGACAACAGAGTCAAATTTTATTACCAATATTATTATTAATCGCCAATACAGGGCTAAATCAACAGCTCTACATATCCTAATACGTGTAACTACACTCGCTTTCTCGCTAAGGCTTAATCCGCTTATCTATGCAGTAATTTGTTATTTACCATCAGCGATAGAAATTCAATTTGCTTTCGGCCGGGAGTCGACTCCACCCCATCAGCAATTATTGCTTCATTATATTTTGCCGATGGATGTCATAATTAATAAATTCGTACAACCCCTAACGCATAGTCGACTGCCACGTAGCAACGAGCCAACCACCGTAAGTAAATAAATGTTCTTCCCATTATCTATTACGCTAATGGATGCATAAATCCATTTCGCGTCTATTTTTATTCTCGCATAGATACATACGTCCGCAGTTTTGTTCAAATTGGAACATAACAACAAACGGCAAGCCTCCAACTGCATGACAGGATAGGAGAAATATCCTTTTCCTCATCACAAACGACATAAATAATGGGAAACATTTCGGCTTTTCATTACACCCCATAAAACCATCTCGGTGGAGGAGATTGGGGTGATTGCGGGTTTCATCAGAACGCACAGCAAATCGGATGAAATCCAAAAATTCATAATTTATTCAATTTATATTTTGTGCGTGAAGTACACCTACACACACGAACCCCGGCTCTGAATTTCGCATTCATCTCTCGCGTGACAGAGCAACCCATGTGATGTACGATAAATAATCTAATTAGAAATTAATTTTGTTGCCATTTGTCGGTGAGCAGAGTGGCACACACACACACACATAACGTCCGAGAATGTCCTTCCAGCCAGCTCCGTAAATGATCAATCTCTAAGGCTAGCTGCATATTAAGGGCACATTCGCAATTTAAGTTATTAGTATAACATTGTACGCCCTAAGAACGTCAGCTATAAGCTGTGCTGCGCTCAATATGCGGCTGGCATGCGGTTGCTCTGTATGTTCACTTGGTCTGTCCATTCTTCGCTCTGTGCTCTGTATCTGTACTGCTGTTGCCCTTTGAAATGTAATCTCATCACCGACATTGAGTCATAAATTTCCACTCGGTTAAACGGGAAAATAAAGTGATGAAATCCTAGCACACGCGCACACATGCACTACATTATGTGCGGTAACGTATCTACTCGTATGTAATATGCACTAATTCACCTTGAAGGATATCAGCGCGAAGGCACCTTTTCTAATACTCGTATTGTACGTATAGTATGTTAGAGTATGAGGGAATTACCCAAACGTGACGGTCGTAAATCTCATATTTTTTCATTCCAGTCGCGACCTGCCGGCTACTGCTGTTTAATCCTCCTCTAGGCAACTCTGACGCTAATCCAATCACTTTCATTTGGATGAACTGCATCGCATTGCCTTGCCACCGTAGCTCGGTAAATGACTCGACTCGATTTTTTTTTTTTGAAAATAAACCCTAAATAAGGTAGAATTGAAAATACGTCCTCGGGTGTATAGAAAACACATAAAAAAGAAGTCCCCGAGGGAAGGTCCATCAAAGTTCATAATGGCGAATAACGAACGGATTGTGGTGATATTCATACCACTGCCTTGGAAATGGAATAGACGGATTTCTTTTAAATCCAACTTTTGAAAATTTATTTAAACCCCAGCTTGGGTCGTTCTCACGCGTACTTGCTGTTGGGTCTTTTGTTGATCGGAGCTACTCCAACAGTATCGGTGCATACTTGAATGAAATGAGAAGTGTATGATTCTATAAAATGTTCATGACTTCTGTTGATTTTATTGGGAAACATTATATAAACCATCGGGGTATAAAGGATATTATAAAGACTTACAGACATGCTGTTCTATGAGAAACTCCGCTGCCCCATATAAATCTACTCACAAAAGGTCTTAAAGAAGAACGGCCAATGCAGCTAAACTACTGTCAGCAATAGGTCAGTGAAAATGAATTCTGGCAGCAACAGTTCGGTGGAAATGTCTTCAGATAGAACACTCGACCGTTAAGAAATCGCCAAAGAAAAAATCGGCGAATTTAGACTATACTGTTGCCTGTTCTATGATTCAAAAAGGGTTTCCAGGCTATCTACCCTTCAAAGAACACTGAAGAGAAAGCTCGAGAAAGTAAAGTTCTACAGAGAAGGATCCAAGCTTGACAGCAAAGTAGGGGCTGGGATGACAAACCTAAAGCAAGCTTTTCTATTCATCTTCCAGATTACTTCAGCGTTTATTAGGCTGAGGTGATAGCGATTGAGGAGGCACTGAACTGGCTGAAAAATAATTTCATATCAACAAATACTAGTTCTTCCCGGGCGCTACGCTACCAACACTGGCTATATAAAGCGGTAGTATGACCTTCTCTTATATGCGTTGTGACTGTACATATGGTGGACTGCCTTAAATATCAAAAGTAAATCTAAACAAATTAAGCAAAGTCCAAAGATCAGCTAGTCTATGTATGAGCGGAGCACTTCGTACAACCCTCTCCTCTCCGCTGCGCTAGATATTCTTTTCGACCTTACACTACTCGATATTTTCAACAGGTAGATCAAGTAGATGCTAGCTCGGCTATTCACCTTAACGCTATCTCTCAGTGGACTAGAAATGAAAGCGGTCAATCCTCTATCCTGAATTTATTCAGGATCCCAGACAACATAGACTACGCTACTCCGCAACTCCATATCAACAAAAACTTCCGGGTCACCGTCCCCTCTAGATCGATCATTCTGGGAAGAGGACGCTTACCTGGAAGATGAACACATTCATTTTTACACAGACGGGTCAAAAACTTATGACGGAGTCGGGGGAGGTGTTTTCCTAAACAAAGCTAAATTTTAGCCTCTCTTTCCGTCTTCCAAATCTAGGCTGAGATTATGGCGATCAGTGCAGCTTTATCTTGGCTGAAGAGAAACGTCATATCCGCTAAGGATATCCTCGGATATTCTCGGATAGGTAAGCTGCACTGAAATTCCTGGAACCAGTCTCTACAAACTCAATTCTAGTGCTTAACTGCCGATTATCTCTCATGGAGATGGCGGAGCAGTTCACAATTCACCTTTGATGGGTGCCGCGGCATAGAGACATTTCGGAACGGTATAACTTGTATAGCCACCATAGATATCTGGTCCAAACAGACTCCGAAACGCTCCAAGTGTTTGATCTCTCAAAAAAGATCGCACATCGGTACGATCTATTTAAGGTGTCATCACTGGACACTATCTCAGTTGGGAGGCATGCAGCAAGACTTGGAGTCTTCTCGAATGATCTTTGCATAAGCTGCATAGATGTGGAGGAGGGGGAGACCATCGTTAATCTTCTCTGTTCTTGTCCAGCCCTCTCCCAAAAGCGTAAACTCCATATGGGAGCTCTCTTCTACAATGACACTGAAGATCATATCAACATTCATATGGGTAGTCTCCTACGCTTCATAACGAAGCACTAATTGGTTCAACGAGTAGGTGGATATTCAAATCTGATGTGAAATTTAAAGGGAATGTGTTTAATTTTTTATTATCTTCAAAAGTGTGGCCATAATTTTGTATTTGCAACCTTAAAAACGTGTCTATCAGCAGCTTGTATTACCTTGAGCGAACACAACTCACAGAAATGCAGCAAATTGTATTATAAGCTCCAGCTGGAGAGTGTTAACTTTAATCCACTGCCTGAAGCACCAAATTTTTCCTAATATTTCCCAATATTATTTTTGCATTTTCATCTGCCCCCCTCTTCTGTACCACAACGGTCCGATATTACCATCAATATCTATTCAACTCAGCTCACCGTTTTAATTGATTAACGATAATTCGATTTATACGCAGAGTCATTGATATTCTGCATTGAAATAAATGTAAACGACTTAATACGAATTAATTAACAATTTTTTTATTGTAATTGTTAATAATCGCACATTCAAAAATGATAAAAATTGTTATATCAAATGCGACCCAGTCCGCATTTAGTCCGCTTTCCAAAAGAATAATAATTATATAGCTCTGTAGATATAATAAAAATTTATTAATTTAAAAAGCGACAAGAAAAATTCCACCAGGATATCATATTCTATAAGGACACTAAGGTAAGGCCGCCGGCACTTTCGATTCACATCGCCCCCACGCGTCGCTCAGTAGTGCTTCAGCGACGTGGCCCGAGCGGCGCCATCCGACATTTCTGCAACTAAAATTAATAAATTTTATCGTTAATAACATTTTCGCATCAGACGACTTTTTCTCTCCCTGCCTCGGCGTCTCGCAGTGCGGACGCCTGCAATGGTGCTGCACTTTGTGCACAGTTTTTCATTTGGGATTTCTGGGAAAACTTTTAATACTTTTCCATCCTTCCATTTGTTGTTGTTTTTTGTGTGTTCTGTTGTGCTGTGCTGGTTATTCGATTTTCACTTCATATGCTTCGATATTTGCTCTGCGCGCACCCAAGGTTGACGAACTCTCAACTCATAATATTTCTCGAGAAAAATTCTGATACCGTTGTTGTCGTTGTTGTTGTACAAAATATACCTTGAAGCTGCTCACCACTTTTCACCGGGAAACATTGTTAAAAAGTTGATAATTTAATTTCAACCCCCCACACCATCAGCTAGCCGCCTTCAGCAACAACTAATGGAAAAAAAATAAAAGGCAATTTATTAATAGCAAATGGATGATGTTTTAATGGTGTACTTGGAGTGCACTGCTCCTCGATTTCCACGGGAATCTATGAGAACTGGACCGGAACTTCATAACCGGATGCTTGTGCACTTTTCCTAGGGCCTACAGCTTATTTGCCCCGCGGTATAGTAAACTTCTGCTGCAACAAAAATGTTGTAGTTTGCATTATTCTGTTGTTTGTGTTTTCCTATGGTATATATACTGGGTGATGCAATTCGATATTACGAGTTTTTGTTTTAAAAAGAATTTTTGATTAGATTTCGGCTCTATTTGTCGTGAAACAGGTTTGTGTTTATATGTTCATGTAGATGCAAGATGAACACGATGACAGCACAATGATCGTGCAACCAATTTGCGTAAGAGTTTATTGTGTTGCTACCTTTTCTACTAGCGACGTAAAACTCTCCTACTACGAAAAGCAAAAGCAATGGAATCCTTGCAGATGAATGGAAGATGTCTCTTAAAAACTTGATTCACAAAAGTCTTAAAAACACATCATCACCAGATTGGCATTCCTATGCCCTGGATGTCCTAGTATAAGTCTGCCACATGATTTTTCATGATATCTATCGCAAAGGACTTCCCTTATCACTAATCACAAATGCGAGCTAGGTATATTCTACCCACCGAAGCCCGAAGCTAACCTAGTTTGACGATATCAACTTGTAAGTCTCATCTTTGTAGGGTCACAAAAATTTCCTTTCTCACATATCCGTAAGATATTCCTTTCAAAAGCGGCTTGTTTGTTAAGCACCTAAGTCTTGAATCCATATGTAAGCACTGGTATGAACATTATCGGAGCTTTCAGGCAATGTTAGCTTTGTGGGCTCTAACAAACCCGTGAAAGTATTTCTGATTCCTTGCTTTTATCGCGGCTGCTACAAATGACCCAAGATATTTAAAGGCACTACTTATTGCGCACCACAATTTCTTCATAAAGGGACCAATGTCCCTTCTCTTCGAAGACGTGGTCACCATATACGTACTCTGTTTACCCTCATTTAAATGCAGCACCAAATTTCGTACCGCCTTATCGATTTGGGTGAAAGCTTTGGCTTCCACCGCTATGGCTACATATCGTCTGAATATGCCAATTTCTGAATGGAATTATAGCGGACTGTTCCTCTCGCTGTAACAATAGAGTCTGAGATAACTTTTGAAGAGAACACATCCATCCCCATCGGAGCCCGTTATGAGGAATGTACTTGATAGTGACCAGGATGTCTTTACTTGGCTTATAAACCGAATAGTCGTGTCAGTTTATTTGGGATGATTGGCTTTATTAAGATCCAATCAGGCTATGCTATCATCATCATATTGGGCTCAACAACCGGTGTCCGGTAATGGCCTCTCGATGGCTATGCTATTTTAGTCGGCACTTAAGCCTATAAAGAGGTGGTCTATTGGTTATTATTTCTAACACTGGTATGTGCCAATGATCACTTTAGCTTTTCTGTCTAGAAGGATAGAAGAAGAGTGCCGGATGCCACTTCTCTACAGAGCTGCCAATATAGAAAACAGAAATTGGCTCATCCTTTACTACGATAATGGCTGCAAGTTTTGATATCTCCTTCTAATGCTTCTCTTCTCCTAGTCTTCTGGAATTCTATCTTCGTCCCATACTTATATCATGAATTGATTAGTGTAATACGAGTCTTTAAGATGTAATCAGCATCAAGTATCTCAGTTAAGGACCTTGTTGTTTTTGACTGGATATAATCATTAATAATCACCGGTCCATAGTACGAATTTGTTATCAACTTATGAGAGTGCTCTTCTATCGATTCCAGATGTTTTTTTATAATTTGGGCGCGCGTAAAGAGGTTCGCACTTTAATTATACTCGGCTGTATGCTTGGAACAATGTGGGTGTTAAGGAAAAGGAGGAGAAAAAAGGAAATATCTATGAGATTGTGCTTTGAATGCTTGTGGATCATAGCAATGTGGAAGGACAGCATTCCACATACGTATTGTACGGATAAGGAACGAATCTCTGAACTTAACTGTACGTCCGAAGATTGGCTTGAGAATAAACTGATGAGTATTAAGAGCGCCAAGATTATTGCGGTTGAATTCAAGGAGAGGTGACATGCAATTGGCTATTTCTCTTGAGCACCACTGGTAGAAGAAGCTGTAAAACAGTGACAAGCAGGAAACGCTCCTGCGTTGTAAAAGCGAATCTATTAACTTCGCAATGTTTTTGACCCCGACAAGTTTTATCGGTTGGTGATAAATTCTCTCTAGCGGATGGTATTAGGTGAACCAGACCACATATGACCATTGTACTCAAGTTTAGGGGGAATAAAAGCCTTGTAGATAGTAGACTAATCAGCGGGAGTAAAATACTTCTTGCATCGCGTTAGAAGACATAAACATTTTGTGATGGTGAATATGTGGTCCTTCCAACGAAGCTCGTCGTTGACACACATACCGAGAATTGCGAGTTTTTCAATTTCTTGGATGCAAGTGCCATTCATGGATAAATGCACTGGAATTAATATACGCATAGACTTCAGGATGACAGCATTGGATTTTGGAACCGTTAAGTCCTACTCGATAGTTTTCTCCCACTTTATTGTAATGTCCAGGTCAGAATTTAACGTGCTTTTAACATACGTAGTTATATAGATCTACTAAACATGCAACTAAACAACGGGGTGAGATGAGAACGGTGTTTAAGTACGTTGGTCACTCTGGCGATCGAAAAATCAAGTGGAACGGGGCTAGATGTTCAGCTGAGGACGGTATTTAAGCACGGTACTCAGTCTGACGATCGAAAATCATGGGAAACAGAGAGGACGCTCGGAGAAGTTGACCAGTAGATTTCAGAGTCCGGTGTAGAACTCTCAAAATTGGCATTTTGCCTGAAAAGAAGGCTGTGCTCATGGCATAAACATAGTCGATTGACTCGCAATATATTTATTAAAGTCCTCGGTGGGACTTGCTATACAGTGACTGACTGCACACAGTAAACTTTGGTTTGAATTTTGTGATCCAGGTCATAACTTATTTCGTTCAGCCGTTTGGGAATTATATTGGTCTAGAGAAAATAAAAGAAAATACTGGAAATAATTAGCTTAGAGTTGATTTTGTATTTTCTTTTTGTTGTTGTATTTTGGCCTATTCATAACTGGTCATACCCACCCAACACACTGTTTGTGTGTCCAGCCTTTTGGATTCGATTATTTTCCTATTGTTCTTTTCACGTGCTTTAATTTAAGCGAATAAAAAAAGTAGAGTTTTTAGGTTCCCATAGTCGGATTCGAACCTAAGTCGTTTGCATGCCGTTTGGGCGCTTTGGCTTTTGGTTAATGTGTTTCTGTTCGTAAAATTGTATTTTAAATGTATGTGGTATTTGTCGGAGCTATTCATATGATGATTTTACGTTACAAGGTATCGGAATTCTCAAATACCTTTGTTTTGCTCAATTCCAGACCGCGTACTCTTTGAGAGAAATCCGCGGCGTGGTCTTAGATCTCTAAACTGTTCTAGTCGGGCGAATTTCTTGGAATCCTAACTCATCACAGGACACTTCTTTGCTCGAAGACTTTGAATTATTTAGTGAAAAAATTCAAAATCACTCGAGCTTTGAAGCAAAATGGTCTCCTATTTCGTTATCGCTTTTCTGTGTGGCTTTCAAATGAGTTGCAATATGACGTTGATTTTTTTAGGGAAATCATATTTCCGGACGACGGTCATTAGCATCTCACTGATCATAATGCCAGCAAGCGAAAAGGTAGATTTTAGTCGGTACCCAAAATCGTCCAATAATCGTCGAAAAGTAAAATTTTTTTTTCTTGACAGTCTGGGATTTTCTTGTTGGCAATAAATACTCGTAATCTCAACATTCAACTCATGATGCACTAACACCTTCAGGCATTTTCCCGCATTAAACCATCAGTGTAAATCACATTTAATTCTTGTTTATCAAGGATTTATATTGAAATTAATCAAATTCCTTAATCCTTTAAAGATAGAGGAAAAGTTTCAAGATCTCGTCTGCAAGGTTCAAGTATCTATGAATTATTCTTTGCTACACATATCTTTTTTTTTATAATCCCTTGACATTTCCAAACGAGCGGGATAGAAACATAGAGATTTTATTTTTTACACTCCAATTATTATGATGCTAGCGGCGCAATTAGGTTATTTGTTTTTTCCCCTTTCTCTCTCCCTGTTGATTACTAAAGCGCTAGAAATGTCAAGCGCTTTTCATTTTCCATTTCAACCTTGCGAAAGAGTGAGGAAATTTAATTACCGTAATTAAGCGTAGCTACATTTAAATTTCTCCATTTATTTAAATCAGCAGCGCTTGCTGTGCTCGTGTGTATCTCGGCCATGTAATTAATGTTTGGAAGGAATTTTCAACGATTTAGGTCAAGCAGCGGATCAAGAAGTGCCAATTTGAGATTTAATTTTGAAAAAGCTGCAAGCTCTTCATTTATATTTGGAACAAGAGGAGGAAATGCGATCGTTATTCCTGCGGAAGAAAAGAAAGTTTTATACTGAATAGGGACTGTACGGAAAGGATATTCAATAATTGATGCTGTCATTCAAGATTATTGACAGACATGACAAGAAATTACCGATTTCGTCATCGTAATTATTTTTATTTGTTTTATACCTTTGGTTTACTATTTACCTTTAACTTTAACTATTGAGCTATTAACTATTAACCTTACATACGCCAACGGTACTCGCTTGATATGTTTTGCACACCACTGGAAAATATCGATAAAAACAATTTAAAAATATATATAATTTTTAAAGAAAAATAAAAAACAACCCATAAAAATTAAAATTGTCCATGTAAATTCTCTAATAACCAAAAGTTTACTGAATGCTGAAATATAAAAACAGATACGAAGAATATGCAACCCAACAACAAAACAACCCCGATCGTAAACCAAGCAGCGCTGCTCATAGTACACAACGCACACAGAACACAGTCATTATAGTATGAAATGATCTAATGCCGCTATATTGAAAAAAAAAAATTGTATGGGGGCCCACCGACCCCGAAGCCCAATCACTCTCAAATTTTAATATAAAATTATTGTCACCGGAAATATACATGTGTGCAAAATTTCAATAAAATCGGGCTTTGGAAAAGGGTTAAAAATTGATCACAAGATCTGACCAGCCAGCCAGCTAGTCCGCCAGCCACGGACACGCGACGTTAATATAGATAATTTAAAAAAGCAAATGTCTTTGTTGCACAATAGTTAAATAATATTATCATCGTCATATCCCGCAGGAAATCTCTCCACCGGTCCCGATTTTGAGCCGATGTCCTACAGTTTGACATCCCTAAACTCTGGGTGTCCTTGTGTCAACGCCTTGGCCGGCCTCGCTGTCGTTTTCCATAAATCCTACCGCAAATGACTTTCCGAGCTCATGAGAGCTTCGTGTCCTACCCACCTAAGCATACCGAGCTTAATTCTCTTCACGATGTCGACATCACGGTAACGACAACAATTCGCCGTAAGACTTTTCTCTCGAAGACGGCAAAGAGGTCAAAATGCTTCTTGCTAAGCAACCAAGTCTCGGATCATATTTAAGTACTTGTATGACCATTGTCTTATATACCAGCAGCTTGGATTTGTTCCTGGATTTGAAGAGCCTTGGCAGACTATAGTAGGCTTTGTTGACCGCAACCGTGCGCGTATTTCTGGTTCCATGCTGTTATCGGCTGCTAAAGTTGACTCGAGCTAGTTAAAGGATTGCACTACTTCAACTCGCAGACGTAGCCACTATGTATTTTTGCTCTCATTTATGTACAGCCCCAGCTCGATCTGGATGAAAGCTTCCTGTACAGCTCTTCGGTTTCTTCCAAGGATGTCAATATCGTCTGCGTAAGCCAGTATCTGAATGGACTTAAAGAGGATTGTTCCTCCCGCCATTACGTCAGAGTCTCGGATCACTTTCTTCAACGACAGGTCGAAGAGGACGCAGGCCAGTCTATCCACTTGTCAGAGCTTGTAGATATTAAATGGGATCACTATCAAGATCCGGATATTTTTACTTGGCTTATAACCTACATAGTCGTGTCAATTTATTTGGGATGCCGAATTCTCTCATGGCTTTATAAAGTTCTACTCTGGCTATGCTATCATAGGTGGCTTCAAAGTCTATAAAAAGATGGTGTAGTGAGTTTTGAAACTCTAGACATTTTTCCATCACCTGCCTAAGGGTGTAAATCTGATCAGTTGTTGATTTGCCTGGGATAAAGCCACTCTGGTATGGACCAGTGATGACTTTAGCGTATTGGGGCATCCTGTATTTAAGGATAGAGGAGAAAATCTTATACGTACTCAATAACGATAATTGCTGCAGGTTGTGATATCTACTTTCTTTTGTATGGGGCACAGGATGCCACTTCGCCAGTCTTCTGGCATCGCTTCTTCCTACCATACTTGCACTATTAGTTCATGAATTGCTTGGTGTATTGCAGGGCCTCCTGTTTTAATCAGCTCCGATGGGATACCATCTGATCTCGGGGCCTTACTATTTTTGAGCTGTTTTATCGCTCTGCTAACTTCGTCTATGCTTCGTGGCGGCAGCATTGTGTGGTCTTCGGTCATTGGTGGAGTCTCCAATTCCTGAGTTAGCTGGCCATTAAGCAACTCATGATGTTCATCGGCACGAAACTTTATCAACGAGAAAGATGATTATCACTTGCCAGTCGTGATTTTCTTCTTAATTCCTACATTTTGTGTTCTTGAGTCGACGATTTTGGATCTAGCCTAAATATTTAGCAGACAGGACCTCGCCGAAAGGATTTGGAAAATGGGACGAATTAAAAGCGAAAAGAAAGTATGAAGTTCAAATCTACCTCCTGCATGGAAAAGTACCAAAATGAGGTCAATGCACCATTTTCCAGTCAGTACGTAGTTACCTAGAGGAATATTCTAATGGCATCCACAGAGATCGAACAATTTCGTCTCCATAGTGTGACAAAAATATCGCACATCCACATGCAGGAGCTTCCATACATCGTGGAATCGATGGGGCGAGTCTGTTGTTGTAAGGTCTGCACTCTGCATCATCATTTTTTTTATCTTCTGTGTAGAAATTGTGACGACTGGATGCACAGTTGTGCATCGCTACACTAAAAGTAGAACATTAAAAAAAAATCGTATTTATAGTTCAGGTAACGCGATGGTCTTTCGCTCTGTTGCTGGTTGTTTAGTTGCTTGCTGGCTGGCCATGGCTGACTCGGAATGGGCGCACATTCTTTTCGAAGGTAAAATGTTCATCCAGTTTAACATTCGGTTGATTGTTCGCTCAATGGGTTTTCATGGTTTTCCAAATGCGCACAAATATTGTACCATGTAGTCAGTTGTTGTTTTCCATTACTTATGTTGTTGTTGTTAAATTTGTTGTTCGTTATTTTCCCGCTCGAGCATGATGTGCGACGTTGCGTCGGCTTGCAATGCTATAAATATACACGCATTGGAGCCACTACATTCACTGCTCGTTGCTTGCATGCTAAGGGACATTTTTTTTAGCTTAACATTTTATATTTTTTTTTTATTTAAAAATAGGTAAATTGAACAACAACAGCAGCAAATGCAGCAGAAATAACAACAAGAGCAACATAGGAATAATACTCATTCCACAAGAGTTGCTTGGCTACGCTCCGCTCTGTTCGCTCGTGAACCCGCCCGCCGTAGTCTTTCCTATACGGACACTGTCGAATGGAAAAGTGTGCTGGTGCAGCAGCATTTCATATGCAAAGTACCTGGGTCCCTTCTACTCTGCCCTGCCTGCCATTTATGTAACTCTCTACCTCCTGAACCTTTATATCACTCCATAACTTTAAGTTTTCCGTTCATCATGCAGCCATCCGGCTCTTGAGGATGCCGTGTGACCGCTTTCAGTTAAACTTTATGACTGCATCGAAATAAAATGAGGTGTATCCGGCTGTGTACAGTTAAATGGAGTGGCATTAACCGTATTTAATTGGACATAATTTTTGTTGAATGACAGTATAAGAATTCGTATTGCTGCATGAAGAAAAGATATGAAATTACGATTAAGCTGTCAGAGTAGCATTTTTGACACTCGTTGTTTTTATGTTAAAGGTAATTCCATTTTTCAAGAACTTTTACGATCATTTCGGCGCCTATCTCTCTGAAATTGTCTCTCGATTATCTACATAACATATATCCTTAACGGCACCCCATA
Organism: Nephrocerus scutellatus; assembly: GCA_947095585.1. NCBI lineage: Eukaryota > Metazoa > Arthropoda > Insecta > Diptera > Pipunculidae > Nephrocerus > Nephrocerus scutellatus. Next base: position 6,633,434 of record OX352762.1, read on the forward strand.
AAAAAGTCCATTTGCCATTGTCATATCGCAGCTCCGCGCAGGCCAATTGACATCTCTAAAACGGCTGATTATTCGGTTGCCAAATTCGGCGCGCAACAGATCGCTTCCAGACGGCTTGTATAGCTTGTAGCGCCATCTTGTTCAAACCAAAGGTCCTCCACATTCCTGGCGTCGATTCGAGACCATAAAAAGTTGGCCAGCTGGCTCTGTAACGGTCTCCATGGACGGTAACGGCGTTTCCAGCAGCATTTTGGAAGAATAATGGGTCACCACTCCATAATCCAAACAAAACTGTCGCTCTTATTGTGCATTGGCTTCTCTACGATTACGCGTGGCTGTTTCGAATCCAAAATCTGGCAGTTTTCTTTACATAGCCCCCGATATGGAAATGCACTTCGTCTGAAAATATGATTTTTTGACCAAAATCGACGTCATTATCAAGCTTGACTATGGCCCATGCAGATAACTGATATTGCAGCGGATAGTCATTTGCTTTCAACTCCTGAGTCATTTGAACCTTAGGATACCTCATAAAGTGGGAAGACAAGTGCAGAATGGATCAAAAGAGTGCGAGCACTGATTCTATGTAAGTAACCGATAGGCAAAACAGTATAGTTCGCTAAATAAGTCCGAGTTCCGGTATAATTCCTAGGCAGTTTAGTACTTCCAACACATAAGGCCTCGGAATAAATTGTACCAATCGAGTCTACTTAAGAACTCTGTGACAAAGCATTTTTCCTCTCCACTCCACTCTCCACACTTTGGACCGGTAAATAAATTTCTTTTATAGCTAGTATGCGTAGTCTATATGACTATTATTCACTTGTAAAAAAGTTATTCCTTATTTTAAAACACTTGATCGGTTCTTGATTCACTCTCCGGCAATTACGAAACATGTCAATAGTGCGCATAGTCTATATGCTACCAGTCACGTGTCTCTCTCTTCGCGACTTGAACGTTGGTCGTAGTCTTTATACTCCCTTGTTTATTTCATCATCATATTTGGCTCTACAACCGGGGTCCGGTCCTGGCCTCCCGCAAAAAGCCTCTCCACCGGTCCCGATTTCGAGCCGATGTCATCCAGTTTGGCATCCCTAAACTCTGGGCGTCCTGGTCTATGCCATCCTTCCAGCGTAGGCTTGGCCGGCCTCGCTGTCGTGTTCCATAAATCCTACCGCAAAGGACTTTCCGAGCAGGATCCTCTTCGCTTATGCGAGCTAGGTGTCCTGCCCACCGGAGCCTACCGAGCTTAATTTTCTTCACGATGTCGACATCGCGGTAACGCTCGTAGATCTCATCATTACAGAGTCGCCGGAATCGTCCTTCCTCACATACGGGGCCAACAATTCTTCGTAAGACTTTTCTCTCGAACGCGGCTAAGAGGTCAGAATGCTTTTTGCTAAGCACCCAAGTCTCGGATCCATATGTAAGTACTGGTATGACCATTGTCTTATATATCAGCAGCTTGGATGGTTATGTTCCTGGATTTGAAGAGTCTTGACAGGCTATAGTAGGCTTTGTTGGCTTTAAGCAGCCGTGCTCGTATTTCTGGTTCCATGCTGTTATCGGCTGCTATAATTGACCCGAGATAGTTAAATGAGTGCACTACTTCAAATTCGCGCTCCACTATCTGAATTAAGGGACCAATGTTGCATCTTCTAGTCCCAGACATGGCCACCATGTACTTTGTTCTGCTCTCATTTATGTGCAGCCCAGATTTTGTGCCGCCTGCTCTATCTGGTTGAAAGCTTCCTGTACAGCTCTTTGGTTTCTACCAACGATGTTAATATCGTCTGCGTAAGCCAGTATCTGAATGGACTTATAGAGGATTGTTCCGTTACGTCAGAGTCTCGGATCACTTTCTCCAACGCCAGGTTGAAGAGGACGCAGGCCATTCCATCCACTTGTCGGAGCCCGTTATAGATGTTGTCTTGATAGTTATCCGGATATTTTTATTACTTGGCTAATAAAATTTGTCATGGTCAACCTACATAGTCGTGGCAGTTTATTTGGGATGCCGAATTCTCTCATGGCTTTATAAAGTTCTACTCTGGCTATGCTATCATAGGCGGCTTTAAAGTCTATAAAAAGATGGTGTAGTGAGTTTTGATACTCTAGACATTTTTCCATCACCTGCCTTAGGGTGTAAATCTGATCAGTTTTTGATTTGCCTGGGATGAAGCCACACTGGTATGGACCAATGATGACTTTAGCGTATGGGGCTATCCTGTCTTGAAGGATAGAGGAGAAAATCTTATACGCGCTACTCAACAACGTTATACCACGATAATTGCTGGATTTAGTGATATCTCCCTTTTTATGTATGGGGCACAGGATGCCTCTTCGCCAGTCTTCTGGCATAACTTCTTCTTCCCAAACTTGCGCTATTATTTCATGAATAGCTTGGTGTAATGTGGGGCCTCCTATTTTTATCAGTTCCGCTGTGATCCCATCAGATTCCGGGGCCTTATTATTTTTGAGCCGATTTATCGCTCTGCTAACTTCGACCATGCTTGGTGGCGGCAGCATAGTATGTTTATTTCACCCCCTGGTAATTTCGAATCATGTTTCATTTACTTGCAAATATAATCCTAGCCAACTCGTTGGTCCTAATATAAGTAGTATACTACTATACTGAAGCTTGAAGCTTATAACTATTTTGGTATTTTCTTATGACCTATTGCTTCAGAAATAAATAAAGAGTATTCGAGCTGCAGTTAATACCATAACCCCGTCGGTGTTAGTCCAATTATTGTATCTATTCGCGACAATCATAGTGAGAGTAACAACGTTTTTCGGTATTTGAACAAATGGCTTACTACAGAGAAAGTTCTTCAGCCATGAACTTAATTTCAAGCAGAATACGTGAAGTGTTTATCCTGGGACCCATATTGCTCTACAGTATGGGAAGCTGGATGCAGAACAAGGATGCTTTTGTTTTGTAATGCAGTAAGTTTTTATCCCTTTCCCCACATAGGATGTGGCACAGTGAGACGCACAGGTGGTGACTATGTTAAGGCCAGGACACTGCTGCTCACCTGATGTTTACTGTTGTTGATCCATCTTTTGGGAATTTTACAAAATTTCCTCGTATGTTCCTACTGTGCTTGCCAAGAGTTACCAACAATGTGTATGTCAGTGTGTGAGTATTCGTAATTAATATTATAATAGTTGCTGTTATGCAAGAGTTTTGTGCCAGCAGAACAGCCTGAAGCTCCCTGTTGAATTTTTGTTCCATGTCAGTGTTATCGCTATACACAACACTTGCCATTAATTCAAACTTAAAGTAAATGCTAATTGGGGGGAAAAGGGTAGGGACGTTTAACATATCTTTGTCCTTGTTTCCAGTTAGGTTTTAGTTTGTGTCCTTGTGAGCAATTTTTTTTTTCACACCACAAAACAAGCACGTTCGCCTATCTGTCCATGGTCCTGTCTATTGAACCAATTTCTGAAAATAATATGATTCAATTAAACATTTCAAAGATTCGTTAATGCTGTGTCTCTCTTGTGATTTTAAGTAAAAAAATAGTCATCCATTCCAATTATTAAATTTTTTGAAAGTACATACATTTTAGTTTTTTAATGTTCTCTTATGTTCGAAGCAGTTTCGAGGACTTCATACAACCCGGTTCCTATTCGGTTACCTCGCGATAATTCCTGCAATGCAGCTCAACCTGGCTTCAGAAGCAGAGGAAGCAGCGAGCAGGTGCGATAGCAGAACCGTTTACAGAATCACCAAAGAGCTGACAGGTGGTCACCGCTCTAGCCCACATCCGGTGAAAGGCCTAGATGGTGCCGTACTCGTTTCAGATGAGGATCAGCTCAAGCGATGGAAGGAGCATTTCTCTACGGTCCTTAACCGTGTATTTGCTAACGATATGCACCTAAATCAAACGGAGTTGTCGGAAGTAACAATTTCCCGAATTCGCACCTCAACTCAACTCCCAGTAAAGACGAGATCGCTACCGCGATTAACGCACTAAAGAACAACAAGTCGGTAGGACTAGATGGTATACCCGCAGAGCTTCTGCGTGCAGCTCCAACGACATCAGCAGAGCTTTTATATCCTCTTGTAGAGAGAGCTTGGGAGGTAGAAAGATTCCCCGACGAGTGGAAGAAGGGAATGATTGTCAAGCTTCCTAAAAAAGGTAGTCTTATGAAGTGCGAAAACTGGAGAGGCATTTGCGTTCTCCCTGCAGTTGCAAAAGTAATAGCCAAAGTAGTACTTGAGCGTATTAAGGAACATCTGGAAGATACACTCGATGCCGAACAAGCAGTTTTCTGCACTGGATCCTTATCAATACCCTGCGGATCATTATTGAACCGTGCGTTGAATTCCGGTCACAACTGCACCTGCTGTTCGACAATTTTGAGCAGGCGTTTGACAGTGTCAACAGGCAGTTTATCTGGCTCGCCTTGCGCAGGAGAGGTATACCCGATAAACCAATAGCTATTATTAAAGCAACCTACGATGGCTCTAAATGTCATGTGCTACATAGAGGAAAGCTGTCGGAGGAATTCGAGATCCTAAGTGGGGTACGACAAGGTTGCATTCTATCGCCGATACTTTTTTTGTTTGTGATTAGCTATGTGCTTCGCGCAGCTTTATCTACTGGAAACGGAGGAATTCGTTGGACTCTTACATCTCAACTCAAACATCTGGATTACGCTGACGACGTTTGTTTACTCTCACACAGAATTATGAAGCTGCACCAAATGACAACAAATGTGGAGAGGGAGGCAAATTTTTCCGGTTTGAAGATTAATTCCTACTTCCAAAACCAAAATCATCAACCTCGGCACTAACACAGTAACTCAATTTAACATTGCTGGACAACCGGTAAAGAGAGAAGACAATTTCCAATATCTTGGGAGTATTGTCTCAACCGAAGGTGGAACCGAACAGGACATTGTCAACCGAATCGACAAACAAAATCGGTGTTTGGAATGATGTCCATGATATGGCGAAGCAATGCGATCAGCTTAAACACCAAGCTGCGACTGTTCCGCTCAAATGTTGAATCTGTGCTGTTGTATGGGTGGAGCACTTGGAAGGTGACCGCTACTATCACAAAAAGATTACAAACATTCGTAAATAGGTGCCTACGGAACATCTTAAGGGTTTTCTGGCCTAATCGTATCTCTAACGAACATCTTTACCAGAGAACGGGTCAGGAACCAATAGGCACAACCATCCAACGACGGAAGTGGCAGTGGATTTGTCATACACTCCGAAAAGTCGACAGTTCCATAGCAAACTACGCAATGCAATGGAACCCGTTATCTCAGGATGGTAGAAGAACGGGTCGTCCGAGAAATACATGGCTCAGAACAGTTGAAGAGGAGGCACGGCAATTGGGGAAGAGTTGGAGAGAGCTGAAGCTTATTGCCAGGAACCGCACGCGATGGCGCGTAGGCGTAGTAGAGGCCCTAGGACCCACAAGGTGATACAGGACATAAAGAGAGAGAGCTCTTTTTGTTCGTTGGAGCAAATAACCAAAAAAATGCATAATTCTCCACAGTCCCGACAGTTTGCTTTTCTGGATAGATCTGCTCGCACCAGCGTCTCTACTTCAAATGTCACTCATGTAGAGTGGACAGAGAAAAAAAAACTGAAACTCAGTGCCTCCAAAAAATTATATTTTCAATACTGATAGCTCATTCTATTTGCAGGGTAGAGTTAAGATTTCACTCTCGTGGTTTTGGTTTAACGGTCTATTTGCAAACTGTACCCGGGGTATGGTTCAGTTCAACAAAAGATCCTTTTGTGGGTGGAAGATTAGAAAAAAAAACCAATATCCAAATAACATAAACAATTGACCGCAGTTGGTGAAGAATTCCATGTTTGAATGAAATTGAATTTCTATAGAACCACAGACATACACAAACACACACTACACACATCCGCTAGCCTAAATCAAAAACCCTAGTAATGGAAACAAACCAAAATAAACGGTTAAGCTCATTTCTAGTTGGTTGGTGCGATTAGATGTATAATATATCCTGATGGTTTTTGGTGGGCAGTCATAGATCCACACTAAAATCCCCGGAAAGACGTAGTGTAACGTAACGTAACGTAACACACACACAATATTTGCTTGTTTCTATTTTCTTCGTAAATAATTTTATCGTTTTACCTTTGAGAGACCAACGAAACTCCCAGGATGTATGAATTTGATGACATGGCGGATCGGGCAGTATTAGCCAGAATTAGGTTCTGCGGTCCTTATATGTAAGTTAATACAGGAAAACGGGAAGAGCAATGACTAACGATGCTTGCGATAAGGTTGTTTGTGGCAAACTGTGGGTTAGTGGATTTTCACAAACAAAGCGCGGATCTGCAACAAATACGAGTCAAAGGCTCATCACTAAAGAGTCGTGTTGTATAGCTTTTTTGTTTCTCGTGTTTGGTCGGGACGAGAAAATTACCTTTGACAAGCGTAACTTACCACAAACAGATGCTCAGTGCGAATTAATTTTATTTAAACTAAACATTGAAATGGTTATATGGCGAGTTGTAAGAAATTCATTCCCAAGTGGGGGAGAAGAGAAAATAATTCATTGCCTGCATGTAGGTATGAATGTATCTGGCTTTTGTTCATAGAAACCGCTTAAGCTTTTATTTTTATCTTTGATTCTCAATTTCTAATGCAATCTTTAAGATGCCCAGGATAGACACGACGGTATTGCCGTATGTGTAATGGGTGGTTTTTTAAAGCTCAATAGTACTTGCAGTTATAAAAACTAATACAAAGAATTTAATTTCAATCAAATTGTATCAAGTTGTATTCTTTCAAAAGGCCAATATATGACGCACATATATAATATATATATATATATATATATATATATATATATAAAGCGCACTCGAGACGTCCAATTATGGGCCACTTCTCGAGCACTGCTGGCAATAACAAACACGACACGAATAACACGATCAATGTTGGCACACAGCGCCATTATGTTAAAAACCATTAGTCGTCTAGATCAATATGATCCACATTTTCAAACAAAAAATCATAGATCATGGTGCGGTAACGATCTCCATTGACTGCAACGTGAACTGTGGTCCCATTTTTGAAGAATTTAGGTTTCATAATGGCGGTCAGCTATCAGCATAATAAGAGGAATAACACAAAATGCATCAGAATTGCAAGTGGCCGCAACTATCTCTGACTAGTGGAAGTGCGATTAAACCTCGACGTGGTGGCCGCCGGCAATTATTCTCCAATACAGGAAAACTTGAATGATCGGGATAAGGATTGGCGCGAGGCCAATAACCTCCCCACAGAACCCAAAATCAGCCTCGGATTCACTGATGAACGACGACGACCACGGCAACGAAAACGGCTTAACTATTTAAGAATTTTCTCATGGAACGTACTCTCACTGTATAGAGCTCAAGCAGCACAGCAGCTAGCCGATACCTTGTCCAAACATAATGCTGATATAGCAGCAATTCAGGAGATGCGATGGGATGGAAATGATGGGAATGGTGTCTTACAAAAATCATAATATAAGATGTATTACAGCTCTCATGCAAGACATCATGTTCACGGGGTGGGGTTTCATGTCGGCAAAAGAATGAAACCCACCCTTATCGGCTTTAAAGCAAGAAATGAACGGCTATGCACTATTCGCGTGCGGGACAGATTTAAGAATATAAGCCTCATAAACACACCTTCAGAGGATTCCCCAGATGAAGAAAAAGAATTTCATGAACTAATAGTGCAAGTATGGGAGGAAGAAGCGTTGTCAGAATACTGGCAAAGAGGAATCCTGCGCCCCATACATAAGAAGGGAGATATCACTAAATGCAGCAATTATCGTGGTATAACGTTGTTGAGTACCGCGTATAAGATTTTCTCCTCTATCCTTCAAGACAGGATAGCCCCATAGTCTAAATTTATTATTGGTCCATACCAGTGTGGCTTCGTCCCCGGCAAATGTTGGAAAAATGTCAAGAGTTTCAGAACTCACTATAACATCAGCTTTTTATAGACTTTTAAAGCATAGCCAGAGTAGAGCTTTATAAAGCCATGAGATAATTCGGCATCCCAAATAAACTGACACGACTGTATAAGTTGACCAAGACCAATGCTATAAGCCAAGTCTGCGAGTGAAAATCCAACATTGGTTCCTAAATTAAAGTAGTGGAGCGCGAATTTGAAGTAGTGCACTCCTTTAACTCGGGTCGAGTCTGCTCAACTGTAGCAGCCGATAACAGCATGGAACCAGAAATATGCGCACGGTTGCTTAAAGCCAACAAAGCCTACTATAGTCTGTCAAGACTCTTCAAAATCAGGTACTTAACCATAACATCCAAGCTGCTGGTGTACAAGACAATGGTCATACCAGTACTTACGTGGCTTTAAAGTCTATAAAAATATTGTGTAGTGAGTTTTGAAACTCTAGGCATTTTTCCGTCACCTGCCTAAGGGTGTAAATTTGATCAGTTGTTGATTTGCCTGGGATGAAGCAAAACTGGCATAAAATTATGATCAGTAATATTGTGTTATAGCTGAAATACCCAGCGTTGCCCCGCTCTCCCCACCAAACTAAACCCCAAACAACTGACCACTAAGACCCTTCAAGACCCACCTGCCCCCCAGACATCTACTATATCAGCGCTATTAATCAAATTCACAGTCTTCAAGTAAATCTCATACAAAAAATACTTAGCCACCAATCACGTCAACCCCCTCAGCACCAAACCAAGACAACATACCAAAGTTTCAGCTATATCGAAGGAACGGGCTTCGTTTTTAACGTGAACAGACAAAGTTTAATTTTTATATATTAAGATAAAAGTTAAGTATATAAAAGTTATATGTGGATAACTTACATATAACAGTTATACGTGCGCACCAAGAAGAAGTCCCCAAAGGATTTGGAAATATCGCATCCAGGATATGGGAATCATGAGAGACCAAACTCTGCCAGAGATAAAAAGTGAGAGCCAGGACCGAGTTTATTGGAGACCTGGAGCCTAACACAGCAAATACGTGTGGAAATTGTAACTATATTAATTGTGTATAACAGTTATACATGTGGAATTCGTATATTAACTTGTATATAAGTAGATTATACCAGTATGTTCTAGTATTTTCTATGTGGTTTGTCGCAGTAGTTAATATTTGGGATGTTGTGTTTTTATATACAAATTACATTACGAACAATACTGTTGGAATATAGTTTTAGTACACCGCCATCTGTAGATCCAAAAATAGTGTATATAAATTGATTGCGAGCCCGAAGGACGAAGCTTATATTCAGAGGACATGAACAATTTTCAGCGAACGTGTATAGATTTGTATGGATGTACGGATGTACGTTTATACGTTTAAACGTTTGTTTGTCGTGTCGTATATCTCGGCTTGTACCAGTCAAAATTTAATGGGACTTGTTTTTAAACAATTGGTTAGCACTCGGCTTGCGATAGCGTAATTTTTTTTATTCATAAGAAATACATACTGAAAAATATACTCAATCTACGCATCGCTATAGATTTTTTTAAGCTGCGGTAAAAGCTTGCAAAGTAAAATGTGGTTTTTCAGTCTATTTCAGAAATCGCTGAAATGATGAATGGCTTATCGCTTATGAATGAGACCTACATTTTACGTTGCATAATATTAGGCTTCTATGATAAATTAGTCTTTAGACGGAATTACAACTAAATATTCATACAGGATGTGTGTAGACTCTTCTTCTCTGCACTTCTTCACGCTTCTACCAGTCAAAAATTAAAGGGACTAGTTTTAAAACAATTGTGATTCGTGTGGCGCATGTCGCGTGAGACGTGTGTGGCACAATTTTTTTTAAAAAAAAAAGTTTTTTTTAAGAAATAAAAAATTTCCCAAAAAAATAAGAAAAAAAATTTTATTGGTCAGAAAAAAATTCCCCCAAAAAAAATTGTTACGAATTTTGTGAATTAAATGGGCTTTTAAGATAATTAAGTGTTTAGGCGAGCTGAGAAGCTCGCTTTACTATATTGTGTGGTAAAATTAAGTGAATTTTATATAATTTGTACCAGAATGTTTTGGTGTTTGCTCGTTGGTTCGAATAGAACATAATAGAATAGAAAATGGTAGAACCTTTCGAATATCTCATATTACTTCGCAGCTAGTTATGATTGGGAATTGAACCAGAGCACTTGCAAGTAGATGACAGTGTTATATGTGAATATAAAAGTTATTGTGAATATAAGTGTTATTTGTGTGAATAATAAGTAATCATCAGTGTGAATTTGTGAACTCTTGCTTAAGGTTGTAATGTGTAATTCATTCATTAAACTCAAGAAAGCCTTAATTTCGTAACAATATATTGATTCAATTAATGCCAAGAGAACTTGATCTAGCCTCTGCATGATAAGCTCGAAAACTAAATGTCAATAGAAACCCCAACTTTTTTTCAAAATTTATTTTATTAAAAACTTATTTAACAAGTTTTGGAATTATCATTTTTAATTCAATATAAATGAAATAAGCTAGATAATAATTCTGAATGAGACAAGCTCAAGCTAGAATGTTAACTCCGAAAAAAGCTAATTGACTTACAGCAAACATTTTATTATCTCTTCGTCTTCGTACTTGTAATGCAGGTGCAGCTTCATCTGTCTACATTTACAATTTTCCGGACTCCGGAGGATGTGCAGTATTCACTGCAGTTAAACGTAGAATAAAAGCAAAGGGAAAATAATAATCGCAAATTTAAATCACTGGAACGTATTTTGGGAAATTCAATTTGCTTTGGAGCAATATGCATGCATGCATGTCAGCATTTTGGTGAAATTTTAAACAAAGCAGCACATGCAAGTGCATATCCTTAATGTGATTTTTGAAAATGTAATTATTTTGAAGCTTTAGTGCGAGCACAGAACATGGAGTTTGATTATTATTTTAAGGGCAGGGTTCACAAGTGCAGCACACATGCAGCCCTATTAAACAGCGTTCCAATGTAAATAAAACTTTAAATTAGATAACAAAATTACGTATTATATATTACATGTTTGGGTGCGAATGTAGGACGATTTGTAAGAGAGCTCATTGTTTGTCCATGTTGGACATTGCATTACTTGAAAGTAGAATTACAAATTTCAATGGCTTGCTAATTACGAACACTTTTTTTTAACCACAAATTGAAGAAACATTTTTAAGTTAAGTAATATGTTTACAAAAATTCCGATTGGGATATTTCGCACTTCATTTGTTTTACTTTGATTGTTGTGGAAATAGAGAAAAAAGAGGTAATCGGAGAGGTTTTTCAAAGTAGCCACTATATCCTAAAAAGGATTAAAAATAAACGAATCGCAGACAGTACAAGCGACCAGCACAATTACAAATAAGCGATCTTCGTCACATAAAATGATCAGAAAATACAAACTTGTACAGTATACTCATTGAGTGTACTGGGTGTACTGGTTTTACTGAGTATACTTAGTGCACCCAATATACGCAGTACACGCAGTACACCCAGTTCACCCAGTACATCAAGTACACCCAGTGAAATTAAGATCAGAAGATACGAAAAAGTTTCTGTCTCACACTGAGTACAAAGAGTGCAACAACGTTAAGCGAATTCTGTGCGATCCACAAAAGTACTGGAAGTAAATTAGAATCATCTTTCTTCAGGCAGCGAAACATTAGCAAGGATACCTAATTTAACCTCAAGCTTACTTAAAACTTCCTTCAAAGGATCTGACCGCATTCCAACATTCTAAGATTCAGCTTTTCCTTTTGTAGGACAGTTGAGGCAGTAAACAATCGCCATCACCATCGGATTTAATTTGACAGCTAATTTAGGAAAGCATACACATACATCAAGTCCATTTTTAAACAATGCTGGAAGAAAACAATATAAACAAGTCCTCTAACTAAAGTAGATCTAGAAAAAGCCAACTGTAGAATTAAGCGTAGTGCAAAATAAGACGGCCAGTCATCATCTGAATAGGGGCTATCATTTAGTATGTGCTTGCACGTGCCGAGATTCTTGTCTGACTGGGTGGAGTGCGATCAGGCCGCTGGTAGTTTTCCCCAAAAAAATGGGAAAAGCTAATTGATTAGGTGAGTCACTACGAAGTAAGGTTGGCTCGAGGATAAAAACCACCAACTGGGTATTAGAACTAAACCCCGGTTGTAGAGCCAAATATGATGATGAAACTAAGATATGAGGAGGAAATAATGCACCAACTTGGAAAGCTTATATATTTATGGAATACCAATTAACATCGGACACTGTACAAGTATCAACCGTAAAGAATTTATCATTGGTAATCAGGGTTATATTGAGTATCCCTTCTCAACAATTGAATCTCTCCGAAATTGGGAAGGTAAAGGTTGGAGTACTTTCAGTGTAAAATATGCTAAAATTGCTACGAATAATAAAATAAAATTAGAGACATTGCCCTCCGAGCTATCACAGTGGGAATGCCAGGAATTAGAGTCGCATACCAAGAAATTTACATTCATCACTTGATCTAGTTGAGCTTGGGCTTGGGCTTGGGCTGATAGATCGTGCGGAAAAACGCTGAGGACACAAGAAGATTTCCCCCTCTCGCTTCCACTACCCTGACAGCAGTATGGTCTGCAGAGCTAAAATTTGATAAAAGAAAGCGTAAATATATTTTTTTCACTAAACCACAAGAGAGTGTAATCTCTCGTACGTAGACCTTTGACGTTAGTGCCTCTGATCCAAGGCTCTTGTACAATGAAGATGTCTATCTGCTCCTTAAGATCTGCAGATTATCCGAGGCACATTTCAAGTGCTTTAGGTTAATCTGCAGTATAGTGCGGATCGTCCTGTCACCAAAGGATCTAGACTTAGATCCTCTAGTAGTCTGAAGGCCGCATCCTCTTCTGGGACCTCATCCTTAGGGGACAGCCGGAAAACCTTAAGTTTGGTCTACCTTATACCAAACCTAAGTCAATACCCAGCTTTCTCAATAGGTCCCAGATACTCCTCATTAATCAAGAGTAAGTAATAATATTCGGGACGAACCTTTGTGTGGTTGGGCATGTTTATTTTTGCACACAAATGGAAGAGACCTACAATTTAATGCCGTATCCGAACGGCGAATTGGGAAACTTTCCGTGAAAAGTTATAACTGTCAGACGTTTGTCAGACATTCGCGAGAGGTGGGACCGTGAAAAATACTTTTGGTTTTTTCTGGAATTCAAACTACGAAACCCCCTGCCCAGAAAAATCCATGCACTTAACTACTGAGCCAGGGCGCCCACTCAAGAGTACATATTGTTGAACTAGTGTTCTTTTGCCCGAATGATGCTCCAATTGTCCATCGGGATTTCAGGATTTTGGATTCGTAGACATTGGAGGACTTAGACTTTGCCCATCTTCATATTTGGCAGCCAATTGCATGCCCGAGGCATCGTAGAAATTTCCTTGACCGGGATTAGCTTGAACTTCATCACTTATCTTAGCAACGCACTTGCCAAGAAAGTCCAAAGACGACTGGTCCTCGCGTTTCGCGGTCCTGAATCCCCTTAGAAGCACTGAGCAGTCAAAAGAGATTGGTGGACCCTTTTCAACGGTGAGCATGTGATCCATCACCAATTTGGACAGGCGGGCCTCAATGTCGCCCCATTTGCCAAGATTGGTTTGTCACTGTTCGACACCTCGTCGATCAGCGTCACGTTCAAGTGATTGATGGCCACCTCCTCGTATGAAGGTCTGATTTTAGCCTTCTAAACGGAGGCTGCGGTCTCATTGACTCTCTTTGGTACTGCCACCTTAGCACTGCCACTGGTAGTCGCCTCGGTGAGTCCACCATCCTTATTTAGTAGTTTGGCCTTCTTGGCAACATTGCTGGCCACATCCTGAGACCTGTTGCGTTTCTGGTCAGATGTGGAATCAGTTGCCTCTTTGCTACTGCTTTTCCCCTTGTTGAGCTCCTCTATCACTCTGAGATATTTCGTCTTCTGTGTCTCTTTCATCAAAAGTACCGGCTGCCTTATTCTTAGAAATTTTGCTCAGAATGAAGACAGCCCTCTGGTAGTGCTGCTTCCATAGAACAGCGGTTTTTCTTCTTTTGCTTTTAAGGCTGATCCAGGTGACCTTAGACAAGGTAATGGTTTTGCCGAGTATTGGTGTACTATGGTAACCGCTGTCATTTGAATTCGTATTCCATGAACTCAAATGTAGCACCAAACATAGAATGTTCTGTTTGCAGTTCGAAAAATTCCAGAATGGTTTTAGTGCGATAATTGTTCCAAATTTTATTTAAAATAACATTTTAATCAGAAGAACAAGGTCACACCATTAAACTAACCAATAAAGAAAAGACTGTATTCCGCTTCCAGTTAAGTAATCGCTAGTTTAATAATCAGAGTAATAAAAAAAAGATATCAAAGGTAAGATAATATGGCCAGAAGCGCTTATCAAAATCAGGTTTTCATTTTCTGCATTTGATTTGATTTTCTTAGCTCTTCCAGGCTAAGGGTCGAACAAGCTACTAACATTTACTGCACTGAAACACGAATAACACGAACGTTTTACGAAGCGGAAAGATAATTTTTAATATCTCAGGATTACGGATGTATAGAACGACCATAACATGTATAGTATATGTATATGTGCCTCATCTGCGCTGAAACCCATCCCTGCAGGCATGTCGGGAATAAACATTATTAGAAGCTTAAGAGGATCCTCATAGTGAGGGCATTTCGCTTTATCGATATCAAAGTAGTAATTCTCAGTTTTTACATCGATTCTTGGGGGGTACTTTCTAAATATTTCTTTGCTCCGAGTGGTTTTTGGTAGACAAACACACGCTCTGTCTCCTTTCTCACTTTCTGTATCAGTACTATACTCTTATAGCTAAAAGGAAGTTAAATAAAAGAAGTAGCTTAACTGAAAACTTCAGCGAACAGTAAATCGAAAATAATCGTATAGGTATACACAGAGGGTTATATTTGCACACACAACCCACTATCGATTATCCTTGTAAGTGTACTATGAACTTCTTGCACGAATTCTGTGCGGATATTGAACATTGCATTTGGCAGCGGAGTACGACTGGGTATGTATGTATATTTGGTGCTAATAAAAAAACTAACGACATTTTCTGAAGAACAAAACGTGACTTAGATTCGATTGAGGGTCGTTCCAAACGCAAATCTACGCAAATTTAACTTTAAATACCAACAAGGATAAACGACAACAACACTCTGACAAACTCGCACCGCTATAAGGACAAATGCTAAAGGTACCTTCCGGATGTATCCATTCAGAGCTTTGTTCACTCAGTGCACATTCAAGGAGCATAGGAACATGATATAACGACGATGTAAAATAAGGACCTTTTTGTACTTTTGCCGCTGCATTGAAGTTTTTACTTTTTGTCAGGAAATTATGAAGCGTGCATGTGGGACGAGGCTATATTGAATAATCGTCCTTTCAAATTCATTTTGCGTAACAGCAGAGTAGTAAATTCGAGTTATCCTTGATTGGTCGTGGACTTATATAAAATTTATAAGTTAAACAATTATTTCTCTTTGTGTGTGTGTGTGTGTGTGAGAGATAAATTTAGAAGTTATGAGCTCCTTAGCTGATTTGGAGTTTCTAGAAAATGCAAAATATGTTTAGAACTAAGGCTAAGGGATATTTGAAAGTAAAAGAGGTATCATATGGTAACCTTAAGGCGATAACATTAGAGAAACATATTGCATCCTCTACAACTAATTTGAGTATGTACTCAAAGAAAGGACGAGGGTGCCTTTGAGTATGAGGTTAAAAGCAATTTGAAAATTCATTTTAAAGATATCTCGTTCAGAAAATCTTCCTGAACGCACTTAACGGCTTCTAAGGACATTTTGAATGAAATATTTTCTGGAGGTTTCTTGTGTTGTGAATATTAAAATGTATCTGTACTTAATAGTAATCGCGACTAAATACTTTCGTGATAGGAGATATAAATTAATAAAATGTTCAGGTATATGGCTACCGCAATTGTTCTTGATGAAGTGCAAACTTTACGTTCAATTCTGGTACACTTTTTCGAGCACTGCTGGCCAAACACAAATAACACGACAATGTTGGCGTCAATTGTTGAGAGTTTATCAACATAACACAACATGACTTCACGTGACTCCACAAGCCATAAACGAGGTTGCTAAATCGCATTACCCTGGAGTACAATTGACAGGTCCATTTCTCGAAATCAACTCATCGCCAAATTTTGATTTCAATATGGTCGATAGCTGAACTAATTTACCAAAGAGCCCGCTGTATGAAGCAATGTACATATCAGCGCTGCAAATAAACAATAAGAGGAATCTAATGGCCGAAATCAAAGCATCGCATTGAGCAAATGGTCATCTTAATTAGGAATTGGAGACTTTACCTATAACCGAACGACTATACTGCTACAAACAAGGGTAGAAGATGTTACAATAACGTTATTTCGGCTTTAAAACATTAGGACTGACTCCTGATCAAATGGCATCCCAGCGGACCTATTCATATCTGAGGGTCCTGCACTACACCAAGCAATTTATAAATTAAAAGTGCAAGTAAAGGAGGAAGAAATGATGCTTTAAGACTGGAGGGAGATATGATGTTGTATATTGAAACAGTTGAAACAGATGGACGGATCACTTCGCCAACTTCATCCACCGCACTAGACATTCTGTTCAACCTTACACCACTCGACATCTTCAGTTGTCAAGTAGCTGCTAGCGCTGCTATTTGACTCAGTCCAGCATTCCAGTAGTTCAGTAATGAAATCTGTCCTGAATTCTTTCAGGTTTCCACTGGGCAACATAGAGTACACCATTTCAAAACTTCGTTGTACCAGAAACCTTCAGGTCACCACCCCCTACAGATCATTCTGGGAAGAAGACGCTCACTTGGAGGATGAATACATACATTTTTACATAGACCGGCCCAAAACTGATGATGGGGTTGGCGATGGTGTTTTCTGAAAAAGGCTAAATCTTAGTCTCTCTTTTCGTCTTCCAAATCACAATATTGCTTTTCTGGTTCATGGTTTCATGGAGATTAAAGAAACCATTTCTTTACAGAAGAGGAAGGCCATATCCGCTAAGGATATCCGCATCTTTTCGGAAAGCCAAGCTGCAAATCCCCGAAATCAGTCTCTACAAACTCTCTGCCGATCATCTCTCAAGCAGATGGTGGATCAGTTCTAAATTCATCTGTTTTGGGTGCCGATGCATAGACATTCTGGGAAATTTTAAAATTGATGAGCTCACCTAACATGAAACTAGACTGCCCAATTTACATGAAAATGTTTCCTAAGTTATACAAATCGCTACATGTAAACTCATGTTGAAGCAGGTTGCTACCGAGAAAACTAACCGTAGGTGGTCAAATGGAGCAACTTGCAGCAACCGGCAAATCAGGTCTGACCTAAGGTGGAGCCAAAAGGCTTCAAGTGTTCGATCAAAAAATATTGCACATCAGTACTATGACAGGGGTCAGCACTGTCTAATATGCAAGCATGTGGCTCTGCTCGGCATATTCTCAAACGGCTTTTGCAGAAACTGCATGGACGAGGAAGAGGAAGAGACCACTCTCCACCTTCTCTGTAAATGCCCAGCTGTCCTTCAAAAACGTAAGCTCTCACAAATACTGGCATTATTAGTCTCTTCCGTTCAATACGAAGATGGTTCAATATTAACAATATTTATAAAATTAGCAAGAGTGCTTAATATCCGGTATAGTTAGCTAGGCCAGAATAGAACAAAAAAAAAGCCGTTGTGTTCTCGGTCATGTTCAATTACTAACATCACAACAAGAGGCACCCTTATATGCCCCATATACAAAATAACGTTTTTACAATATTTTCAACCTTATCCTTCAAAACAGATCTTTATATTTTAAAGTCAATATTAGCACATACCAGTGTGGATTCATGCTAAGCAAATCATCAACTGATAAGGTGATGGAAACTTGTCTAGATTGCTAAACCTCACTGAAACAAACACAGGGAAGAACTTAAAAAAGCCATGAGTGTAATCGGTTCGCAAATAAACTGACTCGACTAAGTAGATTGACCATAACCAATGTCATGACCCACCCACTTGATATCTATAATGGGCCATCGGTAAGGAAATTGACTAGCCTGCATCATCTTCAATCTGGCATTGGCGAGATAAATAATTCTCTTTAATTATATCCAGCTACTACAGCAGACGACAGAAGATTGACATCATTGGTAGAAAGAAACGCAAGATCTGTACACTTTCAGCTTTCATCCAAATCGAGCTGATAACATTTGTAAATAGTTTTACAAAAGTCTAGGAAGAAGAGTTTTTACTCAAACCTAGATGATGACGCTGTGGCTCTATTTGTAAGTGCATTGGACTTCTAAACAGTAGGTGGGATGTTCGAATCTCAGAAACACCAAAAGCATAGTCCCACCTTTCCACAATGTCTGACAAACGTCCGAGAGTAATAACTTGTCACGAAAAGCTTCTCAATTCGCCTTTCGGATACGACAGTAAATTGTAGGTCCATTGCATTTCGTGTTATAGAACATCACGAATGGTTGCACAAGAAGCAAACCCTACAAGGGTAACTTACCCAACCGTTTCCAAATATATATAAAAGTTGTTACTTGGAATCATCCACGATAAAGAGGCAATCTGTCAGCTGACAAAGAATACTTTTCAGGCCTTCCTAGATGGGAACCGCTTTTATTAAACCAGTTTATTGAACTCTCTGGAAGACTATGCTCGCAAATAAAATTCCAATTGACTTAGAACGATAACTTTTCACAAAAAAATATTTTTTAAATCACACCTATGTCTTCTATCGCTAAATTATCCTTATTGCAACAACATAATGGAGCTCCAGCTCAAAATTAATTTACCCAATTTTTTATAGTAACATTTTGCGCATTTTGTTGGTGTTTTTATCATCAAAACTACCCCAATCACAAAGCGAAACTAATATCGAAGATGACATTTTTTATGAGTGTTTTAAAAAAAACGTTAAATCGAACGTAGGATTAGGATGTTACACATTTGAAATGCTTCCAGATATTCATTTATGGCAATTTTTGTGAATATTTTGTCAAATACCCAGCTTCACATCGCGTCCAATGTATTCATGGCATAATTCATTTAATCCATGCCATTTCATTTCGAATGCACTACTAAGGATTCCGCACTAAGCTTTTCTGAATATCTCGACATAAAACTTTTCGTAGGGATAATACCATCAGAAGCGCATAGAGTGCATCATGGCACATATACAGATTCCTTCTAATATCCACAAAGGGATGATATATAACTGGCATTGTGTGCATTATTCCTTTAAACCTTTTGCTCATATCACTTTAGAATAATGAGGAAACGTTCGTTTCATCGAATTTCTCCAGTGAGTTAGGGCGAAATAATATAGCATTTACCATGGAAATCAGTAACTCTGTCTGGCTGTGTGCATTGCATAGTTTTACACGGATTCTTAACTGCTCCGATTGGGATTGATATCTTAGTATCCAGGGTGACTTAAAGGATGATTTTTGAAGGAGGTGTCTATTCACAATTTACACGACCTTATCACTATCAGCTGTGTCAGTTGGTGCTAGAGTCATTTATAAAAAAGCTTAAGATCCATAGCTTTGGGTTGGTCTCGAAATCCCAATACATAAAATACACAAATCATGAAAATTAAAATCTCCAAGAACAAGTTTCCCAAAACTGTCTGACATTCAGACTTACTGATACTTGAAGTATTTCCGCTCCATGCAGTCATGTAAGCTGGATTAGTTAATCTCCTTCCACACCACTTGAGAATAGTTAAAAGCAGTCTAGCACCGGATATATATCGCCAAGCTGGAGAAGGGCAAATGTGGTATTCACACCGAAAATGCGGAAAAAATATCCCACCTATCCTAAGTACTAAAATCCAATTAGCCTAACTTCGATCGTCCTAAAGACTATCGAAATGGTTATTGACAATTTTATAAGGTCGGAAATACTGGGAAAAGAGCCACTACAATTCAGTCAACATGGGTACGAGCGGGTAGATCTACGGAGACTCTAGGAGCTGACGGAATGTTTAGACGGGTCCCTTGCCAGAAAGAAAATCGTGCTATGCGCTTTCTTAGATATCCCAAATCCAAACAAAACCACACTGGTACCCTTTACCAATAGAAGGAAGCCGGGGCGAATGCACCTGGTAGCCCCCTATGGAGAAGATATTACTATCAGCAAAGAGGTCAAATATCTGTGACTAATATTTGATAGTAGATTGCTAAGGAATGAACACCAACAGGCAGTACTGAAAAAAACAAAAACAAAAAGAACACTTATGGTGTGCAGACCAAGACCAAGAACCAAGCTTCTGAATTCGCCGTTCGGATCCGGCATTAAATTGTAGGTCCCTCCATTTATGTGCAAAAATATGCATGCTCAACAAAAATGGTTGCGAGAAGTCAGGCCTTGGACCGGCATGGTCTGTCGCGCCGATATTATTATTATTAAGCACCACGAGAAAGGAATTGGAAAAAGTATAGAGGCCAGCCTGTGTTTTAATTACTGGGACCATGAAAACCTGCGCGTCGGCGGATATGGAGGTAATTCTTAGGCTACTCCCACTACATACATATAGTGTGGTAGAGATCAAATCCGAGGAAACCAAGTTACGTTTGAGCAAGGAAGGCTGCTTCACCGACGATAGGGTAAGGGCATTAGTGGAATCACTAACTAAACAAATTCCGTTCGCCAGCATGCCTTGTGACAACATGGTGCAAAAGCTTGATTTCAAGATAAACTTTGACGTCAAGATGAGCATCAATAAAGAATTCTGGTCTGAAACTGAATACCAGGTACATTCGGAAGCCATAAAGTGGTATACGGACGGGTCAAAGAAAGCAGAATGCACGTTTGCGGGAGTCCATGGGCCAAGAACCAAGTACTCTAAAGCAATGGGGTAGTACCCGAGCATATATTTCAGGCAGAAGTACATAACATCGATAGATGGGCTCACTTTAATCTGGAAAGAAACTACGTGAGGCAGGAAATAGCCATCATGACAGAGAGCCAAAGACATTCCACATCACGTAAGGACTGGTGGAGGAGTGTAGGGCGACGCTAAACAGACTTGGCGATGAAAATAAGATACGCTTGTACTGTGTGCCAGGACACACTGGCATAGTAGGCAATGAATATGCTCGCTAACAAACGGCCAGAAACTCCGCTTTCAGTACCAGAACCATTCTGTGGCATATGGTACCGTATGATGCGGGAGGAGATACGCAGAATATGTAAGTCTACTTCCGTAAGATGGGAGAAACTCCCAGACCTACGACAAGCAAAAGAAATGATGTGGAACTATGATCCAAAGAGGTCTCGCTTGATATTGGGATTTAGTTGAAGTAATGTAAGAATCACTACGGGTTTCCTAACAGGATACTGTAGACTGAAGGGCTACCTAAAGATATTGATGCGGGAGGAGATACGCAGAATAGGTAAGGCTACTTCCGTAAAATGGGAGAATCTTCCAGGACTACGACAAGCAAATGAAATTATGTAGAACTTTGACCCAAAAAGGTATCGCTTGATATTGGGACTTAGTAGAAGTAATGTAAGAATCACTACGGGTCTCCTAACAGGACAATGTAGACTGAAGGGCCACCTAAAGAACTAAATAGAAGAGGATGGTAGCTGCAGGTTTTGTGGGGAAGCGGAGGAAACACCGTGGCACCTTCGTAATGAATGCGGAGCAGCAATCCGACACAAGAAATACCACATGGGAACTCATGCGATCTCGGAGTCTGCACGGTAGTCACTGAACCCACACCATATTATTAAATTGATAAGAGCCATTGGTATGGAGGGCGTGCTATAGGGACGGGCATGCACTCTCTCTCAATAGCACTGGTAAGGGGGAGCGCAATAGATCCATATGGATCGGGTTGGTAGATATCCCTTTTAATCATCATCAACACAAAAAATCAAAGTTGTTTGTAAATGGTGACATTTATGATTTTGAGGAAGAGAATAGTGCCAGGTGTCCGCAATAAACATACTTGCTGATGGTCTTTTATGTGAGTAAAGCTCGGACAAGTCTTCTTATTGGATTGGTTGTGGGTCCCGTGTTAGACACTTTAATCATTCATTGTGCTACAGATGATTATTATCTGTTTACTGTAATTGAAGAGGTACATTAATTTATTCGTATTTATAAAGGGTTTATCAATAAGGACATAACATAACATTAAGATTCAGCGCTTCAAATGAAAGTTTATGAGTTTGTCAGTTTGTGAAATCACTTCAACTAACTCGTTAGTCATTCTTTGTTGCACAGAATATGCTGAGAGCACTTGAGTACTTGAGGAATTGCTATGTATTTTTGTTGTTGTTGTTGTTAGGTTATAGCTCATTTCACTCAAAACCCCCCCAATTCTGTCATTTTTATATACATATGGTTAGATCACAATGTTTGCACACTTTACGGTAAGTAGTGCGCGCGCGCCTAGTAACTGCTGATTTATGAACAAACGAATATGAAAGAAAAACACATCACATCATGCAAATACAAATGTATTTGCCAAAATTAATTTTACTTTCATGTTCCATGTAAATTGAATTCATGTACAGGGAAATATGTTGTTATCCGTGTTTCCAAAGTGCATGTGCCCCCCCCCGTGTATGTGACGCGGTGATTTCGTGAATGCAAAACTGAAATGTTAAACCAGAAATTCCACCCACATATACGGCGTACAGCTGGCAATCATCCAGAGATGTATCTATACTCTTTTAAAAAGTTTTAAGCATTCATTTGGGAACAATATTATGAAAAAGAATTGCGCATACACGTAACATTTTGCTCCCAAATAAAGTTCCTTGATCTACGTACGGCATTGGAGCCAAAACCAACAAACTACCTACAGTGTGATGTACACCAGATGACGAGGGCGGGCGGCAACAAACAACAAAGTCAGTTTAGGGATTTTTGGATCTACGTAGGTAGATGCATGAGCATGAGATTTCAATAGCTGCAACAACAACAACAGCAAAAACAACCAACGAACAAGTGCAAGAGGACAAGTAAACAAGGGAAAGTTTCCCATATAAACGAATCATCAATTCATCCTCAGAGCTCGGGCTAACTAATACTATACACTAACAGTAGGATAAGCAACAACAATTTCCACTATCGCTATTTTTATTCTTTTTAAATTTAACAATAACAGAAAATAGTGTTGTACACGATAACTGAAAATTGAAAGCCACCACACCACCACTATCCAGATAAAAACACCGGGCAACAAATACATTTTTTTTTGGTTATTTTTGTGAGCTTCTGCAAACTGCATGAAAATCTGTTGTGAACGCTGACTGCCTGCCCTTTGTCTCCATTCGTGATGTAAAGTGAAATGCGCTCTTAAAAATCCTTTTAAGCGGTTTTTGATGTTATCCTGGTCTGAACTACTATATTTCTGAATTCCTTATATACTCGTACTCGTATATGAAAGTAGAAGTTGGCACAAACTACACAGTCCGATAAAATGAACCCAATTTTACGAAATGAGTGAGAGTTCTTCAGGATATTCTGTCTGTAAGTGTAAAATTGCAAATGAAATGATGTGAATGTGAAATTATGGATAAGGATTTCCTAGTGAACAAATGACAAAATGCTGTGACAACTTTCTGTTCAATGCGTAGGTTGCTTTCGACATCAAATGACATTTCCACCACAAACGTAAAAATATAAATATAGAATTATAATGGAATTTAGTTAATAAAAATTCTAGTTAAGTAAGCATGGCGTTCACTACTGCTTCATATACGGAAGCCCTAATCTAAACAGTATCTCAACTTGTAGCGAGTTCTGACTGCACTGTCTGACTTTATAACTAGAATTCTATCAGTTGATACCATTTCTCGAATCATCATTGCGGGAGATCTCAATATACACAATTGTAGTTGGGTTCGCCATTCAGGCTTAACAACACCAAAAGGAAGGGATGTTGAGTTATTTGCTGATTTTGAACATCTCACTCAGCTTTTAAATGAGCCCACTCGAATTGCAGACATTGTAAGTCATAACGCTAATACCCTTGACTTGTTTCTTACTTCTCTTCCTAACAAATACACTGTCAGTGTATTATCACCTCTAGGTTCTTCAGACCGTTTTGTAGTATCAGCTAATTTCTCGTTTTCGAAACACGCCGTTAAAGAGACAACTCCTAAAAGAAAAGTATGGCTACACGACTGGGATGGCCTTAACAATTTCTTTAGTAGTGTGGATGCCATTTCTGATACGATAATCAGAAATGATTGCAATGTCTACATTAGACGAGCCACATTCGACTATGACCAGACACTGAGACAAGAAATACTTCAATGTCCCAAAGGAAGTAAACATTTTTGGTCATTCAGGAAACGAATTAAAAATACTGCCTCGTATTCAATTCCAATGCTCATTCATAATAACGTTCCAACTTTCCAAGCTCTATAGACAAGGTCAAGCAAAAGGCGAACCGTCATCTGTTTCCTGGTACGGTCCCATTGCGCTAACATCCGCATACTTTCTAAAGTAATGGAAACGCTAATCAATCGTAAGCTTATGCAATACCTTGAATCATGTGAAATCCTTAGCGACCAGCAGTACGCTTTTCATAGGCAACGTTCTAAAGGTGACCTGCTGGCTTAGTTAACTGAAAAGTGGAACCAGTCTATTCACAAATTTTGTGAAAGTAAAGTTTTTGCACTCGATATTTCCTAAGAATTTGACAGAGCATCTGGCATCATGCTCTTTTGTCGAAAATGAATGCCTATGAAATTGAAAGGCCTGGCTTAATAAGACTCATAACTACCTTTAAATCTAGGACGTATTGGACGGTTTCAAATCAAATGTTCACCGCATAAATGCCGGTGTTCCACAAGGCTCTGTTTTGTCTCCAACACTCTTTCTCATTTTCATTAATGATCTCCTATCCACCACCTCTAGTCCAATCCATTCTTTTGCTGACGACAGCACTCATAGCTTTTCATATGATTTCACGCTTTCTGCACGCCCCTCCTTATCACAAGTGAAACTTGAACAATACCATATGATAAGAATGTTAAATTCTGACCTTGGCAGCTTAACAAGATGGGCACTATACAATAGAGTAGAACTTAATGGTTCCAAAATCCAACGTAATTTAAACCCTCAATCCTTATCCATGAATGGATCCTGCATCTAAGAAAATGAAAAACTCGCAATACTCGGTATCTGTTTCAACAACAAGCTTCGTCGGAATGACCAAATATTCGCCATCGCTAAGAACGCTGCGAAATGTTTAGGTTTCCGAAAACGGTGCAAGATGTACTCACTCCTTCAGACCATGGTACTATTTACAAGGTATATATTCGCCTTAAACTTGAATAAAACTGTATTGTCTGGGCAGGTGCTGCCAAGACCATATGAATATACTCGATAGAAATCAGAAACGCGGGATAAAGCTTATTGTTCAGGTAAATATCGCTGGAACATCGTAGTAGGAATGTTTCCAGCTTGTCAATGTTTTATCGCTTTTTTCATAAGCACTGTTCAAATGAAATATCCCGATGTATCCCGCCCATCCTCCAACGCAACCAAAATACCCATGCCTGAAGTCGAGGTCACGGGTCCACCATTAGACCTATCTTCGGGCGTATCAACCAATTTAGAGATTCCTTATTTAGCCGCACAATAATTATGTAATAACTACCGCTTCTTTTAACCGAATTTGTGTAGTGGGTGTTTCACAAGGGATTATCAACACAAATTGTTGCCAGTGTTAAACCTTCACGGCAAAATGAATTAAGTCACCAGAAGAAACAAACACTCAAAATCCGTTATTCTATTGCTAAAGATTAAGATCATCAAGCTGCCGCATGCAAAACATACGACAGTTATGCTTCACTAAGTTCCTTAGCTGCGCTATAAGGGATGGAATACATGGACACCACCCTACTCCCACTAGTTCCCTTCCCGGTGGGGACCACTCTATCATAGTTCATTGATGGCTTTGATACTTGGTAAAACTCGGCAGTTAAATAGGGCAAGCCTGCTAGTACTTAGAACGCTTAGAATGGGCACTGTCTTCGTAAATAGCAGGCTAGTTGTACAACTACAGGACTGTGATGTGCCTGGGATAGTTTCTATCCTGGGCGGCCTAGGATAGCATGCTATACTAGCGAAACATGATTGGGATTGATGTTCCGAATGATGTGCTGCCAGGGTTAGCTTTGGCTTCGCTTAGGCACTCACACTGAACGAGCTAAGGCCTTTGATGCCTGATCTCACCAAGGTCGCGTTGGTACTGCGGGAGTTGGTTCCGTCCACAGATGAGGTTGATATTCTTGGAGGTTAGTTGAGTCTGGGCCAACTATTGGTTGAGGACCCAGTGTCCTTCTGGATTTGACCTACGTAGTGGTGACCCAAATGCGGGTAGAGCGCTAGCATTGGTAACAACAGGAGCGGCTGGTTTCTTTGGTACATCCGTTTTACGTCCTGATATTACTGGTGCAATTATGTGCTCTCTGTGTAGTTGCATATCTCAACTGGTTGCAGTGAAGCAATGATCTGTAGGGATATAAGATAGGTCCTGCTCTAACCATTGAGTCTATTCTGGTACATCTTTCGAAATGGACGGCTGATTGACGTAGACCAATCCCTGTCTGAAGAAGACTGCGTGAATGCGTTTTTTGAAGGTAACCACGTTAATTTCTTAGACAGTTTCTTCCACTAGGCTACTGCCTAATTAACAGAGGTTTTTCAATTCATCGAGTGCGCGGTACAATAATACAAATTCGTTGCTAGGCTATCACGCATCGATTTGGGTTTCGCATTGTTAATTTTCAGGTCTACTTTGATCGGTGTTTCTGTTGTGAGCTGGATTTTTGTTTTGCATGCTTTGAAAAATGTGCGAAAGCAGATGAAGATGTCGTCATCGTAATCGTAATCTAATTCATTTTGTCTGCCACTAAATCCGAGTTTGATCCTAATTGCTTGCCAGCACTTTATGTTAAATAGAAGAGGCAATGGACACAGTAATGTTTGACTCCCACCTTCATCTCGATTTGATTGCTTGAAGTACATGTCAGAAAGTGGAATTGAATATTAAAGCTTTTAACTATCTGGACTAGTTTTTCCTGAATATCGTTGAGACCTGCATTGTAGCGGAAATAATATAAAATAAGATATGAGGATGGATTGAAAATTTTGTCTGACAAAGGAAAAGGAATGAGAAGCTTACAAATTGTACCTTTTTCATTAAGGTATTTAAGGTCATTATGATATTCGGCGCGACAGACCGTTGCAGTTCATGGCCTAGCTTCTCGCAACCATTTGTGTTGACCATGTATATTTTTGCACACAAATGGAGAGGACCTACAATTTAATGCCGGATACGAACGGCGAATTAAGAAGCTTTCCGTGACAACTTATTACTCTCGGACATTTCGCGAGAGGTGGGACACCGTGTCACTGGGATTCGAACCACGAACCTCCTGCTCAGAAAGCCATAAACAAGCCACTGAGCCACGGCACCCATTACAGCAGTTTTAAAAGAGGGTTCACCAAGGCATTACAAATGCGTTTACTGCATCATACACCTCTTCACCCGTTGAAACTCGTAGTCTTACCAAATTTTTTTTGTGTGGTTGGGGGACAGATGCAAGGCATATCTAGCGATACCAGGCGAAAAGAGAGGTACATCAGTAAATCAAACCTACCACAGTTATGGATTTCAGTCCAGGTTTCATGTGGACGTGCATTACCCTGATGAAACACACCATTTCACATCATCGACATTCTGAAACGTTTTTTGTTTATTTCCTCTCGAAGGCGACGAAAGATAAAACCTTTCCATTTTCAGTCAAATTAAATTAACGCATTTACTTCTCTGTAAAAATGAATCACTTATATGTCCGATTTATTGAATAAACCCCCTTTTGGGAGATTGCAAAAGTGAAAGTCTCGTACCCCTGATAAATAAAACCGCTTTTCCTTTTTTGTTGAAGCCAAAGCGGCAGCAGTACCTTTAAAAAGATATCTCAACACAACGTTTCAAGTCAAACGAATGCAAAAGATAGAAATTGACTTTTACACAAATCCGGCTGTTCTGTCGGCAACAAAAAGTCGAACAGGTTTTAACCGTTATGTCAGTCAACCTACCTGGATATATGAAACAGGAAATTCACTTTTTGTAAACTGTGTGGCGGGCGGGAGGCCGTTTCACAAATGGAAAACTTATGTTCCTCTTTCGAAGTAACGAGCACTTTAACGCTGGCACGATGGCAAAAGTTGAGAACGACCAAGAGCGACATTCCTTCCGTTTTATTGCAATTTTATACGACTTCTGCTTCTCATTGTCGGTCTGTCGATGCGCTGTAAAAGGCAGAACAGCTATTTGGTGAAACACTGCATTCAAGGAATACGCCAAGAAATAATAAAAATAAAAATTTCCAAAACATTTGAGCCTGGAGCGTTGAGAAAATCCTTAAAATTGTAAAAGCATACAAAGTGGTCGTAATGCTGCCCGAGGCAATTTGCAATTTTACACACCACGCACACGACACTCCATAACGCCCACCTATACAGATTTGTGAACGAAACAACACTTTAGCCAGAAGGGGAAATGGCGAAAATTTGGAAAAGGCCTTTGATGGTTACAGATAGGCCAAAGGACGCATTGCGTCGTGAGAAAACCTTTCTTTCTCTTCCTCTATTGGGCGTTTTATCCAACAGAACATAAGCAGAACATATGGACAGGGGCATCATTTGAGTTCATGTAGTCGTGTAGATGTGAATTTAAGTGTGTGCGCTTGTAGTATTGCTTGGAACTGCAGGTAATTAACCACACATCTTCAAGGAGAGCTGAAAATTTATGCGCAGCTAAGTCTCATCGAACATTGCTACGCATCCACTCGGGAGTGTGTGTGAAATGGAAAACTCTTGTTCCTGGTCCGGACAATCTGGGCAGAAATGTTAGCTATCGTGTCCAAATCGGTGAAGGTATTTATGATAGCCACCATGACCTGATATAAACTGCGTTAGTTGGTAATTGCAGTTACCGTGAGATCGGTGACGATCTCAATTGGGGTCTTAAGGAATTTTTAAGACGGTCTACCGATAGTGAGACCAATACTACTGTATGGGGTAGGCGTATGGTGGCCAGCTATGGAAAAAACCACGTATACAAGTATATTGGGGAAGGTACAAAGAGCGGCCTGCGGTCGCTGAGATCTACACCAACTCGCGCTCTTGAGGTTATGTTCCACCTGATCCCACTAGACATATTTGGCAAACAGAAAGCGGCAATTACGGCTACGCGACTGTTAGCTGTCAATCAGTGGAGAAGTCTTCAGAAAGGACACTCCACCATAACTAAATCGCTAAAGCAGGAGCTGACGAAACTGGATTACATAACACCAATGTTATGCTTTCAAAAAGGTTTTCGGACAACAATACCCACCAGAGAAGACTGGAAGAGTGGATCCGTAACCGATAACGAAACAATACAGTTTTTCACGGATGGCTCTAAACTAGACGGTAAAGTAGGAGCAGGAGTCTTCTGTGACAAACTGAAAGTAAGCATCTCAGTCCGTCTACCTGATCGCTGCAGCGTATACCAGGCTGTGGTGATAGCGATTGAAGAGGTAATGAGCTGGCTGAAGCATAATGTATTATCCTCAAAGAAGATTAACATTTATGTGGACAGTCAAGCGGCCATAAAATCGTTGGAAGCGGTCTCACTCAAATCTAAGGTGGCGTTGAGCTGTCATTCCTCTCTTAACGAGATGAGTGAGCAGTTCAATATAAGGATCATATGGGTCCCGGGTCACACGGATGTCGAGGGGAACTGCAGTGCGGACGAGTTAGCTAAACGTGGCACGACTCTCCAACTGCTACCGGAAAGGGCGGAGGTGGGGAGTCCTATAGCGACACTTAAACTTGAGCTTCGGAAGAAGGCAGAAACAATAACAAATGTAAGGTGGGAAAACACCGACACGTGTAATATTTCAAGACAAGTCTGGCCGAAGCTGGACTTGAAGCGCTCAACTGCGCTTATCTCCTTACAAAGACGTGAATTAAGAACGGTTGTAGGGATAATGACAGGACACTGCCTTCTAGGGAAACACGCGAGAAGGATGGGTGTCGAATATAATGACTTATGCAGAGGTTGCTTGGACGAGGAGGAGGAAGAGACCATAGAGCATCTTCTCTGCTCATGTCCGGCACTAATGCACAGAAGGCACAAACACTTGGGTAAGCGGTTAATGAATAACCTATCAGATCTCGAAAACGGCAAAGTGCGAGATATACTCCGATTCATTAAGAGCACTGAATGGATCTTCTGAAAAGGGGAAAGGTGTAAGATCCTGTGGTAACACAAAGGACCGAGTATGGTCTATGTGAGCATTAGCTGCCACCGCAACCTAACCTAACCTACCACCAAAGAGAACAGCAGTGCAATACAAGTATTGTAAGTGTTTTTGTGTGCATAGAAAGTAATCACCAGTGTAATTTGTAGTTCCGTAATAACTACATCTACCTGTTCACCAATAAAGTACCTTTTTACGGTCGTGCAAGGTCTTCCTCCGCCTTTTTTTTTTTTTATTAAACACCATTACTATCGATTTACTTAAATTGGCCGTATGGTTGCATTGAGTAAAGTACTCAGAGCGCCTTTTTATCATTCGCAGAAAATATTCAGTTGAGTAAGCTAATACCTCATGTCATCTGTAAATAGGAGACTTTGATTAAAATTCATAATAAAAATTAAATATTTTCATAATAAACTGCAGTTCAGTATTCTATATAAAAGACAAAATGCTAATTAACCTTTTTTTTGTTCCACTTTAATAAAGACCATTGGATAAGCCTTTTTCTTTTCCATTTTTTTTACAATTTTCACGTATTCTTGTTCCATCCACATCCTTTTTCCGCTCCTGGTATTTCATAACCGCGAAAGCAACTGCATTTGTAGGGTTTTTCAGTTTTTATAGTGCATATATATATATATAGGATAAGCTTGACATTTAGATTAATGAGCTTCGTTCAGAGTGTCCTTGGCATATTTTTTGGTTAACCGCACAGTTAGCATCAACTGAATAATTTGTCTTTATTTGTCATTTCATTGAAAGAACAAAAAAATAAAAAGAGCTATGCAACGTTTTTCGGGGGAAGTTGGTTCTAAACGATGTTTGTTTTTGGATTCTACATACAAGCATTCTTTTGAACTTCAAACTTAACTTTTATTGAACTTTTTGTGAGTTGGTATTTCTTATCTGTATTATTATTCTATACTTATAATGTTGGTTTGTGTTTGCGGTCAGCCTTCAGCAGAATAGGGGGATAACACAAAATCCATCAGAATTGCAAGTGGCCGTAACTATCTCTGACTGGTGGAAGTGCGATTAAAACAAAACCAAAACGGATTGCATTATCACGAAAGACTGCATCCGCGAATCAGATTCGAGTCAAGGCGGCTGCCCTTCGCAACGAAGAGACCAGAAACAACTACGGTCAAGCGATGGGACTCGCCCTAAATGTAGGGAGAGCAAGTCCTGGGGCTGAGATGTCGGGCGTAGAAGAGAAATGGACACGCCTTAAGAATACTGTCATAAGTACTATTGACTTCATCTTAGGCAGTAGTCTATGAGATCGTAACGACTGCCACGATGACAAATTTAAGCTAGCATGCGTATCGAGCTATGAACCAATTTGATTGAACGCGAGTATGAAAAGATGAATATAAGGAGCTTAGAAGATACGAAAAAACAGTTCACCGGCGAAAGAAAGCAGCTTGGGATCTAGAACAGTACAGAGAGCGGGGACCGTACCAGTCGCGGAAGATCTACCCAAGAGTTCGCAGTATGACGCTATATACACCGTGTTGCACATACTCAAAGGCATCTTAGAGCGATGGGAAAGGCACTTTCATGAGTTGCTAAATGGCCAGTTAACTGAGGAATTGGCTCCACCAATGACCAAAGACCAAACTATGCTGCCGCCACATATAAGCGTATACGAAGTTAGCAGAGTAATAAATTGGGTCAAAAATAGGTAATAAGGCCCGGGATCAGATGGTATCGCAGCGAAGCTGATTAAGACATAGAGCTATCTTGGATTAACGTCCAATTCCACGGTCCTCTTCGGACGCGGATTTGTTATACGACAATCAACGTCCATCAGAAACTGATGTGCCAGTATTAACTCAATTGTTAGAGCAGGACCTACCAAAATCCTTGCCGATCTTTGGTTTTCGACAACCGGTTGAGATATGTAACTCCACAGAGAGCGCACCGGTAACATCAGGTCGGGCTCTGATGTACCAAAGATTTTGGTAACACCAGGCCTTCCACTGATGTTACCATGCTAGTGCTCTACCAGCATTTGGGTAGTAAACCAACAGCCACTACGTTGGTCAAACCCAAAAGGGAAACTGGGTCCTCAACTAAAAGTTGGCCCAGATTCAGCTAACCTCCAAGGAGATCAACCTTATCTGTGGGTATAGCCAACTTCCGTAGTACCAACGCGACCTTGGTAAGATCTGACATCAAAGGCCTCAGCTCGTTCAGTATGAGTGCCTTTGGCGTAACTACACTATAACCTTGCCAGCACATCGTCCGGAACTTCGAACCCAATCAACACTAGGATGAGACTCTATCCTAGGCCGCCCAGGATAGAAACTGTCCCTGGCACGTAAGGTCCTGCAGTTATACGATAAGGCTGCTACATACGAATACAGTGCCCGTTCTAGACATTCTAAGTACTAGCAGCGTTGCCCCTTTTATCTTCCGAGTTTAACCAAGTATCAAACCTTTCGAAAGGTAAGATATAGCGGTCCCCTTGGGAGAGCTGATTAAGACAGGAGGTCCCGCAATATACCGAGCAATTCATGAACTAATATTGCAAGTATGCTAGGAAGAAGCGACGCCAGAAAACTGGCGAAGAGCCATCCTATGCTCCATATATAAGGAAGGAGCTATCAAAACATGCAGCAATTATCGTGGTATAACGTTTATTGAGTACTGCGTATAAGATTTTCTCCTCTATCGTTCAAGACAAGATAGTCCCATACGCTTCATTGGTCCATACCGGTGTGGCTTCATCCTAGGCAAGTCAAAAACTGATCAGATTTACACCCTTAATCAGGTGATGGAAAAATGGCTAGAGTATCAAAACTCACTGCACCATCTTTTTCTAGACTTTCTAAGCCACCTATGATAGCATAGCCAGAGTAGTACTTCATAAAGCCATGAGAGAATTCGACATCCCAAATGAACTGACACGACTATGTAGCTTGACAATGACCAATGTTATAAGCCAAGTAAAAATATCCGGATAACTATCAAACCCATTCAACATCTATATCGGACTCCGACAATGGGATGGACTGGCCTGCGTCCTTTTCAACTTGGCATTGGAGAAAGTGATCCGAGACTCTGACGTAATGGTGAGAGGAACAATCCTCCATTCCATTCAGATACTGGCTTACCCAGACGACATCGACATGGTTGGTAAAAATCCAGGAGGAAGGACATAAATGAGAGCAAAACAAAGTACATGGTGGCCACGTTTGCAGAAGATCCAACATTGGTCCCTCAAATAAAATAGTAGTGGATCGCGAATTTGATGTACAGCAATCCTTTAACTAACTCGGGTCAACTGTAGCAGCCGATAGCAGCATGGAACCAGAAATACGTGCACGGTGGCTTAAAACCAACAAAGCCTAGTTTCGTCTGTTAAGACTCTTCAAATCCAGGAACATCCAAGTTGCTGGTGTATAAGACAATGGTCATATCAGAACCTACATATGGATTCGAGACTAGGGTGCTGAGCAAAATGCAGTCTGAACTCTTAGCCGCGGTCGAGAGAAAAGTCTTACGGAGATTTGTTGGCCCCGATTCCGGAGACTCTATATTGATGAGATCTACGAGCGTTACCGCGATGTCGACATCGTGAAGAAAATTAAGCTCGGTATGCTCCGGTGGACAGTACACCTAGATCCCATAAGCGAACAGGATCCCGCTCGGAAAGTCATTTGCGGTAGGATTTATGGAACACGACAGCGAGGATGGCAAAGCCTACGCTGTAAGGATGGCGTAGACCAGGACGCCCAAAGTTAAGAAATGACAAACTGGATGACGTCGGCTTGAAATTGGGACCGGTGGAGAGACTTTTTGCGGGAGGCCAGGACCGGACCTGGTTGTAGATTCAAATATGATGATGATGCGAATGTTGTTTTGTACCTCCTATCTTCGAAACTACTGGACCGAATTCAAAAATTCTTTAACCAATATTTAGAATGATTTTCAGGGTAAAGATAGGCTATATAGTATCTCGTTTAAATAAAATGCCTTTCGTGGTAACCAATTTTGTTACTAAATAACTAACATGCCATGTAGGGGCATCATAGTGACTGTATGCTATGTGCTGCGCAGCTTTCTGTGCTCACTTTTGTACGTACTATAGCTGTCGATAGAAAAGAATAAGACTATGTGCTTAGTGCTTATATCTTTAGGGTTATAAGCTATAGCACACCCTCCGCCATGCGATGGCAAGAGGAAGGCGTAGTTTCACGTGTGCGAGTAGCAAAGTGACCGGAAACATCTAGTAATATTATAAAGGGGTAATGTTATTTTGTATATAGGAGGTAATCACCGAAACTACTGGACTGATTTTAAAAATTCTTTCACCAATATTTAGAATGTATTTTCCTGGTGAATGTGGGCACCGTCGTTCTGTATATAAGTGCATGGACTTCTAAGCAATAGGTTTGTGGTTCGATTCCGAGTAACACCAAAAATATTTTTCACGGTCCCACCTCTCCCGAATGTCTGACAAACGTCGTCCGAGAGTATTAACTGGTCACGGAAAGCTTCTCAATTCGCCGTTCGGATACGGCATTAAATTGTAGGTCCCTTCCATATGTGTGCAAAAATATACATGTACAACCCAAATTGTCGTGAGAAGATAGGCCTTGGACTGCAACGGTCTGTCACGCTGAATATTATTATATTAATCTTCACCATGATAGGCTATATCTTATTACGTTTAAATAAAAGGCTTTTAGTGGTGACCCACGGTCGACCGAATAAGTTTTTTACGAACGCTGCCTTAACGCTAAGAGATATTTAATTGCTTTCAAATCTTTTCAAATTGTCTGTTCAAATTGTCTGTCTATTTAAATTGTCTGTTTAAATAGCCACTCACAAATTCCAACAGTTGTTCAAATTGTATGTTTTAATTGTCTCTTTAAATAAACGGTCTCAAATTCTAACTTTAGTTTACCACTTCTTGTCTGTAGTGATTTTCTCTAGATCCTGGCACAACTTACCTTTGGCCAATTGTAAAGACAATAAACCAAATTCTGGGCAAACAGATGAAAAACCCAGCTATTGCCCTGCAACAATATGCAAATGAGCCCAGCTAACTATGTGAATGTTCCATTCGCGTAACCATCATGAAAGCATTCAAAAGAGTCATCAATCGGTCATGCACACAACGTCAAACTCCTTGTTGTGGTGTGCTTCCAGTTGTGACTCCTCTTCCTTCTCGTTTTTTTTACGTCAATAAATAAAAATATGGTTTTTGTTTTCTCTCTCTCTCTCCCTCTCTCTCGCTATCTCTATCTCTATCTCTTATCATCAAACCAAACACAAGCCACAATATTTGTCCTTTTTGTTTATAAAGTTTTGTTGCTGAGTGCAGCAAAAGAAATTGGCAAACGACCCGCAGCAGCGACTGACGGTCGCCGACCCAGCGACGACGGTGCCGGTGACTTCCAATTTGCATCATCATCAGCGTAGGAGCAATGAAGGATACGTACGGTTGGTCTATTTGGTGACGTTTATTATGCATCAAACGAACGATAAAAATATCATTTGGTGCAGTGTCCTTATGCCCTTATGCCAGCACAATCATCTCCTTTATTTGATTGCGCAGCGATCCTTCAGGATGTAGGACGTATGCTTGCAGTTTGTGTTTGATGTTCCATTTCATTGATGAGGGAAGAGCGGTAAAAGTTGAGCGTTTCAATAGAAAATATATGCCACTTTTAAGGATTTAGTCGAATGAATTTGTTGCAGATACTGTCATAATATGAGCAGCTCCAATTCAAGGAGAATAATCAATTGATTAGCATAACTTAAGATATCACAAATAGTGATAGATTAAATTAATTAAAATTCATAATGAATTTCTTTTTGTGCTGCTTACTCCAATTTGTAATATTATAGAAATTAAACAAATTATTATTTAACTTTAATTGAATATATCAGACCCCTTCCTTATTCTAAAATTTATATTGATTATGATCGAAAAAGTTCAGATTAGCAGATATATCGGCAGAACTCTGTATGTCATTTTGACATTGAATCAGATCCATTTTACAAGCTAATGAAGGATATGGAGGATGCTGATTATTACGATATTTATCAAATGGACAGAAATACTTAAGAGGTCAATTGGAGAGAACGTGTTGAAAAAAACAAAACAAAATATAATTCATTTTAATTTTTATTTAATGATCGACACTATGGCCTTAAAAGGTCTATCATGCCAGAATCCGCTTATTAACCCTGTGAGCGCATCACTTGTCTTATAAAAGTCGTATTGAGTGTTTAAGTTTATAAGCTCTACTGCAGTAAGGTTCTGCCTCGTCACAGCAACACGAGAGCCAGTCAATCACAGAGTTTTACTCCTCCAGACAGAACGCGGTACACTATCACCGAAGTTATGTTTAGTTTATTAAGATGATATCTCAGACACTCATGGCCCTTAAAAAAGCCCACTAGCATTCTTAGACTTCATTATATAGGGTGTTTTTTTGGGAGGTTTGTTTTTCCGATAGATGTCGTTTTATTTTATGACAGTTGTTTTGACAGCTCAAAGTGGCATTTCTACTCAGTATTGTTTGGCAAATCATTATGAAAAAAAAAAAATGACATTTGTGAAAAATAGTCGTGGTAGCCATATGCCAGAAATTGTGTTTAAATGTTAAATGCCAAAAAATTATCTACCAAATAAAAAATTTTGGTCATTTCATAATTTTATATGTGTTTTATTCAAAAAAAAAATCGGCAACCTCTTAAAAAAACATTTAACATTTAAACACAATTTCTGGCATATGGCTACCACGACTATTTTTCACAAATGTCATTTTTTTTTTTTTTTTTTTTTGTTTTTTTTTTTTTTTTTCATAATGATTTGCCAAACAATACTGAGTAGAAATGCCACTTTGAGCTGTCAAAACAACTGTCATAAAATAAAACGACATCTATCGGAAAAACAAACCTCCCAAAAAAACACCCTTTAGATATGTGGGTTAACTAGTATCTTAGATTGTCTAAGCCCTAAAAGGCTGAACCGTCTCGGCTTAGACTAGTTTAAGATTAGTTAAGACCAAACACTTGGGAACTTATAAATTTGTATCGAGGCTTTGGTATTGTGACCGAAGATACCAGGTTCCAGTTCAGATGCGCATCTGTCCATCCTTCAGTGTACCAAACCGGACATCTCGGGTCCTGATTCGATACCTCGCGGTGGACGGGTAATGGTGTCTTACAAAAATCAATGTATATCAAATATTACTGCTGTCATGCAAGACATCATGTGCTCGGGGTGGACTTTCTTATCAGTAAAACAATAAAACCCACCGTTATCGGCTTTAAAGCAATATATGAAAGTGATCTGATGGTATATCTTACTGAAAAGTCGAACCAGTCTATTCACAACTTTGGTGAAAACAAAGTTGTTGCGCTTGATATTTCCAAGACGAAAAAGAGTCTGTTATTAAGCTGTTTTGTCGACTAGTTTTGTTTGGACTAGTAACTACCTTTCATTGGACGGTTTCAAATCCAGTGTTCACCGCATAAACGCTGGTGTTCCGCAAGGCTCTCTCTTGTCTCCGACACTATTTCTCATTTTCAATCGCTAAATCTAATCTAAGTCATTCTTTCGCTGATGACAGCACTATGATATGATAATCACAGTTTCACCACGGTCCTCTTCATTGGATGTGGAGCTCGAACTGCAGCGTATGTTAGCTCGTTTTCTTACCTTGACAGCATAAGGCGGGGACTACACAACAGAGTTGAATTTAACGCTTCCGAAACACAAAGCTCTCTTCTGCCTACGATGCGTAATTTAAACCCCCAACGTTTGATTCATGATTAGATCTTGCAACAAAGAAACTGAAAAAATTTAAATACTTAGTATGTACGTCAACAACAAGCTTCGTTGGAATGACCACATGTTCGCCTTGGCAAAGAATACTGCGAAATGTTTAGATAAAACGGTGCAATATTTAATTCACTCGCTCAGACCTGACTACTATATACAAGGAACATTGTCGCCCCGGGAGGCCAGGACCGGACCCCGGCTGTAGAGCCAAATATGATTATGATAGTCGCCCCATAATTTTAAATAAACTCTATTTATTGGGCAGGTGGTCCCAAGATCGCATTGCATCTACTAGACTGAAGTCAGAACCGCGCGATCAAGCTTATTAGTGACGAAAATATTTCGAAAACAATCGAATCACTTGAACATCGTAGGAATGTTTCCTGCTTGTCGCAGTTTTATCGCTTTTTCCGCAAGCAATATTCAAAAGAAATATCTAAATGCATTCTGCCCATCATAGAACCCATCTGCAATACCTATGCCACAACACGAGCAGTATCTTCGGATGCACCAAGCTATTCAGAGATTCTTCAACTTTAGACTCTCGTTTAAGACACTCATGTGCATAGACATTTCATCTTTCCTCTCCATAATTTCCTAACCCCCACCTTGTGCTAAATATTATAAGGGGGTGCGAATTCCTTGCGCATTTTTAGAATATAAAAAAACTGTTAAACTACAAATCTTTAACATCACATATCTGACAATCAGAGGTGAGTCCTTCTCGTCCAAACAATGCGATTCAATGTTCCCTCGTCAATATGAATAATATATTGTTTTATGTTAATTGGAATGTTATATCGATTCAGCTTTTTGTTATTATCTCTACAATTTTGACGTTTTGTAATTTAAAGGGACACAATTCTTAGACAATGAAATTAAAAAAAAAACATCCATTTGTCCTGCAATAAGGCTATAGAATTGTTTTAGAACTTCTGGACAGAGAATAAGGGTAATAAGACCTTTCTCATTGCTACTATCGTCAAAAGGAATTGATTTAAATTATGAAGGCCATTAATGAGTCTGTTTCCTCTAATTTTTCTTACTTTCATAGTTATTTTAAATCAAGCAACTGTAAAGTTATGCTTTTTAAACCCCCTTTTAGAAACTTCTGTGTTAATGCCCGAGATTCCACGAAGTGTTTTTGATAGTCAACTATTCCCAAGTGCCGTCATCATGAATGTTATTGCTGATACACAGGCATTCACGCACATATATATAAGTATTTATATATTATTATATATATACACCTCAAGTTGCATATTATATTAATGTACTTACGTATATAGTTCACTTGCTCGATCTAATATTCTGTCAACTTTAACAACAAGAATTATTATGCCACAAAAACAACTTCTACAAGGAATAGTGAATGTATCTGCATAAATAGCTGTATTCTAAATATTTTCTCTTTGTTTATACTTCGGAGATTTAATGTTTTCAGGATAAAGCGGCACAGCAAAACCAAACCGGATAAGTAAGTAGCCAGTTGGATTCTGTGCACGCGATATGTGGTGGATGCGATTATGCATTCCATACAACCGCATTTCTGTGCAAAACTTTGGAAAACTATGAAATTAAGTTTTCGATTTTATTAATAAAATAAATGGAAAATACAAGCAAATATTACGCGTATATAACGGCTGGATGTAGAAGTTATTAGCACGGGTAACGTTGATGATCTTTAAAGATTCGTTTTTTTTTGTTGGAACAAAAACAACAGCAAAGTTTTGGTGACAAATCGAAGTATCGCTGAATTTGAAAGTTCTTTCTCGAAGCCAAGAGTACCTCTAAGATTTTGTACTCTTAGAACTTCTACAGCAATAAATAATTTGGAGTAAAGTGAATAAAGATTTTTGTCTTCTCCTTTGGGTTATTCTGTGTACTGGTCTTTTGAATCATTGACATTTTAACTAGTCTATCGCAGGGTTAGTCAACCTGGTCCCTGATTAAAGCTTGCATGGTGGACGCGTACGGTTTTGCCGATGCTGAAGCTACACTGCGTTATATCAATGCTCGGCTTTCAGTGTATCGTAATATTAAATCTTTCTACCGGAATTAGAACCTAACGAAAGTCCGCAACTAAGCTCATTTTGTTACACAATTTAAAGCCATAAACGAAAAGGAAATTGAGAAGCTTTCTCATGGCAGTTATTATGCTCAGAAGCTTAGCAGACATTCGCAAGAATTGGTATTTTTCTGGGATTCAAACTTTGAATGTGCCGTTCAGTACTCCAATCCACTAGATTCACTGCACCCACTCTCTTTCGCTTTATATCTCTATACTTCTTGCTTACTTTATCCGTATCTAGCTGACTAGATACTATTATAAGCCTATTTTGATAAGGATTTTCAAGTGGAAATCTTTACTGTAGCATAGCAATTATTTGTATTACAAAACACTCAAGGATAACGAAGAGGATGCACCTGTACCTTGCTATGCACGGCATTCAAATTCAATTCCAAAGAATATTAGGCACATAACATTACAACAACATCGACAACAACAACAACAACAAAAACATCCTTTTCCCAGATTTCCTGCATAGAAGATGAAATCCTTTCAAAGGACATCTTGCGTGCTCCTCCAACTATAAGAAATAAATTGGCCATCTTGAGTTGGCAATGGTTCTGCTTTCTAACGATGGTACTACTTCTGATGATGGTGATTATAATATCTACGTTGATAAATCACTCTCTCTTTCTACTTCCAGTTTAGTAGTTTTCTGTGTGAATAAGGTTTGTACACAATTTGCCATTAAAGAGCGATTGCAAATGCACATCTGCTTAAGCAGAAAATTGCATCACTCCCCACTCAGATACAGTTTCGTGTATGAATGCATAATACAAGTGGATCTCGATTGTTATTCGAAATATTTCCTTGTTGGCAGCAGGGATGTAAGACGGGTTAATACTAATTGCCAAGATTTATCACTGCAATGAACAGTTTCGCAATATATGATGCGAAGCATTAAATTCAATTTGAAATAAATTGAAGAGGATTATACGTACGAGTATTTCGAAGGATGAAATAGAAATATACTGAGGTCAAGTGGGTACATCACTATAATACGATTGCAGATTGTAGACCAATCCATAAAAATTCAAATGTTTCCTGTAAATTCTCTAATCGGAGATACAGATGTACTGTGCAAGGTTTAAATACAATGTGTGAGTGCTTGGACTCACGAGGATTGATGTGTAAATATGTTAGTGAATATAAGATAAGTGATATGATATGGTGCAAAATTATTTTTACTACCATATTTTATATAAAAGACCTCCTCAAGACCCAATGCAAAACCTCTTCCCCAAAACCCCTTCAAAACTCCCTCAAAAATACTCTTAAGACCCTCTCTAATCCTCCTCTAGACCCTATTCTAACTTTCCCTGAAGACTCACTCAAGACCTCGCTCCTTCAAGACATTCTGAAAATACCCCCAAAACCCCTACCATACCATCTCAAGACCCGTTGAGACGCACGTCGACCCCCACAACACATCCCCAGTACCCCACTCAAGACGCTCTAAAGACCCTCTAAAAACCCCTTCAACCCTATTAAATACCCACTCAAGACCACCAAAAAA
Source organism: Nephrocerus scutellatus (assembly GCA_947095585.1). Taxonomy (NCBI): domain Eukaryota; kingdom Metazoa; phylum Arthropoda; class Insecta; order Diptera; family Pipunculidae; genus Nephrocerus; species Nephrocerus scutellatus. The sequence goes on from OX352762.1 coordinate 6,675,172, forward strand.
GCCCCTCAAACTCCACACAAGACCCTCTGAAAACCCAACCCCACTCAACACCCATCAAAACCAACTTAAAACTCCTACAAAACCTTCTCAAACCGCAGGATACCGACCCACTTGGACCAATGATGGTCCATTGTGATGCCACATGAATCGAGAAGATTTTTCACCCTACTCGTTGAAATAGTTGGAGCTTTGAATGAAGCGTAGAAGACTTTTGTTATCAGTGCTTAACAAATTGTTAAGGTCGTTTTAAAAGAAGGCTCCCAAATGAAGCTTATGTATTAGAGAAAGAGCTGTACATGCGCAGAGAATGTGAAGAATGATCTCTTCCTCCTCCTCGGTCATGCGGCTTCTGAAAAAGTCATACATCCAACCTTGCTGCATGCTTGTCTTTAAGACAGTGCCCCATAATGACACCTTTTGTAGCACTTATGTGCAATATGTTTAGAGAAATCAGACACTTATAGAGTGAAGTCACTAATTTTGGACAGTTCTGTTTTGTAGCTAAACAAAGTAGACCATTATTCCATCTTAGATACGTTTTATCAATAGCATGCACATGAGTTTGCCTGCAGCAATCGGTGTATGCCTAAGGAACCATTTTCAGGTAGAGGGGGAAGCGTAGTACCATGGCGAATTTATCAGTCCTGAAGTTCCCCAGAATGTCCCTATGCTCCGGCACCCAGTGCAGTTGAATGTTGAACTACTCCGCCATCTCCCTGAGAGATGATCGGCAGTCTAGGGCTACAATAGAGTTCGTAGAGACTGATTCTAGGGATCTCAAAGCTGCTTGACTATTCGAGAAGATTAGTGGATATAACGTTTCTCTTTAGCAAGACATGACTTTTTTATGGCCATGATTTCTGCTTAAAAAGAACTGTGGTAAGACGGAAAGAGAGAAAAATATTTAGCCTTTTTGAGAAAACACCTCCGCCTACCCCAGCATCAGTTTTTGAACCATAAATGTAAAAACTGATCGATTCACCTTCATCCCAAAATGATCTGGAGGGAAAGGTGACCAGGAAGTTATTGTTAAAGCGTTGTTGCGTAATGGTATAGTCTATACCTCCTGGTGGAGCCCTGAATAAACCCAGAACAGAGGAGTGTCCGAATTTATTTCTTGTCCACTGGGAGGTTGCATTGACGCGAACAGCCGCGCTAGCCGCAAGTTGTCTGCTGAAGATGTCAAATGCTGTTAGGTTGAACTGTATGTCTAGTGCTACGGAGGGGGTGGTGCGCTCTCATACATAGACGAGCCGATCGTTTGACTTTGTTTAGCTTGTCGCGATTTATTGTTTTGTCTAAGAGAGTCTACCAGATGACCACACCGTACAGAAGTGTATGTCTTATTACCAAAATATAAAGCCAATGAGCGATCACTGCAGAGCCTTTTAAGCAGAAAATATAAAGTTAATGAGTGATATAGGGGGTTGAAGACTCCATTTCTTACCGATGTCTTTTTTAGAGGCTTGGCTTTGCGAACTCTTTCTTGTACATCATGTTTCCAGCTTAGCTTTCTGTCCAGAATAAGACCCAGATATTTATCTTGTGGAATTTTATATTTTCTAGTGGAGAGGAAAACTTCTGTTTTGTGGTAGTTTACTCCCAGACCAGCCCATCTAGTTAGCTTGTTAAGAGTATTAAGATGTCTTCCTGAAATGGCAATAGCAACGTCATCCGCATAAGTGATCACTCAAACATATCAGCAGCTCGTTCACCACTAAGTCGCATAGAAGGGGGGATAGAACTCCACCCTGCGGCGTTCCTTTGCAGACAGATATTTTGACAGACGCCACACCCAGTTTTGAATTAATGATCCGACTTGTAAGCAGGATATTAATCAATTCGCCAATTAAGTTTTTAAATGAAATGATGATAGACTGCAAGGTCTGAGATCTTTTGGGTTGGGGCCTAAGCACTCCTAGATTTTTACAGAAAGTGTTGTCACCCGAGATACACATGTGTACAAAACTTAAATACAATCGGGTTAATTTAAAAAAAAAACTATATGGAACCACCTGAGCCCTGGGGCCCGATCACTTCCAAGTTTTAATAGAAAGTGTTGTCATCGGAGATAGATATGTCACATGTGTGCAAAACTGAAATAAAATCGGGCTTTAGGAAGTCAGTTAAAAAATAAGCAAACACCCGGTAACGCTATAATATATTATAGAGAGTTAAAAAGTGGCGGTGGGCTAAAGGATTCCCTCCAAAGTGCCATCATATCCAAACCCAAATCGTAAACCACTTGTCGGCCTGTTAATTTTTTTAACGATTTTGAATTTTTAGCTAGGGAGTGATGAAGGGAGTTAGAAATATGTATATATAGATACATATAGGAAGAAATAGTGAAAGAGGGAAAGAGCGAGCAACAGAAACAAATGACGCAAGAAATAGAAGGAACTATTCAAGGAAAACCTCAGACCATCATAAACCATCCACCCTGTTGTGAGTCGGTCTGTCTGTTGCATTTGTTGTTTTCTGTTCTATGTATTAGTAGCATACCGCAGAGTATTTGTTGTTGTTGTCTATTGGCGTTCCCCGGTTTGTTGGTTGTTGTTTTTTTTTCTTTATTTGTTGGTGGCATAGAAACATCACAAAGAATAAGCTAACCCTGACACTAATAAGTCACTTGAGAAGCTTTAAGGAGAAATCCCCTCCCCCACCACTATGACGTTTACATTTCAATTGCAATAGTGCTGCACCGGCATTTAAATAAAGATAGATTAACAAACTTTAATTCATAGATACACTCACACATAGTACAAACAGTCCAAGGGAAGGTAAAATACCTAAATGGCTGACAAGTGACAACAATTCCGTTAATCCCCGCTTATGATAGTCGATTTCTTCTTTTAAGCTGTGACATGTATTCGTCAGCTTTTTGCTTCGTTCATTCTGCTTAGCACAGACCAGACCAAGAGTAAATTAATGATAAAATAATTAACAAACTGGTGGCATGACAGTAGTAGGATTTCTTGTGTCGGTAAATCATCAGCTTTCTGGCCGTTTGCCAAGCAATTGAGTGCCGGCATATTTTTTAAAGATCAAAAAAAAATTTTTAATTTCTTGGAATCTCGGCAAAGCTCTTCAATAATTCACATCACAAATTCACATAAAAGTAAAAACAAGAAACATTCGAATTCGTGAAAACTGTCGTCGTCCCATAAATAGCATTGAGTGCTTGGAAAATCTGATCTGATCACAGAGCAACATGACATGGTTTCAATTTTCCAAAATAACTCAGAAGAAAAAAAAATAGCAGCGCCGTCGCCGGAAGAGTGCAGCCATTTCATAGATGGCAATTACGAGATGAATTAATCATTTTTCGGATATGAATTTGGGGCATCAGTGTAGGAATATTTTAAATAATTTGCCGACTGGTGATGGTGTGCCCACCACCCGCCCCTAACATTAATCATCACAAAAGCGGTCGCACCTGCTCGTTCTACGCGTATGTTTCGCGCATCTCAGAATACAATTTAAAATGCAAAACAGCAGCATTTCACTGAAAGATAATTATAGTTTGCTCTGTGCAGCATGACAGGACGTGGGCTTTGCTTTTACCTGGTGTGCCCACCACAAGCGTGAGTCGTTCGAAGACATACACTGCTTTTTTCAATGGTGCATCTTGCGTTTTACTTGCAAATATGTTTAATTGTAATTTCTGATAGAATTGATGAGTCATTTCAAGGGAAAGAGTTTCTCTAACATCAACATTATTTCTTAGAACTATTTTTGTGTCTGAATTCCAACATTTAGTCAAATTAGATATGAATTTGTTACTTAGGCTGTTGCCCAAAAGAAGACTTATTTCAGACTTATTGACTTATTTACCGCCATCTTAAGTGAGTCTGTAAAATCGTCCAAATTCATTCCATATACTTACTTTGACAACAAAATTAAAACAAAAATTGTGTCTCTGTCACAGATCTTTGTAATTTTTGAAACCAAATTAGATTTTATTGCAAGACAGAGACAGAAAATAAGTCACCTCGCGAGGAGACTTTTTTGAACAAGTAAGGTTCCATAAATAAGTCTTCGTTTTGGAAACAGCCTTAGAAGGAACTTTGTATATAAGGCACATAAAATGAGAAAAACTTCTCAATGTATAGATGTATGGGTTCCTTTACTGTTTTCAAGAACGACAGAATAATTATACAATTGTGGGGTTGAATTACGACATCAGTTAACGAGTGAATGAAATCCATGCGTTAACGAGTGATCGATTGGGACACTGGGATGATCACTATTTGCCACTCGTTCAGTCACGTATGTGATAATTCCACCGCTGATGTTTAGGAATCCCTTGTAAGCTTGATCGATTTCAGGTCCATAGCTCCATCAGTAAATACAGGGTGGCTGAGACCAAGTGTTACCAAATGAAAACGCTGTAATTTTTTTAATTTTGATTATTTTTTATTGAAATTTCGTGGAATATGTTGAAAACATATTACATTTTATGAAAAACATGTTACTGCTCGATATGACCTCCTTTGGCTCTGATTATTTGATTCAGTCTTCCATAGAAAGCATTGCATGCTGACCGAACGTGGGCTTGCGGAATTTTATTCCATTCTCGAACAAGAGCTGACTTCAATGCTTGGATTTCTTGCTAATGCTGTCGTTTATTCCGCCGATGTGAACTGCGTGACTACTGCCAAGGAAAAGAAATCATTTCTTCTTGCGTTTCCCCTTTTATGTGTTTTGCCTCTTGGTGCATTACATTTATGTATGTCACGTTTAGGAACAATTTTGGACTCCAAGGCGTCAATAGTTTCTGGTTTATCAGCATAAGCCAGTGACTTCACGTGGCTTAACAGGATATAATCGAGAGATGTCAAATTACACGAGGGCCAATTGAGAGATCAATTTCTCGAAATCATCTTATCGCCAAATTTTGATTCTAATAAGTTGATGTTTGCCGTCACCGTACGGCACGTAGCGCCATCCTGGTAAAACCACATCTTAATCGGATCAATGTCATCTATGTTTTTAAACAAAAAATTATTGATCATGGTGCGGTAACGATCTTCATTGACTGTAACGCGAGCTTCGGTTTCATTATTGAAAAAATAAGGTCCGATGATGCCTCCAGCGTGTGGCCCAATCGACGACTGAGTTTTAAAGTCAACTTGGATAATTTGGTAGCCTCATTTCTAAGGATTTACCAGAGAGTGCTGGTAATAAATGTCAAGTAAGTGCACTACGACAGATTGTTTGACAGCTTGCTTTTCAGTAAGATCTATCTAAGTAGAAGAATCACTCTTTGTGTGTCTGTAATGCTATAATGTGTTTGATGAAACAAGCATTGCGTGTTGCACTTTGTATGTCACTATTCCTCTAAGAGATTCCGAAAACTATGGATTCTTCACTATTATCAGTCATGTCATATGGCAACCCCTACCCACCCGTCTCTATTCGAAATGATGAATTCGCCACTAATATCGGTCATGCCAAATGGCATTACTTACTTTAGGATTTTCATATGTTCGTCTTTCTTAATCAATTCTGAGCATTTGAAGGGCTAATAGTCCTTTTAAAAAATTTGCCTTTGCCTGAAAGACAAAAAGAGACACAAAAAGTAAATAAAAAGGCCGGCTAAAAAATTTGCTGATCTTTCCTTAGCCACATAGATATATCAGCCAGCGAAGATTTCGACTCGATTCATGCATTCACAGTATCACGTAATAAATAAACCATCTCACGACATCAGTAGGTATGCGGGAGTCGTCCACAAAAAAACAACAACCAAACATTCGACTGGCCAAAGGACCTCTTTTGTATCTGAAAGTGCATTGAGTTGGATGGCAGGAAAACTTTTTCAATCACTTCATGGATTAGTTTTCAAAAGAGCCACCCAAGGTAGTTCATAGTCGAAATGGCGAGTAGCTGAATAGCCGAAATGTGTAAATATGCGAGTAGGCGAATATGGGAGGATGCGAGTATAATCAACACAAAACATATAGCGCAATGCGGCAAAGTAACTAAGAAGTTCACTGAATGACTAACAAATCAGAGAGGCTGAGGGCGTAGACACTAAATACACTAACTCGAGCTGGAAACGTAATTTCCCTAATGGTATAGGCAGAGCTTTTCAAAGTGTTTTTTTTTTCGACGCTTATATACCGTGTTAGGATTAGCTTATTTCTGTTTTTAAGTTTCACTTTTATTGCTGTGCCAATGGAATAGTCTGCAGAGTCTGCAGATTTTGACAATCCATTAAATTCAAGTCTCTGCATAAAAATTGACGACATAAAACCTCTTATGCTTCAGATTACTATATGTTCACTGCAGTTGGAGAAGAGTACGAGTAACGAATTTGCCAAAGATTTTCGACAACTAAGTGTGTCGTCTTTCCTGTTAAAAAATCTTTACATTCATTTTTTATCAAGTCCGCGGTTTATGGTAATAAGTTGTAGACTTATGATAACAAAGAGGACCAATATCGAATACAAAATTGCCGGTATATCGCCCGATATATGCGAAAAATTCATAAAAATTGGCTTAAGAGCGTTCAATCGTGCAGGCATTTTTGTGGAGGACATTTAAATTGTAACTGAAGGCATAGACGGTATTTTAACCAGAAATGAATTTTCGTTTACATTTCAAACACAAAGTGGTAATAGGACACGCTCAAATTATTATATGTGGCTCTGCTGAACCGATAGTCAGTTATAACCACTTATTTGAAGTTTTCAGTTTAAATGTCCATATAACGTATTTACTTAATATTTCCATCGATACTTTTTAAGTGTTGTCGACCATGCTCACTATCTCGCTGATCTATCTTTATCTTTGATCTATCTCTCATTTTCTGGACAACCACATACCTAATGTCTAGTTGTGTCTTTCTGCTCTAGGCAGGACTTACATATTGGGTCTGAAATAGACCCCAAGAGAAAGTCATATGTTCAAGTACCCTGACGTTTCTCCGACAGTTCCCTTTGCAGAGATTCCAAAAAGAATATTAGCACTGTTTTTGTTTGGTCTATCCACAAAGTGGTTGGTGTCCCAAGCTTTCTCCTGTTTGGCTTTCATATATTTACGAAATAAAAATATTTAATCTTGCCTGACTAAAGACTAACATTTGTTCCGGACTAGTACGGAAAGCAGAAGAACCACATCTTGGTGCAAGCGCATAAGCAGATTCATTGGCTGTATCCATGTGTACGAGGGGCGATCAATAAGTACCCATGTTAGGAATGAAGACGCAAGTTCTTCACTTTTTTTATTTTTATTTTTCAACGTAATCTCCTTTTAGGTCGATACACTTTTCCCAACTTTTCTGCCATTACTTTAACCACTCAATAAAATACGATTTTTAAGCTCTTGAAAATACGCTTCTGGCTCGGCGATAAGTTCCTCGTTTGAGCTCAATTTATTTCCTCCGAGCCATGTTTTCATGTTTTGGACGAGAAAGACATCACAGGTACCTAGGTCGTGCAATTATGGTAGATTCGGAAGTAGTTCGTAGCGCAGTACATGCAATTTGGGTCAAATATTTCACTGTAGTAGTGCCCCGTGATTGTTGTGCCTTTCTGCAAAAATTCCACGAGAATTATTCCTTTCGAATCCCAAAAAATTGTGACCATAATCTTTCCGGCTGATGGGACTTTGCATTCTTCGGTGCAGATTCACCAGAAAAAAATTCATTGGTTTGAATGTCGCTTCGTCTCTGGCGTGTAATAATGTATCCAGGTTTCATCAAAGGTGACAACTCTACTCTGTCCACTGTCACATTTATCATTTCAAATATTAATTGCCGTTCCGTACAACACGTCTACGGCGTCCACTACTTAGCGCACTTTAGTTCGGCGATCTTTTTAACGATATCCTTGGTAACAACGTCAAGCGCCTGGCCGCTTCTCATCATAAACATATTTGCGACCACGTTTCATTTCGTTGAACCAATATCTTACGGTTCTTAATGAGTCCCAATAGACAGCATCCAGCTTCGCTTATATTCTTTCTCATGTTTTTCCATCCAAAAATTTTTCCATTTTATTGAGAAACACGAAACACTAGTGATACAACTGGTTGCCAAATTAAAACTAACCTTGGAAGTCTGACATTTCGTATGATGTCGTTTAACAGATGACAGTACACGACGGCAATTTAAACCAAAACCTTCTCTATAGAAAGCCCAACTCTACGCATACTAATGCTGTAAACCAAGACCAAACGCATGTGTGTTTGTGGGATGTGAATACAGTGTACAAAAAATAAGAAGTCGCAAAGAGCGAGAAACGTAAGATGTGGTAGTGGGAAACAGAAATATTTTATATGGATTTTGCTCTTTAGTTGATTACTAAATACAAATACGTTTGGTCTCAATCTAAGCATGGATCTGTGTACGATCGGAACAGTTGGGCTTTCTATAGAGAAGGTTTTGATTTAAACCCACGGATGTTTGATTATAGAGAACTGTTCATTTATGCGAAATTAAAGACAATTATCAAAATCCAAATAACAAAGCTTTATTAATTATTATTCTAAGCGTCTGTTCAATTTACAGTAAATGCGTAAGAATATTTGAAAGAGATGACGGAAACTGTTTCTTGAGGAAAAAATGTCAAACGCAACCAGTCATATAGTTCGTCTACTGGTCGCTACCTTGTAGTTATGTCGCCACAAACTTCCCTCAGCAACGCCACCTGTTTTCAAACATGGGTACCTATTAGGAATAAATATCTTTTGATAAATTAAGTTTTCATTTCAAAAAATTCCAAAGCTCAGTTCAGCAATTTGACTTGGTTGCCTGATTTACTGAACTGATATTCCAAAAACATTTACTGCGTAATTTTCGGTTACTTTTGTGTTTCTTGTGTTCTTTTTTTCGAGTCTTTGTCGAAGGGATAGTGTGTCCGAACATTTGCGTTCACATCCAGTCATTCGGCTCAAAATCCTTTTTCGTGGTGGTGAGGGTAATTCTGTGCAAATAAAAATGACCAGGCAGGCGAGTGAACAAACCGAGTTTGAGGTGGAGCCAAAAACAAAAATTCAATTAAATGCGAAGGGTAATGCCAATGCCAAAGGAGGAAAAGAAAAATGGACATTTTAATGTAATTGCCTTACCTGACTGGGAAGAATACTGCGTAAGAGATTCTTGTATCTGTTTGTATTTTCATTTAAGTCCTACCGATTGTACCTCATTGCTAGGAAGACAACTTGAATTGTACTTTTAATACCAATCATTTTAATTTGGCCAAACACTAACACTAATAGGGAATCGAAACAATGTAGCAAGTAATCCCATTAGTATGTTGTTACGATTTATCCAATCTCCAAACTAGATTGTAGGTTACTGCCAAACTAAATCGGTTTTGATTGTGTGCAACACTTCCTTCGAAAAATGACATATACATATATTTCCCCTTATCATCAAAAATTGTAGTTTTGCACACTTGCATCCCCTCTTTGATCCATTTGATATTTGAATTCTTATCGAGTTTTTTCCCCCTGTTTTTATCATCTCTTTGCAGGAAGAACCCATGACTCGTCTTTTGCTCTATTTCACATAGGACAGCAGGCAACACAGGGCGTTAGACAATTTGCTGAGACTGGCAAATCTGAAATCCTCGACAGTGCTGCTGGATCGCAGCAGCAGCAACAACAACAACAACAATCTCCAGGAATTTCATTCACGGCATTTGTTCCGCAGAGCGGATCTCAACCATTATCCCCGTCGAAAGCATTACCATCATCATCATCGTCGTCGGTACTCAACCAAGAATCATCGTCGTCGTCGTCGTCGTCGTCATCATCATCATCATCATCATCAGTGCCGCAACATGCTGAGCGGAGCGTTTTCGATGAGTTCGCTATTCCGGCCATCGCCACCGGAGACGGACGTAGCGAAGCGAAATTCTTTGTGGATAGCAATCACAGTTTGGTTTCGCTAATGACGCGCATTGTTCCATCGCCGGATTGGTTTATTGGAGTTGACTCGTTTCAGGTATGTTTCCCTATAATCTGTCCAATGGTATGTTGTATAAATGATCGCACATAAGGATGCGATTTCCCCGATGATGGCCTGCATACGTCATTATACGTCACTATGAGTACGAGTCATTCATTCCCTTACAGTAAGGCAAATGACACTTAATGTTTCCACTCCAGTTGAGTCTCGCGAGTCGAGAAGCATCCTTCGATCGTCAGTACGCATTTCTATCGAAAAATTAATCAAATTAAAATCAAATGCAATGGATGAACTCGTCATTCGCTTTAATTTAATTTGATTTTCTAAATACGTATACGGTCCTGCGTTTGCTTTACGGTATGAGTGTGTGCGTTGGGATGCATTTTGTGCTGGTACATTTACTGATTCCATTGGAGGGAAAAATCAAGTGTATATGAAGGCAAAGACTTAGATTCCACTTTTCCGGTCTTAAATTTAATGAGGTCAATTGCTTTCTTCTCTTCCGCTTGTAGCAATGCAAATAAAATAATGTTCCTCTGACGTCTTCTAAATATAGATTACTATAAAGATTTTTAAACTAAGGTGTCTTAGGTATTATTTTTTTTGATTTATTTATTTATTATTAATTTATTAAAAATAACAAATAAAATAAATGTTAATTTGGAGTGCCTCAGGGTGGTATTGTGAACCCACTTCTCTTCACTTGCCAAATAGCTGGGCTTTCTGACTTTAATTTTTAATAAACATCACAATAAAGACCTCACACTACATCCACAACATCATAATTACCAAAAATGTAATGATAAAAGCCAAGAAATCGCCACTTTTCCAATTAATGTCCGCGTTCGATGGCGGACTTGATATTAGAATTCCAGTTTAGCCGTTTATCAAGGATGAAATTGATATTATTAATTTATTATTTATTTCTTTTTCTTCATCTCTCTTATTCTTTTTTATTATTCGCTTACACAAAAAAGTTCGTAAACAAGACATTTTCAACTAACTAACTAACTAATCGCTAGACACTCTTGTATACCTAAGTATGATTTCTTTCACTGTAAGACTATTTATTTCAACCAATTAGCTCAGGTCCCTTAAAGATAGATCAACAGCCACGAAATGGATTCGTGTAGCACTATTTGCACTTTGAAGGACTTTGGGCTAAGAAGTCAATGTTATCGCCACAACCTTTCATGTAGGAACGACTCTGATCTCCTTAATTTCCGAATACCAACGGAAAGCATTATAAAGCTGCAAACCCCCGGAGCGTGTGTACACTCAAAAAAAAAAATAATCATTCGATCCTTTTTTTTATATATGATATCGCATTACAGTCACTTCTGGAGTACCTCAAGGCAGCCACCTTGGTCCTTTAATATTCGTCTCGTATATGAATGATATCGACTGCATCAGTTCTTTAACATAGTTCCTAAGACTATTTTTGGAACTTACTGTCAGTAAATGTCAAGCAATCATAAGCTCTCGCAAGCGTCTTCCTTCTGCCACCCCTAGAATCTATATTATTTATCACGAGCCTTCCTTTAATAACTTCAGTAATCAACCTGGATGTTAGCTGAGAAAGAGAGCCTAATTTTCTTTCCCATAAAGCCTAGTTTTTCTTCCCATATTGATATCATCATCAACAGTGCGACAGATTCTGCACTTGGTGCTTGGTGAAACTCTGGTCTATAGCATACTCGAACCTCTCTTTATCTAACATTAGTTAGCAGGCCAACTCTCGAATACGTTATCCGTATCTGGTCGCACATTCTATATGAATTGAGTCAGTTCAATGTAGATCTACCATGTCCAGATGGAATAACTATAAGGATCGTCTAAAACGAATTAACTTCTAGTCTCTTGAAAAACTTCGCGAAATTGCTGATTTTCTATTTCTTCATTGACTACACCACGCTGCTCCAAATGGTTCCCCTTAACATAAACTCACGTAACTCACATCAGCACCTTTCTTCTGTATAAATTTTCAACGTACCAATTACGGCCGTAATGAGCCCATGTCCAGAAGGACTAACAACATGCTTATATATCGGCGCGACAGACCATGCAGTCCAAGGCCTGGCTTCTCGCAACCATTTGTGTTGAGCAGGCATATTTTTGCACACAAATGGAGGGGACATACAATTTAATGCCGGATCTGAACGGCGAATTGAGAGAAGCTTTCCGTGACAAGTTATTACTCTCGGACGTTTGTCAAACTTTCGCGAGAGGTGGGACACCGTGAAAAATACTTTGGTGTTACTGGGATTCGAATCAGGAACCCCCTGCTCAGAAGTCCATGCTCTTATCCACTGAGCCACGGCGCCCACAACATGCCTTTGAATTCCACTGCAGCAAATCTAGCCTAAGAAATGCGATTCTTTATAATAGCACCTCTTCCTCTCCCTACCTTCTATAATTGAAGTCAGTTAGAAAGCTTATGGCTACAGTTTTCTTGGAACAAAGATTCGAAAACTGTGGTTTTTCTGTTCCACGGCTTGGTATTTATCACTCTGCCCAAGTAGGTGAAAAGTAGGTGAATTTAAATTAGGATTCTGTTTTAAAAATAAGAGGCATACGGCAGTGTATTTGCATTGGACAAATATCATAATATTAACCCCTTGTTCATTAACTCATAACGGACTTTTGTGCCATGATGTAAAAGGAACTTCAACATTTCAGTATGGAGTTGAAGGTATCTGCGGTACATTTAGAACCTCATCAACAACAAGCACTTTGGAAATCAAACATTATAATACCCAACGCATACACACACCCACATACACACCCACAGATACAAACTTTTTGTAGTGCCACAACACTTGTGAGACTTGTGGGAAATCTTATCGCTACTCCATTACCGGCAGGCAAAAGAGAAAATAGTAAATTGTTCCAAGAAAATAACAAATTGCTCACTCTTAGGAATGTATTTACTACCTCAGTTTACATATCCTTATCACCCTTGGAATTACAACTCTTACTCTAACTGTATTCTATCTTATATTCTATATTCTGTTTTTTGTCTTCTCTTTCATTCTTCTGTTACTGCAGCTTTGTACTGGTGGATCCTGGATCGATACTGTTACCATTGAAATGGATCCTTTCGACGCTGGAACGGACAATGGTTTCACATTTACCGCACCAAATTGGCCAACCAGTCCGCAGGGAGTCATTTATCGCATAACATCCAAGTATCCCGCCCATCCGGCTGGCAGTTTCTTCTATCCAAAGAGTAAACGCCTACCACCGATGGCAACATTTCAATTCATCAAGGTTTGTATTATTATTGTGCGTGCATCTGAGATCCACCAACAGATGACCAACGACAACGACGTAACACCAAATGGGATGACGTGACCAGTTTCATTTCTTTAATTTTCTTCAAGGGTTAATAAATAATTATATATCCACCGACTAACGTCTAAGGCATAGAGGGTGTTGTGAAAAACATATATTCGACGTTGTTCTTTTTGTTGTTGTTACTCAATTTAGTTTTTTCTTATTTTTTATGTCTGGTAATTACGAGAGCCTCCTGTTTTATTAGATTATCCATTTATATCGCCAAGGTTTTATGGTTGGTACTTTAGGGCTTTGCACATTAAACCAACACACGGAGGTGATCGTTTGCTTTTTTATAGCCCATTTTCATGCTACATTTTTAAGAGGTTGTAACAAGAAGGCATCTCATCGTCACCAAGCATCGTCTTAGTCGGAATTAAAATTAAGTTCCATCCGTCTGTTTGACTGTAGGGCTTCTTTGTTGATTACTAAAAGTGAACTCGCAAATTCGTACGATTCGTTATTTTCAAGTTTTTTTGATTTTTAATGATCACAATATCTGGGAAAAGAAAGTATCTGTTGTTTAATGACTTTCTAACATTTCTAGGTACAATATTTCGAGGTAAACAATGCAAAAATCTTTACAATACTAAAGAAAATATTCTAATGTGACGAAATACAGTTTATTTGTTATCCTCCGTTTTATAAAGAACTAGCTGAAATATTCAGCATTGTCTGGCTGCCCCCACCGCACCTCGCCCACCCAACTGACCACCAAGGCCCTTTTAGAACCACTCCAAGACCCGTCTTAAGATACTCACCTCTATTTATGAAATGCACGGTCTTCGAGTCAATCTCAAACAAAAAATACCTAGCCAACTACCACGTCAATCCCTCAACACCATCACCACACTAACCCCCTACAAACATCCACCCTTCAGCTATATCGAATCACTTAACTTAAGTTAAGTTTTCATTGTCAAAGCTACAAAGCTGATCTTCATTTTTCTACAAGGAAGGTGACCATTATATAAATTATGAAAAATCTGGAGCGATATACCACAAGCATCAATCCTTGGCCCATCACTCTTTTTGTTATATGTAAACAGAATACCTGAAGTAACAAAGCATTTGCCAGATCAGATTTATGCGGCGCGGCGAACAATGCTCAACGTTATTTGAGTTGTGCTATGGGTGCAATTGATGGAATTATAATAAATCTTATAAACGAAGATTTGTGAAATGTCCAGTCCTTAAAAATCTAAAAAACTCTAAAAAGAATCATGTGCAAGCCATACATCGAAGAGTTCTTATTTCCGTCAGTTAAAATCTGATGCAGTGGCTAGTGCGTTCAAGTACTGAGCGTGTTGTTTGAAGTTCGAACCGATCTGTTCCCGATTGAAGCGAATGTCTGACAATCATTTCATAGTAATAACTGCCATGGAAAGCTTTTCAATTCGCCTTTCGGATTTGGCTTTTATTTGCAGGTTCCTTGTATTTGTGTGCAAAAATATAACACACACACACAACACGAATGATCGCTAGAAGCGAATCCCTGGGTCGAATACAACAAAAAAATCCAGTTAACGTGGCTAAAAAAACTATAAATCTGGGACTGATCTTTAACCGAATGCTTTCCTGGGACAAACCTATAAACATTACTATCAGTAAGTTCTACAGTGGTTTGCGTGCAATGTGGACCATCAGTCAGCATCACTTTTCCTAATAAAACCCAATTTGATCCTACCAAAAACTCTTCTATTGCTGGTCCAATGAATTCCAACCCATATGTCAATAGTAAAAAAAAACTAAACGTCCCGTATATCAAAATCGCTCGATATATCCTTAGTTAGAAATTTGGTGACCATGTTTCGAGTTTCTAAAAACAGATAAGAGGTTGTTCCTTCGAAAACCTTTAAAAATTAAAGTCCTTGAGCAACTTAATGGAAACTCGGCATCCAGAACTACAGTATTAATCAATCAAGAAAGCCTGTAATTTTGGCTCAAATCAACAAAGGAGATTTAGCCAGTAAAGCGTAATGTTTATATTCAAGGTGACTCGATTGTGGAACTCTTTGCCGATGAAACTTATTAGCACTGGAAGCTGTAAGATTAATTGAATCTTCTCTTGTAATTGATGTTCAAGTGTGTTCAAGTACAAAATCCGTTCGATAATCCTGTACTCTGAGAGCTCTGTCAGGTCGGCAAAAAATGGTTTACCATAGTGCGGACTCTGGACCTTAACAGGGCATCTGCAAAAATAGTGGATGCAAGAATCTTTCTCATATGCCTAATGGTATAATGCGGTATACCCAGGTAAGCAGCATGGATCCCAACTGCACAGTGAACCGTACTGTTAGTCACCTCTCTGACTATAGCCCTTTCAGATCTCGATATCAATTCGGTGGATTTCCCTCTATTGTAGAAGGCCATAACTGTCTTGATATGACACAATTAGTCAGACTGATCCACCTTACTTGTAACCTAGTACTGAAGAACTAAACACTTTGTTCTTTGACTGAGCTCATTGAGAAGCTAACTCTTTCAATGGAGCCAATTCCTATAGTCCAGTCTCTCCTTACCCTCTATGTTACTTTGTCCCGGCACCCATATTATAGTAATGTCCAGGATTTGGTAATCAAATTACCAAGGTATCAACTAATAATAATAATCTTCGGCGTTGGACCGTTGCGGTCCAAGGTGTTGCGCATGTATATATGTATTTGGACACAAAAGGAAGGGACCTACAATTTAAGGTTCCGAACGGCAAATTGAGAAGATTTCCGTGACAAGTGATTACTCTCAGAACGTTTGTGGCCCATTCGCGAGAGGTGAGGCAAGGTGAAAAATACTTTTTGGTGTTGCTGTGATTCGAACCACGAACCTCCTGCTCAGTAGCCATGCTCTTTTTCACTGAGCCACGGCGCCCACAAGGTATAAACAAATACGTCCTGAAATTACATAGAAGCAGAAAATGGCATTAAACGAAAAACGAAAAACAAAATCTGTTCTTTGTGCAGATCGCTATTTTCCAACTATAGCGTGTATTTTTTTATTCTTTTTTACATTTTCTGCATTTCTTTTGAAGCTTCTTTGTAATCATTGTCATTATCATCGTTAGCAGCTGTACTCTACCCCACCTCACAATCGCCGTCAATAACCGTAAAACATTAACACCACAAAAGGTGTCAGATTATGTCCTGCCATTACTTTGTTATGTCCGAGAAATTATTTTGCCTTTTCTTTTTCTTCTTCTTCTTGTGGTTCTTCTGCTAAACTTAACTTTATGTGCAGACAAAGAAGCACGACACAGGCCAAATGTCCGCCAATTACGTTTTTCGTGTCTTTCCTTCCTTCCATGAATTATTTCGCAATTAAGTAAAAGATTTTCCAATTATGATCCTGTGTCTGGTGGTATGCTTTGGTAACTTCAATTAACACGACCACAACAATGAAGATTTATCGCGCTCAGCCAACCAGCTACATCTGTTTTTATTAGAAGTCATCAGTTCAATATTGAAGTTAATGTTGCATGGATGATCCATTTAATATGAAAGTGAACAGAGATTTTTATTAAAATTATTAATTTTTGTTCTAAGTATTAGTTCCGTTGATGTAAATCGAAAGCAAGAAAAAAATGGTTGGACTTTTCTTTAAGGACTTTAACTTGTGACACATTCATATGCATAACTAGGAAATACAAAACTAATGGACTAGGTTCGGGGTAAGGATAGGTTGTTGTTTCTAATTTCACATCTTTTTAAAAAAATTAAAGCTGAGAAGATGCTTGAATGATGATTTATGTTGTAATGTATTCTCAAACGTTTTTGAGAACATCATAATGACACAAATATAAAAATATTTGTATTTTTAATGACTAGTACATTTTTTTGCCCGAGTCAATGTGGTTTTCGATTTAAGCGAAGCTGTAAGATATGGTTTCCGATTTATGCGAAGCTGTAAGATCTGGTTATGTCGTTGATGTTCTTTAGTTAAAAATCACCCAACATTTCTAACCGTACTCGATTTCTCTAAAGTATTTGAGACGGTATATCACTCGATCTTTTGTAAAAAATGTTGACTTCAAGTTCTCAGCTTATTCCACGAAACTTATATCTTTCTACCTTGAAGACAGGCAAGAACGGGTAGAAGTGAAGAAAGAAATGACTTACCGCAAGAGTCCGTTTTTGGACCTCTACTTTTTCTTCTTATATTTGCAAAAAAGTCTCAAGCACTTCCTATATAAGGTGGGGCAAAAGTAATGTTATAATTTTTAAAATGGCGTCAAATATCATTGTGCCTACAATATAAGGTAGGCAGATATTGAATAGTTGACAACAAGGAAGCTCAATGCCTTTTAGATCGAAACAGTTGATCGGTTCTTCAAAAAGCGATTGTATTGCTGCAGGTACGAAATAGCATTTTGAGAATTGATGTTTTTGTTCTTAGTAAAACTTTGCATCTTGTCTCCTCATCAAAACCATTTTGGATTCCAGCTATATCTAAACATGCCCTTATCTTTGCCACATCAATTTTCATATTGAGGAACTTTCGACTATAGCCTTCGAGACTACTCCAACATTAGCTCTGAATACTTTGTCATTAATTACGAAGAAATTGATGAAATATTTTTGACTTCTGGTCTTGATACATAAATTACACTTATCAATTCTTCCAAAGTCTCTATCAGATCTGGGACTAGTAACCCTAAACCTTAGTCCTTTAGACAACTTGATCATTTCTTATGCTAGATCTTGCTTTTCGTTCTTTCAATGAACATAGAACTGATGACTTTTGGAGGATTAACTGCAGATAACGGAACAAAGTTAATTCTCTCTTTAGGAAATCTAAAAAGAATTATGGCTTTCTTCTAGACAGCTTTGGCATAAACTTAATAACAATGGTCTTAATTCTAGGCCATCTTCTGATATTAGTGATGTTCATTCTCTTAATTCTTTTGCCTCTTCTTTATTGCCCCCTCTTGTTCTTTTCTTTGACTCTTCTTCTCTTTCTTTTAGAACTTCAATTTCTGATTCTCCCGTCGCTCCAATTTATAATAGGTCATGATTGTTTTTGTCTTTGTGTGAGCGGAGCGCTTACAACTCCCTGCTGCACTGGACATTCTGCTCAACCTTGCTCCACTCGATATCTTCGGCGGACAACTGGCTGCAAGCGCGGCTACTCGCCTCAGAGCAATCTCTCAGTGGACCGTGAATGATTTCGGCCACGGCTCCACTTGTCAACTTAGACTTCACTATTTCGCAGCTCCACTTCAACAAAAAGTTCCAGAATACCATCCCCTCCAGGTCTTCTTGGGAGAAGAGTATCTACTTGGAAAATGAAGGAATTCACTTCTACACAGACGGGTCGAAAACTGATGAAGGTGTTGGCGGAGGTGTCTTTTCACAAAGACTAAATCTAAGTCTCTCTTTCCGTCTTCCAGATCACTGTAGTGTTTTCCAAGCGGAAATCATAGCTATTAAGGAAGCCTCGTTAAGGTTATCCACATTTTCTCGGGTAGCCAGGCTGCGCTTAAGTCCATGGAATTAGTCTCCACAAATTTCATTCTAGCCCGGAATTGCCGATCGTCTCTTGAGGAGATGGCGGAGCAGTTCAACATTCACCTGTCCTGGGTGCCGGGGCACAGAGACATTCCTGGTAATTGTATGGCTGATGAACTCGCCAAACATGGAACCACACTACCCACACTACAATTATAGATGGTCAAACGGAACAACTTGCATAGCAACGAAGTAGATCTGGCCTAAGCTAGATCCGAAACGCTCCAAGTGTTTGATCTCTCAAAACAGACTGCACATTAGTGCCATTATAGGTGTCATAACTTGACACTGTCTCAGAGGCACGCATGCAGAAAGACTAGGAGTCTTTTCCAACGATTTCTACAGAAGCTGCATGGATAAGAAGGAGGAGGAAACCACTCTCCTTCTACTTTGTACGTGCCCAGCCCTCTCGAATAGGCGGAAGCTCCATCTGAAAGCGTTTTTTTTTTAACAATCTCAACGATCTAACCCAAATTGACATTAATAGTCTCTTGCGCTTCATACGAAGCTCCAAGTGGTTCAACGAGTAGGCATGGGATTTTCCTAGATCCTTTTGGTATCACAACGGACCTTCATGGTCTAAGTGCTTCGGTTTTGACTGACGGCCACTTCAACCTAACCTAACCTAACCTATGGTAAAATTTCTCTCAGATTTAAAGTTCTCTAGTTCTGCAGCTAAACTATTTCGTCACAGATTATTATTATAGGTGGCAGATATTCTTCCCTCTTGTCTCGTTCCTAAGGTGTCCCTCAAGGATCTATACTTGGCCTCCTTCTATTTAGTCTCTTCAATAATGTTTATCCCTCGATCTTAAAATTTCTGTCGCTCATTTCTTTGCGGATGGCACCTCATGTTTAATGTATGCCATCTTAAACTTTTCTTTCATACCTGCATCCGCTTTTTACTTCCCTCAAACATCATTACCATATTTCTAATCCTTCTCTTTCCTTCCTTTGCATGTATTTTTCTCACTATCTAAGACTTATGACGGTCATCTTTCTATTTAAACTGATAAGGAGACGGCTACCAGTATACCACTATAATAAGCTTAGATTCACTTTTGCTCTTAGAACCTATGTTCCTGCTCACTCTTATACGATTATGGAAAGTTCTTTTTATAAGGACTTTTAGAATTTGGAATGGCATACACCACTACGAATACGAGATTCTAGCTCTACAGCAATTTAAGCAACTTACCATTACACAACCACCTTAATACTTTTAATTAGTCCCATACTTATTTTCTTACCCTGAGTTTTTGTAGACGTAGTTATAGATGTTCTTGTAGATCCTGATGAAGACACTTCCCTTGGGTGGTTGCAAATTATATCTATCTTTCCAACACTATTCATCTCAGCGACATTGAAAACTATGGATTCGACAATAGTCTTATTTAGTTTAATATCAAATCTCTTACAACGAAAATATTTCTCAAGTTTGAGAATCCCTGAAAGAAACGCGTTTGAAAGGATCACTTTCAAAGAAAAGATAGAGAATCATTGAAAGTACTGCTGCCATTATGGCTATGTTTTGTGTGTGTTTGTGAAGCACTGAATTAGTATATTGATGATATTTAATCACAGATTTAGAATCACTTTGTGCGAGAGTGAGTGAGGCAGTGATATGGCCAATTTGTACAGAGGTACCACATAAAACGGAACAAAAATCATACACCCTGTCGGTAAAATTGATCCAGGTACGGCTGTCTTGAACAAATTAATATTCCATAGTTGCGTTAGCAACAGTGAAGAGATGTCTTAAACTACTCGCTACTTTACCTTTGTACTTGCACGATTCCGAATCATCAACCATAGAATTATGAGATAAGATGTTGAGGATTGCTTTCGTTTTAACACCTGGCGTGTGAACTCAAAAGGACTTGTATTGAGAAGTTAGTTTTTTGACTTTAACATAGTAAGGGTCCGATTAGCAACAATTTTCTTTTCGACTAAATGAACCTGTATATTACCTATCATATGATACCAAAAGCCTTATTTTTATCATTAATGGGCATCAAAAAAAGCAAAAAAAAAATTTCCTTAAAATCCCCTTTCCCGTCTCGATTAACGCAACAAAACTTATCGCAAAAATCAAGAGGAAATGCTTCAAACATGCCACAGAAGAATTCTTTATGAAATTAGATATTCCAGGCATGTAGTCCTTGTGTGAAATTCTGTAATCCAGAAGAAATTTGTTGCTTGTGCTTACACAAAGCCTCTTACAAAGGACGAGACAAGTGCCAAACAGCAATTAAAATGCACAACGACAACCGCTGTTTCTGAATTTCCTTTTTAAAAAAAACGTTCTACCCTTATTACCCAAGAAGCTCTGCTTTACAAGGATTCAGTTACGTTGAAATGAAAATTGATATTAGGAAGGATCCACCTGATTAGTCGTCGCTGGTTGATAGGAATTGCTTCACGCATAGCTATGGAACATTTTTCAAAGACAGACAAATGAGTTAAAAAAAACACAAAAGCAAAAAATAAACAATTTTCACTTTTCTTTTCTAATTTGTTTTCTTATTTTTCTATTCTTTGTTATTTTTTTCGAATTTTTTCCCAACATTTATGGCATTAATCGGGGCACTCTACTTCTCTACGCAACAGCTAAAGGAATACGAACTGAGTGAAGTTTTTAATATCGCCGAAGATGATCACAAGTACGAGACCGTAAAGACACAAACACACTTGGAAACCGAACATAATCATGTGGAAATGAATAACGAGCTATCGGCGAGCATCGAACGAGAACGACAAAATGAGGCGACTGCCGTTCCAACATCCGCTACGGAACGCGATCGAATACGTTCCAGATTGCTGGCGAAAATGAATCCAGTGTAAGTAACACGATAACATGTATGTATGTGTATCATTTATGCTTATAAAGTACTTTTATTTGTTGTTTGTATAAAACTAACGATAACAGGGTGCTTAGTCAATAATGAATGTGATGTCCGAATGTGTTCCTTCTTTTAAATTCATTCTTACGTTTAAATCCAGCAACATACGTGCACTGATTGAGTGTGTGCATTCCAGTCCAAGTGAGCGAAGTCAAACCTTTTTGGCGGCTAAGTCATCTAGGTAATCTAACTTAACGTACTAGTTGGCTAATATGGCAAGCTAATAAATAATACAATAATGGAATGAAGTATCTGAAGGCGGTGCTTTATTTATGTCTCCTTCAGCTCGGCCCAATAAACAAATAAATAAGCGCCTAACTTGACTCCCAGGATTGACTCCTACAGACTTATACAGACCAGAGACGGGCTCTGAGCGAAGACTTTGTGTTATGACTATATACAACCAAAATTCAAATATTTTTTGCACAAGGAGCGCCGATTTCTCTCAACACGTCATGAAAACCATTGCTGTTTCAACCTGACCACTTAACCTTTTTTTGGAGATATTTACCTCCGTTTCAGTTAATCATTTTATGTAAATATTTTTCTGGAAAAGCAAATTAAATGTTTCAGCCTTAGAAAAGTTTACTCTCAATACTTCTTATGAAGTTGGTTAATGAGCGTTTCATGTTTCATACTTAACATCGTTGCATGCCCTTCATCACAATTTTACACCAAACACGTTATATGAAGTTGATCAATGTTCTTTTCACGTTTCATGAGCAACATTGTAACATTTTGATACATCGTTACATGAATTTCATCCAAACTTGGCCCTAAAAGTTTACTCCACCGGTCCAAATTTCCATCTGATGTCATCCAGTTTGGCAGCCCTATTTGCGTCGTGGTCTACACCATCTTTCCAGCGTAGGCTCGGCTGGCATATCTGCCGTGTCCCATAAATCCTATCGCAAAAAGCTTTCTGAGCATGAGCTCTCACCCATGACCTTCCACCAGAGCCCAACGAGCTAAATTCTGTTCACGACGTCTCGAAGGAGGACGGCACCGAACGCAACATTGGTAACCGAATAAAGAAGACAAAATCCGCGTTTGGAATTCTCACAAAAATATGGAAAAACAATGCTATTACCCTAAAGACCATCATCATATGTGGCTCTAAAACCGGTGTTCGATCCTGGCCTCCCGCAAAAAATCTCTCCACCGGTTTCGATTTCGAGCTGATGTTATCCAGTTTGGCATCCATAGACACTGGGCGTCCTGGTCTACGTTATACTTCCAGCCTAGGCTTGGCCGGCCTCGCTTGCATGTTCAATAAATCCTACCGAAAATGGCTTTCTCTCATGCGAGCTATGTGTCCTGCCAACCGGAGCCTACCGAACTTAATTGTCTTACCGATATCCACATCGCGGCAACGCTCGTAAATCTCATCATTATAAAGTCCTCGGATTCATCCTTTCTATATACGGGGCCAATAATTCTCCGTACGACTGTTCTCTCGAACGCGGCTAGGAGGTCAGAATGCTTTTTGCTAAGCACACAAGTCTCGTATTCATATGTAAGTACTGGTATGACCATTGTCTTATACACCAACAGCTTAGATGTAATGGTTTTATTCCTGGCATTAAAGAGTCTTGACAGACTTAAGTTTGTTGTTTGTTTGAGTTGTCATTGAGCAACCGTGCGCGTATTTCTGGTTCCGCGCTGTGTCAGTTTATTTGTGATGCTGCATTCTCCCATGGCTTTATAAAGTTCTACTCTGGCTATGCCATCATAGGCGGCTTTAAAGTCCCTAAAAGATGGTGTATTGAGTTTTAAAACTCTAGACATTTTTCCATCACCTGCCTAAGGATCATAAAAATAATAATAATATTTGGCGCGACAGGCCGTTGCTGTCCAAGGCTTAGCTTCTCGCGACCATTTGTGTTGTGCATGTAATATTTTTGGACACAAATGGAAGGAAGATACAATTTAAGGCCGGATCCGAACAGCAAATTGAGAAGCTTTCCGTGACAAGTTATTAGTGAGGTAGGACACAGTGAAAAATAATTTTTGGTGTTAATGGAATTTGAACCACGAACCCCTGCTCAGTAGCCATGCGCTTTTCGACTGAGCCACGGCACCCTATGGAGCATATATGGGATTTAGTCCATTCAGAGAGTTGGAGGTTAAGTTCCTCCGAGCCCCTCTTTTCGCTCGTTGCTATCGCTCTGTTACTACTTTTTGAACCTATGTGTTTAGTCTCCTGCATTTGCCTGATTGCAAGGTCTGACAGTCTTGTACGTTGCACTCGTCTCACACCATATTCGTAGAGATCTTTAGGTCCCGATGGAGATCGGGGTTTCTGAAGTATCAATGTGCAATCACAATACTTATAAAGAAATTATTCTGAAACCGTTGGATGACTGCAATGTTGGTTTGGCTGGCACATCCCCAGAGTTAAGCGCCATAGTTCCACAATGGTTTTAAGACCTGGTTATAAAAAATAGCTTTGTTACAAAATGATAGCTCTTACATCCTGCCTAAATGCCATTCCATTTTTCTCCATTTAATGTCTAATTCCATATTATTTTATTTTAATATGCTCTTTCCAGCGAAGCTTGGCATCAAGGGTCAATCGCTATATTAGCATATGGTATTGTCGTGCCTGATATTGCTATGGGAATAGCTTTATTCGAGAAGTCAATATGTACAGATTAGCTTGAATTACGTTTTATTCGCCATCCTTGAGTCCACCAGACGATTCCATCCGTAGCTGTTTGTAATTTTTCCATCGAGCCTAGTGATGTGTCTGCCACTGCTAAGATTGCCGTGTCGTCGAAAAGGTTTGCAGTCTTTGTGAAGGGTGTTGTTGGTAGATATTTGTTTTAGGGGAGGAATAACAGAGGCCTGAGTACACTTCCTTGAGGAACTCCGGCTTTGTGTCTGCATTAGCTTAGAGTAACAGTTTTCTTGTTTTATACGAAAGAAGCGCGATGTTGAATAAGACTCCATTTGGTCGAAGTAGAGTTCTGGCTGGTACACTTTTAATTTATATAGAAGTTTAAATAATTAAAAAATTAAATTTACGTTTTTCAAAATTCAATTTCGTGACGTAAGTCTGTGGGTATGGTAAGAGATTTATGTAACTAACTCATCATCATCATTTGACAAATCACCCTGTCCAAATGCACCAAAAGTAGTTCTAGAAAACAAACATTCCAATCTGAAAAAATACTCTCGAGGAGGTACACGTACAAACAGAAAAAAAAACCAACCATCACACAGCATCCTACTTCAAGTCCTAGTAACCTGAATACCTAATGGAAAATCGTAAAGGTGATATTACGCGTACGCCTCACGTTGCACTTTGGCGTTTGCGTAAGGGAAGAGCGAGAAGTGTCACAACTGGAGCGTCCTTCGTTTATTGATTTTCTTCTTCTGTGTGTGATAAGTTTTGGTGTTTTATGTCCAACAAACTTTAGGCCGCTGTCCTCTCTACTCTGCATCTACCTCAGAACATCACAAACCCATAAAGTTATCGCAGCTTCGTCATAGTCGTATCTTCAACTACTGCAATTAGCAATAGAAAGCTGAAAGCTAATCTCAAAGTGTGTCTTCAGCGCTTCCCTTTTATACTTCTTATCCTTTTTTTCAAGGGTTCTTTGCTGGTACTCTACTCTAGTATATAGCATCAGCATACCCTACAAGGACAAATTCATTTTATACCGCACTCAGACTTAAAGTCTGCGTTCGGCTTCTGAGAAATACTTTTTATAAAACCTTGTCTCAGATTGCTGTAAATTATTTTCGAAATATGCATTGGAATCGACAATGCCCCTTGCTTTTGAGTTTCGCATCTTGCCTTTTGCTTTCAATGCACCACTATAGTCTCTACTGCGCATTTGTCGCTCTGCACTATCCTCGTCGGATTCGTAGAAATGAATCTTGTTCTGCCGGATCCTTGAAATGGATTTGTTGTTATTAGCTTTTACAGCCTGATGCGCTCTCATGGCATCATTTTTTATGACACGTAGCGCAATTATCATCAGGGAGACTTTTGGGAAATGGAAAAGCGCGCACGTCTTGGAAGTGTGAATTGCTGTAGCTGTCGTATTGAGTTTTAGTGTTTAGTCGCAATTCTTCGTTCTTTCGGTTGGTAGCACGTTTCATTACCTTCGTCCTTTTTGCGCGTTTTTCCTTCAACCGAAATGAAATTGAAATGAAAGTACAATTCTTTGAAAATGGCAAAACTGGCAATAGAAGAGGGGGAAGTGTCGATTGAATTCTTAACCGCAATCTGTACAGGACTATTGGGGCATCGTGCATGAAAGATTTTGAGATTCCGACGGGGAATTTCAATTCCATCGAATAACAGCGTGGAAATTACAGAGTGGCTGGCTCTATTCTTTTTATTGCGTATCTTAAATACACTTGATATTAAGGATCCAATTTCCAGGTACCTGGTTTGGTTGTGTGAGTTTGGATTTGTGTGTTTTTGTATATACATTTACTCTTTTAAAGTAAATGGTTTGCTGATAAGTGGTATACCAAAGTCTTATTAGATTCCTCCTTTAAAGCAGCAGTGCCTTTTTGTGTGGAAGTTTATTTCATGTTGAGCAAGAGAAGGAGATTTCATGTTGCCCCCGCTTTTTCTTCAACTTTTTCACTTTTATGATTTTGAAATTCTGAAAAATACAATTCGCTGTACTGCTAGCTACAGAACTACAGTTCTGCTAAAATAAAAAATCATATCCCTAACCTTTACGAGTGTTAAACCGTATCCGATGATACAGCAAGTTCTGTATTTGTGCGTTGCTGGTCAATCCTGATGCCCTGCATATTTTAAAAACATACAAAAATCCGTTTTAGAGTATCTTTAACATACAGACATGACTGAAATGGTTTTGTTTTGTACCCTATCCTCTGCACGGAACGCTATTCTTCTTATCACAAAATGCAGATTCGTTAGGTGTTCGTTCACTTTCACGCTCATAGAAGCGATCAGTTTCAGGTCATATCTTTGCATGAATATATATGAATGGATATTTTTCATCTGGATACAAAAAGAAAAAAGAAACAAATATTAATGTCCATTGTAACCATTGGATTATGATATTTTCCGCTCCGCAAGATGTTTTCTGGAAATACTTTTTTTAAAGGGCAAGTGCTCCCGATGTATCGGAAAATCCTCTAACCCCGGATAAAGAGAGAAAATTGTACCCAACAACAACTTATGGAAAATACGTCTCCATAACTTCTAGACAATCACAGAGAATGGACCTACATTCAGTGTCTGATCCCATATTAATTCTGCTAAGCAAGCCACAGTGACCTGTGAGAAAGCTGACCAGCTTTCTGATGCTATCCATGTCTATATCAAGGATTTCCTTATAAAAAAGGACCTGATTAATCGTTTGGATTGTCTAAGCCCTGGGGCATTATTCCAGTTGGCTTGACGAAGTTTATTTTCCCCACTTATTAATCATTGCTGTGTTGGCAGCCCAGTTGACACCACAGTAAGGTTCCGGTCCTAAGAACGCAGATTCCGATCCAGCTCTGGCTGATTCATCTGCATATTCGTTGCCTGCAATACCCTGGTGACCAGGGACCCAACCAAGCTTCACCCTGTTATGCCTTGCTAGCGATTGCAGTGCATCGTATTAGCATTTAACTGATTTAGAGTCCATTATGTTGGACGATAACGCTTTCAGTCCTGCCTGACTATATGAAAAGATATAAAGCGTATCGCCGATAATACCCTTACAAAGGTTAATCCTAGCACAGACCTCAATGGCATAGAGTTCCGCCTGAAAAACCGTTGGACTCATACCCATTGGTATCGAGAATTTGGTGTTGGGTCCGAAAACACCAGCTCCAACTGCAGATTCCATCTCCGATCCGTCTGTGTACAGACTTTTAGCGTCCAGTGCTAGAACACTATTAGACCCTATTACACGGTCTAATATTGTTAATTTAAATAGCTTGCCAAAAGAGTACTCCCTGACCATGGTGACGGAGAGAGTACAAAATATGTCATTGATTGATCTTTAACTTATCTTACATAAAATCTGCTGTCGAAACATATGAAAGTCTCCATTTCTCTGGTTGTTAGACTCGTTTTTCCTGGACTGCTAAACTACAACTACAACTACGACTCCCCTAAATGCAGGGAGAGTAAGTCCTGGGGCTGAGATGTCGGGCGTAAAAGTGAAATGGGCACGTCATTAGTACCTCAGACTACATCTTAGGCAGTAGTCGTAGAGAACGGAACGACTGGTTCGATGACGAATGTAAGCGAGCGACTGAACGTAAGAATGATGCGTACAATATCGTAGAACGCGGGCACATGAAGATGAATATAAAGACCTCAGGAGATATAAAAAAATAGTTCATCAGTGAAAGAAAGCAGCCTGGTAGAAGAATTTCGTCCGTGAACTAGAACAGTACAGCGAGCGAGGACCGCACAAGTCGGGGAATTTCTACCAAATATTCTGTGGTATAAAATATACACCGCGTTGCTAATATCGCAAAGACCATGAGGGTAATCTGATAGCCGATCTCAAAGACATCTTAGAGCGATGGGAAGAGCACTTTAATGAGTTGCTAAATGGCCAACTAAGTAAGGAATTGGAGGTCCACTAATCAACGCAACCACACTACGCTGCATAGACGAAGCTAGCAGATCGATGAATCGGCTCAAAAATAATAAGTGCTCCGGGATCAGATGGTATCCCAGCGGAGTTGATTAAATCAGGAGGTCCCGTACTACACCAAGCTTTTTATGAAATAATCGTGCAAGTATAGGAGGAAGAAGCGATGCCAGAAGACTGGTGAAGAGGCACAAACATCACAAGGGAAATATCACAACGTGCGGCAATTATTGTGGTATAACGTTGTTGCGAAAGCGTATTAGATTTTATCCTCTATCCTTCAGGACAGGATAGTTGCCTGCTCTAAAGTCAACATTGGCGCATACCAGCGTGGCTTCATCAAACCAAACACTGATCAGATTTACACCCTTAGGCAGGTGATGGAAAAATGTGTTGAATTTCAAAACTCACTACACCATCTTTTAGACTTTAATGCCGCCTATAAGAGGAAAGCCTTTATAAAGCCTTGAGAGAATTCGGCAATCCAAATTAAACTAACACGACTATGTAGGTTCTATCACTATCAAGTCCATTTAACATCTATAGCGGGTTCCGACAAGGGGAAATCGGGACCGGTGAGAGATTTATTGTGGGAGGCCAGGACTAGAACCCGGTTGTGGAGCCAAATATGATGATGATTAAGTGCAGATGCGCGTAGATCATCAAAGCAAATATTTCGAAAAGCAATTTTGGCTAACAATTTGTCCTTCTCATAAGCTAAAAGCATCCTTCATAACAAATTTGTGCCACAAATGTATTGAATACCATGAAAGTGGTATTTTTAAATACCACAGCAGTATATGATTTGGCTGTTCTTTATTGCGAATTTTGAATTGAAATGAAAAATTGGCTACGAATAGTCATGAGTGCTTGCTCCTGACAGAGTGATAGAGTCAGATTGCAAACATGACTGTAGTGTGGTTCACTACAGTGGTTGTTTTTATTTTTATTAAGGTACAGTGCTGGACGCTTTGTGTAACTGGTGGTCAACAGACATTCTCTTTGTAGCAATATTTTACAATAAAAAATATTTTATATAAACAATGGTCAGCACTCACAGAAATATTCTGTCCTACACGATGGGCAGATTCTTTGAAAGCTCTTCATTTGTAAAGGGTAATATTAAACTGAAAGGCAACGTTGTTCAAATATTTTAATAATCGAACAAACGGAAAATTAATTTATCTCAACGAGCGAATGTGTATCGTAGTTTGAAAAGTTTCATTATAAAAATTGATATACGAGGAAACGACAATAAATTGTTTAAGAGATATTAATAGTAACAGCATTTATTAATCGACTTCGCCCCTCAACTATTGTAAACCATTTTATTATTTTCACAATTTCAGCTTTTCAATTTTGATCCTCTTGTATGTACATTTATGATTTCCTTAATTCCCTCACAGATACAACAATACAGGAATGGCTGTGCCGAAAAATGATAAGAACGCCATCATTCAAAATATCGCCAACAGTTACAATGCAATGCGAAAGCATAAAAAGCATCCGTCGAGGTCATCATCACCGCGTCGTTCGAGACGGCCACGAGATTGTCGCGTCAGCCACTGGTCCGACTGGAGTCCATGCAGCAAAACGTGCGGAATCGGTGAAATGCATCGACACCGGAAAATCATAAGACATGGTAAACGTGGCGGACGACCATGTCCGCCATTGCAGGAGTCAAAATGGTGCGGCTCGGAGAAGGGATGCCATTCGCCTTTAACCTATTTCAATTGGTGAGTCGAGTAGTTGTGCATTATTTTTGGGTAACATAATTCTGTGATGTTGTCATGGAGTGGAACTGCTAGGTTTCTGACAGAATATCGATCTTGATGTTCAGTTTTGATTGACATTACTCAAAACTGTGCGTGTGACCGGCTGACTGTTGATTTTACCGATCCTATTCCTATTTTAGGAACAGACAGAGTACAGAGGCTGTTTTCCAACTCCAGAAAAACTAGAAACACCTGAAAAATTCCCCCTGTGAAGGCGTTGAAGAACACCTCTTTAAAACAATTGTGGGAATACCATGAATGTTGAGATCATTAAATACTCTAGCTACTTGACGGGTACGAAATTATATCAGTGCCATAGAGGTTTCGACTCTTGAATGTGCATGCGCCGGCCACAAGCACAATCTGGTTGCTTGGAGCTAGCTCTGAAATGTGAACATTTTATCTCAGTTTCTGGTCATAGTCAAATTTGAATCATCTGAGGTAGGCATTGCAATCGTTCCTGACTCGTCTGAAGTTGGATCGGTTTTCCGCAGTGGGGTTTATTTTATATAACCGACAGCATACTTACAAATTCGGTTCATGGAAGACTCTTTGCAGCTTAAATCATACCAAGCATTTTCCTAAGGCTTGAAAAATTTTGTCCTGGAAGGGATAAACTGACTCATACCCACGTGGATTATGCTTGTGATCGTATTATAAATGGCATCCACACCACTCAACTTAGTTTGAATTTGGAGTTAAAGATATTGTTTTCATGGTATTACGGATGTTGATTGGAAAGAGAGAGAGATATAAAGAGATAGAAATGAGATAGTAAAGCGAGCTTACCAGCTCGTAGTAGTTTTTTTTTAAACGCGCCACACGCGACACAATTGTTTTAAAAATACTCCCATTAAATTCTGAGTTGTAGAAGCCGAGATATACGAGTTCCTATAAAAAAAAAAAACTATCCACTACTATAGACACACGAGCTAATGTATTCTGCTATGCAAGTGACTACACACACCCGTGTATGTATATTTAGTTGTAATTCAGTTTAAAGACTAATTTATCGTAGAAGCCCAATAGTATGCAACGTTAAATGTAGGTCTTTCATTCATAAGCGGTCAGGTCATTCAGTCAAAAGCAATTTCTGAAATAGACTGAAAAACCACATTTTACTTTGCAAACGTTTAGGCTTAAAAAAAATCAATAGCGATGCATACATAGATGCATAGTATTTTTTCAGTTTTCTCAGTGGTAATAACCCCTAACTAACCAATTCTTTTAAAACAAGTCCCATCAACTTTTGACTGGTATAAGCCGAGATATACGACACGACAAACAAACGTATAATCGTACAACCGTATATCCGTACATCCGTACAAACGTACAAATGTACACACATTAGCTGAAAAATTTTCATGTCCTCTGAATATAAGCTTCGACCTTCGGGCTTGCAATAATCTTATATTGATTGAGTATAAATTCAAAAGTTTAGTAGGAGTGATTGCGCGAATGAATTGGGCTTTATTTTTAAATTCTCTATATTAACTTCGCGTGCCCGTGTGTTTATTTGTCTGATTGTCTCTTTGTCTGTTTGTCTGTTTTTCTGTTTGTATGTTTGTCCGTTTGTCTGTTTGTCTGTTTTTCTGTTAGTATGTTTGTCCGTTTGTCCTTTTGTCTTTTTGTCTGTTTTTCTGTTTGTATGTTTGTCTGTTTTTCTGTTTGTATGTTTGTCTGTTTGTCCGTTTGTCTTTTTGTCCTTTTGTCTGTTTTTCTGTTTGTCTGCTTGTCTGTTTGTCTATTTGTGTGTTTGTTTGTGTGTCAAGGAATCTTGCGATCAATTTGTAACCCACTTCCCAGGGTGGTGAAATTTTGCACACATGTGTATTTCCGGTGACAACAGGTACTAATCAAAATTTGGGCCGAGGGGTGCACATATAATTTTTTTTAAAATAACACCGATTGTCTTCAAATTATATACATATGTGTAAATCCAACTGACGACACTTTTTGTAAACAATTTTGGAGTGATCGGGCCCCGGGGTCTAGAGCCCATATACATTTTTTGAAAAAATTAACCCGATTTTCTTCAAATTTTATATATATTCCTTTTTCCGCTGGGCAAAACTTCTCTTAAAAATTTGGAAGTGATCTGGCCCCAGAGCCCAGAGGGGCTCCCTTATAAATTTTTCTAAAAATAACCCGACTTTTTAAAATTTTGTACACAGGTGTATTCCGATAATGAGACTTTCTGTCAAAATATTTTTCCAAAAAAAGAAATCACCCGATTTTGTTTAAACCTTGCACATTTTGTATCTACGATTAGAGAATTTATACGAAAAATTTTAATTTTTATGGGTTGTTTTTTTTTTCATTGAGTTCTTGTGATTTAAATTTTGAGTGGAATTTTATCTGATTTTTTTTTTTTTTATATAGAGACTTTTTGCCAAGGGAGGACTCCCTGAATGACTTGCGTCACGGCAATAAGTTGGGCTAAGTCCTTTATTAAAATAACTTATATAACTCGTTTTTTATATATCTTTTATTAAGTATTTTGTAAATAGTTGAGATATTGAGTAAAGAATGTATGATTCATGAGCTTTAGTTTCGAGAAATTATAGAAATTAAGAGACAATTAAGCCAGCTCGGTTGTGTGGTGCCAATAACTCAGTTTCGTCCTAACCTCAGTTGCGGTTATGGTTTATGATCACAGGGGTTTTAAAGTGTGCGTGACAGTGTAAATAATTACAATTAAAAATCGTTTTTGCTTTTTTATCGTTGTTTCTAGTATTCATAATAAAATTTCTAATGTCACAATAACATTTTCTTCCACAGGTCAAATACATGAACAGAAACTGAGCGTGCAATATAAATGAACAACAAAAACTGTAACTGTATTTAATTATAAATAAAATAAAAAAACAAACCAAACCAAATTAAAAAATAGGAAATAAATGCAATAGTTTTAGTATCAAAAAAAAAAAAAAAACAGAAGAATTTACTATTTTCGAATATCCGAACGTGAACTTACATACGTACGAAGATACCCCAAATGCAGTCGATATGATATGAAATAAAGTCTATGATGAATTGAATTGAATTAAAACAAAAACAATTTTAACATTAAGGTAGGACTTTTGACAATATAACCCAAAAGAAAAATCAATTTAATTCAAATTCAAATTAACTGACAATTCAATTACGAGTATATATAAATAAAAAAACAACCTCCGTTCGAAACGGCAACTGTTTTTGGGGAAAGACAAAACTGTGGTCCGAAAAAACGGCGTCTATTTTAGACCATAGAATTATAGAAACCAATGAGAGCTTGGAACAACTTTTTTTTTCGTCATTATTCTTTTGTGATGCTTTTGGGCAATTTATATTACTTATGTTAGCAGTACAATGAGACAACTATATATATATATATATGGAATAATTTAAATGAAAAACAATTAGTAGTGCTATGTCATCAGAGTAACAAATAAAAGATAGCAGAAGAATAAAAAAGAAATTTGTATATTGGGGCGGCAAATATGTTCGTTCCAAAAGTTTGGTTCTTTTCTTCGATAGGATTTTTATCAGGTCATCTAATATAAAACGGGGTTTTTGAACTGTATAAGGTATAAAACTCTGACCGAATTGGATGGTCGTATCTGTTATATAGTTTTCAAGTATCCAAAATAGTTAGTAATGCAAAGTATGACGTTCTCTTCTATCCTTCAAGACAGGATCTGACCTATACGCTAAGCTTATATTCCAGTGTGGCTTCAGGTGAGTCATTTCTTTTAATTTTCAGCTTGGCATTCCAACATTATCTACATCAGAATGCAGCAGCTGATATGTAGGTCGTCCCCGTAATCGTGTCTTACATAAATCACTACAAAGATCTTTAACAAAAATTTATTCCCCGTTTATGACAGCTTAGGTCAGAACCTAATCAATTTAATAGTTACGCGTTATTCAATATATAGATATAGAGGCTTAACTTTACATTTAAGTCTCGTCTCTATGGAAGTCGTGGTAGTCAGTACTCAAATATGTACAGAACATGTAATATTCCGTCAAAAATCGACGGCAAAGAGCTCAGAGTGCATTTTGTTGGAAATCTTAGTTTGAGGTCCATATGCACATATGCAAGCACATATACGATAAGCACTGCTCTATATATACACTCTCTATATACAAAAATTATTGCGATTGGCAATGGAAAAATATCGTTATCTTTTAATGCTGAAAGGTATTTGCATCCTTGTAATGCCTAGGCACAGCGTGGGCTTGGAAATATTTGGATTGAAGACAGAATTTGTGGGTGGAATTGAGTTCACACACGAGCACTCACAATCTATAATATTGTGTTCATAAGCTCGCTCGGCTTTCAATAAACTGCAGTAAAAATTTCGTGACTCCCGCCCAATCTCGATTAAGACTTCTTACTCCAAAGTCTGGGATTACTTCTTCCAACGCTAGGTTATAAAATAAGCTGCCCAGTCAATCCACATATCAGATTGCCTTCGGGATGTGTACAGGTTTCATAGAGATTTGGCGATTTCAGTTTGTTTGGGATGCCATTCATAGACTTGAATGAATTTTTAGAACCTGCGGACCGAAATTTTTATGTATATACGCTTGGCCGTACTCGCTGTCGTGTTCCATAAATCCAACCGCAAAGGGCTTTCCGAGCAGGATCCTTTCCGCTCATGCGAGTTAGGTGTCCTGCCCACCGGAGCCTACCGAGCTTTATTCTCTTAACGATGTCGAAATCGCTATAACGTTCGTAGATCTCATCATTATAGAGTCGCCGGAATCATCCTTCCTCAAATACGGGACCAAAAATTCTCTGTAAAAATTTTCCCTCGAAAGCGGCGAGAGGTCAGAATGCTTTTTGTTAAGCACCCAAGTCTCGGGCCTATATGTAAGTACTGGTATGACCATTGTTTTCTACACTAGAAGCTTGGATGTTATGGTTAAGTTTCTGGATTGGAAGAGTGTTGATAGACTATACTAGGCTTTGTTGGTTTTAAGCAACTGTAAGCGTATTTCTGGTTCCATGCTGTTATCGGCTGCTATAGTTGACCCGAGATAGTTAAAGGATTGCACTTCTACAAATTCGTGCTCCACTACTTTAATTGAGGGACCATGTTGGATATTCTACTTGCAGACGCTGTCACCATGTACTTTGTTTTGCTCTCATTAATGTCAGCCTCACACTCAGCCTCAACCTGATCGATCTGGATGAAAGGTACATGTACT
The DNA here is from genome assembly GCA_947095585.1 of Nephrocerus scutellatus. Taxonomy (NCBI): domain Eukaryota; kingdom Metazoa; phylum Arthropoda; class Insecta; order Diptera; family Pipunculidae; genus Nephrocerus; species Nephrocerus scutellatus. The sequence continues at coordinate 6,710,395 of OX352762.1, forward strand.
TACGCTCAGTTCCTAGCTTACATTCGTCATCGACCCAGTCGTTTCGATCTCTACGACTACTGCCTAAGATAGAGTCAGCGGTATCAATGACAGAATTCTCCAGGCGTGTCCATATCTCTTCTACGCCCGACATCCCAGCCCCAGGATTTACTCTTCCTGCATTTAGGATCGCTTGAACGTAGTTCTTTCTGGTCTCTTAGTTCCAAAGGGCAGCCGTTCTGACTCGAAACTGATTCGCAGATTCAGTCTTTCGTGATGATGCAATCCGCGCTCGGAGCACCATACCAACAAGAGAGTGATCCGAGTCGACGCTGGCATATCGGTATGTTCGTACCGTCATCAGGTTCGGGCTGTGGCGGTCTATCAACACATGGTCTATTATGCGAGTCCATCTATCAGGAGATACCCAGGTAGCTTTTTTGCGCGCAAACCTTGTACTCGCAACGACCAAATTATTGCTTGCTGCCATCTCGTTGTCCATTGTCGTTTGTGTTCTCGTGTAAGCTATGGGTGACAATGTACTGCCTGAATACTGGCTCTCTACCTATTTTGGCATTCATATCCACCAGAATGATTTTTACGTCATACTGAGGACAGGCATGGAGTTCCAATTCACTTCCTATCCGAAAGAAACAGTGATTGAAGGATTCTTCGATTTGATTTCTGAGATGGTATCGTTATCAGATGCTATAGCGGATTCTAGTTGCAGTCAAAGCCTCTTACTACCTCAAAAATATATCTGTCTATATTGACCAATAGATCGTCAGTGCTAAGTGTCAGAAATACATTTTTCTTCACCTTTTTATGAAGAATACATGATCTTCCAGTCTGAAAGAATTAATTCCTTATTCCATATTTGCACAATTATCGGCTGCTTATAATGTCCTGGGTCCTGGATGACATCGGTTCGAAATTAAGCTCGGTGGAGAGAATTTTTGAGAGTAGTCAGAACTGAAGCCCAAGCATGATGATGATAGTTTAGCGTCTCCCCGGGAATGCCATCTGTTTTCTTATATATAAGCTGATTTACCACGCTAGGTCGGAAATGTTTTGTATTACCCATCGAATGCAACACCGACAACGAACTTACTTGCCGACTCAATAGTTGCGTGTAACATAAATGTCCCGCAGTTACCATCCCCCTCCCCCTTTAAAAAAAAATATTAAAATTACCAAAATACACTTATACATACATACACACAGGTGATTATTGACAAAACCTATTTTCATAAATAACATTATTATTAATACATAAAAAGCAAAATTATCAGAAGAGAATGAAAAATCTGCTATGTATTGTGTACTATAATAAAATAATATTTAATTGTAAAACGCGTACAAAATTAAGAAACTATTTGAAAATGTTTAACAAAAAATTTGCAATTTATTGCGCTCGAAAAGGTAAAATTTAAAAACAATAAACAATTCCCAATAATTAGTTAACCATTCAGTCAACTGGAAAACTGAAAAGAAAAAAACAAAACAAAATATATAATCAATATTTATTATTATAGATATAATGGTATAAATGTATATTTGTAGATACTTTACCTTAATATTGTGAGAGATACAGAAACCCCAACATTGCTTTTTTAAAATTCGACTCACCAGCCGATAAGAAAGCGTTGCGCAAGTATTGTAGTGTATAGAGAGCGGCCCCAGCCTAACAACATCAACCATCACAACACAACAACATCAAGAGAAAAAGCAGAAAATCGGCAAAGAACATAGTACATAGATACACTATATAAATACATTATATAAATATATACATACACACACAACAAACACATATAAATTTTTGTATAAAGTAAATAAAATAAAATCACAAAAAAAAACGATAATTATTCATACTTTGGTTTTATTTCAACAACTACTCAATAAAATTGGGATATGGGAAATTAATGGCTGACACAGCGACCTGTAAGACCTATTGTATCTTAGTTTATTCTAAGAGACGTACCACCTCCCTTAGGAATGAGAAATTCTAAGGACCTAAGTGGCAGAATTTCTCAACTCCGCAGGCGAGCATATTTCCTTGTGAAAGATGCGTCTCCTTAACGAAAGCAATGCTGGACAATCACAGAGAATGTTCTCGGATGACTCTTCATCTTCCGAGCAGAACCATTCATTCTGTCTCTGAGACCACACCAATTTTGTCAAGGTGATATCGCAAGCCACAATGACGTGTTGGAGAACTCACCATCTCTATTAAGATTAAGGATTTCCTTGTAGGAAAGGGCCTGATTCATTGTTTGGATTGACTTAGCCCCGGGATGCTTTTCCAGTGGGCCAGATGAAATTTGTGTTCCCAACAATTCATAAGTGCTGTGGCGGCAGCCTAGTTGACACCACAAAAGGGTTCATGTCCTATGAACGAAGATTCTGAGCCAGCCCCAGCTAGTTCAACTTCAGATTTCCCTGATGACCAGAGACACAACGGAGTAGACTTTGTTGTTTCTGGCAAGAGATTGTAGTGCATGGTAACAGTTTTTGACTGATATCTGGTCCATTAAATTGGACAACAGCGCTTTAAGTGCTGCCTGGCTATCTGAAAAGATATATACTCTAGAGCCTTTAGTTCCTTTATTAAGGTTAATCCCGGCGCAGTTTTAAATGACATGGAGTTCCGCCTGGAAAACCGAGGGACTTTTTCCCATTGATATCGAGACTTTGGTTCCATCTACGCCCCATCTGTGAACCAGACCAGACCTCTAGCATCCAGTGCCGGAACACCGATGCATCAGTTTGCCCGGTCCAATATTTTTGCCTGAAATTTCCTTCCGAAATATTGCTTCCTGAACATAATGTCGGGGATAGTGTAGAACATGTCTCTTTCAGGAATTGAGTGAAGAAGGTGACCCACATATTCATCTGGTCTTTACCCGTATTCTAGTTACAGCTTAATAGCGCATCTGGCAGCCGGTCTTCCTAATGAAGATTTGCAAGTGCGCATGGCATCAGTTATACCTTGACAGGCTATTTTTTGTAGCTTCTGAAGCTTAGTTGCCGTTGTCTGTTCAAGAACTTTCGGTCACTAAACGATGGTCGCGTACGTGATAATTATCTTACCATCATTGTGTACATCCAATGTATCATTTTAGGATTTAGATCACAAGTTTTGCAGTACAGGCGTCAACTGGCGAACAAGGCTAAGTGGCGCATTCGATGGCGGACTTGATATGAGAATTCCAGTTTAGCCGTTTATCAAGATATTTAACCTCACTGGAATAATATAACGTGGGGCTTTTGATGATGACAGGTCCCAAATCGACCAGTCTTCTTTTCGTTAAAGGCACTAGAACGGTGTTGCAAGGATTGATGTATAGTCCTTCTCTGCGCCACTATTCTAAAACGTGTAGTAAAGCACTTTGCATGACACTAGCGAGAGTCGTGCAGTGCTTACCACTAATAAAAATCGCCAAAACGTCCGCATAACCAATGGCGATGTAGCCTGGTCTGTGAAGATCGACTTGAAAGATTGTCAATGACTAGTGACCATAGAAGGGGAGAAAGCACTCCTCCTTTGGTACATACCTTAACTGCAGTCACAGATACAGACATCTCGACATTTAAGCTTGGCCCTTATCCAATGATTGGTCGAGTCTTCGATAACCCTGCTACTGATTGCCCTTATAATAGAGTCGTAGCCAGTGTTATTGAACACGACCTCAATGTCGGGGAAGGCATATAGGGTCACTTCCTTGTAACTAAAAGTTCATTTTACCTTCTTTACAAGATAGTGAAGGGCACCTTCTGCCTTTCCTGTAAGCAAACTGAAAGGAATGTAACCGCATCTTTAGATTTCTTTCTGTAGAAGCGCTGGAAAGATCCCATCACCACAGGGAGCTTTGAAAGAGCCTACTGCCCATTTAACCTTACCTGGACTGAAGATTTTACCAGACAAACTATTTACCCTACTAGTAATACAGACCCTTTGGTCAGATGCGTTCGGGTACGTCTGTGGTGCACGAGGGTTCTGATTGTATCCTCACGGTCCGACGTGTAGGTGCCATTGGCCTTTTTTAATAAACCTACATAGGTTGTCTGATCCTTAATCAAACTAATTTATGGATTACTGGCATTTTGACAATGTTTACGCAGCATTTCCTCCATGAGGCACGATTGGATTGTCTAAGTTCAGAGTTGTACTATGTTAGTGCGAACCTATATTCGTTAAAACTCTTCGTGCGTTTAGCAGAGTTGAAGAGTTCTTTGACTTTCTTCCTTAGCTTAGCCAGCTGGTCGTTCCACCAGGTAATCTTTCGACTACACAAGCTGGTTTTAAGGACACAGCTGTAATGATAGGAAGAGAGCAACACATCATTAAGTTGATATGCTGCCTCTTCTCAGTCCCCTGTGGATTTAATATTGGGATTCGTACTCTTCTTGCATGGCCTTATAGCTTATACCATTCGTTTCGATTTTCGTTGCTTTCCAGCTCTTTCGCGTTCGCTGTGTGACAAGCATATCTACTTTAGAAAGGACAAGTCTCCGATATAGATTCCAGTTCGTGAACTTTGGATCATATCTAGAAGAAGCATGCTCCAGTTTGCCAGGAATGTCATACCCGATGTTTTGGTTGTCTGACAGCGAGGCTTCGTCGGACACATGACAGTTTTCAACAAAGTTGGAGATTAATGGAGTGGCGAGAGTGAGGTCAAGTACCTCTTCGCGAATCGCATTTATGAAGGTATGTTAGGATCCTTTATTTAGTATATCTACACCCTTTATACATATTCACCCTTTCCATTGAAGTCGCTGCTGCCCCAGTCTTCATGATGTACATTTGCATCGCATCCTATGAGGCTCTGGACCTCTAAGGCCGGAATGTTGTCGTCGTCACCAGGGAAATATGTTGAAGCACACACGATGTTTTGTGTTCCCATCTCGGTGGGAACTTCAATCAGCAGGGCCACAGGGTCTTTCGGTATGAATCCTGAAATAGAAGTGAAATATTAGTGCCGATCAAGCAGGGCGCTTGGCACTGGCTCCCCGCATCTACAGATCAACTTACTTGGCCCGTTTCGTTGCTGGATCAGTAGCCCATCTAATGTCTTCCCAATAGAAGAGCATCTGTATTTCTCCAAGAAGACGCTACATGGATTAGCGATTGTGGATGCGTCAGAATCAGAAGTGGCTGATTCCACGTTTTCAGCTCTGACGCCCTCGCGAGTTACAGATGGGACCCGTATGGCTACGCTGTCAAAACTTATGGTAGGGTTCAGCTGCTCAACAGCAGACCGTGCAGTTGCGGCCAACATGGGGTTGGCCATCGAGAGCTCAACAGCTTCCGTAGATACAGCGGGTTGCTCAACAGTAGGACCCGAGGTTGATGCGCTTTGAGATAACTCTTCTAAACAACTAGGACCGTAGTATCAACATCTGTTGCTTCTATAGTAATGCTTTTGAATGTTATACCATGGCGCTTTCGAAGCTTCAGAAGCCCGCCCTTAGGTTAGGTTGAGCGGGCAGCACAAAATATGAGGCTGCACATAAATGAGAGAAAAACAAAGAACATGGTGGCAACGTCTGCGAGTATAAGATCCAACATGGTCAGCTAAAATAGTGGAGCGCAAATTTAAAGTAGTGCAATCCTTTAACTATCTAGGGTCAACTGTAGCAGCCGATAATAGCATGGAACCAGAAATACGCGCATGGTTGCTCAAAGCCAACAAAGCCTACTTTAGTCTGTCAAGTCTCTTTAAATCCATGAATTTAACCATATCATCCAAGCTGTTGGTGTATAAGAAATGGTCATACCGGTACTTACATATGGATCTGAGACTTGGGTGCTTAGAAAAAAGCATTCTGAACTCTTAGCTGCGTTCTTACAGAGAATTGTTGGTCCCGTATATGAGAAAGGATTCCGGAGACTCTATATTGATAACATCTACGACCGTTACCGCGATGTCGACATCATGAAGAGAACTAAGCTCGGTAGGCTCCGGTGGGCGGGACACCCAGCTCGCATGAGCGAAGAGGATCCTGTTCGGAAAGTCCTTTGTGAAAGGATTTATGGAATACGACAGCGAGGCCGACCAAGCCAACGCTGGAAGGATGGTGTAGACCAGGACGCCCAGAGTTAAGGGATGCCAACCTGGATGACATCGGCTCGAAATCGAGACCGGTGGAGAGATTTTTTGCGGGAGGCCAGGACCGAACATCGGTGGTAGCGCCAAGTATGATGTTGATGATAATTGATCAGCGTTTATACATATATAGATATCATAAGTTATACCGAAATAGTTATTATGTAAGAAACAGAAAAGAGAAAAGAACCGAGAAATCGAAAGTAAATAAACAAAACCTGATTAAACTTACAAAAGAAAAAATCACTTTTAACTTGTAACGAGGAAGAAGAAGAGAAACGAACCTTGGCTGACCAGCGAGCGTCACTCAAGCGAAAGTACGTTACAGTGCGGTACGAGGATGGGGATAACAGCTCGCCTTTTTCGGGTATATGCTGTTTTCCAACTTCTCGGGATGAGTCCACGAGAATAGGATAGGTGAAGAAGGTTACGTTATGGTAATGCCAGCTTGGAAGAACAACTCTTCAAAACTAATGGGGAAATATCATCTGGCCCAGCGGTTTTGTGCGTGCAGAGATTTTTAAAAACTCTAGCAACTGAACGAGTACGAATAAAGATGATCTGTTCCATAGAATGTTAGAATACTCAGAGGTGCAGGCGGCAGCAATGCACAATCTGGAAGCATGGAGCAAGCTGCAAAATGCACAGCAAACAGATTGGCCCTGTCCTTTAAGCTGACAACTGGAATGTCATTATAAATGAGCGTTGGAATTGGCATCGAAGCTGTATTTTTGATTCTTTTTACGAATGCCCAAAAATTTTTACTACCGTTGGGACATTGCAGTATTTTTTTGCCTCAATATTTGGTTGTAGGCGAATTTTACCCGCCGAAGGTGGGCATTGCAATTATTCCTGGCTCGTTCGGTTTTCCTCAGTAGGGTTTTCTTTGTAAAACCGAAAGCATAACTCTCTAATCCTAGAAGCCCCTTTACAGCTCGAGTCATACCATCCATATTCCTATTGTTTAACAGACTTATTCCATACCAATAAGGATGATGTTTGTGATTGCATCAGCGGCGGCAAACACGTTGCTATCGCGAAACAGAAACAATAGTGACCAATTAATACTCCCAATTGAAATCTTAAAAAGGGATATAAAAGAGGAAAAATGAGGCTATAGCTACAACTTAATGAAGAACAAAAAATTTGCCAGATCGCCACAATTTTTGCCCGTATATAGTAAACGATTTTACCTAATTAGTAAAAAAAAACTTAATCTCCCGTTTTCACCCAACTAAGCTTTTTTAAGTTAACCGAAACCAGCGAAAAAATGTCGAATTTTGACATTTTTTCCTCTCGAGTGCCACCACATAGGATCCTAGCCCAGTAGTTATGAATTTACAACAGACTTTTCCAATGAGGCATTAAATCGAGGTTAAAGCTGAATTTTGCCAGCAGCGAACCCGTCTCAAAATTTTATAACTTCTACTTTTTTACCGTTTTTATGATTCTAGCGGAACTAGAGACACTCACTTTTTTATTGAGTTTTGATTCAATGACTTCACATTTCTCTTCGAAGAAACAATGTTGATAAGTCTTCTTAAGAGGGGTTCACTCGTATCTGTGTTAGACTTATGAAAGCTTCTTTGCTAAACGAAACATGATTGCAAATCCAAAATCAGAATCAGGCGAAAGACAAATAAGGGGATCACGAAACACGTTAGTGGGTTTAGAAAACGGTGGCGCGCAGCCCTTTTTGTAAGCCTGTGGGTATATCCTAACAAACATCAATTTTAAGAATTAAATGTTTTGTAATATTTGTGTAATAAAAATCTTTTTTTTTTTGTAATTTTATTAACTTCAGCTCATTTTGTTCAAAATTGTAATGTGCAAATTTAAATAATTAGGTAAAGTAGCCTGTGAAGGGTTAATTTTGAATATACTCGTATAATGAAATTTTGATAAGCTGGTTACTGTACTGCAGCGCACGTCAATTCCTTCTGTCCTTGTTGGATGTTTTAAAAAAATGGTTTTGAAACCTTGAACAGGAAGAAAGGTGCTTCAGTGCAATATCTCATCTTAATGGCACCATTTTTATCAACAACTTTTACTTTACTGATTGCATTGTATTGTCCTTGGAGAAATGGATCTGGCCAGTCAAAATCCATTTTCAATGTTACGTTATTTATGGTATAGATGTGCTTAAAAATTAAAAAATGTATTTTTAAATATTATATTGATTAGTATCGCTGTCATCTATATATTCACCCCCTTTGGTGGTGGACAAATTATTTCATTCTTTGGGATATGTTTTGTAAACGGATACCAAAAGTCAGTTGGACTGAAGAACGCTGAACACGTATCGAATCTTCTTACGCTGAAAACTGTATCTGCCCATTGTCCTCTTTCCATTTTCATAGGATCCATTTCAAGCTAATTGATTATTCGCAAAAAAAATTAATTAAACAACAAAAGACGGAGGCTAAAATTTCTTACAACAAGTTTGTCTGTTTTGTCCACATCAGCCACAAATTCAATTGTTCCATCAATTTTGATCTCGTCATCACTGATGTATTCAAAATTAAGATTTGTAAGATTAACGATCTTTGTTAAAAAGTTATCAGGATCATTTTTGCACGGTAACAGAATCTCTTCACGATCAAAGACTATGTCGTACTTGTGGCACTGGAATTTGTTTTGGTTACTAAATAAAATTTAAAATTTAACTTAAATGAGATCGCACTTACATTTGCAGTGAAAGGATATAAAAGTAGAAGTGCATAAAATGCAGTAACAAATAGCGTGGAGCACATCGTGAAAACGTTGGAACTTCACTAAATTGAATTGGCCCTACAGTGTTACCTTTTATAGTCGGATTTTGCACGCGATCGCGATCAAAAGTATGCCAGCGATAAAATATCACTGCAATTATTATTTGTAATTACAAAGTAAAGATTATTCTATGCAGCCAGCGTCCAAAACTAATAAATAATCTGTGTCCAGGAAGTTTACACCGCGATGCATCTCATTGTGCTTGTACTACAAGTAGTTTAACTTTCATTTGACCTTTAATGTGTGGCGGATACAGTTGAAAAATTTTCTGGCCCATTTCTGCTCACTTCCAAAAAGTAGCTACGACTTTTTCTTGTGTTGTTGACAGCCAAAATCTTCTTCCTCCCACTCGACATACGTAAAAGTGGCAGACAAGAAATTATTGATGAAATTAAAAAAGAGTATTGGTGTAAGAAGTAGAGCCCTGTGGTACACCGGCATTTATTAAGCACATTTTAAACTTGAAACTGTCAAACCAGCACCAAGCGGTGTATGAGCTTATTCTAAATGAAAATCTATTTTTCTATTTGCAGAATAAAAATCTATCAGTTAGCAGTATTGAATTTTCTCTGAGTGTACAGATGACCTCCACGTCACTTTTCATTAAAATTATAGATGAAACCGATTACCAATTATTGTGACACCAACATTGTATATATTTTTAAAATGTGTTGTCACGCCACTGTTTCGGTGTGACATCGTTTGTCGATAAATCTTATCATTAATGTTGTTTGCTTGTTACACCTTTCTAATTTCGTGGGCAACTACTATAATAATAATTACTCTTGACGCTGATCACTATTGAAGTTGTATTGGTTGTGCCAACTCGCGTTAATACGCGCTCATGTAAATATAAAGTTTTCCAAAAAGAGGCGTCATTTTAAATTACATGAAAAATGAATTATCTTCTGAGAAACTGATCATATTTTTTAATTTCTATATAAAGGAGAAGCTCTACAATGATATCTTTTCAGAAAATTGTTCATCACATTTTTGAACATTTCTGGGGTTAATCGAAAAATTTCTGCTCTTATGTTTTCTTTTTGCTGTTCAATTTTTCTGTTAATGTAAAACATACTATTTGGGGCATGCATGTGGCCGCAACTATCTCTGACTGGTGAAGGTGCTATCAAAACGTGGTGGCCGCTGGTAATTCTCCTCCAATACAGGAAAAGCGAAATGATCGGGCTTAGTCCATTCAAAGTAATGAGGGGTTTCTAGTCAGCAAAAGAATGAGAATGAGATAAAAAAAAAAAGAATTCTTGAATCAATGGAACGGAAGTTCCATGCCTGTCCTCAGTATTATGTAAAAATCATTGTGGGTGATATGAATGCCAAAATAGGTAGTGTGCCAGTATACCTTACACGAGAAGTCTATTTAAAATGGACAACGAGTCATAGAGATGGCAGCAAACAATAATTTGGTCGTTGCGAGTACAAAGTTTGCGCGTAAAAATATCTACAAAGCCACCTATGTATCTCCTGATGGAGCCAATCGCAACCAGATAGACGACGTGTTGATATACCACCGCCACAACCGGAACCTGCTGACGGTACGAACGTACCGATGTGCCAACGTTGAATTCGATTACTATCTTGTTGGTATAGTGCTCCGAGCGCGGATTGCATCATCAATAAAGACAGCATCCGCGAATCAGATTCGAGTCAGCATGGCAACATTCGAGGGTAAGTTCTGGGGCTGAAATGCCGGGCGTAGAAGAGCAATGGACACGCCTTAAGAATATTGTCATTAGTACTGCTCACTCCATCTTTGACTGGCTAAGTCGTAGAGATTGGAACGACTGGTTCGATGACGAATGTAAGCTAGCGACTGAATGTTGCATACCGAGCAATGCAACAATCTCATAGAACGCGGGCACGCGAAGATGAATATAAAAAGCTCATAATGACCGAAGACCACACTATGCTGCCGCCACCAAGCATAGAAGAAGTTAGCAGAGCGATAAATCGGCTCAAAAATAATAAGGCCCCGGGATCTGATGGTATCCCAGCGGTGCTTTTTCAAACAGGCCACGGAATACACCAAGCAATTCATGAACTAATAGTGCAAGTATGGGACTAAGAAGCGATGCCAGAAGACTGGCGAAGAAGCATCCTGTGCCCCATACATTAGAAAGGAGATATCACAACCTGCAATAATTATCGTGGTATAACGTCGTTGAGTACCGCGTATAAGATTTTCTCCTCTATTCTTCAAGACAGGATAGCCCCATACGCTAAAGTCATCATAAGTCCATACCAGTGTGGCGTCATCGCAGGCAAATCAACAACTGTTCAGATTCACACCCCTAGACAGTTGATGGAAAAATGTCTGTAGTTTAGCAAATCAGTACACCATCCTTTTATAGACTTTGAAACCTACAATATTCGGCATCCCAAATAAACTCACAAGACTATGTAGGTTGACCATGACCAAAGTTATAAGCCAAGTAAAAATATTCGGATCAATATCAACCTCATTCAATATTTATAAACGGCTCCGATAAGGGAATGGACTGGCCTGCGTCCTCTTCAACCTGGCGTTGGAGAAAGTGATCCGAGACTCTGACGTAACGGCGAGAGGAACAATCCTCTCTAGGTCCATTCATATACTGGCAGAAACAGACGATATTGACATTGTTGGTAGAAACCGAAGAGCTGTACAGGAAGCTTTCATCCAGATCGAGCAGACGGCACGAAATCTGGGGCTGCACATTTACGAGAGCAAGACAAATTACTTTGTAGCCACGTCTGCGAGCAGAAGATCCAACGTTGGCCCCTTAGTTAAAATAGTGGGGCTCAAGTTTAAAGAACTGCAATCCTTTAACTATGTCGGGTCAACTGTAGCAGCCGATTTTAAACTTGAAACTGTCAAACCAGCACCAAGCGGTGTATGAGCTTATTCTAAATGAAAATCTATTTTTCTATTTGCAGAATAAAAATCTATCAGTTAGCAGTATTGAATTTTCTCTGAGTGTACAGATGAACTCCACGTCACTTTTCATTAAAATTACAGATGAAACTGATTACCAATTATTGTGACACCAACATTGTATATATTTTTAAAATGTGTTGTCACGCCACTGTTTCGGTGTGACATCGTTCGGCGATAAATCTTATCATTAATGTTGTTTGCTTGTTACACCTTTCTAATTTCATGTTCAACCATAATAATAATTACTCTTGACGCTGATCACTATTGAAGTTGTATTGGTTTTGCCAATTCGCTCATGTAAATGTAAGGTTTTCCAAAAAGATCCATCATTTTAAATTACCAGTACATGAAAAACGAATTATCTTCTGAGAAACTGATCATCTCTTTAATTTCAATATAAAGAACAAACTCTACAATGATATGTAGAATACGATATTTGATTATTAAAAATTGTCATTCTTTTAAGGAAATGGTTCATCAAATTTTTGCACATTTCTGGGCTTATGCCACAAATGTCTGTCTGCTCTTGTGTTGTCTTTTTGCTGCTAAATTGTTGCTGTTAATGTAAAACACAATCATTGATGGGGCACTCATTTAATTACGTCAAAAGTCAGAAATTTCTACTCAGCTATTTTAGGAAGTGGTCTGGAAGACTTATCTACCCGGAAACCTACTTATTGGCCAGCGGAGTGTGAAAAAAATAACTACATTTATTGACTTTAAACAAATTAAACCAATTTAAAATTGAGCCATCTTACGACCCATTTTCGGATCACTACCCTTGCATAGTCACTACCCTGACTGATTCAAATCAAAAAATAACCTATAATAGCACTACTATCAGGCATACCAACTGGCTATCCTTTAGAAAGTACTTTAGCTCTCACATTAATATTGTTACGAAATTTAGGCCCTTGAGTTCGTAATGGATTTTGCAAACAAAACACACCACCAGTTTATCGACATCTATAGATATAAAAATGAAATGCTGTTCGTTGGTAGCCGCATCAATTCAGAACGGCTGGACCGATTTGGCTCATTTTTATTTTATAATGTTCGCCATAGTCCGGGTAAGGTTTGGGCGGAAAACAACAACAACAAATTAGAAAAATTGCCCGAAAAATTGGAAAATTCGTCTACTGCGACAAGTCTTTCATTTTTCACAGATTATTGTGTAAATGAGATAGAGTATGGTCGTCAAGTGGATGTGGTTTATACAGACTTTGCTAGGGCTTTCGACCGGGTGCAGCATAGCATTTTGATTGCTAAACTAGAAAAATTAGGATTCCATTCTTCAATATTAAAATGACTTTCTAGCTACTTATTGGGCAGAAACCAAGGAATAGAAATAGGTGAGGTAACTTCCGACCTTATATTTAATTCCTCTGGCGTTCCGCAGGGTAGTCATTTGGGGCCTCTTCTGTTTATTTTGTTTATAAATGATATGCCACTTTATGTTGAAAATACAAAATGCCTGCTATATGCGGATGATGTTAAACCGTTCTTTTCAATCAAACGCGAAACTGATTGTTTACTACTTTAGAAGGACATTGATAATATTAAAAGATGGTGTAACATTAACAAGCTCTATTTTCAATATTAATAAATGCAGTGTTTTTTTTATTTTCAAGAAAAGCGCAAATTATAAAATTTGTCAAATTATTACTTTGAAAAAGTAAAGTTGAAAAGAGTTTTTCAAAATTGTGATCTTGGTGTTTTTTTTTTACTCTCAGTTAACACATCATCTTCACTACGATTTTGTTATTTTTAGGTTTTGTAAAGCGGAGCTCTAAAGATTTTGTTGACCCATATACACTGAAGTCGCATTATATGTCTCTCTTGTACGCTCGGTCTTGGAATACTGCTGTACCGTCTGGTTTCCTTATTACGCAATCTTAGTCGTTTTTTCGTTCGTAAATTGAATTGGCCGGGTGAGCTGCCTCCATTTAACTCGAGATTACTTCTTATCGATTTAACGCCTCTTAATTTGAGTAGAAATTATTATTACATTATGTTCATTAGGGACTTACTTAATAATGAACACGGTGGACTGTCCTGAGCTTTTGAGTTTAATTCCGTTTCATGCAACAAATAGGCAGCTTAGAGTTAGTAACCTATTGCATTTAAGAAATCATAGAACCAATTATGGAATTAATGGTCCAATTGCTCATGCTTGCTCTATATTTAATAAATATTGTAATCATTTAGATATGTTCCATATATCTTAAGTTTGTTAAAATCATTAGTCATAAGTAATATATTTATTTTTATTTTTTATTAATTTATTACTTTGTTCATAAATCTTGTAAAGAATTTTTGTATAAATTCGCGACAATAACTCACGATGGATTTGCGTAATTCTTTTCTTGTTTTGTTCGTTATTGGAAAGAGCGATGATGGAATGACTAAAGGGAAAATCACAGAAAAGTCGAAAAGGTCGGACAAACAGCAATCATCATAATTTTTTTTTATGCACATAACTGACGATATGACGATCGACATATTGGGTTGATTCTTCTTTTGTTTTGTTCGTTGCGCTTCCGGTTAAGTTTTTAGCAAAAGAAAACTCGGGAAAATTACAAAAGAGTGTAGGAAAATTTGGAAAACGATAAATTGGATATTTTTTGAGGAAATAACTCAATTGAATGCTGGCGGTAGAATGAAAAATCTGGAAAAACGCATTCTAGCCTAAATTAAAATAAAATTAAATTTATTTTTGTGTTTTGTGTGGATTCCTGATCTGGACAACAAAGGTCGTTATTTCATTTTTATTTCAATAGATTCCAATAGTTGGCGCTATGTGCGCAAATGACATTTGACAGCTGATCCACGGTGCACGGTCTTATTGTGCGATCTGTCAACGTATCCCAATGATTCCGACCGACATGCCATTAGACTTTAAGCACCTGGAGTTTCGGTTGCGGTTTGCATTCGTTATTACAATAAACAAAAAACAGGGGCAATCATCGAGTGCACACGTTCTTCATGTGTTCGATATCCAATGTTACGCCTTTCTTCGCCAGTTAATCCGCTTTCTCGTTTCTGTCAATGTTGCTGTGCCTCGGCTTTGGCTTACTGAAGCCAATTCAACTTGGCACTGCCTGATAAGTTTTGAATTGTTGCTAGTCGCAATAATGGCTCTGATTGTGGATGGGCTGTCCACGCATATGCAAACCCTACCAATTATAGCGGTACTGTTAGTAAGTGCCCTGCATGCCTCCCAAATCGCCAGGATATCCGCCTGAAAGGTGCTAGCAGAGTCAGGAAGCTTGTAGGACATTGAAGGATTAAGTTTTTCTGAGAAGACTCCAGCGTCGACTCCATTACTCATCTTGGAACCGCCGTTGGATAGAGTGACGTCAAAGAGCCCAAAAACTCCTTCGTTCTTCCAAATTTCTCTAGTAGTCAGGAATGCAGTAGTCAGTTGAGAATGGTGTCATATCCTTTGGTAGCAAGTGCAGTAAATTGCAATGCCCGTAAAAATTGCCAACAAACCACCCAGATTCTCTGATACGGACAGCGCTGCACATCGCAATGTATTTAATAAATCCAGGTTCCAGCCTGCCAAACTCTCGCGTGGCTTCTCTCTCTTCCCTAATTCATAGGTTATAATAACCTAATTATTTATTTATTTATTTAATCACCTCTTTATAGTATGTTTATTTAATTATCTTATATTTATTTAATTAATTTTATTTAACTATATTATAATTGATATATTTTGGAGTTCCGGGTGTCGACACACGGGTCTGCCAGGTTGCTCGGGGATAAATTCCACCGGTCATCCAGAGGGGGACCTTGTCGAACCTCGGAAACTCTAGGCAAAACCTCGGGGGTCGAGAGGGCGTTGACTGAGGTCTTCGCCAACTTGCACACCTGGGGCTGCTGGTCACATCGGCGCGAAAATCGACCGATGTCGTAGGGAGGCACTCAGGACTCCTTCCACAAATGATATGCCGGGCAGCTCGAGAAGTATTTACTTATTTATGTCGGGGTGTAATAGGTGTAAAATTGTATTGAGAGTATCGGTAGGACAACCCCTTAGTGCACCAGTTATCTCAACTGTTGCTGATCTTTGTAATCTACCAAGTTAAGTGACGTTTTATTTTTGTTAATAGCCGGCCATCAGACTAGCGCACCATACGTAAGAATGGGTCGTATAACCGCTGTGTACAGCGAAAGTGCCATCCTCGGCTGCATGCCCCGTTTCTTACCGATACGATAGCATAACCAGACTATATAAGTGAATTGGGCATCCAAAATTAACTGGCACGACTATGTATTTTGGCCACAACCAATTTTATAAGCCGGTTAAAACTACCCAGATAAAAATCTATAACAGGCTTAGATTAGCCTGCTTCCTCTTCAATCTTCCTTTTGAGAAAGTGATTCGAGACCCTAATAAAACGACAAGAGGAACAATCACCTATAAGTCCATCAAGATACTGACATACGCAGAAGATATTGACATTGTTGGTAGAAACGCAAGATCTGCAGAAGAAGCCTTCATCAAGATCTGGAAGGTGCCCGGACAACTGGGGCACATATATGGGGACAAGACAAAGTACCTGGTTGCCACGTCTGCGAGCTGGAGACCCAATAATTCTATTACGGAAGTGGGAGACTGATTTCGTTGATTGTAATCCTTTAACTCTCTCTGGTCAATTATTGTAGCTGCCAATAGCTCAATCGAACCAGAAATACCCGCACAGTTGCTTTAAGCCAACAATGTCTACTAGAGCGTGTTGCAGCGAACAGTAGCTTCAATTGCTTAAAACAAACTGTCTTTCAAGACTCTTCTAATCCTGGACTTTATACATGACATTCAGGCTTTTGTTTTTTAAAACAATGGTTATTCTAGTACTTACGTTTTGATCGGAGATTTGGGTGCTTAGCTAAAAGCTTTCTGGCCTCTAGGCCGCATTCGAGAGGAAAGTCTTCTTGAACCCATAGGGAAACACGATTCCGAATATCTATAATGAGGACGCTCTCATGAGCGAAGAGGATTCGGTTGGGAAATTACTTTGCGGAAGAATTTTTTTAAAACAACAGCCTTTCAAGCTAAAGACCACACTGAAAGGATGGCTTCGACTAGGACCAGACTAGAGTTTCGGGATACCAAATCGGTATAGATCGGCTCATAATCGGGACCGGTAGCAAAATTGGTTTTTTGGAGGCCTGAACGGCACCCCGATTTTACAGGCCACATATGATGATGGAAGCATTAAAATTTTGTAGAAAAGAGACCTTGAAAAAAAGTTACTCAAGCAGTTGATTCTCTTGATCCCATTTTCAATATGGCTTCTATAGACTGTATTAGTGTCAACATAATTTACCCAACACAGTTTATTCCTCTCCGTAAGAAGAAATTACTACTTATGCGGACATACTCGTTCTTTTTCTTCTTCCAGTAGCTTGTGCATGAGCAGGTTTGCAACCTCAAATTAAGTTGGAAAATTCGCATATAGCAAAAAGCCTACGCCAACACCAGCTTCGAATAAAATAAAAATGTCATAGCATTTCAGCGTATTCTTGTCTGCAATACTAAAAAGTTGGAAATTAAAGTTTTAGGCGCTTGTCTAAATGGGCGCTTATTTCTATAAAATGATGATGACCACAAAATAGGCTGAAGAAGAGTTCTGTGCGGAAAATGGTTAATCGTTTACCATCATCTTCGGTTGTGATGTTGATTGAGGTATTAATTAATCGTCCTTGTTGTTGGTTGTTGTATGGTTGTTGTCATTATTGTTGTTATTATTGTTGTTGTTATTTCTGTGGTTTTCTGTTTTTGTTGTTGATTCAGGGACATTTTCCCTCCAAACTACTTTTGCTGTATGCCAATGGCAAAGTTTACTGCCTTCTTTTACTCTTATCCTTAACCTGTGCATGCTTTGTGTGCCGTCACGTACAACCCTCGAGCATATACGCATACTCAATTCCAGATATAGCAAAAAAAAAAAAACTACAAATTACATATTAACCCACAAAACCAACCAAGATTTATGCTAGCTCATGCAGCTTGCAGATAAAATCAGATGATCAAGGTTGAGGATGGTTCTTAATTAAATTGGATGTTCTCTTGGCTCGTTGCAAATATTATTCTCTATAAATAAAAGGCTCAATTAGTTTTCTTATCGTATGAAGTGTGCACGTTTTTCTTGTTATGTATTGAAGGTGCTCTGGATATAAGAGCTGTAGTACGAAAAACGTTGTCCTCAGAAAGGGGGAAAAATACACAGGAATTTTTAGAATAAGCTTCAAGGTATTTTGCAAGTAACGAAATCGGTAGACGCCGCACCTAAAGTAGGACAACTGAAAGTCACTTGCGATACTTGTGATTAAGATTGACATTTCGAACCAGTCAATCTGGACGATGACAGCCACCTAACCAACATAAAGTGAGGATCGCAATATCTAAACTTAAGAGTAACAAAACTCCGGCGGTATACCGACCGAGATTTTAAAATTTCAGGAAGTGACTTGGATGTTAGGAATGCCTGAAGCATAATTGACTGTAACATTTATCCACATAACATAAGGAGAAGCATAATAAGTGTTTAAGTTATTGTGGGTGCGGGATTGGAGACAGACAACCATTCACTAATGTTAGATATCAGATTAATGAAGCCACCTAGACAAAAATATAAAGTCTTTGAAACCATCAAGCTAAGCGAACTATAAAAAGAGTATAAAAGGCGGGTGTATACATCGAAAGAGTGTAAAAAAGACTTCAAGAGAATTCTGGGGACGAAGACCTAGACGATACATGGAGAAGAATGAAGGAACCCGTAATAAAGTAGCTGAGGAAGTATGCGGAAAGACAAAAACTACACAAGAAAATAGAAGATAGCCTGGTGGACAAACGACATAGGGCAGAAAGTGAAAGAAAAGAAGGTGGCATGGAAGAAATACATATGAGCTCGTTCAACGACTCACAGGATATCCTTTGTGGAAAAGAGGAATCAAGTAATAGAAGCAGTTAAGGAAGCAAAGATAATATCCTGGGGAGAGTTTGGAAACTCTCTTTGTTACCAACATTGGATCTTTTGCTCGTAGACGTGGCCACCATGTAAAGGGTGTTTTTTTGGGAGGTTTGTTTTTCCGATAGATGTCGTTTTATTTTATGACAGTTGTTTTGACAGCTCAAAGTGGCATTTCTACTCAGTATTGTTTGGCAAATCATTATGAAAAAAAAAAAAAAAAAAAAAAAAAAAAAAAATGACATTTGTGAAAAATAGTCGTGGTAGCCATATGCCAGAAATTGTGTTTAAATGTTAAATGCCAAAAAATTATCTACCAAATAAAAAAAAATTTTGGTCATTTCATAATTTTATATGTGTTTTATTCAAAAAAAAAATCGGCAACCTCTTAAAAAAACACGTTATATCTAACGGGTTTTTTTTTAAGAGGTTGCCGATTTTTTTTTTGAATAAAACACATATAAAATTATGAAATGACCAAAATTTTTTTTTATTTGGTAGATAATTTTTTGGCATTTAACATTTAAACACAATTTCTGGCATATGGCTACCACGACTATTTTTCACAAATGTCATTTTTTTTTTTTTTTTTTTTTTTTTTTTTTTTTTTTCATAATGATTTGCCAAACAATACTGAGTAGAAATGCCACTTTGAGCTGTCAAAACAACTGTCATAAAATAAAACGACATCTATCGGAAAAACAAACCTCCTAAAAAAACACCCGTTACTTTGTTTTGCTCTCAATTATGTGTAGCCCCGGATTTTTTGCCGCCCGCTAGATCTGTATGATAGCTTCCTGCCTACCATTGTTAAATAAACACAAACAGGTACTAGATATGAGAACAAAGATGAATACCCTGAAGAACTTGGGAAAATCGCATACAGGATATTGGAACTATGATATTGGATCCATAAGAAAGGAGACCCACTAAACCTCCTCTCCTTCTATAGAGGAATTAGTTTCCTTAGTATTGGCTATAAGATCCAATCTTCCGTATTGTGTGAACGACTCAAGACGGCACTGAGCTTTGGACACGTTAAACTATACTCAATTGTGATATCCCCACTTTCGTATGTTATCGTGCTTAATAAACGCTGTTGTTCAAGTTCCACTTGCGCGTCACTGGTGCAGAAATATGAGACACCGGGACTTCTGTCTTCAGCGGAACAATGATTTGGATTTGAAGTAGCGGACATCAAATCAATAAAACAAAACAGAAAGAATGTAGAACCAAAAACAGAGCCTTGGGGAACACCAGCGTATATATGGTAAGCATTTGATTTGAAACCGTCCAATGAGACCGGAAATTAACTTTCAGAAAGGTTAGTTACGAACTAAGCAGGCTATGATCAATTCCATAAACATTCATTTTCGACAAAAGACTTTGATGGCAGACCTTGGAAATATCGAGTGCAGCAACTTTGCTTTCACCAAATTTAAGAAATGGACTCATTCGACTTTTCGGTGAGATATGCCATCAGATCGCTTCCTGTAGAACTTTGCCATCAAAACCAGTAATGCCACACAGCGAATTGTCTATTTATAGCAACCTGATTGAGACCTTGAGACCTTGATTGCCATAAAAGATGTAGGCAAGGTCAACAGCATATTTGAGCGACATATAAGTCACAATTGTCTTCAAATCTATGCAACGGTTGGCATACTCTGACGACATCGATATCCTTGAGAGTTCTATTTTCCAGAATTGAGGCATAAGCGGCCATATTTGGCGGTTGGGGATGGCTTGCTGTCAATATATAGGGACAACCAAAATTGTCATATTGACCAGAACATCACAATTGATGATGGTAAATAATCGATGATAACTTCTAGGTTGAAAGATCTAACTAGCAACCGCTTTAATATTTGTTAACGACATTAGCCCAAGTTAAGAAGGCAATTAGTAGAAGAAAGAGTGTAGTAAAGCACTCTCTCATAAAGTCATATGTTCAAGTTAGGACTTATAGTGGATCCATTGCCTGGAGGAAGAAGAAACAACTACACAATTCCCATCTGGCTGTCCTGCTTACTTCAGGCAACGGAAGAACGTTTTTAGAAGGGATATATTCGTAATAACGATCGAGGAACTTCGGTCGTTGAATCCAGAACAATCTTATAGTAACGAAGAGATTTGAATAGTGAACTTACTGGGAACGAGTACAATGGACCGATGGTCTGAGTGCTCTGGTGTGGTTTTTCTCAGATTATCACACGAACTCACTACAACTATTTATATAAAGCCCTCTCTCTGACTACTAAAAAGACCTTGTATAAAACCTTTATCACTTAAGTTCTTTGGCTACACTATGGTGCTGAAGTATAGACTCAATTAGGCCGAATTATAGGAGCTGTGCCAGCAACATCGATCTAGTCAAGAAAACACGTACTGGACGTTTAATAGAGCGGATGGATATAAATGCTCCGGTCCACACAATGTCTCAATCTAACCCACCGCAGTAGAAGAAGGACGCTCTTCCGGTGATCAATAAATGTAAGGTATGCGCAGTTGGAGTCAGTTAGAAGACGACCTTGTCAATTGGAAAGGCATGTTAGTTGAGTCTCAGGTTGATTTCGAACTGTAGCACCATTTAAGTAAGTAAGTAAATGAATACTAACATAGAAGGGGACATTAAAAACATTTCCTAAGAATGACATGGGCTCGAAATCGAGAGCAAAGAAAAGAAAAAGACCAACAATCAGAAGGATTAACTTCCAGCATCTTGATATATTTCAAAATTTAAAACTCCTGCTCGCTCCTCCTCTACTTAACAAGAGATAAAGCTCGCTCGCTCCTCCTCTACTTAACAAGAGATAAGGCTCGCTCGCTCCTCCTCTCCCTTACAATGTGCTAAATCGAACTTTCCGCTCGATACGACTGGGCTTCTGGTGCCATTCCATGTATTTGGTGAGAATAAGTTTGATTAGCCCGGCCACAGTCATACAGAAACCGGAAAACACAAAGGAAGCTTGGAACCCACCGGTCCGTTCATTGAGCACTCCAGCAAATGATATCCCAATAAATGCACCAAGACCCATTGCCATTGCTACAAGTCCAAAGGCATTGGTTAGTTTCTCCAGGCCGAGAACTTTCACATAGAGTATCGCGCGCATTGACGAAAAGAAAGCTAAATTAAGAGAGAGTAAATTATTGTGTTACAGAGGAGCGGAACTGAAGGTAATCGGCACATCTTTACCCGGAGCAATTGCGAAACAAAATCCAACCATAAACTGAAACCAGACAATATCCCGGCCAAAAAATCCGCTCATCATTGTGACAAAACCGCCAAGGAACATGCCACCGCCACAAAAGTATGCTACGTTCATTTTAAATGCGTTCGTAACGATGCCGGAGAAAATCCGCAAGATAAAATTTGTCAGTCCGATAATTGGAGCGACCAGAATCGCATAAGAGTCCGCTATATCAGCGCGAACTGTCAGCGGGGAATCAAAGAAGAATAAGAAGAACGGGTGTTAATATAAGGTGCTATGCAGTCAAGCAACTGGTTACTCACGTGCCGAATACAAAAATGGAATGTTCACGCCCATAAGGAAGAAGAACGCTGATATGAGCAACAAGCGAAACTCGCCCATATGCAGCAGCTTCACATCGAACAGAATTCGCAGGGCTTCGCGAATCTTGGGATTAAAAACTTTTCCGAGAACCCGAAGATGCAATGGGGCTTTCTTTTTCAGTATCGGTTGCTGTTCGTCGTCGGGGATGGCGGCACGCATCATTGAAATTGTATAGTTAATTGATCGGGCCTGAAGGTGGTAAGGAGGTAAGGCACGAGAGAATGTGTAGGTAAAAAATATGACATTACTTTCTGCTCCTTGCCGGGCACAATTTCCACATTTTTCCCGGCGAGCAATTGCGAGGTATCCGTCGTGGATTCACTGTAGTCTGCGGTTCCCGTATAGAATATGTCATTCCTATCAAGAGGATTTTGTTGTATTATGTACCGCTTGCTTGGAATACTGGCTAATGATTCTCGAATGGGAGGAGGAGCAGCACTAGATGTGGCCTTGCGCCGGCAGCATGATGAACATGTCCAGCCAATGACATTTTCGAAACAGTCACACCGACGTGTTGTTGTTGTTGATGGAATCTCCACTGTAAGGGAGAGATTTAGAAACTCTTATAGCCACACATTCACCATAGAACCTACCAAGTCGTTGACCAATGTTCGCCGATTGGGCGTGATCCGGGATGATGGATGTTCGTATGATGTTCGTCATTGGTGTTACATATGCTGAGTATCGCGTGGACGCTAACTCGGACGAATCAATAGAATCTGTATCTGAGTCGTCGGCGTACTTGAAAATATTAGAATTAAAATTAGAATTAGAATTAGAATTAGAATTAGAATTAGAATTAGAATTAGAATTAGAATTAGAATTAGCATTAGAATTAGAATTAGAATTAGAATTAGAATTAGAATTAGAATTAGAATTAGAATTAGAATTAGAATTAGAATTAGAATTAGAATTAGAATTAGAATTAGAATTAGAATTAGAATTAGAATTAGAATTAGAATTAGAATTAGAATTAGAATTAGAATTAGAATTAGAATTAGAATTAGAATTAGAATTAGAATTAGAATTAGAATTAGAATTAGAATTAGAATTAGAATTAGAATTAGAATTAGAATTAGAATTAAAATTAGAATTAGAGTTAGAATTTGCTTTGCCGTCATACTGCATACCTCGATAATCCGACCGACTTTCGTTGGCTCGACTTCTATGTAGAAACAAGAGATGGCAGCTACCAACACAATAAAGCCCACATGTACCCTGACGGTGTTACGCCAACCGAGCTCCCTTGTCAAGTAAGTATTGAGCCTGGAAAATATCAGAACACCCGCTCCGGCTCCCGAGCATGAAATTCCAGCAGCGATTGGTCGTCGTTTCTCAAAATAATAACCAATAATCAACTGCGAGCAGATCCAGACGATACCAAGAGAACCACCTGGACGACAATAACAGGATATTAGACATTTCACCGTAGACGTTCCGGCAAATTACCCACCAGCCATGCCATAGAGAAGAATCAACATTTCCACTCCGTTGCTGAACGAGGCACACGCAATGATGCAGGATGCGAGCAAAGCTCCAGTTATCGCAACCGGACGGAAGCCATGCCTATGCACGCATGCGCTGGCAATTGGACCGGTCAGAAAGTACATACCTGTCAAACACATGCATTGTTTTTGTATTAAACAGAGGCAACAACAAGAAAAACCTTGCCATTTACCTAATTCCGTTGCACTGACAAGGGCCGTTTGTATGCCACCCAGTGCCAGGTCATGGCCAATGACTGGCAAGAGCACTCCCATTGACAAGATAATTCCATCGACTACCACTTGCGAAAGAAACGACATCAGAAGAACCACCCAGGCATAGCCGCCATCTAAAGGGATTGTAATGTAGATCTTGTCGTGGAAGAGATTCACAGGCTCATCAGTTACAAGAGATAGAGGTCAAATCCAGGACGCCGCTCCACTTACAAATACTTCTGCCTTGTGGACATTCGCTGTTGATTCGCTTTCTCCTCCATATGTCTTCAGGAAACGATAAACTTCCGTCTCATTTGCATCGATTTGACTTTCCCCTTGAGGCAGCGATTCCTGGGATTTCTTGTAAGAAACTCTGACATTTGATGTTCTGAGCGGAACAGTTGATGATGATGTAGGTCCCGTCTGTCTTGGTGTTGGAAAATCCCCTGATGGGGATAAAAATGTTGCATGTTTCCTTTCACTACCGACGCTTGCCTTTTTGGTGGACCTATTCAACGGAAATTAATCAATCCCCCTTGCATTACTTTATAGATGTGCCATTTATCCTTACTCTCTCTTTTTCCCAACCGATGATGTTGATGCAGTAGAACTCGTCTGTCTGGTTAGGTCCGAGGAGGAAGATTCCAATGGCGTTTTCTTGTCATTTCTGTTTGTATTGTCGCTTGCCTGTTGAGTGGACCTTTGCAGAAATAATTTGCTATTGAACTAAAACCGAATATGTATGCTTACTCTCTTTCCGGTGGTGTATTGCTCATTTCGTTTTTTTATAATAACTACGCTTGATAGCGAGCTGTCAAAATCAGGCGAAAATAAAACAATTTGTTGACAAAAGAAAAATATGCTCAGCTGATTTCCTTATTTTTTTGGGAAGTAGTGAAGCAGAAACAATAAATTGGTTCTATTATTGTTGGTTGGTTCTATGTGTACTTTCCATGATACTATAGCCTACCCGCTTTTACATAAGTGGCACTTCAACCGGGCGTGCGGTCTGGCCTCATTTGTATTCCTTTTTAATTTTGTGAGAAGCTCGGTGTTAAAGGCCATTTCTGAGATCTCTCGTATGACGCGTGTCGTAAATCGCGTGTGGCGCGTGTGGCGCGTGTAATTGGTGGAAAATGGCTTAATCTTTAGAATAACCCAGACCTGCGTCGACTTTTTTGTGTTCCTTTTTTATCAATTTTCACACAACATAGAGAGCTAAAATTTTGTCTGCAGCTCAGTGTGAGTCGCGTTTGGTGCGTCTGATGCGTGGAAAATGGCCTTATCTTTGGAATATGAACGACGTGTTTTTTGAGCACCTTCCACACGTGCACGTGCGATTCGTAGAAAATGGCTTAATCTTTGGGGTCCTTTCTCACAACCTAAAGAGCTGAAATTTAGTGAGCAGCTCAGTGTCGAAGGACATTCCCAAGATTCCGCGTGTAACACGAACCGCGAAGAGCACGTAGCACGTGTGATACGTAGTACAAGGATTAATCTTTCGAATAAGCTCCATCTTAAAAACGGATAATTTGGCGGTTATTACCAAAAAAAAAAACGTTGTTGAGAAACGCGTATAAGTTTATCTCCTCTATCCTAAAAGACAGGATATCCCAATACGTTAAAGTCATCATTGGTCCATACCAGTTTGGCTTCATACCAGGCAAATCAACAACTGATAATAATTACAACCTTAGAAAGGTGATGGAAAAATGTCTAGAGTGTCAAAACTCACTAAAACATCTTGTTATAGACTTTAAAGCCGCCCATGATAGCATAGCTAGAGTAGAAGTTTATGAAGCCATGAGAGAATTCGGCATTCCAAATAAACTGACACGACTGTTTATGTTAATCATGACCAATGTAATAAGCCAAGTAAAAATATCCGGATCACTATCAAGTCCATTCAACATCTATAACGGGCTCCGAAAAGGGGATAGACTGGCCTGCGTCCTCTTCAACATGGCGTTGGAGAAAGTGATCCAACACTCTGACGTAACGGCGAAAGGGACAATCCTTTATAAGTCCATTCAGATACTGGCTTACGCAGACGACATCGACATCGTTGGTAGAAACGAAAGGGCTATACAGGAAGCTTTCATCCAGATCAAGCGGGCGCCATGAAATCTGAGGCTGCACATAAATGACAGCAAAACAAAGTACATGGTGGCCACATCTGCGAGTAGAAGATCCAATATTGGTCCCTCAATTAAAATAGTGGAGCGTGAATTTTAAGTAGTGCTAACTATCTCGGATCAACTGTATCAGCCGATAACAGCATGGAACCAGAAATACGCGCACGGTTGCTCAAATCCAACAAAGCCTACTTTAGTCTGTCAAGACTTTTTCAAATCTAGGAACTTAACCATAACATCCAAGTTTCTGATATATAAGACAATGCTCATACCAGTCCTTACATATGGATCCGAGACTTGGGTTCTTAGCAAAAAGCATTCTGACCTCTTAACAGCGCTCGAGAGAAAAGTTTTATTGAGAATTGTTGGCAGGACTTTTCGGGAGACTCTATAATGATGAGATCTACGAGCGTCACCGCGATGTCGACATCGTGAAGAGAATTAAGCTCGGTAGGCTGCGGTGGGCAGGACACCTTACTGGCATGAGCGAAGAGGATCCTGCTCTGAAATTCCTTTGCGGTAGAATTTATGGAACACGACAGCGAGGCCGGCCAATCCTACGCTGGATAGATTTAGTAAACCAGGACGCCTAGAGTTTAGGGATGCTATACTGGATAACATCAGCCCGAAATAGGGACCGGTGGAGAGATTTTTTGCGGGAGGCCAGGACCGGACACCAGTTGTAGAGCCAAATATCATGTTGAAACATAAAAGGACTGTGTGGCGTATGGCGTGTGGCATGTATCGATGTATACATATAAGTTTGTACCCGAAAAACGAAGTTTTTACACCTACTTGTTGCAAATTTTTATACACAAGTGTGGCTGTAGCCCGTTATACGAACAAGCAAGCTTCTTGTTTGTATTATTCATTTTAATGTCAATTGTCTTTCAATTAAATATTTCTCAATTTTATTCAAAAGTGGTTCGTGTCTCTGTTAAAAGTTCCCAATGTGGTTTGTGTCTTTGTTAAAACTGAATTGTTATGCTGGCATTATCTCATCACATTTTTAGAACAACTTTGTGCGTAAGTTGCATAGCTAATTAGCATATAGACTTTTAAATGAAGCTCTATACAGTGAGCGTACGTTCCATGAGAAAATTCTTAAATCGTTTAGCCGTTTTCGTTGCCGTGGTCGTCCTCGTTCATTAGTGTATCCGAGGCTGATTTTGGGTTCACTAATATGGGTTTTTTACGTCCGAGGTTATTGGCGTCGCACCAACTTTAGTTTGAAGGGACTAGCCCGATCATTTGTGGCTTTTCCTGTATTGGACAAGAATTACCAGCGGTCACCACGTAGAGGTTTGATCGCACTTCCACCAATCAGAGATAGTTGCGGCCACATGCATTTCTGAAGCATTCTGTGTTATTCGCCCTAGTCTGCTGATGGCTGACCGCCTATGTATTATATCCACCTTAAGTTAGCCCCCCACCCCCACATATATCAACACTATCTATCAAAGGTATGGTCTTTGAGTCATGTGGACTTTTTTTATTTAAAGTAATTTGACTTACGGCTTTCAATTTGAATTTTAAAGGCTGACTGCTTGTATTAAATTTGTTGCGCTCTTGGATTTTTAAAACTTTTCGTTTTTTTTTTAAATCCGTTTTATTGGTTTTTGAGCTGCGATAGATCTTTTTTACTATTGACACTGTTGCTGTCAAAATCAAACGCATCTTCTAAAATATTAGTCCTTCAACTATATACAACTATTGCGAAAATTTCAATTTATAACAAACAACAGCGGTAGTTTTGTACTTTTGCTGATTATCAACGAATGCAACTTATTAGTCTCTTCCACAGTTGCATGTTTTGCAATAAAATTGTTTTTCAACAGCTCAACCTGTAAGCAAGAGTTTGCAGAGTTTCGATGGAATGTTGAAGAATAAAAAATAATTTGAAACTTGTCAAAAGTTGCCGCTGGTCGATGATGAACCC
Source organism: Nephrocerus scutellatus (assembly GCA_947095585.1). Classification (NCBI taxonomy): domain Eukaryota; kingdom Metazoa; phylum Arthropoda; class Insecta; order Diptera; family Pipunculidae; genus Nephrocerus; species Nephrocerus scutellatus. The sequence goes on from OX352762.1 coordinate 6,738,523, forward strand.
GTGAAATAAGGTCGATTGGTCAAGTGCTCGAACAGCATGAAAAAGTTCTATCCGCGTAGAGGAAGAGGACGCAGTTATCACGAATAATCCTTTAATTACAAAAATACATTCATAGCTTGTGGCAATGTTCGGTGAATTTTATTGACTTCGATGAGAAAAGTTCAGGTGCCACTTCACGTACTACTAAACATGCAAAATTTGCTTCTTTTCTCAGCTCAGCTGCATGCTAGGAAATAAGAACACACATATATAGATACATTTTTAATTAAATCAAATGTAGATTCAGTTTTACGATTTATATCTGCAACAATATAATTAGCATTCAAGTTAGCAGCAGCACCAACACAACCTGTCCCGTCGGCTGGCAGATTCATCAAAGTGAACTCTCCTACGAGCAGAATCATTGGCAGCAGATTTTTCTTGCCGTTCCAGGTAATGCGGTAATATAAGGTATGTAACTCCCGCCAGTGTGATCCCAAGACCACACATTATAAAGGACGCTTGGTAGCCACCGGTCAGTTGATTGAGACGTCCCGCCATTGATGTACCAATAAAGATGCCAATACCCATGAACATTGATGTGATTCCAAAAGATTTGGTTAGCTTCTCCAAGCCGAGTGTCTCCACATAGATGGTGGTACGGAGCGAAGCGAAAAATGCTAAGTAGATTTGATGGATGGGTTGAATGGTAGATACATACACACACATATACTCGTATAAAGAATCATCAATTACCCGGTGCTAATCCAAAGCAAAAGGCAACCATCAGCTGAAACCATACAACATCCTGGCCAACAAAACCGCTCAGCAAAGTGACCAAACCGCTGAAGGTCATGCCAAGACCACAAAGAAACGCTGCCTTCAGTTTGACCTTATAGGCAATGAGGCCGACGCAAATTCGAACGACGACATTTGTCAGTCCAATTATGGGTACGATCATACTTGCATACGATCGGTCAATCCCAGTGCGAACTTTTTTGCAGTAAAAACAAGAAAACGAAATTGAAGAATACCTTCATCAGCTCAGAGCTGGTCAAATGCTTACGTTCTGAATACATATACGGAATGTTGACGCCCATCATGTAAACGAATGCCGCCGTGATAAGCATCTGAAATTCTGTCATATACAGCAATTTGATGTCGAACAGCAATTGGAATGTTTGAACAACTTTGGGATGGAGGATGTTTTTGATGTTCCACTTAGTCACTGATTTTCTTTTCGTTGTCGGACGACCGGCATGCATAACTGAGAGTGTGTAGCTAATAGTTTGAGCCTATATAGTATTAGATGACAGTTCGGAAGGGGTTATTCTGACAGGGGGCTAAGCGAGCATTACCTTATTTTCCTTTCCTGGAATAACTTCGATATCCTTGCGGTCCAGCAATTCGGACGTTATCGGTAGACTTTGGGTGTAATCAGCTGCTCCTGTATGGAAGATGTCACCCCTCTCCAGTGGATCGTGCTGGATAAGGTAATGTTTGCTTTGTGATGCTGTTGCAATTGTGGTAGATCGACGACCCTTGGCCAAATAGCACGGGCAAAATCGTTCGCGTAATGTTCTATGGGCATTTGAATTTCGAATTACATTTTCGATCTCCACGTGACTATCACGCCTATCTCGCAGATGGACTAGGAGACTACATTAAAAAAAGATCAATAATTCAATTGCGATAACATACCCAGCCTTCTGGTAATGTCCTCTGGTGATGCAAAGTTGTCGGTATCATTTATCGTCGATGTTCGCAACAGATCGGTTAACGATGTCAAGTAATTTTCATATCGCGATGTTTGGAATTCATCCGAATCGTATGATTCCGAATCAGATTCAGACAAGTACTGTTGAAAGAATCCTTGTGCTTAGTGTAATTTATTTATTTTTGATAATAGCTATGAAACAAAAGGATCTAGAGTAGCTTAGAGGAACATGTAGCGTTCTTGTTAATGCTTACTTAATACTTTATAATTTACTGAATTTTCTAATGCAGAGACCTAATCATTATTCACAAAAGCAAGCTACTGTTAAAGCCATTCTAAAATGGAATTTTCGATACACCGCAAACAGAAAACTTTAGCCCACTCTGGAAAGGAAACTAATTAACTAATTGGCTCTTTTTAAAAAGAGGAACCCTTTTCAAGATTGTCCTACGACGAGTCTACGATCACGATCTTGTAAAAAATTAGCTCGCAGAAGCAAAACTTAAGACATATTCGAAATACTCGAGCTCTGCATTCACAATTTTTGTGGGAGACTCTTAAGTCGTTTTAGTAAAGATGACTCCGGTCAACTGAAGAGAAAAGAAAAGGAAGCGAAATTAGTTATTTATTGCGTTTGCCTTTAAGTTGACCCAAAGGTCATTTATGTTGAAAAAATCAAAGATGAATGCATGAATGCATATACGTAGGTAGGTAGGTAGGTAGGTAGGCGTCAAGAAGCGCTTGACGGCTATTTGAAAGGAAATTAGGTAGGTAGGTAGGTAGTCCTCAAGTAGCGCTTGACGGCTACTTGAAAGAAAAGATAATTGGATTGATTGTATCCAACCTGTGGCATTCAGATACGATATAAGATCGGTGCTGTCACACTCTGAAAGCGCCCTCAGGTCGGAAAAGAAGGGATAACTCAAATTGCGGAGAGTCCGAGAGAACCCGCCAGAGCCGAAAATTCGCATCGGCTTTTTTCTTCGAGAGTTTTCTTCTCATTCACATCCAATCATTTTCCTCAAAAAGTATTGTGAGTGACTACCTGGTTGGCTGTATGGCTGCCTACTGGCCAATGACCCGTGATTACAGCAACCACTCTTGAAACATCCCTCCGTGATCTAGAGATCTGTTCGATGGATTTCCTTTGTTACAGAAAAGCCACATTGCCCTCGACATGGTACAATTGGTATAGTTACTCCATTTTAGCTGTGCTTTTGTGTTTAGGAGAGCAGAGACAGCAGAGTCTCTCAGTGTAGCCCATGTCCAGTGTGACGCCATTCTCCGCCAGTTAGTCTGCTTCTTCGTTACAGTCAATAACGCTATACCTCGGCACCCAAACTTGGGTCAGGCCTGTGCTTTGGCCAATCAAAATCATTTCGGCTTGGCACTGTCTGACAAGTATTGAATTGTTGCTTTTTACAATAATGGCTTTGATCACCGATTGGCTGTCTAGGCATATGCCAACCCTACCAGTTTTTGTGGTACTATGAGATAGGGCCCTGAAAATGCTAGCAGAGTCTGGTAGCTTCTATAGGACATTGAAAGATTAAGATTTTTAGAGGAAACTCTAGCGTCGACTCCATTTCTCATATTGGAACCATCAAAAATAGATTTACATCAAAAAGTCCCAAAACATTCCCGTCCTTCCAACTTTCACGGAAAAGCTGGGGCTGCAGTATAGATTTGGTGTCCAGTAGTCGATTGAAGATTGTATCATCTCCTTTGGTAAAAACTTCAATATATTGCAGTGGCCGTATGGTTCGATGACAAACAACCCACACAGGTAGACAGGACCATAGTGCTCCCGCTACGGCAACAGCTGCCGATCTTTATATTCTACTTAGCTTGATGAAATTGTACATTTTGCTGTTTGCCGGCTACCAGACCAGTGCTCCATAGGTAAGAATAAGGCAATTTTCGGCTGCAGCTCCTATTTCTTACAAATGGTTTTGTTGCTAGCATTGATATGCTTTCTTAGATCTACAATCTATATTTGACCTGAGTTTTCAGTCTAGGATTACTCCGATTTATTTCACTTCAGAAGTAAGAGCTAGTGTCTAACCGTTGAGCTTGTGCAGCACAAAATTCGGTATTTTAGACTTAGCAGTGGAAAGTACCTTTTTAGTTTTGCCGGAGTTAACCTCCAGGGCAAAAACGGGTCTCACAGAAGCTTTACCTGCTTAGATTCCTATCTATGGTTTCACTAATTGCGGAACGGTACAGGGTACTTTTCTTACACAAGTATCACTACATCGTCTGCATAGGCGGTAACTTCCGCCCTGTCTAACTGAAATGTCCTAAGAATCTTGTTTATAACCAGCAGCCTCTTTGAGGAGTGCTTCTATCGACTGATTTAGTGAAACTGACCAGATTAAACTGGATATCCCTGTACGGTCCACCCCTAACTGACCCTAACCCTAACTGAGTGAGAGCCTCCTGGATGGCATCAATGTGGACCTTCTATATCGAGAAAGGGTGCGAGAGTGTATTGTTTGTAGTGAAGGGATGATTCAATTTATGATATTGGAATTTTGATATTTTTGTATTTGATTTTGTCTTCAAAACATAGTGATAGTCTAAAATTCGTAAAAGAGTTTTCAACAGGACGACGACTAAGTTTCATAAAATCTGTCTGCCTGCTTTGGGGCTTAACACTAATCGTACTCTTCTCCAATTGCAGGAAACATAGCTCAGTCGTAGGCAACTTCTGAAGATATGTTCTAGTCAAGACATCGACATCTATTGTCTTCTGGAGCAGAATAGGTTGTATACCGTCAATGCCAGGCGATTTGTATTTAGAGAAGCTGCGAATGACCCAGGAAACCTTTCGTGGGTTATAACATTCTCCACTTAGTTATATTTTTTATATTAGTTGATTAGTTAAAAAGGGTAATCCGATATTAATCTTAAGGTCATTCTATAATCATGCTATAAGTCTCTTATATAAGACCATAATAGAGCTAACTTCTAAGCGTGCCATAATTAATCTATATATCATTTAATCAACCTAAAATATAATAAAATATAATAAACATCAAATAATAAAAAATAATCCTATATGCATGCTATTAACATTCACTTCGTATACTTTACCTCAACAATTCGACCAATTTTCGTTGGCTGAACTTTCAAGTAGGCACAGGTGAGGATAGTAACAAGTAGAAAAAAACCCACATCCATCCGTACGATATTCCGCCAACTAATTTGTTTAACCAAATTGCCATTGACAAAGGAAAATACAAACACACCAGCGCCCGATCCAGAGCTAGATACGCCCGCAGCAAGCGGTCTCAATCTTTCAAAGTAATAGCTAATGATCAACTGTGAACAAACCAATACCAGCCCAAGGGAGATTCCAGCTAAAAAAACAACCACACAATAACAAGCCAAAATTAGTTGAACGAACCAACCCACCCATTATGCTGAAGGTGAGTATCAGGGCTACCAACCCGTCACTGAATGAGGCAAGCATATAAGCGGTTGATGCAAACAGACCACCCGTCACCGCAACTGGACGAAAGCCATACTTGTTCACGAATGCACTTGCGATCGGACCTGTTAGATAAACAATTCCTTTTGAGAATTTCAATGTCTGCCATCTGTCACAACCACCATTGGATAATCTTTCAGCTCACCTATTTGCATCGAAACGATAAGAGCAGTTTCACTTTCACTCAAGGACAGATCCTTGGCGATACTCGGCAGTAGGCCACCAACGGAGAAGAGGATTCCATCGACAATCAGTTGAGAAATGAAAGCTAGTACAAGAATGACCCATGCGTATCCGCCATCTGGTGGAATTGTCATATAGATCTGTAAAGAAGCAAGGATATTCCGATACTAAGCCCATTTATGATGTTTACGCGCGCCGTTACAAACGCTTCCGCCCTGAGCAGATTTCCATTCGACTGCGAATCGGCATTCTTTCCATACGTCTTAAGGAAACGATAAATTTCCGTCGATGAGTCAGTCTGTTCAACATTGGTTGTGTCAGTCTCCTTGCGATTGTCACGAAGTCGAAAGGTGCTTCTCTGTTCATTTAATGAAGGATCGTTCTCCCTCTGCTGTTCTTCATGCGTTTGTTGTGTTTCCTGAACTACCGCCGGTTCGTCAGGCTGACTCGGAAATTGAACATCACGATCTATTTTTTGAAAACGGAAAGGATAGTCTAACAACATGAACTCATGGGGGAAACAGAAACCTCTTACCATTTTGATCGACAGTTACATCATCACTTTGGCCATTTTCCTTTTGCTCGTTTCCCTCTTCACTTTGGTCTGTGGTGCCAGGTCTGGTAGGAACTTCATTCTCATCAGATTCGTTACCTCTAAGACAGGAGTTTTATTTACATGCTCAAAACCCATCTTTCCCCTGTTGGCGCTTACTCATTTTTTGCTTTCTTGTCGTCCATTTTTTGTTTATTTTTCAATTTCAACAAAAATTATCTCAGTTTTTTTAAGCTTTGTTTGTCAACGAAGTTTTTTTGATTACTTTTGCTAAATAACAAGGTGTTTAGGTTTATTAAAAACCTTTTAGAAATAGGGATTTCATTGGAACGTTAAAACCAATACATACGCAATATTGTGGGTTCAAATTAGACTGTTTTTATAGAACATAGGAGTCTCATCAACATATCTGGCTCTACAACCGGGAATAACTGCTGTAGTCACAAAAAACCGTCTACCGGTCCCAATTTCGAGCCAATGTCATCAAGCTTGGCGTTACTAACCTCTGGGCGTCCTAGTCTACGCTATCCTTCCTGCGTTAGTCTCGCTTTTGTGTTGTTCCATAAATCCTAACGTAAATGGCACGTCGAGAAGGATCATCTTCGAACATGTGACTTACTCGTAGCTGTCTTAATTGAATGAGAAATGTTTGATCTTCTGCTCGCAGACATGCTCGCAACTCCAGATATTGTGCAGCTTGCACAATCTGTATTAATGCTACTTGTTCAGCTTATAGGTTTCTTCTGATATCTGGATAGAGTTGTAAAATAATTATTTCTCTCGCCTTTACATAAGAGTCTTGGATCACTTTCTTCAACGCCAGGTTCAAGGGGATGCAGGCCATCATCTTCATCATCTTGTCGGAGCAATTATACTATTACTGTGAAATTGCCTTGATAGTGATCTGGAGAACTTGGCTTATAACATTTGGTATTAGTCAACCTATATATACTTGCCAGTTTATTTTGGATCCAGAATTCTCACGTGGCTTAATAAAAATCTGCTCGTACTCTGCATAGATGGTGTGGTGGGTTTAAAACTCTAGACAATTTTCCATCGCCTGCCTAAGGAATAAGATCTGATCAGTTGTTGATTTGTGTGGCATGAAGCAACATTAGCATGCGCCAAGAATGACTTAAGTATACGGTGCTATCCATATCTTATACTCTGCTTGCATTTTTAAGAGGCGAAACGTCTATGGGACGGATTTGAAGTACTAAATAATAATCGTACCTATTGTACGATATTGTGCTGGACCAGATTGTATTCGGGCAATACTTTTGAAGAGTTGTTCTTAAAAGCTAGCATTACCTTTGCGTAAGCTTTTCAATTTCTCCTATTTTTCTGTAGTTCTTAAGAGTTAGAAAACAGTTTTATGGCAAGCCTGTAGCTAAATAAGCGAACCATCGTCTCTTTTCTAGTAATGACCTATATGAACTAATATACGCTCATGAAATTTCTAATTAATTGGAATACCTTGAATTACAAATAATTATTAGCGACCAGCAGTACGGTTTTCTAGGGCAAAGTAATTCTACAGGTGATCTGATAGCTGGAACTAGTCTATTCATCATTAATTTTGTGAAAGGGAAGTTGTTGAACTCGATATTTCCAAAGCATTTGGCAGCGTCTGACATCAAAATCTTTTGTTGATAATTAATGGCTATGAATTGATCAAAACCAGCTTAATTGGACTAGTAGTCTATCTACCTTTGTGGCCATTCAATCCAGGCTGTACTGGTTTCATATCGAATGTTCACCGCATAAACGCTGTTGTACCCCAATGCTCTACACTCCTACACTCTTTTTCATTTTCATCCTGTCATGATCTCCTGTCTGCTTCTTCTAATCCAGTTGTTTCTTTCGCTGAAAGCAGCGCTCTCACTTTTTCATATGAGTTCACGTCCCTCTTTTTCACAAGTGGAACTTAAACCTGAACATATGTTAAGCACCATGAATTCTGAGATTGACAATGGTTAGTTCGAATCCCAGAAACAACAATTGTATTATTCACGGCCCTACCTATCGCGAATGTCTGCCACACGTCTGAGAGTAATAACTTCTCATGGAAAGCTTCGCATTAAATTGTAGGTCCTTTCCATTCGTGCGCAATAATATAACACGCATAACACGAATATCCGGGACAAGCTAGACTTTGGACCACAACGGTCTGTCGCGCCAAATATTATTATTTTTATATTCTTCCTAAGCTTGAATACTGTATTGCGTGGGCAGGTGCCTCCACGATCACAGTGCATCTACCAGATAGAATTCAGAACAGCGCGATTATTGGTGACGTAAATATTGTGAAAACAATCGGATAGTTTGAAGATCGTACGTGCGCCGTCATTTAAGACAATCTCATCTTCCTCCATCCATCCATCCTCCTAATTTCCAACGCCAACGCTGTGTTTTTTTTTTTTTTTTTTTTGATTTGATGAAGGTCTAACTGTCAAATGAGCTATCATAGTGCACTCACTCGTTGACGTTTATTATCAGTATACTCTATGAAATTATCATCAATAGACTAACCTTATTTTAAAGACAAAACCCTAACCCAATTGGCTGATACTACGACGCAAAAAGATCTTTTGTATCGTACAGTGTAACTAAATCGAATTCGAAGTGTAGAGTATGTAGAGAAATGGACATGGAAATGGTAGCGTCCTTCCATTTGGAACACCAACATTAATGGGATTTATTACGGAGCTAAACTATTATATTAGTTGGCGCAGTGGCTAAGTGGAAATGTAATGGCTACGAGCAGAAGGTTCATGGCTCGAATCCCAGTAACACCAAAAGTACTTTTGACGGTGTCCCACCTCTCCCGAATGGGTGCCAACCGTTCCGAGAGTAATAACTTGTCACGGAAAGCTCTCAATTCGCCGTTTGGGTCCGACCTTAAATTGAAGGTCCCTTCCATTTGTGTCCAAAAATATACATGCGCAACACAAATGTATGATAAACTAACGAATTTCAAGTAGCTTGTTGGAATGGTGTGTAAGTTTGATGGTAGGAGCTTACGAATTTTGTATACAAGGCCTAAATGACAGACTTTGCCGAATGATTGAGCAACGCCTATGAATAAGGCAGAGCATTAAAGTTTTTCTTTGAATGCATACCTTATGTGAGAGACTAGCCTGTAGACCAATTCAATTGTTACGTGTTTTTTAAATTCTCTATATTAACTTCGCGTGCCCGTGTGTTTGTGGCTTTGTGTGTGGGTTTGTGTGTGGGTTTGTGTGTGGATTTGTGTGTCATGGAATCTTGCGATCAAATTTTAACCCACTTCCCATAGCACACATGTATATTTCCGATGAAAATACTTTCTATTAAAATTTCAGGCCCCTCGGACCTTGGGGTCGGGGGGCTCCCATACAAATATTTTAAAAAATTTACCCGATTTTCTTAAAATGTTATACAAGTGTGTATCTCCGATGAAAAACACCTTTTGTAAAAAATTTGGAGACACCGCGCCCCAGGGTCATTGGGCCCCAAAAATTTTTTGTAAAAAATTAACCCGATTTTTTTTAAATTTTATATACGTGTGTATCTCCGTTGGCAACACTTTTTGCAAATTTTTTTTTTAAAAAACAACCCGTTTTTTTTTTTAAATTTTGTATGGACAAAATTTTTTGTAAAGTTTTTGGAGTGAGGCCCTGAGGTCCGAGGGGTGCCCATATAAATTTTTTAAAAATTAGCTCGTTTTTCTTTAAATTTTAACACATACCCATCTCCTATTAGAGAATTTACATGAAAAATTTTATTTTTATGGGTTGTTTTTTTTTCTTAATCCAAACTGATGTTCAGTTATAATGTTGTTTAGATATTGTTCTGATATACGCGACTTTTTGAATAGCTTCGATAGAATTGATAGTAAGATAATTAGGCGTATATGGGAGAAATTCATTCTGAAAATTTTCCTTTGCGATTAAGTGATCTTTGACTCTGCCATTTTCTTCTTAGTTTTCTTTTCGTCCTCAACACTTTCTAAAGAATATCAGTTAATATGCCTTCTAGTAATGCTATTATAAGGTTTTGTTGGATTTCAATCAGTCAGTATAGTGATTATACTGGTGGAGTGATCCGAAGACGTTAGTTCATATGTTAGTTCGATTTTAAATGAATTATTTTAAATTGCTTACATACGCAGCAGTCTATAAGGTTAGACATTTTTCTACAATCGGTTAGCCAATAGGTAGGTTTTCCTCTAGATAAGACTACCAGTCCACTTCTTGAAATATCTGAGTACAAATTTCTGCCTTTTATGTTAATTAGACGAGAGCCGCAATGAGTATGTTTTATATTAACAGCAGCATATTAGCCGCAAAAAGATAAGAGCACACATTTGTGGCATAAGCCCAGAAATGTGCAAAAATATGATGAACCATTTCCTTAAAAGAATGACCATTTCTATCATAATCAGATATCAGTTATCGTATTCTACATATCATTGTAGAGTTTCTTCTTTATATAGAAAAAAAAACAACCCATAAAAATACAAAATTTCATGTAAATTCTCTAATAGGAGACGGGTATGTGTTAAAATTTGAAGAAAATCGAGCTAATTTTTAAAAAATTTATATGGGCACCCCTCGGACCTCAGGTCTTCACTCCAAAAACTTTACAAACAATTTTGTCCACCGGAGATACACACGTATATAAAATTTGCAAAAAAAAACGGGTTAAGTTTTTTAAAAAATTTGTTGGGGCCCCATGACCCTCCAAACCCTGTCTCCAAAATTTTTGCAAAAAGTGTTGCCCATCGGAGATACACACGTATATAAAATTTAAAAAAAAATCGGGTTAGTTTTTTTTTAAATTTTGGGGCCCCACGACCCAGGGACCCAGGGTCTCCAAATTTTTTACAAAAAGTTTTGTCTATCGGAGATACACATGTGTATAAAATTTGAAGAAAATCGAGTAAAAATTTGTAAAATATTTGTAGGGGAGCCCACCGACCCCGTGGCCCGAGGGTCCTCAATTAATAGAAAGTGTTGTCATCGGAGATATGGTCAAAAATTGATCGCAAGATTCCATGACACACAAATCCACAAACACACGGCAAGTGAAGTTAATATAGAGAATTTAATAAACAAATATGATCAGTTTCTCAGAAGATAATTCGTTTTTCATGTACTAGTAATTTAAAATGACAGTTTTTTTGGAAAACCTTACATTAACATGAGCGAATTGTCAAAACCAATACAACTTCAATAGTGATCAGCGTCAAGAGTAATTATTATTATAGTAGTTGCCCACGAAATTAGAAAGGTGTTACAAGCAAACAACATTAATGATAAGATTTATCGCCGAACGATGTCACACCGAAACAGTGGCGTGACAACACATTTTAAAAATATATACAATGTTGGTGTCACAATAATTGGTAATCGGTTTCATCTGTAATTTTAATGAAAAGTGACGTGGAGTTCATCTGTACACTCAGAGAAAATTCAATACTGCTAACTGATAGATTTTTATTCTGCAAATAGAAAATAGATTTTCATTTAGAATTAGCTCATACACCGCTTGGTGCTGGTTTGATAGTTTCAAGTTTAAAATGTGCTTAATAAATGCCGGTGTACCATATGGCTCTGCTTGCTGCACCAATCATCATCATCAGTCTTTACAACCGGTATCCGATCCTAGCTTCCCTCAAAAATTCTATCCACTTCACCCGAATTCGGGTCGATGTCTTCCAGTTTGTCATACCTAAAATCGGGCGTCTTGGCCCCCCCCACGCTGTCGTGCTCCATAAGTTCGACCGTAAGACTCGAACGCGGCTAAGAGGTCAGAATGCTTTTTGCTAAGCACCCCAGTCTCGGATACGTATATGGAAGTACTGATATGACTGTCCTATACACCAGCAGCTTGGATGTTATGGTTAAATTCCTGGATTTGAAGACTAAAGTAGGCTTTGTTGACTTAAAGCAACCGTGCGGGTATTTCTCGTTCCATGCTTTTATCGGCTGCTACAGTTGACCCGACATAGTTAAAGGATTGCAGTTCTTTAAACTTGAGCCCCACTATTTTAACTAAGGGGCCAACGTTGGATCTTCTGCTCGCAGACGTGGCTACAAAGTAATTTGTCTTGCTCTCGTAAATGTGCAGCCCCAGATTTCGTGCCGTCTGCTCGATCTGGATGAAAGCTTCCTGTACAGCTCTTCGGTTTCTACCAACAATGTCAATATCGTCTGTTTCTGCCAGTATATGAATGGACCTCGAGAGGATTGTTCCTCTCGCCGTTACGTCAGAGTCTCGGATCACTTTCTCCAACGCCAGGTTGAAGAGGACGCAGGCCAGTCCATTCCCTTATCGGAGCCCGTTATAAATATTGAATGAGCTTGATATTGATCCGAATATTTTTACTTGGCTTATAACTTTGGTCATGGTCAACCTACATAGTCTTGTGAGTTTATTTGGGATGCCGAATATTGTAGGTTTCAAAGTCTATAAAAGGATGGTGTACTGATTTGCTAAACTACAGACATTTTTCCATCAACTGTCTAGGGGTGTGAATCTGAACAGTTGTTGATTTGCCTGGGATGACGCCACACTGGTATGGACTAATGATGACTTTAGCGTATGGGGCTATCCTGTCTTGAAGAATAGAGGAGAAAATCTTATACGCGGTACTCAACGACGTTATACCACGATAATTATTGCAGGTTGTGATATCTCCTTTCTAATGTATGGGGCACAGGATGCTTCTTCGCCAGTCTTCTGGCATCGCTTCTTAGTCCCATACTTGCACTATTAGTTCATGAATTGGTTGGTGTGTTCCGTGGCCTCCTGTTTTAATAAGCTCCGCTGGGATACCATCAGATCCCGGGGCCTTATTATTTTTGAGCCGATTTATCGCTCTGCTAACTTCTTCTATGCTTGGTGGCGGCAGCATAGTGTGGTCTTCAGTCATTCTGAGCTTTTTATATTCATCTTCGCGTGCCCGCGTTCTATGAGAGTGTTGCATTGCTCGGTATGCAACATTTAGTCGCTAGCTTACATTCGTCATCGAACCAGTCGTTCCAATCTCTACGACTTAGGCAGTCAAAGATGGAGTGAGCAGTACTAATGACAATATTCTTAAGGCGTGTCGATTGCTCTTCTACGCCCGGCATTTCAGCCCCAGGACTTACCCTCGAATGTTGCCATGTTGACTCGAATCTGATTCGCGGATGCTGTCTTTCTTGATGATGCAATCCGCGCTCGGAGCACTATACCAACAAGATAGTAATCGAATTCAACGTTGGCACCTCGGTACGTTCGTACCGTCATCAGGTTCCGGTTGTGGCGGTGGTATATCAACACGTCGTCTATCTGGTTGCGATTGGCTCCATCAGGAGATACATAGGTGGCTTTGTAGATATTTTTACGCGCAAACTTTGTACTCGCAACGACCAAATTATTGTTTGCTGCCATCTCTATGACTCGTTGTCCATTTTAAATAGACTTCTCGTGTAAGGTATACTGGCACACTACCTATTTTGGCATTCATATCACCCACAATGATTTTTACATAATACTGAGGACAGGCATGGAACTTCCGTTCCATTGATTCAAGAATTCTTTTTTTTTTTATCTCATTCACATTCTTTTGCTGACTAGAAACCCCTCATTACTTTGAATGGACTAAGCCCGATCATTTCGCTTTTCCTGTATTGGAGGAGAATTACCAGCGGCCACCACGTTTTGATAGCACCTTCACCAGTCAGAGATAGTTGCGGCCACATGCATGCCCCAAATAGTATGTTTTACATTAACAGAAAAATTGAACAGCAAAAAGAAAACATAAGAGCAGAAATTTTTCGATTAACCCCGGAAATGTTCAAAAATGTGATGAACAATTTTCTCAAAAGAAAAACATTTTCTAAGAACAGCCAAAGCGCCTATTTGTCAAATATCGTGATTAAGATATCATTGTAGAGCTTCTCCTTTATATAGAAATTAAAAAACATGATCAGTTTCTCAGAAGATAATTCATTTTTCATGTAATTTAAAATGACGCCTCTTTTTGGAAAACCTTATATTTACATGAGCGCGTATTAACGCGAGTTGGCACAACCAATACAACTTCAATAGTGATCAGCGTCAAGAGTAATTATTATAATAGTAGTTGCCCACGAAATAAGAAAGGTGTTACAAGCAAACAACATTAATGATAAGATTTATCGCCGAACGATGTCACACCGAAACAGTGGCGTGACAACACATTTTAAAAATATATACAATGTTGGTGTCACAATAATTGGTAATCGGTTTCATCTATAATTTTAATGAAAAGTGACGTGGAGTTCATCTGTACACTCAGAGAAAATTCAATACTGCTAACAGATAGATTTTTATTCTGCAAATAGAAAAATTGATTTTCATTTAGAATTAGCTCATACACCGCTTGGTGCTGGTTTGACACCTTCAAGTTTAAAATGTGCTTAATAAATGCCCGTGTACCACAGGGCTCTACTTCTTACACCAATACTCTTTTTTAATTTCATCAATAATTTCTAGTCTGCCACTTTTACGTATGTTGAGTGGGAGGAAGAAGAAAACTATTGTTACTCTCGTGCATTATTAAATTATTTTAACTGAAATCAAAAAAAAAACTTTTCGCAAGATTTCGGTTGTCAACAACACAACAAAAAGTCGTAGCTATTTTTTTGTGAGTGAGCAGAAATGGCCAGCAAATTTTTTAACTGTATCCGCCACACATTAAAGGTCAAATGAAAGTTAAACTACTTCTAGTACAAGCACAATGAGATGCATCGCGGTGTTAGAGCAAACTTCCTAGACATGGATGGATTATTTATTATTCTGGACGCTTAATATAATTTTCAGCCACGTAGAATAATCTTTACTTTGTAATTACAAATAATAATTGCAGTGATATTTTAGCGCTGGTATACTTTTGATCGCGATCGCGTGCAAAATCCAACTATAAAAGGTAACACTGTAGGGCCAATTCAATTTAGTGAAGTTCCAACGTTTTCACGATGTGCTCCACGCTATTTGTTAATGCATTCTGTGCACTACTACTTTTATATCCTTTTACTGCAAATGTAAGTGCGATCTCATTTAAGTTAAATTTTAAATTTTATTTAGTAACCAAAACAAATTCCAGTGCCACAAGTACGACATAGTCTTTGATCGTGAAGAGATTCTGTTACCGTGCAAAAATGATCCTGATAACTTTTTAACAAAGATCGTTAATCTTACAAATCTTAATTTTGAATACATCAGCGATGACGAGATCAAAATTGATGGAAAAGTGGAAGTTGTGGTTGATTTGGACAAAACAGACAAACTTGTTGTAAGAAATTTTAGCCTCCGTCTTTTTTTGTGAATTAATTTTTTTTGCGAATAATCAATTAGCTTGAAATGGATCCTATGAAAATGGAAAGAGGACAATGGGCAGATACAGTTTTCAGCGTAAGAAGATTCGATACGTGTTCAGCGTTCTTCAGTCCAACTGACTTTTGGTATCCGTTTACAAAACATATCCCAAAGAATGAAATAATTTGTCCACCACCAAAGGGGGTGAATATATAGATGACAGCGATACTAATCAATATAATATTTAAAAATACATTTTTTAATTTTTAAGCACATCTATACCATAAATAACGTAACATTGAAAATGGATTTTGACTGGCCAGATCCATTTCTCCAAGGCCAATACAATGCAATCACTAAAGTAAAAGTTGTTGATAAAAATGGTGCCATTAAGATGAGATATTGCACTGAAGCACCTTTCTTCCTGTTCAAGGTTTCAAAACCATTTTTTTAAAACATCCAACAAGGACAGAAGGAATTGACGTGCGCTGCAGTACAGTAACCAGCTTATCAAAATTTCATTATACGAGTATATTCAAAATTAACCCTTCACAGGCTACTAAACCTAATTATTTAAATTTGCACATTACAATTTTGAACAAAATGAGCTGAAGTTAATAAAATAACAAAAAAAAAAAAAAACAAGATTTTTATTACACAAATATTACAAAACATTTGGTTCTTAAAATTGAAGTTTGATAGGAAATACCCACAGATTTATAGAAGGGCTATGAAGGGTTGCGCGCTACCGTTTTCTAAATCCTCTTACGCGTTTCGTGACCTCCTCGCCAGATTGGCTTATAGATTCAAAGTCTTGTTACGTTTAGCAAAGAAGCTTTCTAAAGTTTAAAACAGAACTACTCTTAATAGTATATTACATAACGAGCGAGGAAAGTGGAGTTTATCGATGAGCACTTCTCTGCGGGTAATGTACGCTATTTTTCACACGACCAAAACCGGTATTTCTGATAAACCGGTTATTCGCAATGAAAAATTACTCTGGGAATGTGTGTTCATTGTGACTGCAGTAAATAACAAAAGTATTTTATATGTTAACTCACTAACGGCTACTTTCGAGGCTAGGTTATAGTGTATGAACAAGATCGCGTTGGTACCGCGGGAGTTGTCCGTGCCCACATACCAGGTTTGACCGTAAGGTTGACCGGTCTAAGGACAACTGCGGTTGAGGATCCAGCTCGTTCTGGGGATGCATCGCGGTGGCTTATGGTTTACTCTCGAAGAGAGCACCGCTAAATGGGAATAGATCAACGAGCATGCTTACTGGCGAAAGCTAGGAAAGCCCGGTTCGTCCCACTCTATGAATGATCTGCCTACTATCTACAAGGCGCTTATTCGCTCCAAACTTGTGTACATTTGTCATATCAGGCCAGGTGGGTCTAAGACCACCTTACTCGTGCTAGATAGGATACAAAATCGAGCGTTAAAGCTTATTGATGGCAGGAATGTGTAATGTACTAATAGCTTTTTCTTCACTATTAACATCTTACATATTAACATATTATGTATATATCTACACACATATATATGTACTTGTATATTAGTTTATACATGTACAATATGCTGAGTAAGATATACCAAATAAACGTTCAGTATTGTTTCCAAGCTTAACCGGTGCGCATTGATTTCGGGACATAATAGAATGTTTCCAGCTTGTCACTGTTTTATCGCTTCTTCCACTAGCGGTGCTTAAGAGAAATAGCCAGCTGTTGCCACCTCTTTTTGAAATCAAACGCAAAACTCGTGACGCTCTAAATGCTCAACAGTTTAACCCATCTTCGAACGTAGACTTAAATTCAGGGATTCGTTCTTCAGGCGTACAACATGTGTGTGGAACGCTCTACCAAGCTCTGTCTTTCCACATCACTATGGTTAACATGCATTCAAAACACAAGCCCATATACTTCTCATCTATTCTGCTCCTTTTCCTTAACGCTCACGCTGTGCCAAGCATATAGCCAAGCATTAAAAAAGTATAAACCCATGTACGCGTGCGCAAAATATATATAAAAAAATTAGTATTCCCTTTAGATTAACTCAGACTCTCCAACAAACGAGTATATTCTAGTATGATGTTTTTTTTATAGCTTATGAGACAAGGTTTCCAATGATAGCAAAAGGTAGTTATAACTTTCAACTTTGTCCCACTTTCGACCTTAAAATGGGCCCAAATTCGATCGAAGGCAATACGAATATACATATATATATATATATATATATATCATCGGCGTTGGTAATTGGTTAAAGTCGTGGTAGTGATGCCTTTATCAGAAAACCAGACAGGATCTCTTCAAACATTCCTCAAAACCCTTTCCAGACACTACTCAAAAATATGCTGCAAAACCTCTCAAGACCCTCTTAAAATCAACTCAAGACCCTCCTCAAAACCCTCTAAAAACCTCATCAAACCTCAATACCGTCTCGAAACCATCTCAAAACCTCACAAAGACCCCCTTAGAACCCCTTCAAACCCCTCTCAAGAACCACTCCAGACTTAACTCTAACTTTATTCAAGAACGCCTCAAACCCTTTTAAAGATCCCACCCAAGACCCTCTCAAAAACCACTCAAGACTGCCTTCAGACACCATTCAAAATCGTCTCCAGACAACACTCAAGATCGTCTCAAAACCTTCTCAAGACCCCACCCAAAACTCTCTCAAAACCTACTTCAGGCCCTCAAAAAACACTTAGCCCACCCCACAAACCCCCCTCAAGACTCCCTTAAGACCCCACTCAAGACACTCTCAAAACAACCTTTAGACCCCCTTACGAGCAACTCAAGACGTTCTCAAAACCCCATTAAAACCATATAAAGACCTTTCAAATTTTTATAGCAAGCGTTGTCATCGGAGATACAAATGTGTACAAAGTTTGAATAAAATTGGGCTTTAGGAAGTGGGTTAAAAATTGGTCACAAACAAACCAACCAACACACACATCCACAAGCACTCGAACTTAAAACAGAGAATTTAAAAAAAATTGCGAAGATTTAAAGAGAAGCGAATGAAGGCACGTTCGATACGATGCTGACATCGTTATAGTCTCCAGTGGCCATGATACCCAGAGGAATCGGTTGAAAAGTCTTTTGCAACTTTTAAGACAGTTGAGTAAAATTCCAAATCTCTCAAAATCACAAGACAAGTACATAATGCACTTGACATAAACTTCAGTTGCTTGAATCCCCGCGCATAGCATTAAATTCGAGTGCAACTGAATGTCATCGCCGTTGTTCCTACTGCAGATTAAGAAGAGCGCATTTCCAATTATTACAGAATCGAGTCACGTAGCCTCATAGCGAGAGACGATAAATCCAGGTTATTGCGATTTTTTTTTGGCTGGACCGAACATTGCATCTGAACATTCACTTCACTAACGAAAGGACATTCTCCTTCGAGAAATCCTTTCACTTTTGTCTAACGCACATACATACGAACGTGAAAGAATTTTCGATGCATTCCATGACAATTTCGATCCTTGGCAAAATAATGAAGAAAAATTTCGGTATATGCTGGACGTGAATCTTCCTTACGGTGACACCGAAAATATTTCCTCTCTACCCGGCGAAATCTTCACATAGGTTTTGATGTTGAGGTTGATGTTGAATTGACGGTGAATATTGCAATGGCCATAGTTCATCGATTATTGTCTGTCCTGGACTGTCCTGGAGCTGGAATGCAATATGTCGATTTATTAGTGTACCTCGTTGTACGATATCAGGACATGCTGAAATTAAGGAATCTGTAAACAGGGGATGAAACGTTTTTGAAACATGTATCTTCATAAACGACCACCGGATTGATCTGTTGCATCTTGCATCGATTGTGGAAGGTGCACTAACAATCTTTTGGTTGATCTGTGTTTTCTCTGTTTGTTTGGTTGCAAAAATATTTCATTTATGAGTTTTATTCATACGGTTCACATCAGGAATCAGCATGGAACGTTAATGTTTTTTAACATTCTCTTATGCTCTCCGAACGTGCTTACCTAATATTTTTCTAAAAATATTTTATTCGAGATACGAACGACTATAGACAGCTAAATTGCTGGTAGGTACAATTTTCATCTTCTTACCGATTAATTGCTGCTGCTTATACCCAACGGGAGTATACTGATATTAAGCTTAAAAGCTAAGCGTTTAAGCGTTAAAGCGTAAAAGAAGTAAATGTATTTTTAGAAAACATAATCACCGTTAAAAACTGCAGCTTTAAAAAATCAAAAAAGGCGATTTCGACATCGACACACGTTTTTAGAACTTACAACATTTTAACGAGTCTTTGGTATTTAGTTGTATGAAACTTTCACTTAGTATCCTTTATCACTACTTTAGCTAGAATTGAATATTCCCTTGTCAGAAGTATAGCAGTAACTTATAGGTCTATTGAAAAAAAGGTCGGAATCTGCAGTAAATGTATATTACATTTTACATTCTTTTACATAGTCTAGTACCTAATCATGAACATTTTCGAACTCGGGTTTTTTGTAGATTCACGTTTTTCCGTATCTCCTGAGTCAGAAAAAAAAATGTCTGTCTGTCTGTCTGTCTGTCTGTCTGTGTCTACAGCCCAGAGGGCTGAAATGATGGGAATGACAGTACTTTCTATTAAAATTTGGGGTCGCTCGGGCCTCAGGGTCGGTGCGCCCAAAGTTTATAACCACCAGATTTACTGAAAATTTTATACGCATGTGTATATCCAACACAACACTTTTTGAAAAAACTTGGAAGAGATCGGGCCCTGGTCCGGGGGCACCCATGCAAACTTTATAAAAAAAACCGATTTTCTTCATATTTCATACACATGTGTATCTCCGATGTAAAAATATGGAAATGATCAGGCCCCATACAATTTTTGTAAAAAAAAGTAGCCATTTGTCTTAAAATTAAATTTTATAAAAAAAGTACCCAATTTTCTTCAAGTTTTATACCCATGTGCATCTCCAATGAATAACATCTTTTTGTAAAAATGTGGAAGTGATCCGGCTTCGGGGTCCGGGAGCATCCATATAGATTTTGTAGAAAAAAAAGTACCAGATTTGCTTCAAATTTTATACACTTATGTATCTCCGATGGACAAAACTTTTTGTAAAAATTTGGAAGTTATCGGGCCCTGTGGTCGTGGGGAACCCATACAAATTTTGTAAAAAAAGTAGCCGTTTCTCTTAAAATTTTATACGCGATTGTATTTCCGACGGACAACACTTTTTGTAAAAATTTGGAAGTGTTCAGGCCCTGGGGTCGGATGGCTGGCACCCATCAAATTTTATAAAGAAAAAGTACCCGATTTTGAAGTAATCAGGACAAGGGGGCTCTCAACTTTTTTTTTTTAAATGTTTGTTGATTTTATTCAAACTTTGCACATTGTTTACATTTACATGAAAATTTTTAATTTTTATGGGTTGTTTTTTTATTAATTTGTTTTTCTTTAAAATGTCTTTCCACCAAAACCAACTGGGTCCTCCTAATCAATTTTCAGCCTTCCGGGCTGCAGAGACAGACAGATAGACAGACAGAGATTTTTTTTTAGCTTTTTCTGACTCAGGAGGCACGTAAATGGGTAAATCTGCAAAAATCCCGAGTTCGAAAATGTTCATGATTACTATACTTCCTTTTACGATGAAAAGGAAAGTCAAAGCTTTAAAAAGGTCCAAATGTTTACGCTTATTTCTCTTCGACTCTGAAGTGAGATTCGGGCTAGAAGTCAAAGACATCCCGCTACATGTTAGCCGCTGAGATACTACGAATGAATCGCGGTATGACGTAGGATTGCTGTCATCCCGCTGCTTCTTAGCGGGATCTAGAGATACCGCGAATGAATCGTGGTATGACGAGGGAGAACAGTTGCTATGTCAAAGTATTTTTTGTTGTTCTTTAATTTGTTAATGTAGTTGTCTATGAGTTTGTCACAAACTGCTAACTTACGTCTTAGACAAAAACAAAATCCTTTCATTGTAAAGGAATCAAGAAGAATGTGATGTTAGCTTCTGCAATATTACATTTTCATTATTTATCCCTCGTTCAAGTACCGCATCCTCATCAATTTGAAATCAGAAAAAGTTTCCTTAAAAAAATAAAATCTATCCCCACGCAGCTACTATCCCACTCGCATAGCAATGAACATTTCACTTTGTGTCAAACTTGATGAATGGCCAGAACACTTGATTGCTTTCCTAACAATCTTTATAGTCTCGCCATTGAATGATGCTTGGAGGGATGTGTGGGAGCGGTTGTGTAAGTGTGCGTGATCAATTGGTTGGTTCTTCTATTTGTTTAGTTTGTAGCAACCGACCAAAAAGGGTCCAAAATCCGGTCCAGGAAATGAATGAGAATAAAATGTTAAAGTAATTGCTCGCCCAAATAACGTAAAACGAAAAGTAAAAATCTCTTCTTCCGCTCACGCACACTAAACACCCACATTTTACACAATGCATAGTTTCCAAAAAACGTGCGTTATAACAATAAATCACCCTTTCACCGATGCGAAGCCCATTTAGGCTTGGCTGCATCAATAGTCTCGCCAAGGTACATTAATCATTTTGATTGCATTCCAGGATGTTTCCTCTTTTTTTTATGTTTTTGTTGTTTTGTTTTTTTTTTTATTTGGATTTGCGTCTACATCGGTTTCCAATCATGTCCGCTGTGATTTGTAGATGTTTTATGCATTAATTTTTACATTATTCTGACATTCTGATACACTAACAAGTCTCGGTGGTGTGCAGTGGTGAGACAGATGGCTCCAACTTTCAAGACCGGTACTTCCAAAAAAATTTTAAAATGTCTCCCAAAGAACTGGATTGTCAGTGTCGATGGTGCAGTGGTTAGAATCACTGGCTATCACTCGGAGGACACCAGCAGGGTTGATTTCTGGTCCGTCCAAAAAACACTCGAATTTTTCTCACCGCACTAAAAGTCTAGATTACAAATACACTTGATACGATGCTGTAAATGTTATATACAGTTGTATTCACCTGTACGGTTGAGTTGATTATGATGAAGTAATCAAGATGTAGAGCCAACATATGTAAAGATCATCATCATATTTGGCTCTACAACCGGGGTCCGGTCCTGGCCTCCCGCAAAATGTCTCTCCCCGGTCCCGATTTCGAGCCGATCTCATCCAGTTTGGCATCCCTAAACTTTGGGCGTCCTGGTCTATGCCATCCTTCCAGCGTAGGCTTGGCCGGCCTCGCTGTCGTATTCCATAAATCCTACCGCAAAGGACTTTCCGAGCAGGATCCTCTTCGCTCATGCGAGCTAGGTGATTTCCTGCCCACCGGAGCCAACCAAGCTTAATTTTCTTCACGATGTCGGCATCGCGGTAACGCTCGTAGATATCATCATTATAGAGTCTCCGGTATCGTCCTTCCTCTCGTATGGGGCCAACAATTCTCCGTAAGACTTTTCTCTCGAACGCGGCTAAGAGGTCAGAATGCTTTTTGCTAAGCACCCAAGTTTCGGATCCATATGTAAGTACTGGTATGACCATTGTCCTATATATCAGCAGAAGAGTCTTTACAGACTATACTAGGCTTTGTTGGCTTTAAGCAACCGTGCGCGTATTTCAGGTTCCATGCTGTTATCGGCTGCTATAGTTGACCCGAGATAGTTAAAGGATTGCACTACTTCAAATTCGCGCTTCCTTATTTGAATTGAGCGACCCATATTGGATCTTCCATTCGCAGACGTGGCCACCATGTACTTTGTTTTGCCCATATTTATGTGCAGCCCCAGATTTCGTGCTGCCTCCTCTATCTGGATGAAAGCTTCCTGTACAGCTCTTCGGTTTCTAGCAACGATGTCAATATCGTCTGCGTAAGGCAGTATCTGAATGGCCTTATAGTATGGTATGGACCAATGATGACTTTAGCGTATGTGGCTATCCTGTCTTGAAGGATAGAGGAGAAAATCTTATACGCAGTACTCAACAATGTTATACCACGATAATTGCTGCATTTTGTGATATCTCCCTTCTTATGTATGAGGCACTGGATGCCTCTTCGCCAGTCTTCTGGAATAGATTCTTGTTCTCATACTTGCACTATTATTTCATGAACTGCTTGGTGTAATGTGGGGCCTCCTATTTTTGCCAGTTCCGCTGGGATACCATCAGATCCCGGGGCCTTATTATTTTTGAACCGATTTATCACTACTACTACTGCTAACTACTACACACTGTTAACTTCGTCTATGCTTGTTGGCGGCAGCATAGTATGATCTCCGGTCATTGGTGGAGCCTCCAATTCCTCAGTTAGCTGGCGATTAAGCAACTCATGAAAGTGCTCTTCCCATCGCTCTAAGATGCCTTTAAGATCGGCGATCAGATTACCCTCTTTGTGTTTGCAGTATGTGCAACGCGATGTATATTGCGTCATACCGCGGACCCTTTGGTAGAACTTACGCGCCTGGCACGGTCCTTGCTCTCTGTACTGTTCCAGTTCACGGACGAGATTCCTCTCCCAGGCTGCTTTCTTTCGCCGGTGAACTTTTTTTTCATATCTTTTGAGCTCTTTATATTCAACTTCGCGTGCCCGCGTTCTATGAGATTTTTGCATTGCTCGGTACGCAACATTCTTACGTTCAGTCGCTAGCTTACATTCGTCATCGAACCAGCCGTTCTGATCTCTACGACTACTGCCAAAGATGGAGTCAGCAGTACTAATGAAAGTATTCTGAAGGCGTGTCCGTTTCTCTTCTACGCCCGACATCTCAGCCCTAGGACTCACTTTCCCTGCATTTAGGGCGAGTCCTATCACTTGACTGTAGTTGTTTCTGTTCTCTACATTGCGAAGGTCAGCCGTGTTGACTGGAATCTGATTCGCGGATGCAGTCTTTGGTGATAATGCAAGCCGCGCTCGGAGAACCATACCAACAAGATATTGGTCCGAGTCCGAGTGGCTGGCTGGTCAGATCTTGTGATCAATTTTTAACCCACTTCCCAAAGCCCGATTTTATTGAAATTTTGCACACATGTATATTTCCGGTGACAATACTTTCTGTTAATTTGAGAGCGATGTCGGGGGGCTCCCATACAAATTTTTTTCCCATATACCGGCATCAGATCATTTCATACTATAATGTTCTGTGTGCATTGTGCGTTGTGCGCTATGAGTAGCGCATACTTGCTTTACCATTGGGGTTGTTTTATTGTTGGGCTACAGTGCTTCGTATGTGTTTTTATATTTCACTATACTGGAAATCAGTATTTTGTTTATTAGAGAATTTACATGAAAAATTTTAACTTTTATGGGTTGTTTTCCCCTCTCGAGATCCGCCACGTAGGATTCTAACCAAGTAGTTATGACTTATGACATAGGCTTACAACAGACTCTTCCAACGAGGTAATCAATCGCGTGTAAAACTGAATTTTGCCAGCAGCGAACCCGTCTCAAAATTGTATAACTTCTACATTTCTAGCATTTTTATGATTCTAGCGGAACCAGAGGCACCCACTTTTTTATTGAGTTTTATTTCAATGACCTTACATTTCTCTTTGAAAAAACAAATGTTGATAAGTCCTTTAAGAATGTGTTAGACTTTATAGAGCTTCATTGCAATAAGAATAAGCCTGTGAATCTATAAGCCAATTTGGCGAAAGACAAATAAGGGGGTCGCGAAACGCTTTATTGGGTTTAAAAAACGGTAGCGCGCAACCTTTTCTGTAAGCCTGTGGGTATATCCTAACAAACATCAATTTTAAGAATTAAATTTTTGGTAATATTTTGTAATAAAAATCGTATTTTCTTTGTAATTTTATTAACTTCAGCTCATTTTGTTAAAAAATTTTATGGTGCAAATTTAAATAATTAGGTTAAGTAGCTTTGAAGGGTTAATTTTGAATATACTCGTATAATGAAATTTTGATAAGCTGGTTACTGTACTGCAGCGCACGTCAATTCCTTCTGTCCTTGTTGGATGTTTTAAAAAAATGGTTTTGAAACCTTGAACAGGAAGAAAGGTGCTTCTGTGCAATATCTCATCTTAATGGCACCATTTTTATCAACAACTTTTACTTTACTGATTGCATTGTATTGTCCTTGGAGAAATGGATCTGGCCAGTCAAAATCCATTTTCAATGTTACGTTATTTATGGTATAGATGTGCTTAAAAATTAAAAAATGTATTTTTAAATATTATATTGATAAGTATCGCTGTCATCTATATATTCACCCCCTTTGGTGGTGGACAAATTATTTCATTCTTTGGGATATGTTTTGTAAACGGATACCAAAAGTCAGTTGGACTGAAGAACGCTGAACACGTATCGAATCTTCTTACGCTGAAAACTGTATCTGCCCATTGTCCTCTTTCCATTTTCATAGGATCCATTTCAAGCTAATTGATTATTCGCAAAAAAAATTAATTAAACAACAAAAGACGGAGGCTAAAATTTCTTACAACAAGTTTGTCTGTTTTGTCCACATCAGCCACAAATTCAATTGTTCCATCAATTTTGATCTCGTCATCGCTGATGTATTCAAAATTAAGATTTGTAAGATTAACGATCTTTGTTAAAAAGTTATCAGGATCATTTTTGCACGGTAACAGAATCTCTTCACGATCAAAGACTATGTCGTACTTGTGGCACTGGAATTTGTTTTGGTTACTAAATAAAATTTAAAATTTAACTTAAATGAGATCGCACTTACATTTGCAGTGAAAGGATATAAAAGTAGAAGTGCATAAAATGCAGTAACAAATAGCGTGGAGCACATCGTGAAAACGTTGGAACTTTACTAAATTGAATTGGCCCTACAGTGTTACCTTTTATAGTTGGATTTTGCACGCGATCGCGATCAAAAGTATACCAGCGCTAAAATATCACTGCAATTATTATTTGTAATTACAAAGTAAAGATTATTCTACGTGGCTGAAAATTATATTAAGTGTCCGGAATTAATAAATAATCAATCCATGTCCAGGAAGTTTGCTCTAACAACGCGATGCATGACATTGTGCTTGTACTACAAGTAGTTTAACTTTCATTTGACCTTTAATGTGTGGCGGATACAGTTGAAATATTTGCTGGCCCATTTCTGCTCACTTCAAAAAAATAGCAACGACAGCCAAAATCTTGCGAAAATATTTGTTTTGATTTCAGTTAAAATAATTTATTTAGTAATGCACAAGAGTAACAATAGTTTTCTTCTTCCTCCCACTCAACATACGTAAAAGTGGCAGACAAGAAATTATTGATAAAATTAAAAAGAGTATTGGTGTAAGAAGTAGAGCCCTGTGGTACACCGGCATTTATTAAGCACATTTTAAACTTGAAACTGTCAAACCAGCACCAAGCGGTGTATGAGCTAATTCTAAATTCTATTTGCAGAATAAAAATTTATCAGTTAGCAGTATTGAATTTTCTCTGAGTGTACAGATGACCTCCACGTCACTTTTCATTAAAATTATAGATGAAACCGATTACCAATTATTGTGACACCAACATTGTATATATTTTTAAAATGTGTTGTCACGCCACTGTTTCGGTATGACATCGTTTGTCGATAAATCTTATCATTAATGCTGTTTGCTTGTTACACCTTTCTAATTTCGTGGGCAACTACTATAATAATAATTACTCTTGACGCTGATCACTCTTGAACTTGTATTGGTTTTGCTAACTCATGTGAATAGGCGCTAATGTAAATATAAGGTTTTCCAAAAAGAGGCGTCATTTTAAATTACATGAAAAACGAATTATCTTCTGAGAAACTGATCATATTTTTTAATTTCTATATAAAGGAGAAGCTCTACAATGATATCTTAATCACGATATTTGACAAATAAGCGCTTTGGCTGTTCTTAGAAAATGTTTTTCTTTTAAGAAAATTGTTCATCACATTTTTGAACATTTCTGGGGTTAATCGAAAAATTTCTGCTCTTATGTTTTCTTTTTGCTGTTCAATTTTTCTGTTAATGTAAAACATACTATTTGGGGCATGCATGTGGCCGCAACTATCTCTGACTGGTGAAGGTGCTATCAAAACGTGGTGGCCGCTGGTAATTCTCCTCCAATACAGGAAAAGCGAAATGATTGGGATAGTCCATTCAAAGTAATGAGGGGTTTCTAGTCAGCAAAAGAATGAGAATGAGATAAAAAAAAAAGAATTCTTGAATCAATGGAACGGAAATTCCATGCCTGTCCTCAGTATTACGTAAAAATCATTGTGGGTGATATGAATGCCAAAATAGGTAGGGTGCCAGTATACCTTACACGAGAAGTCTATTTAAAATGGACAACGAGTCATACAGATGGCAGCAAACAATAATTTGGTCGTTGCGAGTACAAAGTTTGCGCGTAAAAATATCTACAAAGCCACTCGAAACCAGATAGATGACGTGTTGATATACCACCGCCACAACCGGAACCTGCTGACGGTACGAACGTACCGAGGTGCCAACGTTGAATTGGATTACTATCTTGTTGGTATAGTGCTCCGAGCGCGGATTGCATCATCAATAAAGACAGCATCCGCGAATCAGATTCGAGTCAACATGGCAACATTCGAGGGTAAGTCCTGGGGCTGAAATGCCGGGCGTAGAAGAGAAATGGACACGCCTTAAGAATATTGTCATTAGTACTGCTCACTCTATCTCAGACTGCCTAAGTCGTAGAGATCGGAACGACTGGTTCGATGACGAATGTAAGCTAGCGACTGAATGTTGCATACCGAGCAATGCAACAATCTCATAGAACGCGGGCACGCGAAGATGAATATAAAAAGCTCAGAATGACCGAAGACCACACTATGCTGCCGCCACTAAGCATAGAAGAAGTTAGCAGAGCGATAAATCGGCTCAAAAATAATAAGGCCCCGGGATCTGATGGTATCCCAGCGGTGCTTTTTCAAACAGGAGGCCACGGAATACACCAAGCAATTCATGAACTAATAGTGCAAGTATGGGACTAAGAAGCGATGCCAGAAGACTGGCGAAGAAGCATCCTGTGCCCCATACATTAGAAAGGAGATATCACAACCTGCAATAATTATCGTGGTATAACGTCGTTGAGTACCGCGTATAAGATTTTCTCCTCTATTCTTCAAGACAGGATAGCCCCATACGTTAAAGTCATCATTAGTCCATACCAGTGTGGCGTCATCCCAGGCAAATCAACAACTGATCAGATTCACACCCCTAGACAGTTGATGGAAAAATGTCTGTAGTTTAGCAAATCAGTACACCATCCTTTTATAGACTTTGAAGCCTACAATATTCGGTATCCCAAATAAACTCACAAGACTATGTAGGTTGACCATGACCAAAGTTATAAGCCAAGTAAAAATATTCGGATCAATATCAAGCTCATTCAATATTTATAACGGGCTCCGATAAGGAATTGGACTGGGCTGCGTCCTCTTCAACCTGGCGTTGGAGAAAGTGATCCGAGACTCTGACGTAACGGCGAGAGGAACAATCCTCTCTAGGTCCATTCATATAATGGCAGACACAGACGATATTGACATTGTTGGTAGAAACCGAAGAGCTGTACAGGAAGCTTTCATCCAGATCGAGCAGACGGCACGAAATCTGGGGCTGCACATTAATGAGAGCAAGACAAAGTACTTTCTAGCCACGTCTGCGAGCAGAAGATCCAACGTTGGCCCCTTAGTTAAAATAGTGGGGCTCAAGTTTTAAGAACTGCAATCCTTTAACTATGTCGGGTCAACTGTATAGCAGCCGTTAAAAGCATGGAACGAGAAATACCCGCACGGTTGCTTAAAGTCAACAAAGCCTACTTTAGTCTGTCAAGTCTCTTCAAATCCAGGAATTTAACCATAACATCCAAGCTGCTGGTGTATAGGACAGTCATACGAGTACTTCCATATACGTATCCGAGACTGGGGTGCTTAGCAAAAAGCATTCTGACCTCTTAGCCGCGTTCGAGTCTTACGGTCGAACTTATGGAGCACGACAGCGTGGCGTGGACCAAGACGCCCGATTTTAGGTATGACAAACTGGAAGACATCGGCCCGAATTCGGGTGAAGTGGATAGAATTTTTGAGGGAAGCCAGGATCGGATACCGGTTGTAAAGACTGATGATGATGATTGGTGCAGCAAGCAGAGCCATATGGTACACCGGCATTTATTAAGCACATTTTAAACTTGAAACTGTCAAACCAGCACCAAGCGGTGTATGAGCTAATTCTAAATGAAAATCTATTTTTCTATATGCAGAATAAAAATCTATCAGTTAGCAGTATTGAATTTTCTCTGAGTGTACAGATGAACTCCACGTCACTTTTCATTAAAATTACAGATGAAACCGATTACCAATTATTGTGACACCAACATTGTATATATTTTTAAAATGTGTTGTCACGCCACTGTTTCGGTGTGACATCGTTCGGCGATAAATCTTATCATTAATGTTGTTTGCTTGTAACACCTTTCTAATTTCGTGTGCAACTACTATAATAATAATTACTCTTGACGCTGATCACTATTGAAGTTGTATTGGTTGTGCCAATTCGCGTTAATACGCTCTCATGTAAATATAGGATTTTCCAATAAGAACCGACATTTTAAATTACATGAAAAATGAATTATCTTCTGAGATACTGATAAAATTTTTATTTCGATATAAAGAACAAGCCCTACAATGATATCTCAATTACGATATTTGAAAAGTATGCGCCTTGGCTGTTCTTAGAAATTATTATTCTTTTGAGAAAATTGTTCATCACATTTTTGATCATTTCTGGAGTTAATCGAAAAATTTCTGCTCTTATGTTTTCTTTTTTCTGTTAATATAAAACGTAATATTTGGGCTCTCGTGTAATTACCCCAAAATGCAGACATTTTTAATCAGCTATTTCAAGCAGCGGTATCTACTTGCCAACGATATTCCTAACCTTATTGAACTCAGCATATGTAAGCAATTTAAACGAAACCAATTAAAAATCGAACCATCATATGACCTGTCTTGCGATTACTCCCACTGCATAATCACTATCCTGACTGATTCAGGTAATACAAAACACTATAATAGCATTACTAGCAGGCATACCAACTGGCTATCCGTTAGAAAGTACATAATACATTAGATTAGTATTAATAATCCTTTACGGAAAAGCAGAGATATTGATCATGCAGTGGAAACTTTTGCGCAACTATTGATTCAGGCTGCTAAATCCTCAACTCCAATGCCAAATAATGTTAAAAAAGGCAGTCAAATACTAGTGACGCATAAAGAAATTGAGACTCCCTTAAGGTCGACAAGAAAACTAAGAAGAAGAGGTTACTTATTGTTTTGGGTAGCTCTAACACGATTAGAAGTATGCATTTTATACCCTTGTGCATTAATCGTGCTACAATGGATAATGGCTGGAGGTTACAATTCCGCTTCAACGACAGAAGACAGCATTGGCTTTTGGAAGGTTTAAATTCAACTCTATTGAGTTCTCCCCACTTTGTTATGCTGTCAAAGTTAGAATTTAATGAACTTAGCACAAGAAGTTGTTCTAGCTCCACTTCCGAATAGAAGGGACGTGAACCTGAGAACATTTAAGAGAAGCTTGGACTACTGTCATCAGCAAAGTAAGATATGGGATTAGAAGTTGCGGCGAGAAGATCGTTAATTAAAATAAGAATGAGTTTCGAAAATAAATCACAGCCCTGAGGGACACCTGCATTTATGCGGTAAATATCGGACTTAAGCACAACTTGGATTGAACGCTTTGAATGATAGCTTTCAATACATTAGTAATAATAATAATAATATTCGGCGCGACAGACTGTTGCGGTCCAAGGCCTAGCTTCTTGCGACCTTTTGTGTTGTGCATGTATATTTTTGGGAGTCAAATGGAAGGGAGCCACAATTTAAGACCGGATCCGAATGGCGAATTTAGAAGCTTTCCGTGACCAGTTTTAATACTCTCGGAACGTTTGTCTCCCTGATTGAAAAAAACTTTTGGTGTTACTGGGATTCGAACCACGAACCTCCTGCTCAGTAGCCATGCTCTTTTCCACCGAGCCACGGCGCCCCACTTCAATACATTAAAACAGGGTTCTATTTATTCCATAAACACGTATTTTGTACAGAAGAGCTTGGTGACAAACTCTGTCAAATGCCATTGAAATATCAAGGGTTTCAACTTTACTTTCACCATACCTGTGAAAAGACTGGTTCCTTTTTTCGGTGAGATATATTATTAGATCACCAGTAGAACATTACACAATATTGACGGTCATTCAGTAGCTCTCGTGATGCAAGATATATTCATAAGCTGACGGGTAATAAGCTTTTCCATGACCTTAGAAAGGAGCTACGTTAGTGCTATGGGTCGTTACGAAAAACGACATCGCTGTTCATGACCAAAAATCACTTTGAAATAAACGAAAATTTCAAGCCAGGTATGAAGAGAAATCCTAATCAACGTTATAAACGCGGGATATCAATTGATATTGAGCCAGTCACAAAATTTCATTTCTCTAGGTCGTGCGAAAGGTGGTTACAAAAGATATCAAAAAATGAGAAAATGGCGCGATTTCAAAGCAACACACGCAACACACGCGACACGCGTCATACGTGGAATATAAAAAATGCTATTTTGGACGTAGACACTGCCAAAATTTCAGCTCTCTAGGTCGTGTGGAAGTTGTTTGAAAAGGACCTCAAAAAATGAGAAAATGGCGCGATTTCAATCCATCGCACGCGCAACACGCGACACCCGTGATACGGGGAATATAAAAGATGCTTTTTTAGACTAAGATATTCACAATATTTCAGCTCTCTAGGTAGGGTAATGAGAGATGTAATAGAGAAATGTTTTCATTAACTTATGTTAAGTTAAACTTTTTCAGGACCAAAAATTCCATCTCAATGTTTTTATATGAAATGAGTCGGGAAATTAATATTTCCAATAATATCCTTGTTAGGATTCCATTAGCGAATTTAACATTCTTTTTTTCAGGAAATAGTTTCCCAATCCATAATGTAAGGACAAGGCACAATACGAGTAATCATAAGCGAACAACACGAACATAAATCACAACCTTAGCGACACCACCGTCTGCTTGCCATCCTCTGTTGCCCTAAAGGAATCCAACATATCAACAACGTAATGGATTTTATCTGCTAACGATGAACTATTTGCCCTGTCTTGAGCCCTACAAATTGGTTAACAAAAACAACTCGCACCCGGAAGTTTTCTGGTATCATTTTAACAGGACTCGAATTGGAACTCCTGCCTGCATGAATTATCTTAACAACAAATTACTTTATACTCGTATAGGTACAACATGTCTTAACTAACTTAGCTTGGGGCGACTGCTAACTTATTTCAAAGGAAAAAGAAAGTTTCGCTACCTTGCATGGCATCGCTCGAATTGCAACGTGTATCTTTTTGTTAAAAAAAATAACTTTCTCTCTCTTTCTTTAACTTCCTCTGTATTTTAACTAAAAGAGGAAAAGTTTCTCCTGCCGGCCCGCCTGATGCTTGGCGACTGGAGTGCGGCTTTCTTTGGCTTTCGCTTTTTGAGATTACAGTTACTTCGGTGATGAATATTACAACATTTTTTCTACACCCGATTGTAAGGAAACTTTCTCGTGTACTTAAAGTTTGCACGTGTGTGTGTTTAAAAAATAAATTATTTACTTTTATTCTTTTGCTGAATTATAAGAGTTACAATGGAAATACAATTTATTTGGTGGACACGGTTCATGCTGGGATAAGTAATCTACAGGAGTAACTAGCAGTGACAAACGGTGATGATGACGATGAGACAGTCATGACCTTACCCTCCGCATCAAAACTCATATTCACGTATCTACGTTGCATCACTGGAAACTCGGCCAAATCAAGTGAACGAGTTTGGTACCCAATACGATTTGTATTAACTTGGGTCAGGGCTAAATAAGAAGGGGACTTGCCTAGGTCATCGGCGTTTCATGTCGGCCTAGGTTGCGGTTGGCCAATCACCGCTCAACGGAATTAATTGATTCTTGAAACAAATACATGCCTCGGATGCATATCGATCTGTGGACCACGGAAAAGGACACGTTTTGGAATTTGAAACATTCCCTTACTCGTTATAGAGGTTCTTGGTCTTAGTGAGTTGATGATGGCCTGGAGTAGGGGAAAAACGAACATCTATGCCGGAAAGTTTCCTATTTATTCGGGTAAGCCTGCAGGAGATCACCATGCGAATGGAATTGGATTTCTACTCTCTAAAGCGGCGAGAAGATCGTTATAGGACTGGCAAGCAATATCAGATATAATTATTATTGCAAGTTTTAAATCTGCACCAACACAATTTTTCACCACAAAGCCACCTGGACCTCTCCTGTTCATATGTACAACAACCAGATTGACCAAATCGTTATAATCCACAAGTGGCTAGTATCGTTGCTGGACGTTAGAACCCGAAGAGCTGCCGAGGTCTACAGCAACCACTATCTTTTAATTGGCATCGTGCGATTGAAGCTTGCGGTCCGCTCAACTACACCAAGTCAAACAACAAGAGAGCAACCTGTAGCAGCACTGAAAGATCCAGATGTGAAACTGTAATATATATCCCGCATACAACAGTCAATCTCTGAGGTACAGCCCCAAACCCTAGAGTCTAAATGGGAGAAAACAGTGAATGCGTATACGGGGGCAGCCTCAACCATTTTAGGTTATCCCGACAAAACAAAGGAATGGATCTCAGAAAGCACATGGAACACCATTAGAGAACACCAATCCATCAAAATAGATTTAAACATCACAGCCTCGGGTGTAGAGTGAAGCGCATTATCGCGGAAGTATAGGGATCTGGAACGACAAACGAGCATGGCTAAGCGACATCGCAACAAAAGCATAGCAAGCCGCTGATAGTAGACAATACAACACAGTTTACCAACTCGCTCGTAAGATCGCCAACAAAAAACACTACATCAACTACCCTGTTAAGGCAATAGACGGCTCTTTGATCCTTATGGAGGAACAACAATCAGCGTCGCTACTTCTTCGTTGGATGAGATAAGGACAGCAATTCGTTCACTGCAATCAGGTAAAGCAGTATGTAATGACAACATCTACGCAGAACTCCTTCAAGCCGACGTAGAGTTAACTACACGAATATTGCATGCGATATATCAAGGTATCCGGGAAACTGAAACCAATCCATCGTCGTTAAAAGAAGGCTAATAGTCAAACTCCCCAAGAAAGGTGATTCAAGCAAGTGCGAAAACTGGAGAGGAACTACCTGCTGCTAAACAGCATAAACAAAGTGATCTCCTCTATAACAGCTAGGCGCTTACGGAATGCGTTAG
Source organism: Nephrocerus scutellatus (assembly GCA_947095585.1). Taxonomy (NCBI): domain Eukaryota; kingdom Metazoa; phylum Arthropoda; class Insecta; order Diptera; family Pipunculidae; genus Nephrocerus; species Nephrocerus scutellatus. The sequence continues at coordinate 6,773,048 of OX352762.1, forward strand.
AGCCAATTTTGAGAAATGAGCAAGCAGGATTTCGCCCAAACCGTTCTTGTACTGACCAAATTAACACCCTGCGTATAATCATTGAACAGTCGGATGAGTATCCCTCTCCTTTGTATATGGGTTTTGTAGATTTTAAACGCGCTTTTGATAACGTAGGCCGAAACATGATGTGGCGAATTCTGTCTAGCTATGGTGTTGCGGAGAAACTCATCAACATCATCAAGGAGCTGTACCGCGACTCAACATGACGCCTCATTCATAATGGTCAACTTAGCTCACCTTTCAACATCTACTTGGGAGTCAAGCAAGGTTGCACCCTCTCACCATTGCTTTTAACAATTGCCATCGACTGGGTGATGAAAATAGTAACCCGTACTCCATCGGGTTTGCCATGGAATGCTTTTCACCGCTTAGAAGACCTAGACTATGCCGATGATATCTGTCTTCTATCACAATCGCAAGGTGACATGGAGTGAAAATTAAACTCACTAGAACTCCACACTAACAAAGTCGATTTAAAAACAAAACTACTTCGCGTTAACGCTAGCGGAACATGTCTCGATTGACGGACACCAGATAGAGGAAGCCGATAAGTTTTGTTATTTGGGCAGCTGGATGTCAAGAAATGATGGTGCTGACTCGGATGTGTGCTCTCGTCTAAACATGGCGCGACAATCCTATAGTATGCTAAAAAATATCTGGAACTCCTTGCAAATCTCCCGGAATCTGAATCTAACGATCTTAAGATCTAACGTTCTCTCAGAACTCTTGCGAAACGTGGAAAGTCACAGAGTCAATTGCGAGGCGCCTTCAAGTCTTCGTCAACAAGTGCTTAAGGCGGATACTGAGAATAACATGGCCGGACATTATCACCAATCAAGAGAGTAACGCAGCAGGAAGCAATCGCGATTGCCATCAGACAACGAAAATGCTATTTTGCTGTATCTAAAGTAGCTTAAGCGCTTAAGATCTTCAGATCTAACACTTTTGAGCAAATGCTGCCTCATGTGAGTCATATAAATTTCCGCCTCGGAATTGCGGACTTTTCGTACAGAGTTTGCCAAAAATCTTTCCAGGCATAAAAACCCCTCTGTTCAGACTGCAGTTCTTCTGAGCGAGTGCCGAGGTCAAACCATCCCAAGCTTTTAATGTTCTTTGATTGGTATTTCTCCTTTAAATTTGAAAGTGCCACCAGGTAAAATAAATTCTTCTCCGGGTTCATTGAAACTTCTTAAAGGGCATCCAGCAGAAATGGCGTCTGTGCCAAGCATTGGATTACATCATTGAAGAAACATGTATTTCGCAAATTGGTAAGTCCTCGAACTCGCGCAATGCTTCAAGAAGACACCAGCAGAAGGAGCGGGAACAGTTGAACAGTTCGAAGTTGCAATGACGGTTGTGTCGACTCAACTTGTACTCACTTTGCCATTCTTGGAATTGGTGGCGGTAATGGCAGTGGTACTGGCCATAGTGGTACATAGTTGGTTTTGCCATCCAACTGTGGTCACATGGTCTCGAAAATAGGAAGAATTTTTTTTCTCAATATTGTTAATTTCATTTTGTTCTGCATCGTAACTCTGCCAAAGTGGTGGTGGCTGCGGTTTTTTTAAAAGTTTCTTTACCATTTCAACGCATTCCTGAAGATTCTTGCGTTAGTTGGCGTTGACCTCATCGTCGTACTGGTAACAATATTACTTTCCGGTGCAGCAGCTGTGCCCTCTAATTTCGATGTACTGCCAGCAGTGCTCCAGCGCGATACAAGCTGCTTTCAAGACTTTTCGCAATTTTGTCGGATCAACGGACATGGACGCACCAGCGCCCGGGATATATTTTTAATTATAAAAAAACAATAATTATAAGAACACACTCATTATACCAATGGCAAATCTAAGCTTTCGAAGAGTATAGCATGAATGTCATCAAACTTGTGAAGCACTTTGGTTCCGTTTAACTAAGTCAACCAATATATGCGTCTTGCCTTAACTACACGGCTTTGATCGATTTCTATGAGATGCTTGGAATGTTGAATGCGGTCATTCACTTTAAATGCCAGAAAAGATCAATTTCAAAGTCCATTGAACCCCCACTTTCCTTTTCCACGACTTATACACTCAATTTTATTGCAAAAACCTTTTTTATCCTATTATTGCGCACTCAGATGAAAATCCCTTTTCTATCGTCATGTAAACCGCCACCCATACACACTGACCCATCGTTGCTCTTAATGTAATTGCGCTAACATCAACTAAAAGGAACCTCTGTATCGGCGTTGTTGTAACACAACTTAATTCCGATACGAAACGTCCGTATAAATATGGCAACGATTTTATTACCTTTCAGCGCATCCTGCCACAGTAACTTTTCGTGGTGTATGTGACTTCGCTTGGGGGGGGGGGCGAAATTCTATTGGAATTTAAACTTAAACATGCCATGTCCGTATAAACTGTTTCAGCTGTTGGTCGAATTTTAAAATTCCCTCCCTCCTTTGCTCTGTCGCTAAATGTAATTTGAAACTCCCCAAGGAGATGTTTTCATGGGGTTGCTTTAGTCAGATGTTGCAGTGTTCAATATTCTGTATACGTTTCCTAATCTGGCTGCTACAGACATGCATACAGATCGCAATTCAACCATCGAGGACGGAACTTTCAAGGAATCGTGCGGCTGTATAGTGCAACTGGTTTTTGTTCGGAAAGAGCGCATGTTAGTGGCGCTTTGTGTCCTGCATAGCTTATCGCACCGCAGGACATGACCTAGAAAACAAGCGGCATGATAAGGTAGAATTTTCCAATTCGAAATTTGCTTAAGGAGAGCAAAATAGTATGGTAAGGAGCGGTTTTTTGAAATTCCAATAAATTCGAAAAATCGCTGTAAGGCAATTCGTGAAATGCCAACATAGAAAACTGGATATACTACAATCTATGCTAACCAGGTTGGGTTAGAAGTATATTTTTGTGTCAACCCCAAAAAAATGTATTTGTCTGCGGTCATCCGGTCTAGTGCGGAGTGTGGTCCAGTTTATAAAAGCTGCACGCATTTTTAAGGGTCTAACATCTCTTTTTATTTTGTGCTCCAACAAGAGGTCCTCGCGCTGGCTGAAATACAGTAGAGCATCGATTATTCGGACTAATTCGGGAATGGTAGTATCTGGATAACCGTTGTTTGGATAATTGCTGCTCTACTGTAATTTGAAACTCTGTATAACAAACTTGAAAATATGTCATCTATCATCTAGCCAACCAATAATTACACTGCGTCTAAATACTCGTATATTTCCGGTAATCCATCAGCAAATCTCAGCAATCTCCCGAATAGAGATGAGTTTTGGTTACCTATAAATGTAATTAGGATTTAAGTGCTCTCTGTTTCTATATCTCTCTCCCTCTCTCTCTCTCTTTTGTGTTTAGCGATATCGCATTACAGTAGTCTATAGCATTTAAAATCCCAATTTTCACAGTTCATACTTCACTTAAGTGAGTTTTTGTGTCAGTTTGGTGCATAATAAGATACGCGTTGTGATAAGCACTACTCTAATCCGCATCCATCTGTATGAAAGAAAAAGGAGTGCAATATTACACTCGTTGTAGATACATTATAACGAGTGAAGTCTTTTTTATTTTTTGAATATTTTTACCCATCATTGGGAGTTGGGACAATATTTTGCGTGCTATCGTTGGCAAAGAAATTAACAACAGAAGCAGACAAAAGCGGCGAACGAGACAAACTCAAGTCATGCTTAAGGGTGGATTCCATTTAATTTGACATCAATACGCTTTTAACTCAATGTCACACCTTAACAAGATTAACGAGAGAGCTACAGAGGTTCTTAAGCTTATAGTCAGTCAGATAATTTTTTAAAATTTACAACTCCTGATGAAATCACATCTCTCTCGTTAATCGCAACTTGTAAAATTGAGTTAAAAGCGTATTGAAATGCGTCAAACTAAATGAAACCCAAATAGAGTTGTAACATGTCTTCAAAGAGTTCCTAGTTTACTTAATAATTTTTGAATAAATGGACACACAAGATAAATAAAGACAATCATTCTAATCTGGTATTTTGACTGGATAGGATGGCCGGTATATTTGCTCTAAGTCTAACACCAATTTTATTTTCTACCTCTTAGGAAGATACTCGTATTCGATAAAAGCGATTTACATTCTTTTAAATTCTCTATATTAACTTCGAGCGGACGTGTGTTTGTCTGTTTGTTTGTCTATTTTTCGTGGAATCTTGCTATCAATTTTTAGCCCACTTCCCAAAGCCCGATTTTATTGAAACACATGGCCACATATATATTTCCGGTGACAACACTTTCTATTAAAATTTTGAAGTGATCAGGCCGAGGGGTCGGGGGGCTCCAATACAATTTTATTTTTTCTTAACCATGCCATATAGCAGCATCAGATCACGCCATAATACAATGTCTGTTATGTGTGCGTTGGTGCGCTGTGTTCAGGGCTGCTTTACCACTGTGTTTGCTTTGTGGTTGTGTTGAAGTTCTTCTAATGATTTTTTTATTTATTTTATTTATTATTTATTATTATTATTTATTATTATTAACTAGCAGACCCGAGAGACGTTGTGCTGTACAACGTTCAATAAATTTGTTTGTGATTGTTTTGTGAATATGTGTAGAGTTATTTGAAATGAGGGTCCTCTAGGGGGTCTTTGGGGGTCTTTTGTAGGTGTTTTGAAGGGCCTTTTGGGGGTCTTTTGAGGGTCTTTTAGTGGTCTATTGGGGGTCTTTTTGGGGACTTTTTGGGGTCTTTTGGGGTATTTTGGTGAGTCTGGTGAATGTCCTTTGTGGGTCTTTTGGATGTCTTTTGGGGGTTTTTTGAAAGTCTTTTGAGGGTCTTTTGGGAATTCTTTTGAGGATCTTTTAAAGGTTTTTGTGGGTTCTTTGGGTTTTTTTAAAAGATTCTTTTATGATTCTTTTGTTGGCCCTTGGGAGGTCTTTGGGGCATTTGGGAGTCTTTGGGGGGTCTTTGGGGTCTTCTGAGGATCTTCTTTTTTTTTTTTTTTTTTTTATATAGAGACTTATTGCCAAGGGATGACTCCCTGAATGACTTACGTCACGGCAATAAGTTGGGCTAAGCCCTTTATTAAATTCAAAAAAAAATAAAAATCGAAAGAATGTGATTTACAATATATCACATTCCTCACGTTTGTAGCCGGTTTCAATTTATTTTCTCAGAATTCTCCCTGATTCATTGGAAAAGCAATACGAAAAACGAACACGAATTTAGAACGACGCGAGTCCAAATACTTTTATCAATGAATCATGGTCAGGGAAAACTACAAAATACCTTGACCAAGAAAATATTACAAATTATAAAAATAATTTAAAAAATTATTTTTTTTTTTGTTATATTAAGAAACAACTTATGAATACTTTAACCATCATCCTTCAAGAACTTGTTAACGGCTAATTTGAACGCCTGCAGATTATAAGATTCTGGAAACACGTGTTCGACCAATTGATTCCACATCGAAGATACTCTAGGAAAAAAGGAGGATTTAGAGTGTTGGGTTCTACATGAAAACAGTTTTAAGGCAAATCTATGTTTATTGCACCTTAAACGAGTGTTTACGTTACTGAGAAAAGGCCCAGGAACTAGAGAACGGGTTTCTAAAGAACATTTACCGTTGTAAAATTTATAGAAAACAAATAAAGCTCCTACATTTCGTCTGTGCTCCAAAGTATCAAGAGACGAAGTAATGGTTACATCGTTTATCAAACGGATAACTCTATTCTGAACACCATCAAGATGAACCAAATGCGATCTTGGAGCACCACCCCACACATATGAATTAAATTCTAAAATTGGTCTAACATAAGATTTATATAATCTTAACTCTTCAGAGGGAGTGAAGTAGAAGTTACAACGTCTTATGAAGCCTAAACATTGGCTAGCTCTTTTTGAAATTTCATAAATATGTTCTTTCCAAGAAAGATCACTTGATACTTTTAAACCTAATAACTTAAGTGAATCAGATCTCGCAATAGAGGTACCATTAATAACAGGAGGAACATAATGTTGAGTTGTCTTCTGAGAAAAAAAACAAGACTGGAATTTATTTGGGTTAAATTCTACTCTGTTAGAAATGCCCCAATCAAGAATGATTTGAATATTAGACAGAATAGTCAAATTCATTAATTCACGCGAACCATTCAAGCGAGAATTGCATTCTTTTTGATTGTCAAACTCAATGGAGGCCGATAGTGTTGTATCATCAGCAAATGAATGGATATCACAGGTTGTAGAAGACAATAGGTCGTTGATATATATCAAGAAGAGCGTGGGAGACAAGGATGATCCTTGAGGCACGCCAGCATTGATCCCATGTGAATCTGAAGATATACCATTTAATACAACTTTTATTTTAAGGTTCCATAAATAATTCTCAATCCATGTAATGAGAGAGGAGTGTAAATTCAGCGCACGAATCTTATTAATAAGACAATCATGCCATACTCTATCAAAAGCTTTAGCAATATCTAAGGAAACAACGCTTGATTCACCTAGGTTTTCAATGCTTCGCTCCAAACAATGAGTCATGCACGTCATTAGTTCGCCTGAAGATCGATTTTTACGAAATCCATACTGAACATCGGATAAAAGAACATTCGAATCCAGATAGTTCATTATTCTGAAATTAACGATAGATTCCATTACCTTCGATAGAACCGACAACAAAGCAATAGGTCGGTAGTTCGTAGGTGCCGATTTATCACCTTTTTTCGGAACGGGTTGAATATTTGCTATTTTCCAAAATGATGGAAAAACACCTGTCTTCATTGGGAGATGAAACAATTTGCTAAGCGGTTTTGCCAAAGTATGATGACAACTTTTCAATACTAATGGCGGAATACCGTCGGGGCCAGTCGCTTTATTGGGGTCAAGTTCTTTCAGAATCTTTGAAACAACCCGTTTCCGAAAATAGATTTTAGACATACCTGGGCCTAGATTCGGGAGAATTGGGGGGCTTTGATTAGTTAAAGGAAGAGTAGACGCACCAGCGAAATGAGAAGCTAAGAGATTAGCTTTCTCAATATTAGTTCTATAATGAATACCATTATGAAATAAAGAAGGAATAGACGAAGTATTGTCTGCAAAGTTTCTTTTAACCAATGCAGCAAACGACCAAAAGTTTCGACTGTTTGAATCAGAATCCAAAATTTTTCGCATGCTATCTCGAATCTTAAGGTCATATATTATTTTGGACCTTTTCAATATAGCGTTTGATCTATTTCTAGCTATTCGAAACTTTACAAGGTTTTCTTCAGAAGTGCAATTAACGTAGTCCAAATGGGCTGCTTTTTTACACGCGACTGCTGACCTGCAATGTTCGTTAAACCATTTATTTTTATGAGTATTTTTCTTTTTAAATGAAGAAGGAATGCAATTTTTCATTCCTAGCAAAATGGTTGACGTGATAAGTTGTGATGCTTCATTAGCATTATTGCTGGAAAAACAGGTTGACCAATCAAATGAGCTATAAAATTGGTTCAGGAGCTCCCAGTTAGCATTTTTATAGTGCCAGAGTAGCCTTTTACTTGTAGTCTCTATAAGGGCTGGTGATATTGAAAATTTGGCAACTATCAAAGCATGGTCAGAAAGACCTAATGGAGCAGATACATCAATTGAATATTTATCAGGCATAGTTGTAAGAAATAAATCTAAAAGGTGAGGTGATTGACCAGTAGTATCGGGATACCTAGTTGGCTTATCAACGAGTTGGGTGAAAAGATTAACATTTGAAAATAGTTCTGCGGTTTCACCTGATCGATCTCTACCATTCGAATAGGTCAACCATGAATCATTGTGGACATTAAAATCACCCAAGACTACCAATTCTGATGTTGGTGATGATTTGTAAATCTTGTCTATTGTGTCTGATAAGTAATTAAACTCAATATTAGTGTCATCAGGTGACAAATTAGGACTACGATAAAGGGAACAAATAAATATCGAATGGTTTGAAATTACAATTTCAATCCATATCGTATTGAACATTGGATTACTGTTTGGAATATTAAAATTAGGTACACTAAAACTGATGTCTTCTCGTATAAATAAAATAACCCCACGATGAGGAACCAAACAGTCGACACGAGAATACCCCTGACATTGAAAATCATTTGGGGTACCCATATAAGAGGCCTGCGTTTCACATAAACTTAGAACCGCAGGTTTATTCGCGTCAAGATGTGCTACGATCGAATTGAAATTTCTTTTAATGCCGCGAATATTTGTGAAATGAATTTCAAAATAAGAGTTCATTTTACAAATTAAAAATACCGAACCCGTCAAGATGATGAAAATATACGTAAAATAAGATAATAATAATATAAAAAATCAAAAAATATTATAAATAACAATAATAAGAAGAATTTCTACGAACCAACCACTCAACAGTGAAAACGTTACTTATTCGTTTGTAGTACCAGGCCTAACAAACGAAAAAGGCACGCACAGCTACTAAGACAGAAAGTCAATAAAAATTCTACTTCTGAAAACTATTCAAATTAAATAAAAACTTGAATAACAATACTTTTTAACGTAACTGCTTTTTTGTGTCTGATTCTTTGGTAACGTTACGATATGATGTCTTTGTTTTGATGGTATTGCTATCAGCAGTATCCACGCTTGATGAACAATATTGGAAAACACCTGTAACCGCTTTTCGAGTTCAGCAATTTTTGTCGTTTGGATTTTATTTGACTTCTTTTGTTGATTCAGTGTGATGATCTTGTCGTTTAAATTATCCAACAGCACCAGACTCTGCGATTATTAATTGGCTATTGTTTCCGCTTTGGTAAATCTACTCCACCTTTGTTGATATTCTTGTTTTTCAAATTACCAATTTGTTCTTTTTAACCCTAGAAAGATAATCTACGTCTGCCAGACGTATGGCGCGCCAAAAAATTTAATATACTTTTAACTGAAAACCCGGATCGGGTTGGCTGCCTAAATATGCTCAGTCGGTGGTCGTAGCTTGCAACTGACGGTCGTGGTGTAACGGTAAGTACCTGTGGTGACAAGTTATAGCTATGCCATACGTCTGGGAGACGTATGATTATCTTTTATGTAACTTTTGTGAGATATTTGAAAAAATTGTTTATTATTATTTACAGATACGTTTTATAAATTTTTGGTGCTTATTTTTATTTTATCGTCATGACGAACCGAGGAGTGTTGAATTATAGCGAAATTGAGAATTTGTTGATGGAAAATGAAGAAGTTATATTGTCAGAATGTGAAAGTGATTGTGAAGATTTCCTCTTAGAGGCCGACGTGCAGAGTGACACTGAAGACGAATTTATTGACGATGCTGAGGATGATTCGGGCAGTTCTGGTGAAGAACAATCAGCTTCAGGAAGTAATTTAACTTCATCTTCAGATGCCCGCATTACTATTCCACATAAGCGCAAACTAAGAGGTCGTAACAAGCACTGCTGGACAACTATCAAGGCTAAAAGTCACGGAAAGATCCCTGTTATAAATATTGTTCGAACAAATAGAGGACCAACCAGATCTTCCAAGAACATCTTCGACCCCTTGCTGTGTTTTAACTTATTTATAACAGATGTAATAGTTAGTGAAATAATGAAATGGACAAACATAGAAATATCTGTCAAACGTATGGAAAAAGAAGATAAGGACAAAGAAAATGGAAATGAAACTACGAAGTTTAGTGCTACATTTAGAGACACCAATGAAGCTGAAATCCGTGCGTTTATTGGGATCCTTACATTATCCGCTGCTATGAAAGATAATCACCTTTCAACGGAAGAACTTTTTGACAGCTCTTTTTCGGGAACTCGTTATATAGCAGTAATGAGTCCTGAACAGATTCGACTTTCTTGTCAGATGTATGCGCATGGATGATAAATCACTACGCCCATCACTCAGAGATACGGATCCATTTATACCTATTAGAAAAGTTTGGGACATATTTATAAATCAGTGTTGGATCAATTACACACCGGACGGGCAACCAATACCAATGGCATTCCTCAAGGTGAGTACTTTATCAAAGAACTGTCAAAGCCGATGCATGGCACCAATCGTAACATCACCTGCGACAATTGGTTTACTTCTGTACCCTTGGCGAAATCCTTACTGCAGGAACCTTTTAAGCTTACACTGGTGGGCACCATACGTTCCAACAAACGAGAGATTCCAGAAGTAATGAAAAATACGCGTTCTCGTCCTGTAGGCAGTTCAATGTTCTGCTACGACGGTCCTTTGACACTGGTTTCATATAAGCCAAAGCCATCTAAAATGGTATATTTGCTTTCATCTTGCGATGAAAAAGGTACAATAAACCAAACAAATGGAAAACCTGAAATGATTATGTACTACAATCAGACGAAGGGCGGCATCGACACATTCGACCAAATGTGCTCCAGGAAAACCAACAGGTGGCCAATGGCAGTACTTTATGGCATTTTTAACATGGCTTTCATTAACGCATATGTCATTTACTGTCACAATATGCAGTCAATGAATGAAAAACCTCTCAGCCGAAAAAATTTCATGAAAAAACTATATACAGAACTCACATCACCTCATATGGAAAAAAGGCTAGATGCTCCAACTTTGAAGAGGACTCTCCGCCAAAATATTTCGGATTTGCTACCTAATACTAGTGGAAATAGTGTTCAGGCAAATGACGAAGAACCTACTACAAAAAAGAAGAGATATTGTTCGTATTGTCCATCAAAACTTCGCAGAATGTCAAAAATATCATGTGTGGTATGCAAAAAGGCGGTTTGCGGCGTACATAAAAATGACGTGTGTCATTCTTGTATATAATTTAATGGCATCCGATTCAAAATTACTAAGACTTATTAGTACACTTATTTTTAACCAAAAAATGCTAATTAGGCAATTATTAAGACTTAAATTCAATTTTAATGTTCCTTTAAAAAATATGTTTTTTTTTTTTTGTTAATTTGTAATGGAGTTTAAGTTTTTTGTTTTTATTGATTAAATTAAAATTTTTTTTACTGAATCATTTCTTCATTTCTCTTAATATGAACTACATTAATAAATAAAACATTAATATTTTATAAAAAGTTCATGGGTTTTATTTATTACACTAACAAAGTGCCATACGTCTCAGAGACGTATGATTATCTTTTACGTCATAAAAAATATGATTATCTTTCCAGGGTTAAGATCTTGCTTTCTGTATCGATCGTGACCAATAAATTTAACACTTTTAGATATGAAAAATTAATCTTAAAATATTTTAACACAACAATAACTACTGTATGGTATTAAACACAATTTGAAATAATGAAAAAAGGTTATTTTAATTAAAATGAAAATATGAAAAAATATTTTCAATTATTTGAAAGAAAATTTATTTTAATTTTTTGAATATATTTTTTGCTTGCGTTTGACTTGAAAATCAAATCAACCATGAGTACTATGAGTAATTTGATGGCCTTTTGAGGGTCTATCGGGAAGTATTTTATGATTCTTTTGAGGGTCTTTCGGAGTTCTTTTTATGATTCTTTTGGGCGTTTCGGGGTCTTTTATGGGTCTTTTTGAGGTCTTTGTTTTAGGATCTTTCGAAGGTTTTTTTGGTCCTTTGAGGGTCTTTTGAGGATTTTTTGGGGGTCTTTTGTTGGTATTTTGGTAGTCTTTTGGGTGTGTTTTGGGGTCTTTTGAGGGTCTTTTGAGGGTCTGAGATCGGAGGTCCTTTTATGATTCTTTTGGGTTTTTGCGCACTGTTTTTTATTTGTTTTGTTGCCTGGCGCGTAAACAAATAAAGCTGATGGTTTTCCGATACTGAAACAGGCGGCATAAAATTGACCATGCGAGAAGTAGAGATTTTCAATGTTAATGTCGCAAAAACCCAATGACTGTCCTTGTGATTTGTTTATTGTAATTGCATATGCAAACCGCAACCGAAACTACAATCGCTTAACTCTAAAAGCATGTCGCTCGGAATAATTGGGATGCGTTGACAGATTGCAAAAATAATACCGTGCACCATGGATCAGCTGTCCAATCCTTTTGTCCTTTAGACCATTTTAAGAGCCATCCGAAAACTTCAGTCAAGACCGCCTTAAAAACCCCTTCAAGACCAACTTCAAGGCTCTCTCTGAACCCTTCAAACTCCCTTCAAGATCCCATCAAGGCACCTTCAGACCACACTGAATACCTCCTCTAAGCCCCTCAACACTTCACTCAAGATTCTCCTAAGACTCTCTCAAAACTCCCTCAAATCTAACCCCAAACAACTTTAAAACCCGCTTAAAACCCCACTCAAGACCCTCCTTAAACCCCTTTATACCCGCTAAAGACCTCTTCAACACCAATCTCAAGACACTCTTGAGAATCACGCAGGACTTCTTTAAGAACCCTCAATAACTGTTCAAGTGCCCATCAAAACGACTAAAGACCTGGGCTGGTGGGCTTTTTGGATGTCGTTTGAAAGATTTTTGGGAGTCTTTTGAGGGTCTTTTATGAGTCATTTGATGATATTTTACGGGTCTTTTTGAAGTGTTTTTGTAGTCTTATTTGAGAGCTTCGGGGGTCTTTTGAGAGGTGCTTTTGTAGATCTATTGAAAGTTTTGAAAATCTTTTGAGGATCTTTTTAATATATTTATAAAAACACGTCTAATCCATATTTTACTAGCTTCCTTTACTCGCCTTAAAATTCTACTCTAATGAATTTTTAGCGTGCATATTAACCTTTAATATTTCAAACACGTCAATGTGTATAGTTTCTAGCCTGCGTACACAAGTCCCACCCGCACGCCCTTTATTTTCAGCGTGAGTTTCGTTTGTTTGTGAATTTGTCAGTGTGTCCACTGGTATATCTCGGCTTCTACTTGTCAGAATTTGATGGAACTCATTTTTAAGACAATTGTTTAGCGCTCGGCTTCCGATGGCGTAATTTTAAGATTTTTTGTAATCACATGGGTAGAATTATGAGAAAAAATACGAAAAAATTGGTTTTCATGAAACTCAGTCTTTGGACTGAATTACTGCTATTCTTATGGCGGGCTGAGAATCTTCGCTTTACTATATCCATTTATTTTTTAGGTTTATTTTACATATACTTGCTTTGATTTTACATACAAAATAAGGAAAATATGCGCTATGATGCAGCGTTAGAATGAGGTAAAGACAAACAATAATTTTCCACTTTAATTAAATTTGACTTGTTGGTTCTCTATTTTTCCCTTTCTTAAATTTAAATCTTTGAAATTCCCTCGAAATGAAAGATATCCCACGACTCAAACACTGATTAGGAGCAGTGACAACATGCATGGCATTGTTGTTGTAAAATTAATCTTAATCCTATTCCTGGGCCAATAAAATGCAGCTTTTATGTGTATTTAGAACAATTTGCAATTGATATTGGTATTGCTGGAGACTATTTGCAGAACCCAAAACAAACTTTTAAGATTCGTACACATATCTTAGTTCCCTTATTGCTGCTATACTCAAAATTTTGCAGTACCGCTCGTCAAACGAATTGAGCTTATGTAACATCATTTGGAGCGTGTGGCTAATATTTTCAGAATGATTTGTTGCCTTTTCTTGTCTTGAAGCGTTAGCCATACTAACTTGTGCATATGTAAATTTCCCAGTGTTAGAGGCTATTTTATTTTTATTTCAAAGAAAGTGTCATGAATGTTATTGGCATGGAAAGCATGCAAACAACATGTTGTGCTGTTATGCTGATGACATTCATAGCATTGTAAATTCATTCACGAATAATTATCGCCTTAGGTCTTTTGTAGCATTTGTGCGTGCAACAACAAAAGAGTGCTACAAGCTAACAAATAGATAAGTGCATCATATCATTCATAATTACCAATGTCATGTCAATTAATTAAAGCAAACATGCGGCATTATCTCTCTGACATCATCAACTATGCATACAACATACCGATGACGCAGGACACAACAACAAACCTCCAGGCACCTTTTCACATTTGGTATAGGCAGAAAAAATTTCCATTACGGAATTCAGTGGGAATCCTTATGAGTGGGTGTCTGTTAACTACAGAATAATGCATACATCACAGTAACACAGCAACAGCAACCAAAAATCACTACTACCCGAAAGTGGAAAATGGGGAAAAATCCAATTTTCCCCTATCCGTATGCATATATCCTGGGCCTCGGCGTGCTGGTGTGTATTGCAAAATATAAAGGTGAAACTTTTAATGACTAACATTATGTGGCAATTTAAATTTCATGAATATAAATTGGTTTAATCAGTGAATGAAAGATGCGGTTGCGAGAGTATCTATGGCGACCATCCCAGCTCCAATCGTCAGACAGACAGACAACTCATGTCGTTCGTGTTCGTAGTAACGCACATAACTCAAACTTTGTACACAAGCAAACGCCTAACAACTAATTCGACCATAGTAGCTGGCATAACTTTGTTCCCAGCAGGCGGGACAGACAGACACATCAGTCGAGTGAAAGGATCAAAAGGGATTGCGAAATTCCATGCCGACTTTAATTTTCTTGTTTAGAAAGTTACGACGGATTATTGCTCTCAGGATGAACTTGACTTGTATATGCGATGTACTAGAAGAGACATAGTAGGTTGTGTTGTTGGTGGCTGCAACCGCCAAATTAGATTGTTTTCGACACTTTCCCCAAAGTGGATTCTCTGGGACGGACAACCGGCAAAAACTTTAACACATGGTTGTTATCATCGCACATGTAACAGAGAGGAGGAATGTGTGCAAAGTGTCGGGACACTCTGGGACACTTGGGAAAATTTCATTATTTTGTGAATTATTGTTGGATGGGTAATTTGGTATGGTTTTGACGTTGTTTGCCGGGACAAGTCATGCTGGTTTGCTGTTGCAGTCTGGTGGAGAAAGTTGCGCCTTACGAAACTTGTGATGTTATGGGATCAAGCGCCCTCAAAAGGTAATTAGTCAGAGTGCATTTTTAATTATATCTACTCGTACTTTTGAGCTTTAACAACTATAATGGTGTTTTTCAGCTAAGCTAGCAGTTAGCGGCTTCCAGGGATCCAAATTAAAATACTCGTGTTGCAAATAAGTTTTCTTTTTTTTTCTCCTTTTGTTTTGGGTAGTCAGTCTCGTACCTACCATACTTAACATTTAATATATTCCTACTATCAATAACTACTAACTATAACTACAGGGTGTACGGAGGAAGAAGGCGGTCGTTTCGGCATAGTAGCGGGTAGTTGCTTACTAGCGAGTGCGTGTGCATCGGGACGCACCGAACCAAATAACGTAAGATATGTGCTAAGCGTAAGCGACACACGGTGGTTAGTTCGACCGCAGACGCGGAGTGACTACGTCACTGATAAGTTTGTACCTAACACAGTTGCGTCTGTTCACTTAATACTGACGGCGGAGCGAGTACTAGTACTGAGGGAGTACCGAAGACCTATGGAACAAGGAAGGGAACACCGAAGACCAATGGAATAAGGCATGAAAGCATCGAGGATGACAGAAGGCCTATGGAACAAGGCACGCTTGCTCAGAGGCTACACCGAAGACCTTTGGAATGAGAAATAGAAGTGGGCCCCAGAACACTGCCCTGAGGAAAACCACATTTAGTATCCAACATATTACGCTAACTCCATTAAAATGACCTACTGCCTTCTATTTAATAAATATGTTTTCAGTAGATTATAGGAGGCACTATAACAGTATAGTTTTCTCAAAAGTAACTGATGTTATGTAAAGAGTTTTTAATGTTATCAGGACCACCACCCTTACAACCATTAAGATAACAAGTTAAATCGTAAACTTCCGTATATGAGGTTGGCGAAAAATACATGGAACTAAAGTTCCAGTGACCAAAGTAACCTAAAGTTCCTAATCATCCTCACCCTATCTCTCCTTCCTACCTTCCCCCTCCTCCCACTCTATATCCCAATCCCCATTTTTATCCCACTGCTGGATTAAGGTGTTATGCGTTCCGTGCCGAGAATCAGCCTGTTAAAAAATAGCCCAGTCTTACCAATAAGCACTGGAAACCGTACAAGGAAAGCCATCAAGAAGGCTAAACGCCGGTCCTGGGTGGAATTCTGTCAGTCCATCGAGACTAACAAAGACTTGGCTAGAAGAAAACACCTGTCCAACCTTTATCAAAAGTTCGGATGGTGTTGGACAGAGTCAACGGCCGAATCTTTGGATATTCTAATAAATAGCCACTTCCATCTCCTGAAGGTCAGAAAGGCTTTTCATGCGATATCATAACCCATGACAAAGTTTCCTGGTCCATTCTCAGTTTTTCTGCGTACAAATCACCCGGCCTTGACGGTATACAACCTATACATGCTCCAAAAGTCAATTGATGTGTCGACTAGTAAATATCTTCAGAAGGTGTCTACAACATAGTTGTGTTCCCTGCAGTTGCATGAGAGTACGAGTAGTGTTTATCACCAAAGCAGGCAGAAGGGGTCATGAATCTGCCAAAGATTTTTTACACCTCACAGCCTATCATCGTTCTTGATGGAAATATTGGAACGAGCTAAACCACATTAGACTAAGTTTTGGAGATACAACGGTATCCAAACTCCAATATACATACCTTAAAGGCAGTTCTAAAGAGACGGCCCTTCACGAGGTAGTTCGCACGATTGAGCACTCCCTTAAAGACAAACAATACACTCTTACCACCTACCTTGACATAGAAGGCGCTTTCAACAATGTTCATAACAACACCATTCAAGAGGCTCTCACGGATTTGGGGGTAGAGCAACTCCAAAAACAGTCGATCATCTCCATGCTAGGCAGCACAGAAATCCATGTTAATTTGAGGCCCTCCACAGCTAGGAATAGTATCGCCCTTATTGTGTATCGCTATGCAGACGACGTGGTGATACCTGTGTTAGGAGAGTACCCTTCTGTGATTAGTAAAGTGATGGAAAGGACTCTAGGCAAGATTATCTCCTGGACTACCAGTTATGGCCAGAGGCTTACACATACTTTAGAGGCTAAATATCTGGGCGTGATCCTTGATAGGAAATACAGCTGGAATTCAAATATAGAATTCAGGGTTAAGAAAGCAAGTATTGCCTTATACGCCTGTAACAAAATCATCGGTAAAAGAAATGGGGCCTGCAGCCAAGTATGGCACAGCGGTGATACGACCTATTCTTACTTATGGTGCGCTAGTATGGTGGCCGGCGATTAATCATAAAGTATAATCCTACCAACTAAGATCTAAGGTCTAAGGTCTTTCCTAGAGCTACCGATGCTCTCAGTACAATTTTACACTAATTACCTCCAGACCTATTTAATAAATACGTTGCGACCTGCAACGCTATTCATCTCAGAGAATCAGGGTGGTTTGTCGGCAAACCGCCACTGCAGTTTCTACCAAAGGATATGATAACATCCTCAACTAACTACTGCACTCCTAAAATGAACTTCAGTCCCAGCTTTGCCGTAGAGTTTCCGACTAGAGAAAGTTGGATGTAAGGAGGAGTATTGGGGCATTTTGACGTAACTCTATTTACCCACGGGTCCAAGATGAGTAATGTAGTAGGCACTGGAACTTTAAACACTTAAACTTTCAATATCCTACAAGCTTCATGACTCCGCTAGCATCTTTCAGGCGGAGATCCTGACGATCCGCTATAAATGGCAGGGTTTGCATACACGTAAGCAGCCAATCCGCAATCAAAGCCATTATCGCGCTTAGTAACAACTCAAAACTTGTAAGGCAGTGCCAAGCTGAATTGGCTTCACTAAGCCAAAGCATGAACCTAACCCTAGTGTGGGTGCCGGGACACAGCGACATTGACGAAAACGAGAAAGCGGATGTACTGGCGAAGAAGGGCTCCGTCAGAGAACTCTCTACTTCGAGAGCGATGTGGCCTTCCTATAATAAAAACCAATCCACCGAGCTCAAGATCACGGAAAGATATTTCATGGCTATTATCACTGGCCAATGACCGTTGGGCAACCACCCAGACAACCGAGGAATTCCGCACTATACTTTTTGCAGAAGCTGCAGGGATGTCAATGAGAGGGAAGCTCTTATTCATTATTTCTGCAACTGTCCAGCCCTGGCGGGCTTCCGACTCCATAAATTGAAAAAACCCTTCTTTTCCAACTTGAGGGAGCTTTCGGAGTGTCGTATCACCGATCTCATCTCGTACCTAAACGCTACAGGCTGGCTATAATCATTTCAGTATATCTATCACGTCATAAGGTCTCCCGAGGTCTGTGGTTACAAAACGGCGCACTCTAGCGCTATTTGAGTAGGTCGTCGCTAAGGCAGTGCGGACCACCACCCTGCCTACATAACTAGAGTTCCAGTGAATTGTTCCAAACGTATAATATTCCTATCTGAATAGATTCGCTGATCAGATTACCAACATTAACAAAAAATACATTAAGTAGCTCTAACACTACATCAGGGTGTTTAAGATGCCGTCCATTAAACAAAATTGCAACAAATTGATCTAAGGAAATAAGTTAATATTTTTCCAAAGATCTCTTTGATTCAGATCAAGAAACATTTTATTAAAATACCGCTTCGGATCGTTGATTTCTTGAATTGATCCCCCCGTCAGTTATATTAAGATCGCTTAGTTACGAGCGAACTAGATGTTGGGCAGCTCATCAGATGGAATTCGATTAATCTCTTTTTTATTTCAAAATTATGCGTCAGTTTAGCATCATTGCCATTTTTAATGACGTATTCCCAAATGTTATATTCTGCAACTTTTTGGTCTAAGTTAGCTTAAAAATTTCCTTAGTACATTCTTTTGTACTAAGTTTGTCGTAAAACTAATTTGTGGCTAACTATTTAGCTTTAAAGACTGCCATTTTGGCATCTATCTTGGCTATTTTGAATATCTTCTGAAAGTTTTCAGATATCAGTTTCACGAGGGGTCGTATATCTTACGCTATTAAGGGGTAGGATACTTGGACACGTCGGTAGATAGAATGCTGCACTCCTGGTACTTAGATTGTCTAAATGGCACCTATCTTCGTATTTAGTAGTCCAGTCAAACAAAGGTCTGTGTGGTAGTCTAGGATACGAGTAGCTGGCTTGCAATCCTAGTGGCAGATGATGTCGTTGTATGTTTCGGGTGGATATGATAGTATGGTCTGCTACTTCAATCGCCCAGGTACACATACCGAATGAACTGAGGCTATTAATGCCAGATATCACCAAGATCGCTCTGGTGCTACGAAAAGTTGGTGGTGTCCGTTCACAGATGAGGCTCACAGCGCTTTTAGCCGAGTCTGTGCCAAATTTTTGGTTGTGGACCTAGTTTGTTCTGGGCATGATCAATAGTAGTGGCTTTTAGGTTTACCACCCAAATTCAGGTAGGTTGTTAGTATATACTAGCGCTTATCATGGAGTTTCTCATTTTACAACCGGTTGCCATTATTCCATAAATCGGCAAGTGTATAAGACATGCTCTGCTTTCATCAGAGAGTAAGTACAGGTACATCTTTTATGGGTGGACGTTAATTGTCAGATTAAAGTTCACGTTCGAAAAGGACCGTGGGGTAAAGTATTTCTGCCAGGTACCCACGTAAATCCAAAAGTTTCTGTAAAATGTTAGTGTGTGAGCAAGTATTCCAAGGTTTTAATTGTGTACGGTCAAAATTGCAAACATAAATTCTGACACATTAAACTCCTCAGCTACATTAGCTAAGCATCAAAGGATAATACCGACACCAAACATAAGCGGTGATGCCACAAATTTAACATACCTTTACATTTTAGGCCAGAAAAACTACTAACGCACAATAACATACAGCAAAAAAAATTCGTTGGCCTTCTGACAGCCGACAACCGCATTGAACTTTCCACTCACCGCCCAATGACAAAATATGTCTGTTCAACATTTCACCAGACTGTCCTGTCCAGCCTGTCCTCTTCTGCACCGCATCAACCTTTTTGGTGTGGGAGAGAGATTTTTGTATTGTCCTTTAGTGAAACTTTGTTGATTCTCATGGTAATCCTCCTGATGAACAACGCATTGAGCTCTTGCAACGCCGCAAGCAAGCGAGCAGTGGTTGGGTCAAAACTGAACAAGTCTCGATAGCGGCTACGATGGGGCTCAACGTTGGAATCCTTGTTAAAATGAAATATGGCCAGAATTTATTCCTACATCAGGATGGTTGGTTGGTTGGTTGGTTGACTGCGCGCGATTGTGAATTATGCTCGCTGGCATCTGCTGCAGGAACTTTATGTTGTCAGCTCTGGCAATATGCAACGCGCAATATGTGCCGCGTCATTGTTAGTCCTTGGTCGATCCTTACGCGATGCCAGAATTGAGCACTTGAATTTATTGGAATAAATATTTTTTCTTATCCTTTTTTTCGTTAACAGCATGTGTGAGCTTTTTTGCCACTGTGCTAGCTATTCGGAACTATTGGTATCTAGGTATATTGAAAGAGGGCTTGACTTTAAGGATTTTGTTTTAGGTTATTTTGAAATTGAATTAGAATTGGCTTTCGTTTAAACAAAGTTAGCCTTTATGTAAACAAAGCAATATGCTTCCCTTTCTGTTTATGTTAAATTTCATTCCATTTTCATTTGCATAGCGACATTATTATTAGAAATTATTCTGTACTCGGCTGCTCCTGTCTATAGAAACTAAACAAAAAACCATCCTCAAGGCTATAAGCCAAAGAATGAATTGACAAACATTCTTGTGAACTATAAAATGGAAATTTTCTACTATTTTGTAACGCTATTTACAATTCAATTATGCGTCAAACACACACACACATTGACCAACAATAGTATTTACCTATCCTCGGGTCATTAGATCAGAAACGACTGAAGAAGAAACCAAAGCAAGAATAAGAAAGAAATCCACCTTCAAGCAATGGACATAGTTTTCATTATCTTTTCAATCTACAATTCCATCACGAAGAAATCATGCCCTTTGCAAATATTCTGATTGAATTTGTTTTAAAGCAATTTTGAAAAGAAACCATCACGATGGCTATTCTAAGGGACTTTCACTATTTATCCGAAGTATCTTCTTCAATACCTTGGATTAATAGTTAAATAGTACCGTCTTACCCTCACTATTCATCTCATCATCAGCACTCTAACCCCGCTAGTAGCATCTCAACTTAGTTCGCGAAAGTAGATTTGGCTGAATTTCCAAATTTCTTATAGAGACAACTCGAGCAGTCGGTTTTTTTAAGTACTTTTTAACACTCACTTCAGAGTGAAATGCCATTTCCCAAAATCAGCATGTGATGCGTGTGGCGCGTGTGATGCGTCGAATATGGGTTAATCTTTGAAATAGGCCTCGTCCGCGTTGACTTATTTGAGGTCCCTTTCATCCACCTTTTACGCGACCTAGAGACCAGAAATTTTGTGAGCACTTCATTGTGAATTGCCATTTCTGAGATTCCACGTGTGACGGGTGTGGCACGTGTGATACGTGGAATACAATCAACAAAAACCCTTATCAAGTCTCACTCTGCTATCGCCACAGTCACATTCCAATCGGCATAAAGAGTTAATTTATCACTTGGCATCCCAAAATCCATAAATAACTCCATCTTAATAATACAAGCTGGCACTGCTATCTTAACCATTCCTTGTATGCTCTTACTCGTAATTCACGATCAATTGAAAATCAGTTCATTGACATCATGTTGGAACCAAAACGAATTACACGGCATTTTTAGCCACTAACTGTGCATCTATCCCATTAAAACCTAACCGATGTGTCGGGCTACATGTCATACCAATGTCACTCAACACATAGTAGAACATCTACCAAGCAAGTGATCGGCAGTGTATTTGGAATCAACACTATAACTCTAGGGAAGTCACAGCGAAGCTGGCTTATTCAGAGTAGAACATAAATGGAAATTTGAATCAAGACTGAAACTCTAGACAAGTCGCTTACTAACTGAAGACTTGGGGCTGGTCTAGAGTAGAAAATACATTGAATTTGGAATCAAGCCTTAAACTCTAGACCTAGACAATTCACAGTCAAGCTGAAGACAGCGGTATTGTCTTGAGTAGAAAACAAATTGTATTTGGAATCAAGACTGAAAATCTAGAAAAGTCACAGCCGAACTGAAGACAGCGGGCTGGTCTTGGTAGAAAATTTAATAAAAATTAATAAAAATTTAAAAAGCCTTGTATCTACTTTTCCGTCACATCTTCGTCTCCGCCCACAAGTGGAAAGCACTACCTTCCACACTTCCTAGAAAGTTGAAAATTTGTTTTGGCTTAGTCTCTAATGGCGTTTCGAAGATCCTGTGTGGTACATGTGACGCGAGTCGCATCGGGTTTTTATGGTCGACACACGATCGACCACTGGGAAAGACCGCTTGATGCCTCCTGAGTATAGACTCGATTTTTGCCTTTATCCGCTTGAGAATGAAAGTTGCCATTACTTTTGGGAAAACGGACAAAAAAAAACGGAATAACACACCAGTTTTTGCATTTCTTGACGTCGCTGTTCCGTGGCAGCTTAACAATAGCTCCGTCCTTTCAGTCGCTGGGATGGGTTTGGTTTTCCCAAACTGTCTGTATCAGTGGAAGTAGAATACTAGTCGTTGTGGTGCGGTATGCTTTCAGAAACTTGTCCGCACTTTCTGCGAGAGTCCTCCTTTCTTGCCTCACATAGCAATAAACCGTCCTATGTGCTGCCCGGTACTTGATTCGCAATTCAGCCTTTCATCGAGCGCCTTTCTCAACAATTATTTTTATCTTCAAAATTTTGTGAAGCGTGATTATCTCCCAGATGTCTTTGGATATCCAGAAGTCTCAAACTCTCGACCGATTGGCCACAGTTTGGGACCAAAATTCCATAAAAATACATTTTAATTCACAACACAACACATCAATGGCTTAATTCCCAAATTTGTTTCATGCCGAAGGGTGGTTATAAAATTACGATAAATGTTGGGAACATTTAAGGCATTTGTATTGAATTTTGTACGCTTTGCTGCATCCTGTGACAGTCGTAGGACAGCTGCGGTTTGAAGCATGAGACTCTTAAGAACCAAGTTATTATCGCTACCTACATCACATTTGACATTTCCTAAACTGCGTACATGGACTTCCTCTATCGCTGCTACATTCCTATCGGCGACCCCGAAAACTTGTATTTCTGCACTAATATCGGCCATTTTAGATTATTTTTACATACACACTCCTTACTACACTACACAACCTATCGGATTGCTAAGGATGTCTTATTTTTAAATTCTCTATATTAGTTTCGCGTCGATTTGATTCTGTACGCCGTTTATTCTGTCGTTCGGTTGTGTAATCATCAAAAAAAAATTTAAACCACTTCCTAAATACCAATTGTATTGAAATTTTGCACACAACTGTATTTTCGGTGACAACACTTTTTATTAAAATTTGGTAGTGATCGGTCCTCGGGGTTGGGTGGCTCACATACAAATATTTAAAAATCATGCCATATAGCGGCATCAGATCACGCAAGATGTGTGCGCTGTATGCAGCGCTACTTTACGACTTGGTTGTTATTTCTTTTAAGTACAAAAGCAAGCAGTGCTTTGCATGTGTTCTTGCATTGTGGAATCCAGTATACTTTTAGGAGCATATTTTGATTATTAGAGAACTTACATGAAAGTTTTTTTTAGAAAATACATTGTATATGTATTCCAATGAATTGGCAAGTCTTTCAAGATACACTGCAAACAAACTTGACTGGTATTAGTACCCGAATAAGCTCAATTGCCGATCTAGACTCCAAGGCAAATGACCTTACTGAGGCAATCATTAATGCCTACCACCCAATCCACATAATAGCTGGAGAGAATTTTGTGAAATCATCGATAAACTCCCAACAGCATGTCGACTTCACAAGGCACTCTTCCTCGACTACACAAATCCACTCGGGTCAGACAAGAAACCCAGCGGAGAATTGACAACCATAAGATACGAAACTCTCGACTGCCAAGTAAAAAGCCAATTTCCAGACTGCTTAATACTGGGTAACAATGAAGAGATCGAGGATATTAACTCACATCCTTATATCATTCCAATCGAAGCCTACAGGCGCTCAAAAAGCATCTTCTCCATTGAAGGAGTCCGCTGGGCAGTAAATTCATTGTGCCCATTCAAATCCCCTGGAGGAGACGGGGTCTTATCCACTGTGCACTGTTGCACTGTGACCTCCATCAGATAGAATATCTGCTCGTGAAACTCTAAAAAGCAATCTGCAGTCTAGAATACGTTCCAAGGTGCTGGAGAGAAGTGAGAGGGATTTTCTTACCAGAGGTAGGTAAAAAAGCTCCCGAAGATGCCAGGTCCTATAGACCAATCAGCCTATCTTCATTTTTACTTAAATCCATGGAGAAAGTTATTAGGTCACTACATAAAATCTAATGTACTCCAAAGTAACCCTCTAAACCCCAGCCAGCACGCATATCAGTCTGGGAAATCAACAGAAACAGCACTGCACGAGCTGACAGACGAAATCGAAGACACACTTCGGAACAAAGAAATGTTTATTAATATGCGCCTTTATAGACATTCAAGGGGCTTTTGACAACACTAACTTCGAAGTGATAATCACAAGCCAGACACAAGGGTGTTGAATCCTCAATCATAGGATGGGTTATAAGTATGCTAAGAGGTAGGAGAATTCGGGCTTCTTTCAGTGACGAAGCCATCACAGTAGCGGCAACTAGAGGCTGCCCACAAGGCGGAGTCCTGTCACCTCTTTTGGGGCTGCTGGTGATGGACCAGTTACACATACTGTTTATGTGTGATGATCTCACACGAAAAAGACTTAAGCACCTCAATGCTCACACAGTCCCAGGACAGAACGCCATTTCGATCGAATTGGCAGACGTAATGGCATTCATAAAGGAACTTAGCCACCACATAAAGTGGTAATTATCTGCGATGCACAATAGATCTCTAGTTCGCAGTGCACCAGGCTTCTCAGCCCACCAACCTAATAATAATAATAAAAAAATATGTATTCCCAATAAGATATTCAAGAATAAATAATAAATAAATAAGAATAAATCATCATCAACATCAACAGAACAATAATTGATGCTTTGCTATTTGAATGGACTGGGTCATGGAAACCATTTTGCCAGACTGCTAACAAACCCTTTACATAAATAACGAATAATATTACATATATCATGTCGGGTTAACTTCAATTTCTAGGGAAAAAATCTCTTTAAAAATATTGACAACTGTCACTCTATATCGCACATGAAATAGGAGATTCAATATGAGAGCAAATATAACCGTTCGATATCTATTGGTTCAGTTTTGTTTTTGTACGTCGTTGCTATCGACACTCTAATACGCTTGTATCTTAAAAAAAACCAAAATTATCTATCTTTTTGCCGCCCACTTGCAGCGTACACACATTGACGGAAAAAGGTCCTCGAATTTCACAAACGAACATTAAAATTGATATTCGTTGGAGGGTTGCACCTCAGTGTATTTGTATGGTAATGTAATTCCCATATTGACGTTCAGGGAATATCTGCAGCGGCACTGAATTGTAACCAGAGCAAGGAAACAGATATTTTACATACGTCTAAGCACTCGGCTAAATGACAGGCTCATGTGTGATGCATTGAACAGAGAGTCCTTGTGTTTCTCCTCATGCTTTACCCTTATCCTTCCGTTTTCCCCCGTTGACTGGTCGTAAATTTTAAAATTTTCAATAACCACTCAATTTCCTTGCAGTGAATCCAACTTTTCATTCCATAATGGAATTCAAATCGTCTACTGGCCTCTCTAAAGAGAAAGTTGAAGTTGTGGTAGTAATGTCCTCCTGAAATGGCCTTTTAACAGGCTGGCGCATGGTGCGCACACAATTGATGTGATGGTTTCAGCGTAAAACTGTAAGGATCGCCGACATAACCTAAGAGGCAGACACACATAGAAAATTCGCATGGAAGAACAGTAAAATGGAAATGAATGAATGAGAACACACACTGACCACGACCACACAAGAATCAATTTATTTTTTGGTCTCCCAAATAGGTAGAGGCAAGACGATGTAACAGTCTCGTTACGCCATACACCGTCATCCAGAGAAAATGTAAAATTTCCGGTTCTATGTAAATCTGATTATATCCTTCAGACGTCGTCGCGTCGTGTTCCTTGATATCTGAATAAAGCTGCGCGGTTAGCAATCAATTGGAATTGATGTTCCCAATGCGGAACATAATTTGAATCTTATAATAAGATGGGAGGGAAACGATTCGATCGACAAGAATAAGAAGAGTCTTACTACACGTAACTCCTACTGACTTGTGGTGGCCGACAACAGCTTTTAGTTTGCAATGGATATCGTCTTCCAGATGCACTTGATATATGCTATTACATGCAACCAGTCTTTTGAATTTCTCGGACCTGGATTCTACATACTCTGTACATGATTCATTTATTCCAACTATATTCCACTTATGTCACAGAGAATAGGGTCGAAATTATGCTATCTGAATGTGACCATTTGGCTATAACCAAGTAAAGTAAGTACCATCAACTGGAAACAAATATTCACAGCGCCCCCTAACTTCTAGGGAATAAAGATTAATTTGTGATTTCAGTCTTCAGACTGAATCAATCG
The DNA here is from genome assembly GCA_947095585.1 of Nephrocerus scutellatus. NCBI lineage: Eukaryota > Metazoa > Arthropoda > Insecta > Diptera > Pipunculidae > Nephrocerus > Nephrocerus scutellatus. The sequence continues at coordinate 6,799,623 of OX352762.1, forward strand.
TAAAGTTGTGCGATAATTTCTTGTGACTTGGCATAAAAAACTTAACTCCGCTGGCTAAGTTTCGCTCAAATGTCATTATCCTTTTACCTGACCATCAATCACATCTTCAGTGGCGAGGTCTGAAAGGTAACTCGATGCAAAAGTAACTCAAAAATTATTAAAATTATAATTGACAATAAAAAGCTTAATGATAACAATATATTTGAAGTAATTGATATACGCATAATGTTATTTTGTATAAGCTTTGAGTAAAATTACCAGCTTAGAAGAACAGTGAAAATAGCATGCGTAGTACAGGTATTTCTCCTACAACACGATATCCTACAATTTGGCTTCGTTCGAATATGATAACTAAATTATACAACTCGATGAAACTTCGATCCTTTCCTCTTATTTCTTTTTTTTTTTGGATTAAGATATTTTATTAAACATTTCAGTAATATACAATTTTGACTTAAAACTAAACTTATAACTATTATTAATAAGTGTCGGCTCAACAATAGGGGCCCGACGTATTTACATTGTCTTTTATTCGTATTGCTTATAATTAAATAATATTTTTGATTACTTAATCTACTACATGTTATATTAAAAGCAATTTAATTTTAAACAATTAATTCTAAAATAAAATAAAAATGAAAAAAAATATTAGAGGGGGTATAAAAAGAGCGATCTTCAGCCTCTATTGCTGGCTGATTGATTGATTGCTGGCCTTCTCGTAGAAGGAGACGTCTTGATTATTAAGGATGTCGTCGAATCTAGCATCAGTGAATCCTCTGATGTGTATGTACCGGTGACTTGGCTCAATTTCTTCGCTTCTCAGTCCTTGCATCTCAGGACTTGGATGAGTTTCCAATCCGTCGACGAATTTCCTCGCCATTTGAAACAAGTGATCTGTTATTGGCAGCAGACCTGCTGCTTCGTAAAGTCTTGCAGCCGACACAAACTTATAGCTGTTTGTCACCATCCAGAGCCCTGTACAGATCCTTAGTACCTTCCTTTCAAATAGGGAGATCTTCTTCATCGTTGTTGGTGAGACGGTGAACCATATGGGATAGCCATAGGTTATCACTGGCCTGATGAGGTGCTTGTAGATGAGCAGCTTGGTATTTTTGGACAGTCCGTTTCGTCTTCTTAGTAGCGAGTGCACCCAATGAAGAGCGTAGTTCGCTTTTTGCATTGTTTTTTCGATGTGAGAGTTAAACTTGAGCCTCTCAGTAAAGTTGTTGTAGTCTCTGACTTGGTGTTTATTGTCGTGTTATCCGGAAGGCTGATTTTTAAGGCTCTGCACCTGCTTGCGATTTTTCTTATCCTTGTTTCGGTTGCTGGTAGTTGGAAGCAGACGAGTTCCGTTTTGTTGGCGTTAATCTTCAGTCCCCACTTCAGGTAGTACTCCCAAAGATTTCGGAGGTGTTCCTCCACTCTTCGGGCAGCTATCTCAGGAGAGCGGGAAACGGCATAGGTGATGGAGTCATCCGCGAAAAGCATGGTCCTTGTTCCGGCTGCATTGGTGGGTTGATCCGCCGTGAAGATGCTAAATAGGACTGGTCCAAGTCTGGAGCCTTGAGGAACTCCGGCTTTAATCCTTTTCCTTGTCGATGGGCTGCCATACACCTGTACAAAAAAGATCCTGTTAAAAAGAAAATTTTTAATTATTTTCACAATATAATTGGGGGAAACCAAATCTAATTAGTTTGTACAGTAGCCCGTTGATCCAGACACTATCGAAAGCTTCTTCGATGTCTAGTAAACAGGCTACTGTACTGCTTTTGACGTTTAGTCCTTTAGTGACGTCACTGTGAAGCTTCATCAGAGGGTGCAGCGTAGACTGCTTTTCTCGAAAGCCGAACTGAAAGGAAGTAATTAGATTTCTTTCCGAACAATACTCATTGATCTTTTTACGGATCAAGGGTTCCAATATTTTACTGGTACAACACAGTAAAGCTATGGGGCGGTAACCAGTTACGATAGAGCGGTTAGTTTTCTTGGGAACTGGTACTCCAGATGTCTGGAAAGTAACCATTGTTTAGGCAATTGTTGAATATTATAGTTAACATCAAAATCGCCATATTCGGCAGCTTTTAAAGTAAAAAATAATCGGGTTATATGGAGGTCTCTTCACTGATGTTTACCCTAATTTACCTTGAAAGTCCTGGTTATATTCTGCTGCATACGTTTATGTCCTTTTACAAGAAATTCGCATTACCTTCCTTATCTTGGTCATTTACAGAGCCTTTGCAATAGGTCGACGGGTTAATATTCTTCGTAGCTTCCACCTTTCACACGTTATGCACGTGCAAGAAAATTGACGTGTTAACAACCTACGTCGAGTCATTAGACTGAAGACTGAACTCGCCACAAATGAAGGATGCTCGATTTATTTTGCGGCAATCTCTGTATAGTGGTCTGGCTCCTGTTATCCTTGCAAATGTGCAGAAGCAGAAGCAAATTGGAAATTTCAATTCAAGTCTTATCATTCATACTCGTCCGCACATACAGAGGTTTCTCAAGTGTCCGCATTCGCAAATGATTTAATAGCTTCGATGCTACTTCTTTCAGGTGCGGTTGCAATCTACAAAATTAATTGTCTGTTAACCACAAACTGGTATTTGGAAGTATTCTTGGCAATATTTATCCTTTAAGAACAAAATTTCGAGCGCCACTCTGGTAAATGCAGCTCCTTTTCGTATCGTATATACAGAATATCAACAAAATCAACCCCATCTTCAAGTTGTTGGTTTAAAACTTACCTAAAAGTTGCTCTAGTTATAGGAAAGGGTATACAACTTGACAAAACTGTTCCAGCTGTTGTTAACTTGTCTTGCTTAAGTTTGTGTCTGTGTGGTTTAGTCTTTAAAAAATAAACGCTCAGAAGATGTAGAGTTACGGTGTATTACATAAAACTTTAAAATATGGACAATGATGGATCTTTATTTTGTTTTTACTTAATTGTACTTGTAATGTTTTTGTATCTTTTCTTATCTATGAGTGTCTATATTTGCACTAGATTTTTAAATTTGAAAATTTTTCAAAAGAAATAGAAGAGGACGGAACCGAAATTGTTGGCTGCAAATAAAGTCGACAGTTTTTGATAGTCACCCTTTATTTTTAAAAACTTTTAATTAACTTGACTTGGCCCCTGTTTTTCTGTATTTCCGACCAATTTGAGGTCCTTTTTAACCACATTCCGCAAAACCTATAAAGCTGAAATTTTTTGAGTGTCCAAGACCAAAATAGCATTTGTTATATTCCGAGTATGACGCGTGTCGAGTGTGGCGCGTGTGATGGGTTGAAAAATATCTTTTCGACTTTTTTGAGGTCCTTTTTAACCAACTTCCTCATGACCTACAGAGCTGAAATTTGTAAGTGTCTAAGTCCAAAACAGCATTTCTTACATTTCGAGTATGACGCGTGTCAAGTGTCGCGTGTGGCGTGTGACGGGTTGAAATTTTTGTTTTTTCGACTTTTTATGATCCTTTTTAACCAACTTCTTCACGACCTACAGAGCTGAAATTTTGTAAATGTCTATGTCCAAAACAAATTTTTTTTTAATTCCGAGTATGACGCGTGTCAAGTATCGCGTGTGGCGTGTGACGGGTTGAAATTTTTGTTTTTTCGACTTTTCATGATCCTTTTTAAAGTCCAAAACGGTTTTTTTTCAATCCCGAGTAGGTACGACACGTATCAGGTTTCGCTTTGGAAACGTGCGATGGTTTGAAATCCCGCCATTTTCTCGTTTATTGAGGCCTTTCGCACGACCTAGAGGGCTGAAAATTTTGTAGGCGGCTCATTTTGATATCTTGCTTTTGACGCGTGTCGCGAGTCTTTTCGACTTCTTTGAGGTCCTTTTTGACCAACTTCCTCATGACCTACAGAGCTGAAATTTGTAAGTGTCTAAGTCCAAAAGAGCATTTTTTACATTTCGAGTATGACGCGTGTCAAGTGTCGCGTGTGGCGTGTGACGGGTTGAAATTTTTGTTTTTTCGACTTTTTATAATCCTTTTTTACACCAACTTCCTCCAGACCTAGAGAGCTGAAATTTTGTGAGTGTCTAAGCCCAAAATATTATTTTTTCAATACCGAGTATAACACGTGTTAGGTTTCGCTTTGGAAACGTGTGATGGTTTGAAATCGCGCAATTTTCTCGTTTTTTGAGGTCTTTTTTAATCACCTTTCGCACGATCTAGACGGCCTGGCTCAATGCCAGGGGCCCATTTTGATATCTTGCTTTTGACGCGTGTCGCGTGTGGCGCGTGTGAATCGTGGAAAAAAGAAAATTCTTTGACCTCAAAAACAGATATTTTGGCAATTGTTACCAAATAATAAATAAAAATAATAATAAAAGTTTGTATCCGAAAAACGAAGTGCCGCATGTCGCGTGTGGCGCGTGTGATGGGTTGACATTTTTTTTCGACTTCTTTGAGGACCTTTTTAACCAACTTCCACATGACCTAGGTAACTGAAATTTCGAAAGTGTTTAAGAACTTACTGATGGGTTAATTGTCAATTGAGATCATAAACTGCAACCAGTTACCTCATTTACTACTAGTATACTCCGGTAAATCATCATAAATAGACCTAAGCTTGAACTACGCTATCAATTATCCAAATTTACTTTAAATTTACGCAACTTATAGACGACTTTGTGATTTTGATAACGAACGTAATCATCCATCTGAGAAAGCCATCCATCGGGATAGATTTCGTACCATAATAATAATAATATTCGGAGCGACAGACCATTGCGTTCCGATGCCTAGCTTCTCGCGACCAGTGTGTTGTGCATGTATTTTTTTGGGACACAACTGGAAGTGGAAGGGACCTACAATTTAAGGCCGGATCCGAACGGCGAAGTGAGAAGCATTGCGTGACAAGTTATTACTCTCGGAACGTCGGAACCTCTGGGATTCGAACTGTGAACCTCCTGCTCAGTAGCCATGTGCATTTCCACTGAGCCACGGCGCCCACAGATTTCGTACCATATACTCTCTAAATTATGCATTAACTCCAACTGGCTAAAGTAGTTTACGCACTGAAGAGAATACTACGGCTGTAAATGAAAGTGTGGTCGAAGAAATTTGGCGATAAATTGATTTCGAGTAATGGAGCTGCCAATTTGCCTCAAAGGTAGCGCGATTTGACACTTCTCGATTATTTTCTGTGAGGCCAGGTAAGCCAGTGGTTTATGCTGCTAAGCCAGTAAAATTGAAGTCTTGGAGGCCAATATTGTTCGTCTTATTTGTGACATACGTCACGCAGTGCTCGAAAAATTTGCCAAAATTGGACGTCTAGATAGCGCTTCGGCAAGGACAGCCGTGGTGGCCATAGGCCCAAAATAATTTTCAAGTATAAATGTTATGTATATGTTTTTCAAATAAATAAAACATTTTGATTCGAAATACATTTTTTCTGCTCTTTTTTACAATTTCAAGTTCTATCGAGCTGAAAAGAACACACACAACTATCGCAAAGCACGAAAGCGTCAAACTAATGGACCATCTTTTCTTTTTTCTTAGAAAAACTCGACTTTAAAGAGAGTCAATTACTTACGGCTTACTTAGTTACTTACCTCAAAGTAGTAGCCATCACTAAACTTCCTTTGGACGCAACTGATCATAGTGGTTCTGTCCCCAACTATGGTCTCCTCTGTTCTTGTGCGCAGCATCTCGCAAGTCCATCTGATTGTTGCACTCTCCAATGCTATTTCTTTCAGAGCACTTCTTTTTTTATCAAAAGATGTGTCTTCAAAGGACCATCCGAAGTCTGCGTATCTAGAGATGACTCAATTTTCAAAGTCAGTTTCCACAGCGCGTTCTTCTTCTGTCCACACTGTATGCAAACTGACTGAAGTAGAGAGGTCCTGTTCACAGCACAACTGACTTAATATAGCTGTCAGTTTTCGATTGTATTTAAGGAAAACAATGTTAGGCTAGTTGTTCTTTAGCAGTTCGTTTCGCTCCAACTCCACTCGTTTTTGAAAACGATTCTTTGACATATTTGCAATTGTGCTAAATGGCGTGACGTTTTAAATGTCAGCATTTATTGTACAATTGACGATTGAGTACTGTAAATGTCCGGGGTAGTGACATCTATCAACAAAAAATAATATGTGATTTGGGCCATGAAAATCTGGCATTTGCAATTTGTATATGAAGAGCACAAAGTAAAAGCAACAAAAGGACTGCTAAGTATTTATTATTTTTAAATTAAAATAACGCTGACGTTGGTTCCTCACAATCACCAGTGCTAAGAAAGACATTTAAAACTTGAGATAAGGTGTTTTTACATTTGACCTTTACTTTGTAAAACCGACAAGGGAGTGCCGTCGTTGTACTGGAGTCTCTTCAAGACTTCATGCAATGAAATCTTTGCAGACCATGTCGTCTGGCTGAGTGAAATTTCGTGCATTCTCTCAGTCAGAGGTGATCTATTGACCTTACATTAGAGTCGATCTATTGGCCATACATATGGAAAACTGAACGGGCTTGCGTTCGCTGTAATGGGGTCTCACGAATTCACACTATGACCTTTGCGATCATGTTTGATATCATGAATGTAGTTATGATTGACGAACGAAAGGATTTTGATTGATACCAAAACTAGAGGCAATTTAATAGCAAATAAATTTGAAGACTTACTAAAGACCCTGTAAGTTAAAAGAACAAGGATGTCATAAAAAAGCGTTGAACTGAGCTGGGTCTTAGGGTGTGATTGGATTGATCCTGAATAAATAAAATTATAAGATCAGAACGAATAAGTAAATAAAAAGTCATATAATGTAGACGTCTTAGGTGCAAATGATTTAACCGACGATATGAACTATGTGGTCTTCTTTCCCTGCTTATTAGGAGAGCGGAGGAGGGGCTGTTTCCAAGGTCGTGGAATTGCTTGATGGTTAAGATGGAGATAAAGAAATCGCTTAATACCGAAAGTTGGGAAAGCAATGAGGTGTTTACTCCTCATAAAATAATTCCTGCTCACTTCACAGATCTGCAAGGCTCTCTACCAGTTTGTCTTTCGTTTTTGGCTCCTGTTTATCTCAGTATCGCGGAATCATAAGGCGCTGTTCTGAGAAGAAAAAATGGTTTTTTCGGAACTCTACCTTCGAGTTTTTCAGTGACGTGTTGATGCTGCTCGTATTTCTTTTGAGAATGCTTTGTCCTATCTGGCAGATACTGGCGTACTGGCTACATCATCGCAGATGTTCCGGAAAATTCTATATATTGTGGCCAATTGAACAATTTGTTTCATTATTGAACGACGCATAGTGTAGTTGTGGCCATTTCCATATGATAAGCACATTCTTGGAAGAATTACTATTTTTTCCTCTTGGAAGTATTTGTTTCTTTATTGGAATACAAAAGCTTTCAGTTTTTGAATAAAAAAACTAAGGATAAACCGTCTTTAATATGGACGTATCTGCGCTTCCTGGTCAAACTAGTATTGCACCCGAACAGAAAGTTGAAAGGGCGAGTCTATATAACTCGCATTGCACGGATTGGCTTTTTTTTATTTTAAAAAGGTTAGGTCGATGACAGTTCACTTAGTCTAATTAATTTCCGTTTGCGGCACTGCTAAATGGAAATATTTCTATTTAACAATTGAAAGGTAAACTGCACTATACACGACTACGCTGACGAGTTGACTCAGGTGTGGCTTACCTATGACCACCCTGACTAAACAAAACGCAACATCTGTAATTCAATAAAGGTTCACTGTCATTCCTCATAGTTATACGGTGTCCAAGTCGAAGGGTGCGTCTACAGCCCATCATCACACAGTCATTGGCAACGCCTTCATCTTGTATTCAACGTGGCATCGGCATTGACGTATCGTGCCGGAGGATACAAATCCGGAAATCCATTAATAATTCATCGATTGTCGTCTGCAGTTGTTGTAGCTACATGCCCGCCATAAATCTGATTAGGGATAAAGTTGACTTTTCGTGGAGTCCTCTATCTTGCTTTTGTCTGACTTTTGTACAAATAGGGGATTGTTCCTTGCACTTGAACATGCAATTTTGAAGTTTTACATAATGAGACTCTAAAATAATGACATCATCTACCTTGATGATGGTGGTAACTTGAAATGCTGTGGTAGTATAAGCGCTGAGGAACAAGTTCGGAAAATCTTTCTCGGTAGAATGTACAATACAAAGGATTTCCAAATCGAATTTTTAAAGTTTTTGGTTTGAAGAGTATCTTCTATGCGAAATAGTCCGACCAATTATTGGTAAAAAGGAGAAGTCAACAATTGCAAAGATCTCTTCAATTTTATTTAATACTTTGTAGAAAAATACTCCTTACAAAGACTTAAATTCAATAAATTTTAAATGACAACTTTGGTTCATAACGAGGAGAAATTCTTCCGAGTCCCGGACACACACATGCCATTCAATGCATGAACTCACTCACTCACTGCACACGTATCAATAATGATGTCATATTAATAATTTTATTTTTTATTTTACTTTTCAACAACCACAATAACCCGGCTTGGAAATAAAGTTGACTTGTTGTGCTGTAACAAGTCCATGGGGTGTCACAATCAAATTTGTGGCATAGCATTGTGAGCAAACTCATAAAGGGATGGAGGACAACAAAAAGCGCTCCACTGAACGATGCTACTGTACTAATCTTAATCCTCGTCGACTACCCCTGCTCCCAATATCTCTTCAATCGATACTAAATTCAATATCCGCATATCCGCGCTTCAATGTCAGATCACAAGAGAAATACGACGAGCACACAAGCGAACGCTGAGTTGATTTAGAATCTTCCAAGCGCACGTATAGCAGCATCAGTTGTTACAAACAAAAACTCACAGCGCGTCCTTGCGATGATGTTAATGATGACGGTGATGAGTCTGGGAAGAGGCGCAGTGTACGCGGATAAATGCGATAAAATTGGAATAAGCCTTCTGCGATATTGTTGACAGACAGGTACGCAGCTGCTGTTTCACGGCATTGTGTCCTGTCTACTCCTGTGTTACCTGTCCCGTGTAAACCTAGATATTATTCCCGTGTATATATTATGCGAAATGGCGATTGATATTCTCACATTGAAATTAGATGAGGAGTCGGGCGATTTTCCATGTGAATGAATGCCAGTAGTAATCCCTACCCATCATTGCAATGGGGATGTTCATTTTGTCGTTGATGTTGTTTGTCGTGTGTTGCTCCCATCAACGAGCGCTTTTCTCTGGCATTTATCCAATTGCTGATGGTACACTTCAGTCTCTATGCTGTGTCGTCCTGCTGATCCGATGGATTCTCTTGGGATTGAATTTTATGACATTGTGATCGCGACACAAATGGCATCATCGCGCGCATTTATCCGCCTGAATTCTTGATTTTGTTGACATTAAACTGATGGGGAATTGTGCACCACAACGATGACGATGAATTATTATTAATTTAGTTACTGACAATCTTTTATGTGTGTGTATATAAATTGTCAGTAAGTCAGTGTAAGAAACATTTAAAAAACTTGCAATGCTGTTGGGTGTTTCGCTACGTGTGCGGGGACTTTAACTGTAAAAAGAGCTTAAGACAAAATCTCGTTAATTTTTATAAAATACTCTATAAACCTTCCGTTCTGACACTTATTTTTTTCAATGTGTTTCTCATACTGAGATTTGTTATACCCCAACCATAAAATTTACCTTAAAAAAGTTTGTGCGACCAAACCTTCATTTGTTGGCCTCCGGTAATTTTCATCCAATACACTCAAAGTAAGGTTGGGGCGAGGCCAGTAACGTAAAAAAACTTTTTTACGAAACCCAAAATCAGCCTCGGATGCAATGATGAACGACGACGACCACGGCAACGAAAACGGCTAAACGATTTAAGAATTTTCTAATGGAATGTACGCTCACTGTATAGAGCTCGAGCTGCGCAGGAGCTAGCAGATAACCTGTCCAAATGCTGACATAACAGCAATCCAGGAGATGCGGTGGACGGGGAATGGTATCTTACAAAAATCAGAATATGGCATACATTTACAGCTGTCATGCAAGACATCATGTGCTCGGGGTGGGTAAGGGCTGAGATGTCAGACATAGAAAAGAAAAGAACACCCTTAAGTATACTGTCATTAGTACTGCTGACTCCATCAGTAGGCAGTTGTCGTAGACATCGGAACGAGTGGTTCAAAGACGCATGTAGGTTAGTGACTGAACGTAAGAATGTTGCGTACCAAGAAATGCAACAATCTCAGCTCAGAAGAAATGAAAAAACAGTTCACCGGCGAAAGAAAAGAAAGCTACCTGAGAGAAGAATCTCTTCCGTGAACTAGAACAGTGCAGAGAGCAAGGACCGCACCAGGAGCGGAAGTTCTACCAAAGAGTCCGCGTTATGACGCAATGTACACCGCGTTGCACATACTGCAAGGACAAAAAGGGTAATCTGATTGCCGATCTCAAAGGCATCTTTGACCGATGGGAAGAGCACTTTCATGAGTTTCTAAATGGCCAGCTAACTGACGAATTAAAGGCTCCACGAATGACCGAAAACAATACTATGATGCCGCCACCAAGCATAGACGAACTAAGCAGAGCGATAAGTCAGCTTAAAAATAGTAAGGCCGCGGGATCATTGGTATCCCAACGAAGATGATTAAAATAGAAGGCCCCACAATACACCACACAATTCATGAAATAATAGTGCAAGTATGGGAGGAAGAAGCGATGCCAGAAGTCTAGCGAAGAGGCACTCTGTGACCCATATATAAAAAAGGAGATATCACAACATGCAGCAATTATTTTAACAATTAACGTTATTGATTACCGCGTGTAAGACTTTCTTCTCCATCCCTCAAGACAGAATAGCACCATAAGCTAAAGACATCATTGGTCCATACAAGTGTGGCTTCATCGCAGGAAAATCAACACTCACTCACTCACACAACATTCAAAACTCACTACACCATATTTTTATAGACTTTAAAGCCGCCTGATAGCATAGCCAAGTAGAAGTTTATAAAGCCATGAGAGAATTTGGCGTCCCAAATAAACTGTCATGACTATGTAGATTGACCATGACCAACGTTATAAGCCAAGTAAAAATATCCGGATCACTATATAGCCCATTCAACATCTACAACGGGCTCCGACAAGGGGATGGACTGGCCTGCTTCCTCTTCAACCTGGCTTTGGAGAAATTGTTCCAAGACTTTGACATAACAGCGAGAGGAACAATCCACTATAAGTCCATTCAGATACTGGCTTACACAGACGACATGGTTGGTAGAAGCCCAAAGCTGTAAAGGAAGCTTACATCCAGATCGAGGGGGCGGCACAAAATCTGGGACTGCAAATTAATGAGAGCAAAATTATGTACATGGTGGCTACGCCTACAAGCAGAAGATCCAACATTGGTCCCGCAATTAAAATAGTGTAGCAATCCTTCAAGTATCTCGGGTCAACTGTAGTAGACGATAACAGCATGGATCCAGAAATACACGCACGGTTGCTTAAAGCCAACAAAGCTTTCTATAGTCTGTCAAGACTCTTCAAGTCCAGGAACTTAATCATAACATCCAAGCTGCTGGTATAAAAGACAATGGTCATACCAGTACTTACATATGAATCCTAGACTTGGGTGTTTAGCAAAAAGCATTCTGACCTCTTAGCCGCGTTCGAGAGAAAAGTCTCGCGGAGAATTGTCGGCTCCATATGTGAGGAAGGATGATTCCGGGAACCTATACGAGCGTTACCGCGATGTCGAGAATTAAGCTCGGGAAGCTCCGGTGGGCAGGACACCTAGCTCGAATAAGCGAAGAGGATCCTGTTCAGAAAATTCTTACGGTAGGATTTATGAAACACGAGGCCATCCGATGCATTCAAGGATGGCCTAGATTAGGACGCCCAGAATTTAGGGATGCAAATCTGGATGAAATCGGCTCAAAATCGGAACCGATGTAGAGACTTTTTGCGGGAACCCAGGACCGGACCCCGGTTGTAGATGATGATGATGATAGTAACCAGATCAGAGGCAGGGAAATATGTCTTGCATCGGTTTAGAAAAACTAAACATTTTTGGGCGACGGTGAATATATTGTCAAATTAATCAAGCTTAAGGCACATACCGAGTATTGCAAGGTTTTCAGTTTCATTCAGTTTCAGAGTCAGTGGATAATAGCATCGGATTTAAGATTCGCTTAGGCGACATAGTCAGCTTTGGGGTTTGCAAGTGTTAATTTCTCCACATTTTATCATTTTGTCCATGTCAGTATTTAACGTGCTTAATATACGTAGTTGTTTGTGTTACACATACAAAATAGAGGGTAGTCGACCACAACTCTTTCTTCCACTTTTATTCACCATTAACTGATTTTTTGGGAACAACCAGGAGTGGTGAATTCCAGAGACTGGTGCTTGAGCTTATGATATCTTTGTCCAACACTTTCGATACTTGATGTGATATTTCCCGTTTCATTGCTTCTGGTAAGCGATAGGGCTTTGAATGGACTGGTTGAGCATTTTCATTTAGTCGGATTTTGTGAGAAGTTCCCTTTAGTTGATGCGATGAACAAATGTTTCTTGACTTTTTCGCTTTAATTGGGAAGTTTAATAATTGTACTGAGGTTGTATTGATATAGCCCCAAAGAAAAAATTCCAGAGGCGTCAAACCAATCAACAAGACGGCCAATTGATTGGTCAATATTTGAAGATAATATGGTCAGCAAACATTAACTTCACTGACTTCATTGTTTGGGCCAGTTGTGTGCCATATGGCGACGTCGACGTTGCTCCAAGTTAACATCTTCCAATTTATCTGAAAAAGTATTTAGTCAGCATACGACCCACTCGCGATCTCCAAAGACTGTGTTGCCAGCATCATTGAAGAATAAAGAAGAATGGAATGGAAGTGTGGGCCAATGACCTCTCCAGCATTAAAACTGCACCAAAAAGTATATTTTTGTGGGTGTAGTGGCATTTTGTCAATGACTTCCAGCTGCTAACATACTCAAATTCCTCAATTTTGCTTATTAACGGGTATCATCGCTAGGAATGATAAGCGCACGGAAAATTGACGTAACCGAACCAGATTTGCTAACAATTTTAAACATTTTATATATTTTATAAATGTTGTTGAAGCGTCCGATTTTTCACAAATATAGTCGAGATGAAATATAATTGCAGTCATAGATAACTTTACGCATATCAGAGAAACCCTATTCTGCAGGGTGTTTTTATTCATCTGATCAGTAAACTCTAAATCGTTGAAATGTTTTTTTTTTTTTAAATCAAATCTTCCGAGAAAACTTGTCTTTTACAAAAACGTCACAATGTTGATGGGCCAGGACGCGACAAACGAGAAGCCGCTTGACATTTTTACCGCAATTATTTCACAACAACAACAATTAACACCGACAGACAAATCTTCATCTGCTTCTTGTCGTATCTTGTTGCTGCTGCTGCTCAATTCATCGTTTTGGAGTGGGTCTTTTGCACTGTGGTCATTTCGGCACACAATGCACAGCATCAGATACGGACAAAAGCGAAATAATTTTATCATTTTTGCGCGGTGGTGGATGCGACAAGATACTCGTATATCCGAACAGGATATGAGCGAACAAAATGATTTATAGGAAAAGTCTGCCTGAGACTTTTATCTCCGGAAATGATCCCCACGGACATTAACGTAACAACAAATAACGAGCACACAGTCTTCTTATATTGACAACAACAACTGACACAACATCAAGGAGCCGAGAATAATTTTTTTGCTGGTGGTCGGATGAGAGGTTTCTTGAAAGAAATCCCTGCAATGAATGCAATGGATTTCATTTGCGGCGAAGAGCCTTGCATTGCATTCCTTGTGATGATGGGCGATTAAGTAGAAAAAAAGCTCTCGAATTATTTTCCTTTGTTTGCGAATGTTTTGTCCACTCTTCTTGCTGCCTCAGGATTTTATTAAAAGGACATTTTTTTTACTCGCAGTTTACTGTGCCGGACTATAAATACTCCTCATGCCAAAGCGATTGGCAGGCAAACTGTTGTTCAGTTAAACGAACGACGACGACGGAGAATGTTTTTTTTTTTTTGTTCCCATTGTCATTTTTTCCAATTGACAATTTGATAGACTTTTGATGACAGATTAAGATGTTTGCCGGATAGATCACTTTGAAGAACAAACATTTATACTTACTCGTTCGTGTGTGCTATCTGTGGCTCTGTGGCCTTTAGCTTTGTAACAACAATGGTAACATAACAGACTGTTTGATTGAACTTTGCATGGCTACAAAGTTGAGAAAATCCGCACGGTCGGATATATTAGGTAGGAGCTTACAACAATGAAGCAACAATATGGCCAAACCGAAAAACGAAACTTTTCTGGATGTATGTATTTGCAAAAGAAGCGAAGAGTTAATTTTTTTTAAATGTGTGATTTTAGTGCGTGATCCAGGCACAGATACAGGTCTGCAATCGGTGAATGACATATCGGAAAGAGGAAGTGACTTCCTTGTATTAGTGTGTCATTGCTGCTGCTGACAACATATCAGGGTGACAGCTGAACAGGGTTGCTGAGGTCCTCAAGTCATGAAACCCATTTTACTGATTTTTCAATACTCGTCCGATCTTTAAGACTTATGGGGTTTTAATGGAGTTTTAATAACCGGCGAAATAAAGCATCTTGGGAGAAGATTCATCATGACAGTACAGAGAGAGAGAGAGAAAGACCGAATTATTTGCGGTAGTTCTACCGAAAGGTCCATGTTTTTTTTTCTTCTCGGATGCGTCTGGAAGGTGCAGATATCTTCCATAGGTACAAACGGCCCTTGACATTGGCTATGCCCGATTCATATACCTGATCGTGACAATGTCAGTCTATATATGCCTACGTTGCTACAGCTACCTACTCAGATAGGCACTATGAGAACCGGCCGCGCGTGCTCATAGTATAGTAGGAGATATAATCCTCTAATTTTATCTTTTTCCCTTTCACGATAACTAAGTTTCCTTAACTAGTTGTTTACGCTCTTATTAGGTTAATGGTGTTAGGTTGACTGCTTCCAGCGACGGCAACTACTAAAACTTACTTACTTGAGGTTTTGAATTAGTGCTTTAGATCGAACGGTCTTGTTCTTTGTAGTCGGCGGACAAGATCTGTCTCTCTTATGTTTCATGGAGCATTTACGATTGATATTAGTGTTTTGCTTTGAAATGTTAATATTAATACAAGCACGGCCTCGGCGAACGAAATGACAATGGTGAAAGATTTGTTGATTTCTGCAACAACAACCTTGTTATAGGAGGCACCATGTTTGAGCATAAGACTTGCCACAAGGTCAGCTGGGTGTCAACTGACAGGCAATCATCATCCAACCAAATCGACCATGTGGCGATCAGCAGACGTTTTAGGAGCTGTCTGTTAGACGTCCGAAACAGACGAGGAGCCGACATGGGTATGGTACGTGATCATCACCTTATGGTAGCTACTGTCCAGTTACGTACTGCATCAGTTCATAGAATCCGCAATATCATCCGAATGCCTAGGTATAACATCGACCGGCTAAAGATCCCCTCAGTACGCCAACAATTAAGGGATCATTTATCGCAAGGAGTGGAAGCAATCAGCAGCTCACTGCCGACAACCATCCAGGAACATTGGAAGGCTGTGAAAAATGTTTTCACATCTGGAGCGGAAAGTATTGTTGGTAGAAGCCAGGCAAGGCACAGCACGTGGCTTACCGAAGATACCTGGAGGCGGATTGAAGAACGTAAACTACTTAAAGCTCGTATTGTAGATATCCCAGCAGTAGCGAGGAGCGAGCTAGAGTCCATGTATCGAAGAAAAATGAGAGAAGTGCAGCGTAGTGTAAGACGTGACAAGCGTAACTATATTAACAACCTGGCCTCAGAAGCAGAGGAAGCAGCGAGCCGGTGCGATAGCAGAACCGTTTACAGAATCACCAAAGAGCTGACAGGTGGTCACCGCTCTAGCCAACATCCGGTGAAAGGCCTAGATGGTACCGTACTCGTTTCAGATGAGGATCAGCTCAAGCGATGGAAGGAGCATTTCTCTACGGTCCTTAACCGTGTATTTGCTAACGATATGCACCTAAATCAAGCGGAAATGCCGGAAGTAACAATTTCCCGAATTCGCACCTCAACTCCCAGTAAAGACGAGATCGCTACCGCGATTAACGCACTAAAGAACAACAAGTCGGTAGGACTAGATGGTATACCCGCAGAGCTTCTGCGTGCAGCTCCAACGACATCAGCAGAGCTTTTATATCCTCTTGTAGAGAGAGCTTGGGAGGTAGAAAGTTTCCCCGAAGAGTGGAAGAAGGGAATGATTGTCAAGCTCCCTAAAAAAGGTAGTCTTATGGAGTGCGAAAACTGGAGAGGCATTTGCGTTCTCCCTGCAGTTGCAAAAGTAATAGCCAAAGTAGTACTTGAACGTATTAAGGAACATCTGGAAGATACACTCGATGCCCAACAAGCAGGTTTCCGCACTGGATCCTCCTGTGTAGACCACATAAACACCCTGCGGATCATTATTGAACAGTGCGTTGAATTCCGGTCACCACTGCACCTGCTGTTCATCGATTTTGAGAAGGCGTTTGACAGTGTCAACAGAGGTATACCCGATAAACTAATAGCTATTATTAAAGCAACCTATGATGGCTCTAAATGTCATGTGCTGCATAGAGGAAAGCTGTCAGAGGAATTCGAGATCCTAAGTGGGGTACGACAAGGTTGCATTCTATCGCCGATACTTTTTTTGTTGGTGATTAGCGATGTACTTCGCGCAGCTTTATCTACTGGAAACGGAGGAATTCGTTGGACTCTTACATCTCAACTCAAACATCTGGATTACGCTGACGACGTTTGTTTACTCTCACATAGAATTATGGAGCTGCACCAAATGACAACAAATGTGGAGAGGGAGGCAAATGTTGCGGGTTTGAAGATTAATACTGCCAAAACCAAAATCATCAACCTCGGCACTAACTCAGTTACTCATGTTAACATTGCTGGACAGCCGGTAGAGAGAGTAGAGAGTTTCCAATATCTTGGGAGTATTGTCTCGACCGAAGGTGGAACCGAACAGGACATTGCCAACCGAATCGGCAAAGCAAAATCGGTGTTTGGAATGATGTCCATGATATGGCGAAGCAATGCGATCAGCTTAAACACCAAGCTGCGACTGTTCCGCTCAAATGTTGAATCTGTGCTGTTGTATGGGTGCAGCACTTGGAAGGTGACCGCTACTATCACAAAAAGATTACAAACATTTGTAAATAGGTGCCTACGGAACATCATAAGGGTTTTCTGGCCTAACCGTATCTCTAACGAACATCTTTACCAGAGAACGGGTCAGGAACCAATAGGCACAACCATCCAACGACGGAAGTGGCAGTGGATTGGTCATACACTCCGAAAAGGCGACAGTTCCATAGCAAACTACGCAATGCAATGGAACCCGTTATCTCAGGATGGTAGAAGAACGGGTCGTCCGAGAAATACATGGCGCAGAACAGTTGAGGAGGAGGCACGGCAATTGGGGAAGAGTTGGAGAGAGCTGAAGCTCATTGCCAGGAACCGCACGCGATGGCGCGTAGGCGTAGTAGAGGCCCTAGGACCCATAAGGGGATACAGGACATAAAGAAGAATACATGTATTACTTGTCCGTCCAGACGGTCTTAGCACTTGCTTATATAAAAGCAATTAGTTATGTACGCTTGGTTTTGAAAATCTTCCGTTCAGCCAATAGATCTCTCTGAACCTGATTTCGAGCTTGTCGCGCTTTTTTTTTAGAGTCATTCCTACATATTTTGCCTAATTTGCATACGGTCCTTGCACCGAGTTGATGAAAAGAGGTTAATTATTCAGATTTATGTGTGTAAAATTGGCATGTGTTCATTTGGTCTCGCTAAGAACGATTCGCCAGGTCTTTGTCCACTCGCGTATTTTGTCAAAAGCTCGTTGGATTTTTTCCGTTAATGATTCAAGACTCCTACCCGTTTCGAGAATACCCGTATCGTTCGCGAACGTGCCTACGATTGTCTCTTCGTTTTGAGGTATGTATTTGCAGTAGCGAGATAGGTCTATATGAGTTTTTGTAACTCGGACATTTCTCTGGATTTAGAACCATTACGACTTTGGCGACTTTCTATTGTCTCGGAACATTTAAGTGTCTGAAGTAAGCAATTATAATATAAAGAAGCTTGTCTAATGCTTTTTTTTTTGTAACTCCTTAAATTCGCACTAAAACATTGGAAAGCTGTAAAAAATGTTTTCACATCTGGAGCGAAAAGTATTGTTGGTAGAAGCCAGGCAAGGCACAGTACGTAGCTTACCGAGTATACCTGGAGGCGGATTGAAGAACGTAAGCCACTTAAAGCTCCATACTCCAGCAGCAGTGAGGATCGAGCTAAAGTCCCTGTATCGAAGAAAAATGAGAGAAGTTCAGCGTAGTGTAAGACGTGACAAACGTAATTATATTTACAACCTGGCCCCAGAAGCAGAGGAAGCAGCGAGCAGAACCGCTTACAGAATCACCAAGAAGCTGACAGGTGGTCACCGCTCTAGCCAACATTCGGCCTAGATGGTACCGTACTCGTTTCAGAAGACGATCAGCACAAGCGATGGAAGGATTATTTTTCTAACCTTCCTTAACCTTAACCTTGTATTTGCCAACGATATGCACCCAAATCAAACGGAGCTGCTGAAAGTAACAATTTCCCGAAATCGCTTCTCATTTCCCAGTTAATATGAGATCGCTACCGCGATCAACGAACTAAAGAACAACAAGTGGGTAGGACTAGATGGTATACCCGCAGAGCTTCTGTGTGCCGCTCCAACGATATCAGCAGAGCTTTTATATCCTCTTGTAGAGAGAGCTTGGGAGGCAGAAAGTTTCCCCGACGAGTGGAAGAAGGAAATGATTGCCAAGCTCCCTAAAAAGGTAGTCTTATGGAGTTCGAAAACTGGAGAGGCATTTGCGTTCTTCGTGCAGTTGCAAACGTAATAGCCAAAATAGTACTTGAGCGAATTAAGGAATATCTGGAAGGTACAATCGATGCAGAAAAGCAGGATTCCGCACTGCATACTCCAGTGTCGACCACACTAACACCCTGCGGATCATTATTGAACAGTGCGTTGAAATTCCAGTCACAACTGCACCTGCTGTTCATCGATTTTGAGAAGGCGGTTGATAGTGTCAACAGACCGTTTATCTGGCTCGCCTTGCGCAGGAGTGGTATACCCGATAAAAGCAACCTATGATGGCTCTAAGTATCATGTGCTGCATAGAGGAAAGCTGTCAGAAGAATTAGAGATCCTATCTGAGGTACGACAAGGTTGCATTCTATCGCCGATACTTTTTTTGTTGGTTATTAGCGATTTGTTTTGTGCAGCTTTATCTACTGGAGACGGAGGCATTCGTTAGACTCTCACGAGTACATCTCAACTCAAACATCTTGACTACGCTGACGACGTTTGTTTACTCTCACACAGAATAATGGAGCTGCACCAAATGATAACAAATGTGGAAAACACTCGGCCTCAACCTCGGCACTAACTCAGTAACTCAAGTTAACATTGCAGGACAACCGGTAGAGAGAGTAGAGAGTTTCCAATATCTTGGGAGTATTATCTCGACCAAAGGTGCAACCGATCAGGACATTGTCAACCGAATCGGCAAAGCCAAATCAGTGTTTGGAATGATGTCCCTTATATGGCGAAGCAATGCGATCAGCTTAATCAGCAAGCTGCGTTTGTTCCGTTCAAATGTTGAATCTGTGCTGTTGTATGAGTGCAGCACTTGGAAGGTGACCGCATCTATCACAAAAATATTACAAACGATCGTAAATAGGTGCCTACGGAATATCTTAAGGGTTTTCTGGCCTAACCGTATCTCTAACGAACACCTTTACCAGAGAACGGGTCAGGAACCAATATAGGCACAACCATCCTTCGACGGAAGTGGCAGTGGATTGGTCATACACTCGGAAAAGGCGACAGTTCCATAGCAAACTAGTTAGTGCAATAGAATCCATTAACCCAAGATGGTAGAAGAACGGGTCGTCCGAGAAATACATGGTGCAGAACAGTTGAGAAGGAGTCACTGTAATTGGAGAAGTGTTGAAGAGAGCTGAAACTCATTGCCAGTAACAAGGCCCAAATGATTTTGCCTTCTGCCTGAAAGAGTCGGGCACACGCATAAGAAGTGTCCTCATAGACATCATTATACAGCTTATACAGAAGTTGTGGAAGTCAAGACCCAGCCTACTCCGAAAAGACGGTGCCTTTTTAACATCCCTACGATTATTTTCAGAACCCTTCTTTGCAGAAAAATCAATGCCCTAGAGTGTACCAAGTCTCCAGCTTAAGATATACTTGATTTCTTACACTCTACATGTGGTGGCATACGTTCACCTCTCATTTCGTCATTTATCGTCGTTAATAGCCTTCCCTCACCTGTCCTTTCCGGTGCCAGTTAAAAATGTGTACCATTTCGAGCCAGCTGGATTGCTTTGCAATTCCCCACGATGTCAGAGTCACCAAGAACCAGGTCTATGAGGATGTGGAAATACTTGCCCATCACAATAACAGATTTGTGCTAGATCATCGCCACCCTGGACGACAATGTGATTGATTCTGGTGACTTGATTGCTTCTTGACTAATTACATAGATTACAATATCAGTTGTTGTTGTTATATTAGTTTTCAGCCTCATCAATCATCGCTATCTCCTCAGCTTGATAAACGCAGCCATAGTGCAGGAGACGAACGAAAATGCTCTTGTATTTCCCAGGAGACTTTAGCGATTCTCGTTAATCGTTGAGTGTCCTATCTGAAGACATTTCCACGTAACTGTTGCTCACAGTCGTATAGCTGTCGTATTGGCCGCTCTATGCCTACCGTATGCGCCTACTAGAGGTAAAGCATAACTCTAAAGCGCGTGTCGGTGTGGTCATCATCACCCCACTGTACCACTTTTGTACCTTCTCTGTCATATCAATATTAGTAGATTTTTCAAGAGCTGGCCGCTAGACACTTTTCCCGTACATAAGTTTTGGCTTTACTATTGCCAAATAGAACCAGTGTACCAGCTATAGATTTAACGCGCATCTTTTACCGATGGCTTTTTTACAATGGTCATAGCTTATACCCTAGCTTTTTTAACCCTAACTAAAATATTTGGTTTCCAGTTGAGCTTACTGTTCAACATTGTGCCCACAAGTGAAGAGTACTAGTGCTGTCTTGAGTGGATTTACTCCTAGTCTACAGTCTCTAACTGATTTTTTGTCGACTGAGAGGGCCTCTTTAGTCGTTTCTATGAACTTACCTGTGCCACCTATTGCTACATCATCAACATAACCTAATAAACTCATACCCTACATTTCTAGCTGCATGAGTAGTCCATTGATTACCTAGACCACCCAATTTTAGGCAGTTTCTTTGCTAGCACCCTCCCCATCTCATCAACAAGGCAACTTAAAGCTCAATTAAGAGGGGAAAATGTCTACTTTATGAAAATGAGTGCCTCAAATCTTAGCGTTTTTTTTTTGTGGTATCTCAATGTTTCTAAATTCTATATATTAACTTCACTTGCCCGTGTGTTTGTGGGTTTGTGGATTTGTGGATTTGTGTGTCATGGAATCTTGCGATCAATTTTTGACCCACTTCCCAAAGTCCTATTTTATTGAAATTTTGCACACATCCATATCTCCGATGACAACACTTTCTATTAAAATTTGAGGACCCTCGAGCCACGGGGTCGGTGGGCTCCCCTACAAATATTTTACAAAATTTTACTCGATTTTCTTCAAATTTTATGTATCTCCGTGTGTATCTCCGATGGGCAACACTTTTTGCAAAAATTTTGGTGACAGGGTTTGGAGAGTCATGGGGCCCCAACAAATTTTTTAAAAAACTTATCCCGATTTTCTTCAAATTTTATACACATGTGTATCTCCGATAGACAAAACTTTTTGTAAAATAGTGCGTTATTAACAACTAGGGTTGAGCCAAATTGGACCAAGACCAAGGCCCGGGTTCGTGGGGCCCTATAACTTTTTTTAAAAAAATTAACCCGATTTTCGTCAAATTTAATACACATGTGTATCTCCGATAGACAACACTTTTTGTAAAAAATTTGGAGACCCCGGGCCCGGGTTCGTGGGGCCCCATAACTATTTTTAAAAAAATTAACCCGATTTTCGTCAAATTTAATACACATGTGTATCTCCGATAGACAACAATTTTTGTAAAAAATTTGGAGACCCTGGGCCCTAGGGTCATTGGGCCCCAAAAAATGTTTTAAAAAAATTAACCCGATTTTTTTAAAATTTTATATACGTGTGTATCTACGATGGGCAAAAATTTTTGCAAAAATTTTGGTGACAGGGTTTGGAGAGTCATGGGGCCCCAACAAATTTTTTAAAAAACTTAACCCGATTTTCTTCAAATTTTGTACACATGTGTATCTCCGATAGACAAAACTTTTTGTAAAATAGTGCGTTATTAACAACTAGGGTTGAGCCAAATTGGACCAAGACCAAGGACCGGGTTCGTGGGGCCCTATAACATTTTTAAAAAAATTAACCCGATTTTCGTCAAATTTAATACACATGTGTATCTCCGATAGACAAAATTTTTTGTAAAGTTTTTGGAGAGAGGCCCTGAGGTCCGAGGGGTGCCCATATAAATTTTTTAAAAATTAGCTCGATTTTCTTCAAATTTTAACACATACCCATCTCCTATTAGAGAATTTACATGAAAAATTTTATTTTTATGGGTTGTTTTTTTTTAATGTTGTGCACAAAAATGTTTTCAGAAATTGTTTGCATAATCGTATGGAGGAGAAATCAACTAATCCTCTATTTTCATCTCTGTTTTACGAAATTATGGTGGTCCTGCAATATTTGACCATCAACAGAATTTAATTATTTTTTGAGTGGCATCGTAGGCAGTAGTCGGCAATGTTTTAACTGAGAGTGAGTGGTAGAGGTCAATGTCAATGAAATGCCCACATACTATTGTTGTGACCACACACAACTCCTTAGACATGTGCTACGCACATTTCATAATATCCTTCCTTTCCCAAACATGTGCTATGCACATTTCCTATTTTTTCTAATGTTACATTATCCATAATGTAACATTACCCATTTTTCCAATAACCCAAATCCATTATCCTAAATCCGACGACCCACCGCGGCGTCTACAATTCCTATTATTCTAAATCCGACGACCCACCGCGGCGTCTTCAATCTATCCTTTTTTTCCCAAATCCTAAATCGGATACCGACGACCCACCGCGGCGTCTACATTTTCTATTGTCAATTGCATTCTCGCATTCGCTTGTTCGTACAACGACTGCGAGAATGGTGATGCGTAAACATGCAGGTCAACAGAACGGTTCAGTTTGACCTGCACTAAAAAATCAAGTCAAAGGCATGGAGGAAGAAATGGAACGATGGATGAGGCAGTCAATTTCAAACATCCGATTAGGCAAGTTGCCTAGCGGTCAGATCATTAAACACTTTATATAAACTAATCCATCTGTGTTTTATTTTTCGATATATTACCACGACCCAACATTTGGTGGCAGCGGTGGGATTACTAGGTAAAGCATCTGCCTAGTATCCCGATTTTTTTTTCTTTTTTTTAATGTTTTTAAACGCGAATTGTGATTAGTGAGACAACAAAATTAAATGTGTGATTGTGTCGTAGTAAAATTTTATAATCCGTGGTTTTTATATATGCGTAATTAAAGCTGTTTTTAAATATGCAATGAGCTTTCCATAATTTCTCAACGTTCGAGATTATTTATAACTTTTCACGATGAATAATTTGTGCCGAATTTTTTTTGAATACAAAGAAAGCACATGGCAAATACCATGTTTTTCCATAACTACGGAAATCAGAATTACGAAGACAATACTACGCTAAATTCAACCATGATTTGCGATCTACCAACCATAACCACATCCGACAAGCTAAAGCAAGCGAGACTGAACACCGATGCAGTAGCTACAGTAATAGCAACAACAATGGCCCGGAAATTCATCAATCAATATCATCAATTGTCATCAACATCATTACCAGCATCCAGCACATCACAGAGGGCAACATCCAACAACAACAAAAACATGAATTTGTAAGAATTCTATTTTCTTTTTTTTCTTAAACTTTATGAATTTTTATTTAAAAAATATTTCAATCTTTATCTAATTTAAAATATATAAAAAGACAAATAAAATCTTATAAAAGATGAACTGAAGGAAGTCAAAGAAAAAAAATTAAGAGTTTATTTCTATAGTAGTTAACCATTTCCTAACACATATCTTATGTGCTAAATAAAAAAGTTCACTTATAAATATTTTTCTATCCATGTCCAAAACATATATTTCATGTAAAAAAAAAAAGTTTGAACACAATTAACCGAAACGATAACAAAATCTTTACAAAAATTCAAATAAATATACATATAGAAATTTTTTAGTAAAACATAAGTATTCACGAATGAGGCAAACATAACAAAAGAGACTTTCCCTTATTCTAAACCCATCAAATCCAACCCCTTTTCTCCGAATTTTTTTTTATTTTATGGTAGTAATTGATTTCCGAAGTTCCGAGAGAAGACTCAAAGTTAATTGACAATCCGATAGTAGTTAAAGCTCCCCAAGTATCTTTAGATAAGAAATTAAAAATGACTACAAGTCGTTTTAACCCCTCACACGCCATCAAGCTAATTCCTGAGTTTGATGGATTAGCCAAAAACTTAGATCGATTCATTCAACTAGTTGACCTGCAGTCAAAAAAAGCGATTGACGATGCAGACAAATTAGAATTAGTTGACATAGTGAAGTCAAAGTTAACTGGCAGAGCCTACAATGTTGTAA
The DNA here is from genome assembly GCA_947095585.1 of Nephrocerus scutellatus. NCBI lineage: Eukaryota > Metazoa > Arthropoda > Insecta > Diptera > Pipunculidae > Nephrocerus > Nephrocerus scutellatus. The sequence goes on from OX352762.1 coordinate 6,824,489, forward strand.
TAAAATACAACGATTATAACGGATGGCCAGAACTTAAAGACGCACTAGTAAAAAATTTTAGAAAATGTCGATCGGTTCAGGTGATTCAGACAGAAATGTTTCAATTTAAGCAAGGCTACAGGGAAACAGTTGCTTCATACGCGGAAAGAGCCAATGCGTTGTGCGATGAATTAAACAACGCAAACGCAAACACTGAGGATGATTCATCCAATAAAGCAATCCGTTCGCTAAACAGCGCAATGATGCTGAATAGTTTTTGCAATGGTTTAAATCCACAAATAAAACTTCTTGTTAAAAGTGCACGATGTAAAGAGTTCGACGAAGCAGTCGAAATAGCGATGGAAGAAGAAAAACTTCTTGCATCCACAAGTAATCGGTACCAAAACCAAAATAACATGTACTGTAAACACTGCAAAACGAAAACTCACAATACCAGTGAATGCCGCACAATCAGAAATTATAATTTCAGCCCCGGTGACGTTAGGTTTTTAAATAACACAAACCACAGACCAAATATACAAACCACGCAACCTTTTGTAAATAGGCCTACTCTAAACTACACTCAACCATTAACAAATAGGTCTGGTGTAGATACAATCCGCAGTGACATAATTTGTAAGTACTGTAGAAACCAAGGTCACTCTATAGAACAATGCCGAAAAAGAGTTTTTAATAACAATAGGAACTCCGGTAACGAAAATAATTATTCGAATCAGGGAAACTCTCAGCGACCTGGCCCGACAAGCACTCGGAGTCAGGTAAAAGACATCAAACCTTGTGCGTAAATCAAAATCAAAATCAAAATCAAAATCAAAATCAAAATCAAAATCAAAATCAAAATCAAAATCAAAATCAAAATCAAAATCAAAATCAAAATCAAAATCAAAATCAAAATCAAAATCAAAATCAAAATCAAAATCAAAATCAAAATCAAAATCAAAATCAAAATCAAAATCAAAATCAAAATCAAAATCAAAATCAAAATCAAAATCAAAATCAAAATCAAAATCAAAATCAAAATCAAAATCAAAATCAAAATCAAAATCAAAATCAAAATCAAAATCAAAATCAAAATCAAAATCAAAATCAAAATCAAAATCAAAATCAAAATCAAAATCAAAATCAAAATCAAAATCAAAATCAAAATCAAAATCAAAATCAAAATCAAAATCAAAATCAAAATCAAAATCAAAATCAAAATCAAAATCAAAATCAAAATCAAAATCAAAATCAAAATCAAAATCAAAATCAAAATCAAAATCAAAATCAAAATCAAAATCGAAAAACGAATTCTCAAAATCAAATTCAAATCGAGCTGTCTCAAAAATATAAATCCGATAGTTTAAATCGAACTATTCCACATGCAAAGTCTGAGAAAGTTCCTGGCCATAGAATGCCTAACAGAGACTCAAATCCGGAAAAAGTCCGAAAGCAAACAATAAAACAAAATATTCTGCTAAATGAACACCACCATCAAAATCGAAGCCAAAGCCAAATCCGAAGGCTACATCAATTTCTAACCAGAAGTCTAGATACTGAATCAAGTTCAGCTAAACAAATAGCCAATATCTCATCTATAAACAGAACATCTACTTTTAAAAGCGAGATAAAAATAAAGTCTCAGGAATCAAAGGCTAAATCTAATATTATGCTGCTCGATACGGGGGCAAGCCTTAGTTTAATAAAACTCGGAACATTAAAACTAAATGCCGAGGTAAACTTAAAAAATGTTATTGAACTGACAGGTATAGGCAAAACGTCTACGTCAACGCTAGGTACAATACTACTAAACATCGAAATTACACCAGGTCAACATCTCAAACATCCTTTTCACATAGTACCACAAAACTTCCCTATTACGCAAGATGGAATCATAGGTGAAGATTTTTTTAGAAAATTTAATGCGATAGTGGATTACAATGACAATATATTTGTATACCACTACAAAAACAGACAATTTACAGTAGACTTCAGCAACGAATGGAAGACCTTAACAATTCCAGCTAGAACTGAAAAGTGGGTAAAATATGGACCAGTAAAAGAGAAAATGGAACAAATATATTTTTCTCAGGAAATAGCTCCACGCGTGTATTCGGCATCAACGATAACAGCACCCAAAGACGGGTACGTATTCATATCCATTTTAAATACCAACAACGAAGATGTTAGTATAAAAAACTTAAGCCTTAAATCTGAAAACATGGACCATTACACAGTGTATAACCTAAACTCGATATCAACCGACCAAGTAGTCGAAGAAAGATTAGAAAAACTTAAAACAGAATTAAATCTTATTCACTTAAATCTAGAAGAAAAGCAATCCATAGAGGAAATCTGCAGAAATTTTAATCACTTATTCTTTATTGAAGGCGACAAATTAAGTACCACATCAGGAATAAAGCATTCCATTAAGACAGAAAACACTGTTCCTGCAAACATACGCCCATATCGCCTAGCAGAAATCCACAAACAGGAGATAAGAAAACAAGTTAATAAAATGCTTCAAGATGACGTAATTAGACCCAGTACTAGTCCGTGGAATGCGCCACTTCTGGTAGTCCCCAAAAAAAAGGAGATCAAAAATGGAGAGTCGTAATAGACTACCGAAAATTAAATGAGGCTACAATTCCAGACGCATACCCAATCCCCAATATCGAAGACATTCTTGGGCAACTTGGAGACTCCAAGTACTTTACTACGCTAGATCTGGTGGATGGTTTCCACCAAATCGAAATTACTGAAGAGGATAAAGAAAAAACAGCGTTTAGTACTACCAACGGTCATTTCGAGTTCAACAGAATGCCGTTTGGTTTACGAAATGCTCCGCCAACATTCCAGAGACTTATGAACGTTGTTCTCTCTGGATTGCAAGGTTTTATGTGTTTAGTATATCTTGACGACATTGTGATTTACGGGAAAAATTTGCAAGATCACAACAAGAAGCTTATTGAAGTTTTTAAAGCTCTAGACAAATTCAATCTAAAAATCAAATTATCTAAATGCAAATTCCTTCAAACAGAAGTTATGTATTTAGGACACGTCATTACAGCAGACGGTGTTAAACCAGATCCCGATAAGATTGCAGCGATTAATAATATCGAAATTCCTAAAACCCAAAAACAAATAAAATCATTTCTAGGTCTGTCCGGGTATTACCGAAAATTTATTAAAAATTATTCACAAATTGCAAATCCGCTGAATAAACTTCTTCGTAAAGACGTACCTTTTAAGTGGGACGCTTTTTGTGACGAATCCTTTAGAAAACTAAAGAAGTCTATAGTTCAACCACCTATACTCATTTACCCAAATTTTGCAAAAACTTTTTATATCACTTCCGACGCTAGCAACGAAGCTATAGGCGCGGTATTATCCCAGCGAGATTCAAACGATAATGATCTACCAATAGCGTTTGCCAGTAGAATACTAAACAAGGCCGAAAAAAACTATTCTACTATCGAGAAGGAAGCTCTTGCAGTAGTCTGGGCAGTCACACACTTTAGACCATACGTTTTCGGACGCCACTTTGAAGTCATTACCGACCATAAGCCACTGGTATGGATGTTCAACCTGAAGGATCCTTCTTCGAGAATAATGCGCTGGCGCATAAAACTAGAGGAGTATGACTTCACGGTCTCGCATAAAGCGGGACATCTAAATACGAATGCGGATGCTTTGTCGCGTTTAAATGTACCAGAAATTAATGTGGTAACCCGTAGTTGTAGCAAGATGACGCCAGGCGAACCTGAGCAGGACAATCATGTTACAGAAATCACAGACCCAGTGAAAATAAAGCAAATACTGTTTGAATTTCACGACACACCCTTAGGAGGTCATCAAGGAGTTAAACGCACACTAAAGCGTATCAGAAAGGCGTACAAATGGAAAAATATGTATGTAGACATAAAGAAATACATCATGTCTTGTGAACTATGCCAGAAGAATAAAGTATATACACGCAACAAAATCCCTATGGTCATCACTACAACAGCGAAAGTTCCATTCGAAAGAATAGCTCTTGATATAGTGGGACCACTGCCAATTACTGAAAACAATAACAAATATATACTTACATTTCAGGATGATTTAACGAAATTCGTCCAAGCAATAGCTATACCCAACCAAGAAGCCAGAACGGTGGCTGAAGCACTGATAAAGAAAATAGTTTGCACCTTTGGAATACCACAAACAATACTTACGGATCAAGGAACGAATTTCACAAGTGAATTATTCAAAAATATTTGCAAAACACTAAAGATTCATAAAATACAAACAAGCCCATACCATCCTCAGTCAAATGGCTCACTCGAAAGATCGCATAGAACTTTAGGCGACTATCTAAGAAATTATGCAAGTAAAGATCAAGCAAATTGGGATCAGTATATGGATTATGCGATATTTTGCTATAATACCACCTCACATTCAAGCACAAATTACAGCCCATTTGAAGCCCTATACGGATTCGAAGCTCCAATTCCCTCAACTCTTAACAGAAGCGTACAGCCTACATACAACTACGATGATTATGTCGCTGAGATAAAAGAAAAAATGCAAACCGGCTATGAAATAATTCGTAATAACCAAATAAAAGCGAAAGAAAAGTCAAAAACCTATTACGATCAAAACTGCAAAGAAACTAACTTTAACGTAGGAGACAAAGTTCTACTAGAAATAAAAAATAGGGTTAACAAAAAACTTACCCCCATCTTCGAAGGACCCTACGAAATCGTAGAAATTCTATCCCCAGAGAATTCTAGAATTAAAATTGGTAGGAAGGAAAAAGTCATACACAATAATTTAATTAAACCATACACACAAGCGCACACAAATACATAAACACTTAGCATGACACACACAAAATACCAAAATATTAAAACACGAATTTTCTGTGTTTTCAATTTCAGTTACTTAATCCTTGTTTGCGCACTAAGTGCGGCTGCAGCGCAGCTACATCAACAACTACCACTAAACACTACAGGTGTTTATTTGGAACCCATAGGCGTACTCGAAAAATCCTTCACAAAATGGACATTCCTATTCTATTTTAATAATTCAATAACAAATACCAATGCCAAAACCTTAAAGAAAAACATTAACACGCTCTCGGATCTATGCGAGAATACGACAAAAGAGTATCCTATAGGCCGCTGTAAAATGACCCTACAAATGCTGAAACACTCTCTTAACGAGGTACAGCAAAATAATAGGATGCTGGATGGTATCCTATTGGGGACAAGACTTACTAAAAGAAGTACGACAATTACAAACGGAGGTTTATTTAACGGTATAGGTTATATCCAGAAATTCCTTTTCGGAACAATGGACTCTCAAGACGCTGTAAAGATAGAAAACGCATTACAAACCCTCTCGGAAAACCAAAATAGCCTCTACCACATGACAAAAGAACAATTGACTATAATATCAAACGTTTTTGATGCACTTAATGACACGACACGTAACGTAAATAATAACTTTAATTTAATAACCAAAGAAATTAAAGAAAATTCAGCTAAGCTGGTAAATCTCACGAACTTTGAAAAAATACTTCACAGTTTTGACGAAATGTCATACCTTATATCCATATGCGCTTCCCAAATTTTGGCAAAACAAGCAGAATTACTTGACATTTTGCAAGAGGCAAAATTAGGAAGATTAGACAGCAGATTTTTAAATTCAGACATTTTTATTGCTACGTTAAACCAGATACAGGCCGAACTCCCGCACAACGTAAGGTTTCCACAGAAAATTTCCAGGTTAAATCTACCTATAATCAATTCACTAGCAACAACGACACCCATTTATGTAAATGGAAATTTTATGATTCAGGTCAGCATACCGATGGTTAACGAAGAATTTAATCTATTTAGAATTACCCCTCTCCCCACAAAATATCTAGAGCACACATATCGATACGTCTCAACTGGTAGCGAACTCGTTGCCGTTAACGAGAACTACAGGAGATACATATTTTTGAGCATTAATGATTTGGAAAAATGTATCACAAGCGAACCAGAACATTTCGTGTGCCAACAAAATTTCGTTATACATAATTATGACATGAATAATTGCATAATACAGCTAATATCAGGAAACCCAAATCCACAGATTTGTGAATATCGAGTATTCCAACTCAAACACGAGTTATGGTTCACGTTGAAGAACAAAAACTCATGGCTATATGTTATGCCAGAACCAAAAAACGTACGAATCATATGTGGCGATACTCCACACACAATAAAATTATCAGACAGCGGAATCCTTAAAATAAAGCCATACTGCAAGGCAGTAACGAACGAAATTTACTTGCAGGCGTCAAATGACATTTACAACAAGGTCCCTATTCTCTACCATTTCCAGGCCATACCCGTAATTGAAAAAATCGATATCCCCAGTAACCTATCCCAAATCTCATCCCACATAATACATGTTGAAAAGTTAAATTTGGATAAATTCAGTATTAACGTAAAAGATTTAGTAAGAAAAGATACATCATTTATAACAATAAAACATGAAACTTTATATATTTCGACCTCTACCCTCATTGCCATATGTCTAATTTGCATATTAATACATGTAATAAAGAAATACTTTAAAATAAAAGTCTCGGTGAACAAAGAAGCAGGAGAAAATGTAGCAGAAAATCCATAAAAAAAAAAAAATTCAAAATAACATCTCAAAAAAAAATTTCCAATTTGTAATCATTTATATATATATTAAAAGAAAATACATATATATACAATCATTTCTTATCAATAAAAAAAAAAGAAATACAATATTATTATTATCATTTCAAACAAATTATAAATATAAAATTATAAAACAAATAAATAATGTCCAAAAAAAAAAAAAAAAAAAAAAAAAAAAAAAATAATAAAATATTGTACACGTGTATAAGCGTGCTAGGCAAACAAAAATTGTTTAATAAATATCTATTTCATATCGTATAGCAGAATCACTAAACTACATTCATCGTTCATTGACTCCTACATGCCATATGCCGAAAGTCTTCTCTCCTAACGTCGCGCGTCTTTCGTATTCTAAGGGGGGAGGAGTGTTGTGACCACACACAACTCCTTAGACATGTGCTACGCACATTTCATAATATCCTTCCTTTCCCAAACATGTGCTATGCACATTTCCTATTTTTTCTAATGTTACATTATCCATAATGTAACATTACCCATTTTTCCAATAACCCAAATCCATTATCCTAAATCCGACGACCCACCGCGGCGTCTACAATTCCTATTATTCTAAATCCGACGACCCACCGCGGCGTCTTCAATCTATCCTTTTTTTCCCAAATCCTAAATCGGATACCGACGACCCACCGCGGCGTCTACATTTTCTATTGTCAATTGCATTCTCGCATTCGCTTGTTCGTACAACGACTGCGAGAATGGTGATGCGTAAACATGCAGGTCAACAGAACGGTTCAGTTTGACCTGCACTAAAAAATCAAGTCAAAGGCATGGAGGAAGAAATGGAACGATGGATGAGGCAGTCAATTTCAAACATCCGATTAGGCAAGTTGCCTAGCGGTCAGATCATTAAACACTTTATATAAACTAATCCATCTGTGTTTTATTTTTCGATATATTACCACGACCCAACACTATATACCATTACTTGACTGCGTCCAACAAAATTACATAAAATTATTTGAAAATTAAAATATCGAACTAACTGATGATGTCATGGCCAATCTGCTGGAGGACATTACATTGCAAAATAATGTATCTATTGCTTTTTCACTCCCACAGGCTTACAGCATTCGTTAATCCGGCTTTGGCGCTTTTAAATGTGCGCTATTTTGCGGTTGTTCACTGTCAATTAACAAAATAACAGACAATATTTGCATGTGACAAGGACGAAAAGGACGATATTGTCAATGCCGCCGCATACCGAATGGAATTTCAATTGACTTTTGGTCAATTCGTTCGTTCCTTCATTAACTGTTCCTGCAACGACCTATCATTGCCTATACACAACATCTGTCCTCGGAGCGTTGTTCACCACATACCGCCGCCGCACAACATTGTGAAACTTTTAGCCAATTGAATTAAACATTTTCCACCGCATTTTCAACAATGCGCCCTGAATTAGGACGACGTGAAATTATTGTTTCCAAGAGTTCCAAACCGCACTTTCACTCACAGCTGAAATGCTACGATACGAGAATTTGTGCCTGTGCCCCGCCATGGTAGAGACGTCAAGTTTTGTGGTGTTCGCATTGTTAGCGTTAACAGATCGTCGCCGGGGTTGGTGGGTTAGTCCAGTCACAGTCGATGCAATGGGTGCTTTACAACTTGTACTCATTAGACGTTTAGGTGTTCCTGTTCCAGTATTTCCATTCGTTCAACTGGGAAACCGCACTCTGTTTTGTTGCAAATTGAAATGCATCATGGTTGCGGTGCGGTAATGGGGATGAATCCTTAAATGGTTGGTTTTAGTGATTTCATCTTAACGATCCTTTGCATAAGGACGTAAAATAAATGACATCTATTCGATTGTCGCAATTTCGCAATTTAAAATAATATTTGACACGCAAGACCGTTGCTGCATCCAGCGCGTAGCTTCTTGCAGCGCGTTTTATATTTTTGCACACAAATGAAAGGGAACTACAATTAAAGCCAAATACCAAAAAAAAAAAAAAAAAAAAAAAGAAGCTTTCCATGGTAATTATAACTTGTCAGACATTCGCAAGAGGTGGGACAGTGAAAAAGCTGTTTGGTGTTTTTTGGTATTCGAACTTTGAATCTCCCGCTCTGCAGTCCTTCCAACGCACTGACAATCCTCTATAACTCCATTCAGATACCGGCTTACGCAGACTACATTGACATCGTTGGTAGAAACCCAAGAGCTGTACAGGAAGCTTTCATCCAGATCGAGCGGGTGCCACGAAATCTGGGGCTGCACATAAATGAGAGCAATGCAAAGTACCTGGTGGCCACATCTGCGAGCAAATTTAAAGTTGTGCAATCCTTTTACTTATATCGGGTCCACTGTAGCAGCCGAGCGTTGTCAAATCCAACGATCATTCGCAACTAACACCTCTAAGGACAAGGCATTCTACTTGCTGCACATTTTGCAGGTAGATCCATAGTATGAGTTATTTCCACCTGTACTTCCGAATATCGAGCACTCTATGAGCCAAAGTAACATTCGTACTCGTAAAGTGGCTAGAGTTTAAGTGACCTTAGCATACACAAATCCACTTTGCCAGATGGTATTCCTCCAATATAGTTCTAAAGAGGTGTACTTGATCGCTGGTATTACCACTTATTCTATTCTCCTCAATTCTTTTCGTATAGTTGGAAAACAGAATTTTTCCAGCCTATACAAAAAAAAAAGGCGAACCGTCATGTCTCTCTTCGTGCCGACCCGCATAGCACTAACGTCCCTTCTTTCTAAGGTCATGGAAACGCTGATAAACCCTCAGGTTATGAAATATCTTGAATCACGAGAACTACTAAATGACCGTCAGTATGGTGAACAAAGTTCTACTGGTGATCTGATGGCATATCTCACTGTAAAGTGGAACCAGTCTTTTCGCAAGTTTGGTAAAAGCAAAGTTGTAGCATTTGATATTTCAAATGCCGCGTTTGGCATCAACTCTTCCGTCCAATTAATTGATTAGAAGCTATATTTCAAACTGTTCAATCCACGTTTTGTTCAGCTTTCTATAACTCTTCCATTCCTCCACAACAGCTCAGCGTCAAGTGTTACCTTCCGTCTCCTGCTCTTATGGTACCTGGTGTTAGCGAATTCAATTGCATCTGAATCGCAAAGTGTTGTAGAGTGTGCTTAATATAATTTATTTGACTAAAAACCTAAGATTATCTTGGCTATTGGTCGGATTCTGCAACGTTCCCGCGATCTTCCTATTGCTTCCCCGCAAAACTTATCTCCACCGGTTCTGATTTTGAGCCGATGTCATCCAGTTTGGCATCCCAAAACTCTGGGCGTCCTAGTCTTCGCCATCCTTCCAGCGTAGGCATGGCCGGCCTCACTGTCGTGTCCAATGGAACTTCCCTTCCCACCAGAGCCTACCGAACTTAATTCTCTTCACGATGTCGACATCGGGGTAACGCTCGTAGATCTCAACATTATAGAGTATACGGAATTGTCATTCCTTACATAAGAGGCCATCGATTCTCCGTAAGATTTTTCTCTCGAACGCGGCTAAAAGGTCAGAATGTGCTTTTCTAAGCACCCAAGTGTCGGAATCATATGTAAGTACTGGTACGACAATTGTCTTATACACCAGCAGCTTGAATGTTATGGTTATGTTCCTGCATTTGAAGAGTCTTGACCGACTAAGTTTGGCATTGTTGGCTGTAAGTAACCCTGCGCGTATTTCTGGTTCCATCCTGTTATCGGCTGCTACAGTTAATCTAAGATAGTTAAGGGCTTGCACTACTTTCAATTCGGGCTCCACTATGTTGTTGGATCTTCTGCCCGCATACGAGGCTACCACGTACTTGGTTTTGCTCTCAGAGATTGTGCCGCCCGCTCGATCTGGATAAAAGCTTCCAGTGTATATCTTAGTTTTTTACCAACGATGTCAATTTCGAAAGCCATGGAATGGACTTATAGAGGAGTAATTTTTCCTCTCGCCGTTACATCGGAGTCTCGGATCACTTTTCCCAGCGGCAGGGTTAAATATCCCCTTGTCGGAGCCTGTTATAGATGTTGAATGAGCTTAATAGTGAGGCCTTAAAGCTATAAAAAGATGATGTAGTGAGTTTTGAAACTCTAGAGTCTATACATTTTTTCATCACCTGCCTTACGGTGAAAATCTGATCAGTTGTTGATTTGCCTGGGATGAAGCCACACTGGTATGGACCAATTATGACTTTAGCGTATGGGCTGTCCTGTCTTGAAGGATAGAGGAAGTCTGGCCTTCTGGCATCGCTTCTCCCTCCCATACTTGCACTATTATTTCATGAATTGCTTGGTGATTTAAGCTGCTCCATCTGGGATACCATCTGATCCAGAGGACTTATTGTTTTGAACCTTCGTCTATACTTGGTGCGATCGTCCCTAATTGTTGGGGGGCCACCAATTCTTTCGTTAGCCGGCCATTTAGCAATTCATGAAAGTGCTCTGCCCATCGCCCTAAGATGCCTTTGAGATTACCATCTTTGTGTTTGCAGTATGTGCAACGCGACTTTCGTGTCTGGTGCGGTCCTCGCTCTCTCTACTGTTCTAGTTCACATAAGAGAATTTTTTCCCAGAACTGTTTTTTCTTATCTTCTGAGCGCTTTATATTGTTCTTCGCGTGCCCGCGTCTATGAGATTGGTGAATTCTTACGTTCAGTCACTAGAAGTTGCATTCGTCCTCGAACCAGTCGTTCCCATCTGTACGACTACTGCCTAAGATACATCCCCGTGGGGTCCATCTGCAGCATGATTTCTTATTTGGAATGTTTCAGGACTTTACCACAGGATATTAATCAAGGGTCATCGGTGCTTAGAGTATACTCCGGATGAGTAATGTCTTCGTACTTGCGACCCGAAGTGAAGCACTGGTACTTAGAATCTCTTTATGAGCAAGTCTTTGTATTTAGTGGTTCATTTCATACAATACTACAGGTCTGTGATAGGGGACAGATGGGAATCTCGTATTCCAAAGGCCTAGGATTTGGTGCATCCTAGTGGCAAATGATGTGCTGCCAGGGTCTGCTTTTGCAATCGCCCAGGCACTGATTCTGAAAGAGCTGAGTCCCTTGATGTCAGACCTCACCAAGGTCGCGTTGGTACCGCGGGAATTGTCCGTGCTCACAGACAACAAGACCGGCCGCAAGGTTCGACCAGTCTGAGGACAATTGTGGTTGAGGACCCAGCTCGTTCTGGGGATGCAACGCGGGGGCTGCGGCTTACTCTCGTAGAGAGGACTGCTGAATGGTACATAGTTCATGAGTATGCTTTATGGCGAAAGCTAGGCAAGCGCGGGGCTCACGCTCCAACTCTACACTGTGTGTGCCTAAGATAGAGCTGACTACTAATGACAGTATTCTTAAGGCGTGTCCATTTCTCTTTTACGCCCGGCATCACAGCCCCAGGACTTACTCTTCCTACATTTCGGGTGAGTACTACTGCTTGACTTCTGGGGTCTTCGTTGCGAAGGGCAGCTGAGTTGACTTGAATCTGATTCACGAATGCAGTCTTACGTGATGATACAATCCCCGCTTGGAGCACCATACCAACAAGATAGTGGTCCCTGTCGACGTTGGCACCTCGGTACGTTCGTACCGTCATCAGATTTGGGTTGTAGCGGCGGTCTATCAACATATGGTCTATCCGGTTGCTAGAGTGGCCCTACCAGGAAATACCGAGGTGGTTTTGTGGATATTTCTATACAGGTATAAATATGTACCCTATAATTTATCGCAGCTAGTTATGATTGGGATTTTGTACCAGAGTACTTGCAATTGCATAGAGCAGTGTTATATGTACATAAATATAAGTGTTAATGTGTTTAAATAAAACTATTGGTTATTTTTTATTTATTGTCATATTTTACAATGCAAGTTCTATCGGGCTTGAAAAAAACACCAGATATATGAATCAAGAGAATGATTGAGTGAGAGGACTGGAATGTGTGAGCAAACCTTTGCCATTTTCATCAAATATACATATTCCTTTTGGTCCTTCCACCAGCAAATAACATTTTGTTTAATGAATTTATTAGCTATGCGCAAAAAAAAATTAACAAAAAACCCCCAAGGATGCCGTCAGGGTACGACTACGGAATTAGAATTTATTGTGACGCTTGTTACACTCGAGCGTACTTAAGGATAGTGCTCTACAGACAGTATACTCGTAGATAGAAAAGGAATTTGCCCGAATTGGAATTTGCACAAAAAGTAGCTTGCCATAATATTACGTGCTGTGCCATCGGTCATCGGCGGACGAGGGCACATTCCTATCTATCCGAGCAATAGATCGCACAGACATTATGGACCTCTGTATGTGCATGCATGGGATGGCAGTCCCTAGACATTCCAATTTCGTGGCTGTTGGATATCATCTCTGTTCGAAGGAGGATTTTCATTCGCACGACTATCTCGAAGTACACAAAGTATTTCCATTTAGTTAACGCCTATTTTGGTTTGTCACATGGGAAAGCGGGTGGTTGGGTTTAGTGAAGGTGAAGTATGCGATTGCAAGTAAAAGCTTAAATTTGAGTGAATTTTATATGAAGGACAACGAATGTTTATGACTCTTCCGCCCCCATAACGCCACAATGTACGTGATGGTCATACCATCACCAATTGTTATGCCCTAAAGGGACTTTACCAAGTTCCATGTTATATGTATGTGTGCGATTTTGTCATGTCACGTCGTCCAAACTCTCTCTCTCTCTCTCTCTAGTTCGAAATGCAACGATCACTTTAGCACACACACACTCAAATATATATAGAAAATAAATGGAATTTTCTCGCTTGCTTAGGCCTAAAATGTGGCCAATGGCTATATAGTTGGTCTTTTTGCTGTGAATACCAAAATTGTAATTATTCTTGGATGCTATTGGATGGATATTGCAGATATTTAATTCCTCTCTAAGGAATTGGGATTTTCAAGAGTGCCATTGCAATTTTTTGATCCCCACATCAACTGAAGAGCTGTAAAATTTGACTCCTTGTTATCCTCCAGACATTGACATTGGACCTACCGGAAACGATTGGAAAGTTCCATGTCCTAAAGCCGTTGACCAATTCGGTTCAAAAATAAAACACAAAAACACGATAGTGACGATCATAGTTTGACCTCAACTATGCACAATGCCATCAGAACATTGTCATCGGACAGCGTACACTTTTCAGCCCGCCCCAATACACCCCCACCGGCATGCATCAAAAATCCAATATGCGAATATGTCCGCATGTGGTTGTTCCAACAATGTGCTGTATGCCTTTGTTCGACTGGTTTCCGTAGGTGGTTGTCGCGCTTAATATTCCCACAAAGTGCTCCAGAATTTTGCGTCATTACCGGACGCTGCACGATATAAAAAAAAAACTAACCAATTACGCTCCTCTCTTACTCTTCGTGCTTTTTCCAACCACAGCAATGGCTTTTAGTTTCTTGTATTGTTTCAATGTATGTATAGTATCAGTCATGTGTGTTTGTGTTTTGTGTATTTATGTGTGGCAGCTGGAAGTGGCGGAAAACCAAACTTGTCCGACACGACTATGTTGGCTGACAATCTCATGGCCGTTGGCTGTAAAACGGACAACAATAGTGACAAGCGAAATGTGGTGCATAGTTTGGTCTGTCCGTCGACCAGCAGCTAGCACCAGACACCCAGCACAACAACTGCATAACAATGGAGCGGTTGAATGGTGGGGTGCGTGTAAGTGCGATTGAGATTGACGCGGTTTTAATGAATATCCTTTCGGTTGTTGGTTTGCATTTGAGTGCATTGATGGATTTCAATTGGATTGAATTGGAGGGAAATTTATGGAATCTGGTAAAAGGCCGAGGAAATGTTCGTTGGTAAAAATATTAATTTAAATTTGGTAAAATAAACGTAAACTCTCTGAAAATTAAATCAAGAAAACGCCAACCAGTGCTTTATGGAGTTTTTTTAGTTGTGAGTAGGTGGTGCGTAACTTCGCCTACGTGATAGGTATTGGAGAGTTATCAACACCCTCCTCTATCATGACGGAGGAGGGTTTGAGGTAACAGAGCAATCTAACCTTCAGTAAGCTGATTTTCCGCTTGTAAGCAAAGGTGTTGAAGTACTTGTGCCGAGGGCTGCATGATCAGTAAGTGGCTAAAGATAACTGGTCGTTATCTGTCCTCTCCGATGCTTAGGCAAGGTCGGTTGTATGAGTGCCTTATCCTGATATGTCGGCTACGTCAAGATGGACTGCCCCTACCGACCTACTTGTGGGATCAGTGCGAGTGCGAGCACTCGACTACCCAGTCAGACGATAACAGATATACCTAAGGCCGCATGCGCGGACCCTAAGCAGCAATCCAAAAGCGAATACCTATCACGAAGGAGATGGAGACAATGAAAAGACCCTCCGATACCAGAAAGTGGTATAGAAGTATCGAAAAAGAAAAAAGAAAGCATCAGCGAGGTGTCTGCCACTAGCCAAAAATGTAATAGGTCTCGCGATGGGACCAGTAACTTGGCAAAGAAGACCAGGCTCCCGACGTAGGGTGGACTAACCAGGCATCTTCCAGTTGCAATGATAAGGTGGCTAAGAGCAAGGAATTCATGTCTTTCTCTGGACTCCTAAACTCTTAAACGGGGAGGTGGCCAGAAGTCACCTAAACGTTACGCTCATGGATGAGGTCACCTAAACGTTACGATCATGGATGAGGTTTCGTTGAGCAGCAAACCGATTCTAGATAGGTGGAGTCTCATAAAGGGTCGCCTGTCTGAATTGGTGATGGACCACTTCTTAAATAAAACATAGTGTCCACCCGTTACGTTCGACATCTACGAGTTCCGTAGACCAGGCGTCTTTTAATATCCTTGATGGGTCCGTTACGCCTGGGATAGCTAGACGATTAAGCTAATCCTAGTCAATGAGATTTCGACACGACCAAGGGCTCGCTTTTGGCTTCTAAGATGGAAGTGGGCAACGAAAAGGACGTTCCAATGACTTAGACTGAAGAACCCCCCGGATCTGGCGCCTCCCTTTCCAAATAATGGCGACGATCTCTAAGGCACTGCAGATTAACCTCAAACACTAAAAGCCAGATAATCTGCAGCTTTTTCTGAGAGAGGAAACGTAAATCTCGTCCTGATACAAGAACCCTGGGTCAGAGGTCAGGGTGTATTCTACATAGAGTTTAACCACGTTTACAAAAAAGACGAGGGTAAGACTAGATCTTGTGTCTTAGTTAAGAAAGATATTAACGCTTTTCTTTGCCCAAATTAAAGCTCGTCGCACTTAACAGCCATTAAAGCAGAGGATACAGGTAGAGGTTAATTTATTATATCCTTAGCGTATATTCCGTACGAGGATCCCACACCGCCCGATGCAGTCGCTAATTCTTAATAGTCTAGCTATCCCAGGCGTAACGGACCCATCAAGGATATTAAAAGACGCCTGGTCTTCGGAACTCGTAGAAGTCGAACGTAACGGGTGGACCCTATGTTTTATTTAAGAAGTAGTCCATCACCAATTCAGACAGGCGACCCTTCATGAGACTCCACCTATATAGAATCGGTTTGCTGCTCAACGAAACCTCTTCTGCCAACTGTAATCCGATTGACGTCAGCCAATCCCGGATAGTCCTAATTGTTGCATTACATATTGCAGTTATCTCCTCTGTGTGTTTTGTCACAACGATGACTGCGATGTCATCTGCAAAACCGACAATCTCTGCCTCTTCAGGTATTTGGAGCCTAAGTATACCATCGTACATTATATTCCATAATAAAGGGACCCCTGTGGAACTCCTCCGGTAACCCTATATTCCTTTAAGGCATTGTCGGTATTGTATAGCAGAATTCTGTTACTGAAGTATTCTGCCACCAACTTCAAAATGACCGACAGGACCTCTCGCCGACGTAGTTCATTGAATATACAACTCCATTTGGCTGAATTAAAAGCATTCTTGATATCGAGGGTGACTATGGTGCAATACTTTTTTGTTCCTCCCTTCCACCTTTTCCCATCTATCGCTTTTTGTGCCAAATTATTAAAAAATCAATGGCATCAATTGTTGAGCGTGCTTTCGGAACCAATATTGTAGTTCTGCAAGGTCGCCTGATTGTACTACGGGTTCCTGTAGCCTACCGCCGATAATTCTTTCTAAGATTTTGCCCGTTGTGTCGAGCATACATATAGGACGGTATGAGGATGGTTCGTCTGGTGGGTTTTTTCCTTTAGGGATAAGGACAAGTTCTGTTTTTTTCACTCAGCTGGGAACACCCCTTCTTTTATGCATGAGTCAAGCATGTTTGCAACCATATTTGGATAGTTCCTAATCGCGGATTAAAATGCCACGTTAGGGATCTTATCTGGTCATGGGGTCTTCTTATTGTCTACCTTTCTAGCTGCCTGGAGAACTTCATCGGGATCACCTATCTCTACATTAAAGTCGTTTTCTATTTGCTGAGGAAATACGTTTACATATCTGTATGTCTGTATGTCTGTATGTCTGTATGTCTGTATGTCTGTATGTCTGTATGTCTGTATGTCTGTATGTCTGTATGTCTGTATGTCTGTTTGTCTGTATGTCTGTACGTCTATATGTCTGTATGTCTGTATGTCTGTATGTCTGTATGTCTGCTCGCGAATAAATCGACGACCGCTCATCTCATATAACTGAAACTTTGTAACGGCTATACCCTTTATTTAAATTAAAAATACAATAAACATAATATTAATAATAGTGCTGTCATATGTGGGAGGAGGGGTACTCAAGGTGGGTCTTGGTAGTCTGTTGGGGGGGGGGGGGGTGGCAGCCAGGCAACTCTGGTTATTTCAGCTAGTTAACTATATTTACATTTGTGGTGATCAGAACTTCAAGGTACTTATATTCTCGCATAGTCGTAATTTCTATAGTCTTGCATTGAAACGTGCACTTTTCCATTTCTAATCCATTTCTAATATCCATTTCTAAATATCATAATCTTTGACTTACCTAGATTAATAGCTAGATTCTAAGTTTTGCAGTAACTGTCAGGCCAGTTTACCATATTAACTGCATACTGTCAATAGTGTCTGCGAAGAAGACATAATCATTAGGGCAGGAATTTTGGTTCGGTTTACCTCAGTTCATCCTTAAGAATATCTGTTTTGTTGCTTATGTATAAAAATAAACAGTAACGTACTTAATATACAGCCTTCTTTCACGCCATATCTAATCCTTCGGACAAGAAAATTCCATCCTCAACGAAAGCTATGATATGTTCGTACATTACTCGCAAAACGATCATGGCATTCGTAGATATTCCACATCTTCTAGAAAAAAGTGCCTCTATCACTTTTTGTTCGCAATTATTGCTTAGTATAGAGTTGGTTCCGCTGGGATGATATCTGATTCCTAGGTTCTGTATTCTTTTATAGCCGATTAATCGCTGTGCTTAGCATAGACGAACTATGATAGGTGGCGTCAGCTAAATTCATCAAAGTGCATTTCCTAGATTAGTTGAATGGATCTCAATGACTCAATGAGAGATATTTCTTGTTCTGAAAAAGGCACGAATACTGACAGTTTTCATCGAAATTAAAGTGTAGGATTTATAATAATTACGCGTGACCTTACCTTTTACTGGGTTCCATTGGATTACTTGTGGAATTCTAATCTTTTACAGCTTCTGTGAAGTCTTTATAATGCTCCAACATTACAAAAGAGTTTATAGTAAAGCTTTTCAAGCTGAAATGTTGTGTAAAGTTACACCAAGGATACTCTTACAAATTTGTTAATAAACTAAGAACCATTGGCTATGGTTTTTTGAAAATCAACGTTGGGTTTTTGTCTCAAGATTCACTCCAAAACATTAACTAAGCCTTATAGTGGGATTCACACACATGCAGGCCCCGTAATCGAATTACAAATTGCGTCCAGTCGGCTGAAATATTACAACAGACAGTAATCGTTTTTTAACCGTTATGACAACAACAACAACAACAACAACAAAATCAATTTATTTCTTCACGTTCATTGAGCTTCCACACCTTTTGTTCAACTTGCCGCCATTAAACTGCTCCAGCACACTGCTCCTCACTTCACTACATTAAGGCACACACACCATCCCATATTTATATACAAAAAAAAATCATCACGCACATCCCTTTGTAAACAAAAAAATACCCAACTTCACATGATCCTCTCATTTAGTAAGGGTTGTACAGCACCCATAGCACAAGAAGGGGGGTGTCAATGCAGGAACGCATGACTGAGCGGCAGTAATTGATGCTTTGGAATGCTGTCCGAATTGAGTGTTCTTCTTTATTTTTCCCTTTCACTCACCCACCGTTGTGTTATTCATCTGTGATGTATCTGGCCCACTTCGCCCATCGCATCGATGTGGAAAATAAATTCAACGGCAGGAAAAGTAACATGATCCTGTTCCACCTCATGTGCCACCTTTACAAACTTCGCTTGTCGCTTGTTCGTTCGTGTGCAAATGATGCCAGCTAAGGTGTCCCAGTTACAACAAAAAGAAAGAAAAGTTCTTCAAGTTTTCATGCTAGCCATTAATGCCAACTGAAGCAATCCACTGTTGAATGCTTCCCTTCCAAAAGATGGATCTAATGTGTTCGGCAAGGCTGCGAGCGAGCAAACCACTCATTCATGCAGTAAATCCTTTGTGTATGTAGCATATAGGTAGGTGTGCTCAATTCAGATCCTGCACATCAAGACCCCGCATGGTGAATGGGTTTATTATTTTACGATGATTCTCATGTTTCCTTTATCGAGATGCCTTTGTCTTGTGAGGGATGCGTCGTTTTATAGCACTCTGTCTGTTTACAGAATCAATTTCGATTTCTACAGCATGTGTGTATGTGTGCGAGTGCTTGAGGAGATTTCAATATCAAAGGGATACATTAGATGACAAGATGAGATGATGACGGATATCCTTGCTGAGGAAGAGTACTCTATACGCAATGTTTACAGCGGCGATTGCGATGAAGCAATTTTAATGAAATTTGCTCGCTTGACTGAGTTACGAGTATTATCCTGGATCGATTGTGCGTAAATATTTGCACGTTGGATATGTAAATGTCGTAATGGCCATGATGATGGCTCACACGATCTTAAATGTCATACCGTTTTGCTAAACAATCGGATGCTGATTTTTTGATGCCGCAGATACCAGTCTTCAAAGTGATATATAGTGGAGTTTACAGAGACGGTAATGACGATGTAAAGTTGCCTGGCAAATATCGCCAAAGGACTGACTTCTTCCCCTATAAAATGTCAAAGTTGAATTGAAGTGAATTAAAAGCCGACTAAGTTGTCTCTTCTAATAGATCTGATATTATTCTTGGATCGGTCTTTCTTATATAGACCGACTGAACAATATTGAACATATTGCATGTTACATGTTGCATGGTTGAAATTGTTACAGGTGTTACCAGATATATACAGGGTCCAGCGATCGAAGTATTAATAAGAACACTCTGCTGCTTCTGCCAAGCGACTGATGACAGCGCGCTCATCTTTTGACAAACATTAGTCTGTTATGTTGATTACAAGTCTAAGGAAGCACATCGATATATGTAGAATTTGAAAGGAATATACAAAATTCAAACGTATCAGTGCGATTGCACGGTTTTTGGCTGGAGAGTCACAACCGGCTATTGTCGAATAGCTCCAGCAATTGAATGTGAATTATTGTGAGGACATTGTCACACCTCCTTTAAATCGGAGAACGTAGATTACTAGCCGTGTCTTCTGGTAATATAAAATTGCAATCTGATTTTTGTAATTTGGTATCATCTGTCGCAGAGCTCATGAATTCTATTTAGCCGTCTGTTTCTCAAAACTATCACATTTTGAACTGGTTGCTAGAGAGAGTAGTTTTTGCTGCTAAAAATGAAGGCGTCCACAAAATAATCATATATATAGTTGTAGTGGATTGATGTGATAATCTGAGAAGAAACAAAACCACAAAAAAGTACTCAGACCGTCGGTACATTGTACTCGTTCCCAGTGAGTTAAATATTCAAATATCTTCGTTACTTTAAGACAGCGAAGAACTCGATCCAGTTTCAACGATTGAAGTTCTTCGATCGTAAAAACTCGACAACAAGGCACCATAGAAGCGGCGAAAGGACTCTACCGTATAGGCATCTCTTGGCCACTTCGACCGTAACTTTATCATTCATATTCTCGCCAGTCTGAAGAAGCCGGCAGGAAAACATGTAATGAATCCATCTGGTGAAGGTTAGTTCCCCTCCATGCCTCTTAACAGAGTTGCACATCAAGTCAAAGGGTACGTTGTCAAAAGCTCCCTCAATATCAATAAACTGCCCTATGGTGAAAGCTCCGTTCATCATGCTCTTTTCAGTCCTGAAAACAAGATCATGAAGAGCAGACTCACAGGATTTACCACGCTGACAGGCGTGTTGATTCACACTTAAGGGATTTCTTTTGAGTACGTTCGACATAATAGGTATACATCCCAACCAAGCGTTTATTGATACCATAGTAGATACTGATGAGGTCGTTATTAATCCAACAGAGTTCATGAACTCACTTCAACACCCTGCGGGTCATTATTGAACAGTGCGTTGAATTCCGGTCACCACTGCACCTGCTGTTCGACGATTTTGAGCAGGCGTTTGACAGTGTCAACAGACAGTTTATCTGACTCGCCTTACGCAGGAGAGGTATACCCGATAAACTAATAGCTATTATTAAAGCAACCTATGATGGTTCTAAATATCATGTGCTGCATAGAGGAAAGCTGTCAGAAGAATTCGAGATCTTCAGTGGGGTACTACAAGGTTACATTCTATCGCCGATACTCTTTTTGTTGGTGATTAGCGATGTGCTTCGCGCAGCTTTATCTACGTGGTGATCCTGTCCAGCAGAATTCAACGGATCTAGAGGAGAGAACCTCGATAAAAAATCTTCAATCCAAGGTAAGACAAGTGCGCCAGGGGACGAATGGCCATGAGGATTTTGGTCGCTAGCACGGAACTCCGGATACCTGATAACCTCCGGCTCTACTGCGGTGGACCTCTTCACCTCAAAAAACAAAGTTCATGTATAGAGAATAAAAAAATAAAACCTGAGGGCAGTGCTCCTCCAAACGCACCAATCTCAGAAGCCAAAGACCCCTCAGGGCCTACTTCTACGATTAAACAATCAAATTACGACTGTACAGACTCGTCGACTACGTCCCTGCACAAGGCTCCAACGTGCCATTATGCTTGGATAATGTGTCCACATCAACCACCACTGACCTAAGGGACGGACTTAACAGTTTAATACTTAAGGACAGTAAAAGACAGCGACAACACCTAAGCGGAGCGGCTAGTAAAAGACTCTTTTCTAAAGCAAAAGGGGTTCACTCCTGACGAGGCATTAGCACAGTGCCTGACAAAAATTAGAGACATGACTGCAACAACGACTGTCAAACGAGGCCGATCGAACGACTCCAGCTCAAAAAAATCACCCCAAACGAGATTGGCAAGCTCCAACTCCTAAAGTAGCCGAAACAACCAGTACCACGGCTATAACGGGCCCAGGCGAAAAAGAGGCAGCGGACGGGTCAAGGACAGTGTCATACCATAGCGATATAATGGACGCAGTAGCACAGCTCCCTCTTGAAGGAATCAGCCCAAACTTTCTGGGATGCCGACCTAAGAACGGCTGGTTATCTGTAAGCTTCGCAGATGTAGATACGGCTGAATGGCGTACGAAAAAAGTGCCAAGTCTCAAACCATGGGACAACGCCAAAATGAAAATCGTCGGGGAGAATAAAATCCCCCACAACCTTCCCCACTGCAGGAACGAAATAAACGAAAAGATAAGCAGGCGCCTGGTGGTCCAAAATAAGGAGCTTAGAAAGATTCTCTCACGCAAAGATAGAGAAAATGACTATCGCTAACTGACTGTTTCATCGTCGCCAAAGATAGCGGGCTATAAGGGCTCTAACTACAGGGTCAATTGGCTCTTCGGGTCGGTCTATTTACTGCACTTGTTTCTCAACTGCTTTTCTGTTCGTTGGAAACATTTCCTTTACCATTAACCGATCGAAAATCTTATGATAGAACGAACAAACCGACTGACGGCCAAACAAATGCGTTACCCATGTTTTCTATTGAATAACTCAAAATTTAAAAGTTACTTTCCTGATATGTACGAGATATAAAACGTAACTCTCTTGTACGAATTCTCAAAATTGTAATTCTACAATTTGTCTTATATTCAATGCCTTAGATATCACATCACAAAACATATCCTTTGCATACCAATTTACCCTTGAAAATTCGATTTGACTTTGACTATTTTCAGAGCGTAATTGAAGGAGATTTCTTCACTGTCATCGCCATCACCATCGCCATCACCACAACTCATCACTAATGATCAATGTTTGCAAACTGAGATTATTATTTGCCATACAGATGCAAATACAAACACACACACACACACACACTACGCTTGCTTATTAGTTTTATAATTTGCTTTTCGCTTTGTCGAACGCACCGACTCACCTTTGTCGAAGAGTCCTTGAAGAGAGAGAGTGAGAGGAAGAGATAGATAGAGTGAAAGAGAGAGGTAATCAAGTGGAAATCTGCCTGAGCAATAATTTTTCCTCTAATGCCGCCTGAATGTAGGTCTGACGTTGATGTCTTTTGATGATTAGCATGTGTATTGGATGATGATGTGATATGGAAAGGCAATTTCAAAAGAAAATTATTCATTGGATTTTTAAAATTGTCCTTCACTGAGTCTGCTGAGTGAGACTTTCGCCTCAGTGTCAGTGCGTGCAACTCCCATTAGTGTTGACACAATTCTGATTGATTAACTTTAATGAACACACAGAGTGAAGCTTTGATGTGAATGTCAAGTGAAACGCTGATAAGTTTCTTGCTTCTATGATATAATCACCAATGAATTAACATTCAGACAACAGCAAATGGGGTGGGGGTGAAACAACATCCCACGCAGCGTGTCATCTCACATTTGCCCTTAAAAATACTGCACAGTTGGGCACTATTGCACCAACAGCTCCTATCATTTGCCATTCAGCAAATACTCAAATAAATATTTGTTTACTAAGTTTTTATAATGTACTAGCTTTTCCCGGGCACACATGAATCCCCGCCATCCCTTGCCTTCACTACCACGGGAGAGGTGTACTATTCCCTAAACCTAAACAAAGCGCCACCTCGATCGTATTCGCGCTATGTGCTTTACCGAGATTTTGTAAAGACGCATATTCTGTGAACATTTCGGCTCAATTGGCTGTCTAGTTTTTGAGTTTTAGTGTCGTATTACGCCAACAGACATTCATTTTTATATAAATATATATCTATAGATTATAGTACGCACAAAGCAACGCAGTATATAGCACACAGTCGTTATGATGCCGCTATAGGCATTCTGTTCATGCAAAACATAACACAGAAAGCAGCGCAACGAGTAGTGCAGGACACAGCACACAGTTAATATGATGCGCGTCCGTTTTTTCGTCAACTTAAGTTGTTTAGTTACAAAATTTGTCGCCACAAAAAGCCCTTTTATTTAAACGGAAAAATGTATAACCTATGCTCAACCTGAAAGTCCATTCTAAATATTGTTGAAGGAATTTTTGAAATTGCTCCTGTACTTCCGAAGATTACCTCCTACAAACAAACTAACTTTACCTCTTTATAATATAAGTATAGAGTAGCTGTTGCCGGGCCCTTCTTTACCCGTATACATGAACCACCGGGATCGGGGTGTACTTTAGCATATGACCTTTCTCCGATTTCATAAAAATCAGTTTGTAAATGTGGGCGATATAAACAATATACATTACCCTCCAGTGACTGTCAAGGCGTGGACTAAGGTGAAGGTTAAGGCTTCCGGCACCTGCCAATAATATACATTGAAAATTTCTTAAAAATCGGTTGGTAAAAGTGGATGACATGAACAATTTACATTACACACGCTTAGGGAAGGGGTAAGGGGGTGCGCTATAGCCTATAACCATCCTCCACCTGCCAGTACTATACGTTGGAAATTTCATAAAAATCGGTTGGTAAATGTGAGTTTCCATAAATAACAACCGCACAAACTTTGATTTTTAATTATTTCGATACACGCTCGAGGATATAATGCTCAGCATAGCGGGGCGTTAGAAAATTAAGGAGAGGAAAAGGTAAGAAGTCTATGCACAAGTGTCTTAGATCGTGCAAAGATCACAGAGTCTGGCAATTCATTCCACATAAATATTTTGCGGCGAAAGAAGAAATCTCTGAATTGATTGTAACGTGGGCTCGAGTTGAGGTACGGATATTGCGGATGGGTTGGAGGATGGGTGGAATGCATCTGGATATTTGAAAAAACGATTAAACAGTGACGGGTAGGAAACAAACCTACGATGTTCAAGCGATTTGATTTTTTTCGCTATATGTTCGTCCCCATAAAGCTTTATCGCGCGGCTCTAAATTCTTCCTAGTAGTTGCAATGTGGTCTTGGAAGCAACTGCCCAATACAGTTTTGTTCATATTTCGGGCGAATATATGCCTGGTAAATAGTAGCCAGGTCAGAGGAAGTGAAGTACATCTTGCACCTTTTTAGGAAACCTATCTATATCACAGTATTTTTGGCGATGGCGAATATATGGTCGTTCCGACGAAGCTTGTTATTGACGTACTTATCGAGTATTGCGAGTTTTTCAGTTTCCTTATTGCAAGATCCATTCATAGACCTAGTGTGGGTGTTTAAATTACGCTAAGACAACAGAAGATGGCATTGTATTTTAGAAGCATTCAATTCTACCCTCTTATGAAGGCCCCACATTGTTATGCTGTCAAGTTCAAAATTTGACGTGCTTACTATAAGTTGTTATTCGAGTTCTCCTTGTGTCGAAAAGCGGAGTGCAGAAAACGTGAAATCATATTAATAATAAGGAGTGCTGTTGTCAGCGAAATAATGATTTGATTAGAAGTAACGGATAGGAAATCCATAATGAAATGAGGAGAAAAAGTGTAGCAGGCAAAGCAGAGCCTTGGGGAACACCGGCGTTTATGCGCAGTAAACATTATTTTTGTGACCGTCTAATAAGACCTGGTTTGAATGGTCATAAAGGTAGTTTCTAATCAATTCCATAGGTGCTCATTTTTGACAAACGAGCTTGATGGCAGTCTCTGTCAAATGCCTTAGAAATATTGAGTGCAACAAATTTGCTTTCACCGAATTTTTGGTGAATATGGAACGGTTCCACATTTCAGTGAGATATGTCATTAAGTCTGTAAAACGTTGCATTCGAAAAGCATACCAAACCATAATTGACTGTTACGAATATAAATTTAGTACACTTAACAGCGCCATCTGTAGATTATTAGAGGAGGCCCAGCAATATGCAATATGAAGTTGAACTTGTATGTACTTATAATAATTTACCAGAATGTTCTGGTATTTCCTAGATGGTTCAAATGAAACAAAATTGAAGACACATTACCAGCATGCAGCAGACAAAAAGAAGAAAATTAAAGTTTCAGGAAAGCTTCTCAATTTGCCTTTCGGCATTAAATTATTGTAGGTCCCTTCCATTTGTGTGCAAAAATATAACAGAGACGCACAAAACGAATGGTTGCGAGAACCAAAGCGATCTTTTGAGCCAAATATTATCTTCTAAATTCTGTTACGAAAATAGATTTAGTATACTTAACAGTGCCATCTGTAGATTATTAGAACCTGCTCTGTAATATCAAAGAGTATAGAGAAATCTCGTTACTCTTTGGTAATATGTAGTTACATATTAGAGTTAAATAGTTCTAGTAGTATCTTGTACCAGAGTGTTCTATTTTTTGCTAGATGGTTCAAATTAGAGCCATCTCAAAACTGTAGATTTAGTATAAATATAGCGACTTCAACGCAACAAGCTAGCTATAATTTTGAAGTGAACCAGACTACTTGAAATGTTTAAAAGTTGAATAATAGTGTTTTAAGTGAACAATAAGTAATCACTAGTGTAAATTTGTGAGCTTTTGCTCTTTGTCATTTGTGAAGTAACAAACTTGTGTTGTATTTTTATTTGCAAAATCAATTACGAACTCTTTATAATAACAATAATATTCGGCGCGACAGACCGTTGCAGTCCAAGGCCTAGCTTCTCGTGACCATTTGTGTTGAGGATGTATATTTTTTCACACAAATGGAAGGGACCTACAATTTAATGCCGTATCCCAAAGGCGAATTGAGAAGCTTTCCTTGACAAGTTATTACTCTCGGACGTTTGTCAGACATTCGCGAGAGGTGTGACTCCTTGAAAAATACTTTTTGGTGTTACGGGGATTCGAAGCACGAACCTGAAAAATAAGTGAAGATTTCACCGCATATGCTTGTTACTATTAGTGTAAAGCGCTGAAATGATTATAGTGTTAGCAAGACTAAGGTGGGTTGACGGGGTCTGGTGGGGTCTGGTCTGGTGGTTTTTTTAATACAAGCACTCTTCAAGGGATTTGGTGAGTTTTGGAAGATCTTAAGGGGTTTTGAAGTTTATTTTTCGGTGGATGGGGTCGATATTGATATTTTTGTCGAATCCATCGTTTTTGGGGTCGCTGCGGTGAATATCGTTGGTAAGACAGTGGTGGGTCGACGCAGTGTGTGGAGGTTTTTTTTAATAAGCGCACGCTTGAAGGGATTTGGTGGAATTTGGAAGGTCTTAAGGGGTCTTAAAGTTTTGTTTTCCTGTGGGTGGAGTCGATATTGATATATATATCGAATCCACCGTTTTCGTGGTCCTTGATATGAATAGTGTTGCTAAGACGGAGGTGTGGTGTTGTATGGTGGGGGTTTTTTTTCTGTGTTAATTAGCGCACGCTTCAAAAAATTACGAGAGTAGAGAGAGAACTATATAAGCCTTTAAATGTTTTATTCTTTTCGGGGTGAGAGCTGCACATATGAAACGTATGTGCTCTGATGTTTTATATCCCTCGTTACAAAATCGACAGCGATCCGATTAGAATTTACCCATTTTGAAGAGATGGCAATGGTCGGGTCATCTCCCGTCCAGTATCCGACTTGTGTTCTCCCTGTCCAAATGAGTAATGTTGTATTTAAGACGCTTTTTCGCCTGTTTAATTCCAATTCTAATTATACCCATTCCTCTTCGATGGCAGTGTTTTCCTTTAACCCTATTTTTGATGGGGCTCTTGGAATAAGAAATACTGGGGTCGGAACCAGTGACGGCTCTTTCTGCTCCTTTTCTCGCACAGAGATCTTGTGCCTCGTTTCCTGATATGCCTGAGTGTCCGGGAGACCGTGCGTTGGTTTTGGCCAGCTCCACGTAGTTTTAGAATGAAATGGATAAAATTGACTTTTTAGCGCCACCAGTGCTGCATGACTGTCTGATATCACATAGAACTCGGTTCTTTTGTACCTTTTTTTGATAAATTCTAGTGCGCAGGCTTCTATTGCTATGGTTTCCGCCTGGAATACTGTTAGAGATCTACCTGTGGATATTCAAATTTTGGTTCTAAGTCCGTATACCTCTGCTCCGGTTCCTGTGTTTGTTTTTGATTCGTCTCTGTGCCAAATGGATGCATGGTGTGTGTGGGTGTGGTTGGGTAATATTTAAAACTTGATTTTGTGCGGGTATTCTCATCGAAAAATTCCTTTGGAAATTGGTTGTTTTTATCATTCTGATGTTCTGATGGTTGGACATTTTCATTTTCCAATTTTATGTTGGTTATGGTGTATCCTGGTCTGTTTGCTTTTATTTGATTGAGAACTTTTAGTTTGCTGCCTCCTGATCCAGCCTCGCTTTTCATATGTATGTGCAGGGGTGGGAGCCCCAGAAGTTTTTCCAGAACTGTCGTTGGGCAGGTATTTACTGTACCCATTGCACTTAGACAAATTAATCTTTGTACTTTATTCAGTTTTGAGGGTGTTGTTGTTTGCTCTGTTTTTGCTCACCAAATCAGGGCCGCGTATGTGATCCTGGGTCTAATGATACTTTGGTATAACAATAAGGAATTTTACGGGTTTATTCCCCACGTTTTGTTAAACATACGTTGGTTGGATCTAGTGCATTGGACTTCTAAGCTGAAGGTTCGATATTGGAATCCCAGAAACACCAAAAGTATTTTTCACGGTGCCCACTTCTTGCGAAAGTCTGACAGCTTCTCAACTCGTCTTTCGGAAATGGCATTAAATTATTGGTCCTTTCCATTTGTGTGCAAAAATATAACAAGCACAACACGAATGGTCGTAGGAAGCTAGGCCTTGGATAGCAACGGATTATTATTAAATACCTAATAGTTGAAAAAGTGGTATTTTAAAAATAAAAATATTTTTATTCTTAACTGGGAAATGGAAATGACCACTGAAATGTTCTATCATCTCTTTTGCCACTATCAGTAAAAAGGTTTTGAAATTTTTCCTCTTCAAATTTTACCTAAAAACTTGAAACATTCTCTATCCTTGATTAGACGGTGAGGTTGTAATTTAATGAATACACTTGGGAGACAAATATTTACAATTAAAATACGTCGGTCATTGTAGGCATGATAATAAATTAAACATCAGGACGACATGACATTGGCATAGGTATGTCTAAAGTAACGCCCCTGTCAAATGTGCAGCAACAAGAATTTGCCTCGTACTTAACACTCCTGGTGCTGGTGTCAAGATACCATTTGAAACCGGATATAAATCAAAGTAATTTCTCCAGGGAATATCACCATAATCATCCCTGATAGTAGCTGTTGTTGGCATCATCAAGTACAATCACGTCGTCATTAGATGAATGATGAGTTATCCCAAAAGTATCGTCATCAGACTGTTCGTGTTAAAATTATCTCACTTTTGTTAATGGATGAGTGAGTGTGTATCTATTACGTGGGAAGGCTTTTATGTCTCACCATCGGGTATAAGTTAGAAATGGCAAAGATTCATGGAGCATGAAACAGAGCCACTTCCCTTTGTATTTTTCAACGTTTTTGTGACAAAGTTGGAAAAACAAGGATCTCATACGAGTATCTTCTTTAAAGATAAGTTAATGGAATGAGCATTAGGTAAGCATCAGATATTATAGAGTACAGATAAAAAAAACAGTTTGCAATAATCCTTTATCTGTGATAACCCAGAAAAGTTGAAAATCCTACTGATATCCTTCCTTAAAGATATCGGAAATATCGTAGTGACCAAAAAATTAATGAAGCAAATGCGTTTGACAGGTAAATTATTTATGTAACGAATTAATTTAGATTTTCAGGACTTAACAAGGGATTATCCCTCAGCACTTGCACCCAAGTACCTCACAGAGATAATTCATAATTAATCTCCGAAAAGAACAATAAACTTTAAGTTTGACCCAAGCATAGCATCAGTTGATAAACCTTCAACAGAAAAACAGACAAAAAAGGACGACGTAACTGTAAATACGACCATTAAATCGTGAATTATATTCATTTGAGATGGAGACCGGTGTCCTATCCGGGACTAACAATGGCTTCTTTCACGCAAACACAAGATGGACCCCAACACAAGCTAATAAGCCTTGAATTTCAATGCACATAATAGAACGAAATAAAAATACAACAACAACAACAACCACAACAACAAAAACAGAAATTTCCTGACAACTTATAGCCTTTCTTTCTGTTTTCCCCATCCAAACCCACCCACCCACGCATAACCAGCCATGGAGAGTGAAAATTTCCGCAATAAAATTTGAATTAATTTTTTATGGTTTACTGAGTTGCGTTGTGGTTGGATGGATTTGGAGTGTGCGGTGCGGTGCGGCGGATGCGGAACTTCAACTTTTTCGGAAAAGTTGTGGCGAGTTTGTGTGTGTGTGTGTGTGTGTTTTTTTTTTCATTTTATTCCACTTACAAGAAGTGTAGGTAGGCTGGTAGGTGGTATCCATTGCCAAAAGAAAAATTATATCGAAATCACATAGGGAACTGTTGGCATAAGAGGAGAGATGGTCAAATTCGGATCCGTCGAATTGGTTGGATTTCGTTTATTTGGCCCTGGTGTTGGATTTATTTGATTCACTTTGATCGCCAGTTGGATTTCGGATACTGACACCGATTGTTGTTTGTTTGAATGTTTCCTTTCCGTTAGCTCTGATTCATTTATTATTTTTGTAACCGATGTGTTTTTGATGGGACGACACTTTTTTATAATTTTGATAAATTTTTAAATTTTTAAAGTTTTCCTTTTTGATTTAATCCTCTATATTAAATTCGCGTGCCCGTGTTCTGTTCTGTTTGTGGTGGAATCTTGCGATCAACTTTTATCTCACTTCCCAAAGTCCGATTTAATTGAAACTTTGCACACATGTGTAATTCCGGTGACAACACTTTCTATTAAAACTTGGAAGGGATCGGGCTGCGGTGTCGGGTGGCTCCCATACAAATTTTTTTCCCCATATAGCGGCATAAGATCACGCCATACTAAAATGACTCTGTTCGGTGTGCGCTGTGTGCAGCGCTGCTTACGATTGGGGCTGGGTTGCAGTGCTTCGCATTTATAGTGAAATTCAGTACACTTTTGGTCATTAGAGAATTTACATGAAAAATTTTAATGTACCCATGCGTTTGGGCTGGGGTGCTGGCTGGTCAAATCTTGTGATCTATTTTTAACCCAGCTCTTAAATAATAATAAAAATTGGCGCGACAGACCATTGCAGTCCAAGGCCTAGCTTCTCGCAACCATTTGTGTTGAGCATGTATATTTTTGCACACAAATTGAGGAGACCTACAATTTAATGACGGCTCCGAACGGCGAATTGAGAAGCTTTCCATGGCACTATGAAAAATACTTCTCGCGTTACTGGGATTAGAACCACGAACCTGTTGCTCAGAAGCCATGCTCTTAACCACTGAGCAATGGCGCCCACCCAGCTCTTAATGCCTGATTTTATTCAAACATTGTGCACATGTGTATCTCCGGTGACGACACTTTCTATTAAAATTTGTAAGTGATCGGGCTTTTTAAATTCTCTATATTACTTCGCGTGCCCCTTGGCTGGCTGGCTGGCTGGTGGACAGAATCTTGTGATCAATTGTTAACACACTTCCTAAAGCCCGATTTTATTGAAATTTTGCACACATGTACATTTATATAAAAAATTTGATTGTGATCGGGCCGCGGGGTCGGGGGGCTCCCATACAAATTTTTTTCCCCGACATCAGATGATTTCATACTATAATGACTGTGTTCTGTGTGCGTTGTGCGCTGTGAGCTGTGCGTAGCACTGCTTGCTTTACGATTGGGGTTGTTTTGTTGTTGCGATGCAGTGCTTCGTATGTTTTTTTATATTTCAGCATTTATAGTGGAATTCAGTATACTTTTGGTTATTATTATAATATTATTGCTACGTTTTCAGCTGTAACGATGATTATCTAAAAAGGTGAGGAAGTTGAATAATATACGCATGCAGAATAGTAGAGGACTTAGAGTAGAGCCCTGAGGGACACCATTACATAGCTACAATTTCCATTAAAATGTTAATATTAATTTTTTTTAAAAAACCAAAGCTAAATTTGTCAAATGTCTCCGTCTTGAGTACAGCATTTTATTTACTTAATTTGTTGGCGCAACATGTCGGGATGAGCCAGGGCCTCAACTAACATGCCTCTTACCAATTAACATGATCCTTTGCTAACTGCCACCGGTTGCCTGCAACTATACTGCACTTAACCAGCTGGGTATCTGCGGGCTGAAGCCTTGATGTACACTCGTTCTACATGTTCCATACATATCAAAAATACATTGCGACTTAGTCGATTATGCCGCTGTATATCTCGTATAATAAGTCATTGATGACGGTTTTGACTCTTGAGTGAATGAGAGTGAATGAGAGTGATCCGCCTTAAACAGAGTCCATGTTTCAGCTCCATATAGCACGACTGTTATTTTTAAGGTCTTATACAGTGTCTTCTTAGTGGTCCGAGAGAGGGCTTTGCTAATCAGTTGCCTTCTTAGACCAAAGAAAGTCTAGAGTGATTCTTCGTTTGAATTCTAAGCTCGTGCGTTAACAGATCTGTTATAGCGGATCCAAGGTAGACAAATTCCCTTACAAGCTCTCTATTGTGACCTTCAGTCCAACGCGTATATGTTGGTTGGGTGTCTCTTCTTGTTGACAGCAAATACTTTGTCTCGCCTTTATAAACACTGCCAATCTAATCCAATTAATGCTGCTAATGATATCGATGTCGTCAAGGTATGCCAGAAGTTGAACTGACTTCAAGAAAATTGTGCCTCTATAATACATCAGAGAGTATCACTCAATTGTTTTCAAGATAATGTTTCTTTATATCGATCAGGACTCGATCAGGTGTTTCCCGACATTGAAGGGGCAGCGAGAATTCGTCGTCCCGAACAGTCTAACGAGTTTGAAAATCAAAAGACAGTCAATTCAGCTTGGTATACGACCATTTGTTCGCCTGAGGTTTTCAACAAATTGAGAGAAAAAAACCCCCCAAAACGGCGAATCATTTTGCATCACGATAATGTGAGCTCACAGACATCTCATCGAACAAGCGAGTATTTGAGCACTCAAACGATGAAACCAATGGGTCATCCGCCTTACAGCCCCGACTTGGCACCCAATGACTTCTTCCAGTTCCCAACAATCAAAGATAAAATGCATGGACAACGATTTTTATCGCCTGACGAAGCGGTTAAAGCGTCCAAAAACCATGTTTTGGAGCCATCATCTTCAGACTGGAAAAGTTGTTTCGATAAATGGTTTTCACACGCCCATAGACGAAAGTGACTGTTTCGTACGCTATAAACTAGCCTCGAAAGTAGCCCATAACAACACTAGTTATGTTATGATATAAACGTCTTTTGTTATTTACTACAATCTCAACGAACACATTGCGCATGAGCAAGAATTCTCTTTTGTTTGTCGTTTGTG
The DNA here is from genome assembly GCA_947095585.1 of Nephrocerus scutellatus. Taxonomy (NCBI): domain Eukaryota; kingdom Metazoa; phylum Arthropoda; class Insecta; order Diptera; family Pipunculidae; genus Nephrocerus; species Nephrocerus scutellatus. Next base: position 6,858,009 of record OX352762.1, read on the forward strand.
ATTTCTGCTTCTCTCTCGATTTAGCAAAAAAAAACCGGTTTGGACGCGTGAAAAATAGCGTACACGACTTGCAGAAAAGTGCTCATCGTGCCCGTTTGATTTGTCAAGCTTCGACGTCGCACGATAAACTCCACTTTCCTTGCTCGTTCTGTAATATACTATTGCGCGTATGCCTAAGCGTATAGATCTTAAAGGCGAATATTTTGAAATGGAACTAGTTTTAAAACAATTGTGACGCGATGGCCTATGTCGCGTTTGACACGTGTGACGCGTGTGGCACGTTTTAAAAAATTAATTTTTTGTAAAAGAAACTGAGCAGCTGCGAGTCATTCAATTAGAGGAGCGCTAATGAATTTTGACTAAAAAATTTAGGGAAAACTGAAAGAAAAATAAGTAAACTTTAGTTAAATAAAATACTTAATATTTCGCCAGTTTCTAGTTACTCTAGTAAAGCGAGTACAATTTTGATGATTGAAAAACCCTTTGCCATTCTGAGTTTGTCTCTTATTTGAAACATTGAACAAATGCGCGAAATTAAAACATTTTCCATTTAAAAGAAGGCTTCATATAGGGTTATACTATACTACTCAGTGCACAGTAGGTACACAGTAGACGAAAAAAAAGACAACCCAAGAGAACACAATCGTCGTAGAAGGAAAATAAGATTGCAAATAGCTGAGCAGAGAAACCCCAAAGGGAAATTCAAAGACAATGCTAAATACCCATCAGGACACTGAGAAAAGTAAATTCTGAAATTCATCAGACCACCGAAAAGCATATAGTTGCCCGCTTTTTTGTCTTTGTAACTCCTTCGTGTCTTATTACTGTCGTCATTTTATTATTTTGTGAATATTAAAACCGAATGACAAAGGATGTTTTTGTGCAGTGGCTGGCAGACAATAGCCGTCATCTGGTGCGGGTGCGATTAGGAAGAAGAAAAAGAACACAGAATAAGCCGCAGCAAGAAAGAAGAATCCTGTTTGTCTTGGAGACAAATTACAGCTTTTTTAACAAAGGATTGAATAGAAGTTTCCATGACTGATGTGATGTCTGCTACTTGCGTCAATCATTTACTACAACATTGGACTTGAGAATGTAATACGTTGTGACTTGTAAGCCACCCTGGAACTGGAGTTTTATATTCCATTTCAAAAACGGTGATTCTTAATGTTACATTTCAGATGACATCAGATTGAGTTACAATCTTTCGAAACAGGATAGGAAATTATAGATAAAGAATTTTTTTTGTCGATTTTTCTATGAAATTGTTCGGAACTGGACAAAGTGTGGTCTTTAATTTTGATTTTTATATTTGTCTGATGCAAGACCTAAAATCTCATACAACTTATACTACTACTACGACTACTATTTGTTACGAAAAATTCGTATGCCAGATGTCAAAAATGCAGAGATACTTGGCATACGACTAAAAGGAGCGTTCGTCAACGGAAAATTACCAGCAATATGGAGGTAATTGGAACATTGTAGAGTGTAGATGTTGGGATCGACTAGGTTACATTTTTTGGTTAAAAATACGACCATATATAATTACCCTGATGTATTTTATCGCAAAGCCTAGCGATTTCTCTTACGCACAGCGTTTATTTTCTTGAATTCTTTATGCTACGGGGGTGTTCCAATTAATGAATAATTCTACTTAGAGTGGTCAATACCAGTTTTTGTCTTAATCGCGTACTTATCAAAAAACCAGAATTACAAGCTCTCAGTATTATGTCTAAAAATTTGTTCCATAGCTATCAATGTCACTAAGGTAAATGGGTCAGCTCTCGACGGCCAACCTCAGTTTGGTCTCAAATATACGGTCGACTGTTGAGCAGCCGAATCTTTCAGAGATTTCGGAAGGCGTTGCCATAAGGGCTCCTTCTAAATCTCGCTAGGGTGTTGGATTCAAGGAAGTTGACCAGAATCCACTTCTGATTCTGACGCATCCACAGTTGTTGATGCATGTAGTCTTATCCCGGATAAACGCGGATGCTCTTCCATTCAAAAGGCATTAGGTGGACTACAGATACATAAATAACAGAACGGATTCATTAAGTTGAACTCGCAGGAAAGAAAGCATCTTAAACATGCTTTATGCATTGGCAAAGACAGAGAAAGTACTCTTGCGTGTGCCAAAGCAGCTTCTTCCATTCAGCGTGAAGCCAAGCACGTCAGGTCAGAGGATCGGACGCCACCGGCATCGGCTATCGAGAAGGCCAGGGCAGAACCTCAATTCCTACTTAGGCCAGGTTAGGCTGATACTTAAAAGCACCGAAGACTCCAACGTCTGGCTGCAGTAACTCTGACAAAAAGAAAGTCGCCTGCTCGACTAACAGTGCCACTGGGCAGTGGGCATGCCAGTCCTGGAGCTACCGGCAAAATACCCGATAAACGGGTTGTGAAAACAACCTCTTCGATCAACGATACTGTGTGACATGCGGATCGCAGCGGGTCCGGATTCCAGTCAAGTAAATAGGTAACACGACCAGCTACTTCGACCAGCAGCTTCATTGGGCATGCTTGGCTTGATGGTTCTGGCAGCAGAATTGCAGCGGCTAGAGCTGCTGTTTCCCATCCGACAAGCGGAGCGTGCCCAGTGGACGCTTGGAAGAAGGATGAGTCGGGTAAAATGAGATCACTGGGTCAACCTAACCTGACTGCTTGATGTAGGGGAAAGGGCCCTAAAAAGGCTCAATAACTCCGGCAAGCTAAAGCATCCAGGTAGGACTTATGAGCATCATAAGGTGCGAATCTGCATCACGCGAAGGATGCTTCCGCTTTCCTTAGCAAGCGGTACGTCGAGGCTATTATAATCGTTGGTCGAGCCTTGGGTTATAAGCGGACTTAGAAGAGGTCTACTATCTAGCTAAGCTGAGGAAGAAAGTAAGAAATCTCTTCAACTCTGCTAAATGCACGAAGTGTTGGCCTTTACCCTACTGGAAAGGCCGTTACCGTCAATGGCGACCGTTACAGAGCCAGCTGACCAACTTTTTATGAGGTCAAATCGACGCCATGAATGTGGACAACCTTTGGTTTCAACAAGATGGTGCCACATACACATACAAGCCGACTGACAATCGATCTCTTGCGCGCCAAATTTGGCAAACGAATAATCGGCCGTTTTGGAGATGTCAGTTGGCCTGCGTGGAGCTGATATTTGAAGTCGATAGACCTTTTTCTATGGGATGCCGTTGAGGTTAAATATTATGTGGTTAATCCAGAGCCAAATCCAGCTTTAAAACATAACATTGCGACTGTTATTCGCAAGATAGAAAGCTGGACTCACAGGATTGCTTACTGTAAGGCCAGCAGACGGAGCCCATGAGCGAAATTGTTTTTAATTCTTCAATCGGAGACTCCAATCTTCACAATAAAAAATTGTCAAAGAAAATATTTATGTATACTCATTTTAAAGCGTTTTAAAAAACAAACTTTTAAATTGCCCAACCTTTATAAGCAGGTTATCAGACAATTGATTGCCTAGGGCTTGGCTATTCCATATGGTTCACTCACTAGCAACGATGAAGAAGATCTCCATATTCGAAGGAAAGGTACTTACATACAAGTCTGTCTTAGCGAGGAAATTCGTTGACGGTTTGATAGCCCGTTCAAGTCTGGAGATGTAAGTTCTGAGAAACGAGAAAATCGAGCCAAGTCGCATCGGTGTAGAAAAATCAGAGGATACATAGACGCTGGATTTGATGAAATTTTTAGTAAACCTCCTTCTACGAGGAGGTCCTTCGGTTATACATTTCTCTGGCTACTCATCATCCCAGTTACGCTCTGTTCGCATCATCATGTCATGTATAGAAACATCAGAGGATACACAGACGCTGGATTTCATAAAATTTTTAGTAAACAAGACGTCTCCTTCTACGAGGAGGTCGCTTCGGTTACACATTTCTCTGGCTAGGCGTCATCCCAGTTACGCTCTGTTCGCATCATCAGGTCACATTCACGTTTCCAACATCACCCGTTCTACACATCGCTCAAGTTTTGCGCTGCTCGACTTACGTTTCGTTCGACCTATACGCGTATAGAATTTAAGATCTTAATTAACTGTCTAGTAAATAAAAAAAAATCAAATTGAATTAAAGAGTCAAAATATAGAAATAATTTTTGCCAATATAAATACATTAAGCCCTGTTCACACTAAGTTTTACGCCGTCTGGGAAACTCTCTTTCATTATCCATTGTTTTTATGGTCCACACATATGAAGAGTCTGAATTTGCATTCAAATCTTCCAGGATGAATTTAGAACAATTGAAAGAGCCAGCAAGAAGTTCCCTTTAATTAGATAAAATATCTCTGGCTACAAAAAAAGGGTGTAACAAGGGTTAAAGTGAAGAAATTTTTCGGTTACCGTAAAAAATCTGCAAAACACTTCTTACCTTCAAACCAAAAGAATTCAACCAAAGGAATTGATTGAAAATCAAAGGATTTCACCTCGCCGCCAGCTTGATTCCACCGTCTGTTTCGTCCACGCAATTGGATCGTTAGTTAAGTTAATTGAAAATGTAATAATTAATGGAACGAACGGACGAACAATGGATAGTCGCATCTTTCATCTTGGCGTTGCAGAAAAAAAGGCAAAAACTAAGGCATCATCCCGAGTATTGAGTGAAAGGATGTGATGAATGTGGTTCGTTCAGATACAAAAGAATTTTTGATATTACGATTTCAAAGGAACAAAAAGGATCGAAGATTGGTTAGGTTTGTATTGTATTTCACTCTTCTTTCACTTTTTCCATTTAATTGAATTTCCGATTATAACTTTGAAGCATTCCACTGGAAAAAATTATTATAAACTTATAATTATTGAGCTAAGTAGTGGAAGTTGAATTACATTTAGAAAGTTTACAAACAAACGAAGCAACAACTGCTCGGGAAAGTTGGTTGAGAGTGAAATTGTTGTTTTACGTGACATTTGAGCTTTAAAATTAATTAAAAGTGTTAGGTAGGAAACTTAAGGGAGGACACTTTTATGATATATTGGCTAACTATGTTTAAAGACCAACAACAAGGCGTATCTTGAAAGAGACAAAGAATCTGCAGCTAGTATCTAAAACTTTAATACTGTATACGAAATGAGACAAAGTCTTAAGAAGTCACCACATATTCTGGTACATACAACGAGGTTTTCATTACGCTGGCTGGTGCGGTCTTATCTGTATGTAAATCGTCTTCTATATGTTGGTGGTCATCGTCGACAGAAATGATAGATTCGTCATTGTCCTCCCCATCGATATCATTGATAGATGTTACTGCGGTCGTCATTGACTCTTGTTGTTCCTCATCTTCAACTGCAATTTCACCCACAGTTACATCATCGTTGTCGGAGACCAGCTGTATATCTTCCTCTGCCCCATGGTTTTTTTTTTAAAAAAACAGAATAGCTTGTGGTTGAGTTATCATCAAATTTCATTTTAAAGTACCATCAGTGCCATTAATTACTTAGTATATATAACATCATTTATTTATACTCCACGGAAACGCATGCACAAGTGAATTCGGTGAATCAAGTCACGATTGCAGAATTTGCTCTACTAATGTTGTTATCAATATAGGAGCTATGGTTGTGTTCTTTATCGCATATCAAATCCAGGTCATGAAGTAGAGTAATATGACAAATGAAATAGGTTCTAGCTGGTGAAGGAAGGCGCTTACAGAGAATTTAAAAAAAAACTTAAATTAAAAACATTCTTTTGAGGCCCCACATTGTAATCTGGTAATCTTGCAGTGGAGGAGAGTGAAGAGGGGTTTAAAAACATATGTCTCTAGATTTTCATCTCAATGCCATAAACAGAAATGATACGATCAACATCAATAATTGAAATTACAAAAAACAAAGGACCAAAGTGGCTACCCTGAAGAACACCAGTGATAGGATCAGAAATCATGTATTGTCATTGTCCTTAATCCAAGTCAAAATGAATCCATTTAATAAAATCTGTTAAAAGCCAAGAGCTCTGAAGATAAAGTAAGAAATTTTGTCGAAAGCCTTACTTAAACTTTTACTACTCGCGCCAACAAAATTACACAAGTAATTGTGTGATGTATTTTGTACACTACTGGAGACGTTAAAAATAATTTAAAAATGTATTATATTTTAACAAAATGCAAAATATTTATTTCGTTAGAACATAATTCTATAAAAACCAAAAAAACTGTCTCTGTTGCACAATACTTGTCTAATAGTTTAAAAGTTTAGAGCTCCACAGTGATAGAGGTATTTTTTTAGGCAGGGCTTCTCTGCTTTTCATTACTCATCCACATTTCTTTTACCTTCCAGCTTCCAGACCCTCCCAACAGCATAGAGTTATCAAAAAAAAAAAAAACTAAACAGCAACTGCAGCGATACTGACTGTGATTGAAGTTAGTATACTCGCGTGGTGTATATCGTCAACCGATTAAGAGCAGTTAAAGGTTAAATTGACATCAGAAGCGTTCTGTAATGCTCACAGAGCAACATAAATATTTGACGCAACAGACCGTTATGCAGTCCAGGGCATAGCTTATCGCGACCATCTATGTTGTGCGTGTTATATTTTTTGCCAGTATTTCAATGATCTTGGAAAAATAGACGCAAGTGCTACGGGACGATACGAAGAAGGAGATGACGGCTCAAAATTTTTAGTTACTGGCTGAAGAAAGGCTGTTTTCCAACTTATCGGAAAGAATCGAAAAGAATAGGGTAATTGTAGTGCCAGCTTTGAAGTATACACCTTTTCAGAACTAATTGGCAAATCGTCGTCGTTGTCGTGTTCCATAAAACCTACCGCAAAGGATTATCCACGCAGGATCCACTACGCTCATGCGAGCCAGATATCCTGCCCACCCGAGCCTTCCAAGCTTAATTCTTATCTCGACATCGCGGTAACGATCGTAGATCTCATCATTATAGAATCTCCGGAATCGTCCTTCCTCACATACGGGGCCAACAATTATCCGTAAGACTTTTCTCTCGAACGCGGCCAAGAGGTCAGATTGCTTTTTGCCAAGCACCCAAGGCTCGGATCCATATGTAAGTACCATATGACCATTGTCTTATATACCAGCAGCTTGGATGTTTTGGTTAAGTTCCTGGATTTGAAGAGTCTGACAGACTGCGGTAGGCTTTGTTGGCTTTAAGCAACCTTCCTCGTATTTCTAGTTCCATGTTGTTATTGGCTACTACAGTTGACCCGACTTAGGTAAAGGATTCCACTACTTCAAATTCGCGCTCCACTATATTAATTACGGGACCAATGATGGATCTTTTATTCGCAGATGATGTACAGCTCTTGGGTTTCTACCAACGATGTCAATATTGTCTTCGTAAGCCAGTATCCGAATGGACTTACAGAGGACTGTTCCTCTCGCCGTTTCGTCAGAGTTTCGGATCACTTTCTCGAATTCCAGGTTGAAGAGGACGCAGGCCATTCCATCCCCTTGCCGGAGCCCGTTGAATAGGTTTGATAGCAATCCGGATATTTTTATTTTGCTTATAACATTGGTCATGGTTAACCTACATAATCGTTTGGGATCAGTTTATTTGAGATGCTGAATTCTCTCATGGCTTTATAAAGTTCTACTCTGTTTATGCTATCATAGGCGGCTTTATAGTCTATTAAAAGATGGTGTAGTGAGTTTTGAAACTCTAGACATTTTTACATCACCTGCCTTAGGGTGTAAATCTGATCAGTTATTGATTTGCCTGGGATGAAGCCACACTGGTATGGACCAATGACGACTTTAGCGTATAGGAGAATATCGTATACGCGATTCTAAACAACGTTATACCATGAGTATGCATGTTGTGATATCTCCCATCTTATGTGTGGGCCACAGTATGCCTCATCGCCAGCCTTCAAGCGTCGCTTCTTCCTCCCATACTTGCATTATTATATTATGAACTACTTGTTGTATTGTGAGGCATCCTATTTTAATCAGTTCCCCTGGGATCCCATGTGATTATTATTTTTAAGCCGATTTATCACACTGCTAACTTCTTCTATGCTTGGTGGCAACGGTCTTTGGTCATTGGTGGAGCCTACAATTCCTCAGATAGCTCGCCATTTAACAACTCATGAAAGTGCACTTTCCATCGCTGTAAGATGCCTTTGAGATCGGCATTCAGATTACCCTCTTTGTCTTTGCAGTATGTGCAACGCGGTGCACATTGCGTCCTATCGCGGACTCTTTGGTTAACTTCCGCTCCTGGTGCGGTCCTTGCTCTCTGCACAGTTCTAGTTCACGGATGAGTTTCTTCTCCCAGGTAGCTTTCTTTCGCCGGTGAACTGTTTTTTAATTTCTTCTGAGCTGAGATAGTTGCATTTCTTGGTACGCAACATTCTTACGTTCCGTCGCTAGCATTACATTCGTCATCAAACCGGTCGTTCCGATCTCTACGACTGCTGCCTAAGATGGAGTCAGCAGTTCTTATGACAGTATTCTTAAGGCGTGTCCATTTCTCTTCTACGCCCGAAATCTCAGCCCCAGGACTTACTCCCACTGTCTTTAGGCTGAGTCCTATCGCTTGACCGTAATTGTTTCTGGTCTCTTCGTTGCAAAAGTTAGCCGTGTTGACTCGAATATGATTCGCGGATGCAGTCTTTCTTGATCATGCAATCCGCGCTCGAAGTACCATACGAAGAAGATAGTGGTCCGAGGCGACATTGGCACCTCGGTACGTTCGTACCGTCCTCAGGTTCGGGTTGTGGCGGCGGTCTATCAACACGTGGTCTATCTAGTTGCGAGTGGCTCCATCAGGAGTTATACCCAGGTGGATTTGTAGATCTTTTTACGCGCAAACCTTATACTCGAACGACCAAATTATTGCTTGCATCCATCGTAATGATTGGTGTTCTAGTATGGGTACCAAGTACTGATTGAATGAATACTGCATCCATACCTATTTTAGCATTCATATCCCTAAGAATTATTTTTAAGCCATACTGAGGACAGGCATGGAGTTCCCATTGTTTTTCATTTTCTCGTTATCCTCTGTAGGTGCGTGAACGTTTATTAGGCTTATGTTTTTAAATCTGCTAATTCTATTCCAACCAGAATTGTCTACATCGAAATCACCCGCAATAACCATTTCAGTGTGAGGATATTGGGTAGCTATGTTAGATTTAATCAGAGAGTTCGTCAAATCAATTACGAGTTGAAAACTGTATATATTGGAGCTTTTGTAGCAGCAGATGAAATCGTATAGTGTATGTTCTGTTTTCAGTCTTAGCCATATGAAGATAAATTTCAGGAACATCGGCTGAATTGAGGTTGAAGTCCACATGAAACATCGCACTATGGGCATTTGTTGCGAGTCCGTGTCGTGAAACAAAATAAGAGCACTAAGTTGTACCCACATGCAAATTAAATTCGGAAAAACATCCCCTTTACTCCTACTCCTTTACCAGCGTTTCACTCAATGCCAGAACTGCTGGTCTGTGGACGGTATCCAAAACATGGACGTACGCAACGAAAAAGTTCGTTCTCCGCTCGGTTCTGTTACTCTGAAATCACAGATCCCAACAAATACACAAAAACCAACTTCATCATAATATTTGGCTCTACAAACTGGGTCTGGTCCTGGCCTCCCGCAAAAAGTCTCTTTTGTTTTGCTGATTTTGGGTTCAGTAATAATTTTACGGGCGAGGTTATTGGCCTCGCGCCAACCTTACTTTGAAGCGACTAGCCCGATCATTCCGCTTTTCCTGCATTGGAGAAAAATTACCGGCGGCCACCATGTGATCGCACTTCCACCAGTCCACCACCAGAGATAGTTACGGCCACCTGCCATTCTAGAGCATTCTGTGTTATTCTCCCTATTCTGCTGATGGCTGACCGCTTATTATAACCGCTAACTAAAACCGAACTGAGAAGTAAATGTCCTACACTAGTTTTCTAAGATAAATATGATAGGAATATCATTAAATATTATATTTTCCGAAACAAGTTACAAAACCAAAAGTCAAATTCAAATTAAGAAAATGAGTCCCATTGTTCTCACGCTAAATAATATGTCAGTCTGTTAGTTTTATGTCTGCACACCAATTACCTCCGCGTCGTCTAAATCTTTCAGTTTCAATTGAAATTTAAATAAATAAATAAATAATAATTGCTTTCCTAGCAAAGATGTCCTTCTCAGTCAGCATTAATGATGCACTTCATTTGCGTAAATATATAAAGACAACTTTGTCGTCTGTGTTTGTGTTTTCCATTTTGCAAAACACAGCAAAACAATAACAACAACAAAAAATTAATGCATTATCTGACAACTGAAGGGATCTTTTTCTTTAGCCCTTCCCATCCCATTCCATCAGCAGTAACCAGGACCAACCACATCGGAAGAACACTAAATCATCGTAGATCCTATTACTTCATTTCGCATTCAAGAAGATTATTCAAATGAAACAGCACAGAAAAAAAACCTCAACAAACCATAGTGGGACAAATAGATACATAGATGTCCTGCTTCCAAAGAAAGGATACCTAATTAAATTTGAAATTTTCCTTTTCATTGAATTGGTTATTCTTCTTCGGCGAGATTGTTGGATATTGTTGGTTGCCAATGGAATGGAAATGAAAAAAGCAGAAAATGACAAGTCAAAGAGCTGTGGAGGATTCTTCTTTAGAAAAATTTTGGAAGAACTTTTAAAGAGCTGTGTTTTGAATGCTAGAAAATTTGGCTTCGAGTATGCATAGTATGGTTGCACTAGACATTTGGCTAATCAGTCTATTAGCTGTTTTTCTTGTTGAAAGAGGCGTTTCAATGTCTTTTCTAATAAATCTAAAAGCTCTTTTTTAAATAACACAACAAAACGAATGGACGGACAAAACAAAAGCCTCAAAAATAAAAACAACAAAGAATCCTTTGACTCAACTGTGTTGTAAGTAACGCAGTCTGTTTCATAGAATCTCATACTCTGATGCTGGACATCTTTCATCCAATTACTCGGTGTTATTTGCAAACAGATTCCGACTTTGGCAAACAGAGAATTATAATTAAACCTGAAAGCTGAAGCTGTATTTGGTTCCAATAATTATTGACAGAAAAGAATGTAAGCTTATGTTGCAGCTGTTCCTGAATAATAGAAGATGATTGTAAGTAACAACCTAAATAGTGATAAATGCTGGAAGTTATTTCAGTCCAATATTAACTAATGTCAGTTTAAAGCAAAAGCTATCAGGAACATGGAATTTTTTCAATACAACGTTACCATTTTCTTTATAAGAGCACCCACTTTACAGCTAATGTTTGAGATATCATAAAATGTTATAATATTATTAATGGAACGCAACTTCAATCAAATATCCTCCATGAAACCGCCAGCACGAGTGAACTCGCTGAAGCCAAATTCTTATGCATAAATTCTTATGCATAAATTCTTTTTTGCATAAATGAGGCGAGTTTGACTATTAAGCCTTCTTTCAACGACCGTGGAATGATTTCAGATTCCCAGATACCTTGATGTAGAGCGCGCAGTGTTCGCGTAGTTAACTCAACATCGGATTGAAGGAGTTCTGCGTAGATGGTGTCTTTACATCCGGCTGTACCTGTTTGCAGTGAACGAATAGTTGTCCTCATCTCATCCGGGGAAGGAGTAGCGACGCTGATGTTAAGCAGCTTATTTGGGTGTATATGTGGACTGGTGGACATGCCTGGCGAAGTACAATTCAAAACATTCCTACAATTGTTGTTCCTCCATAAGGATCAAAGAACCGTCTATTTCCTTAACAGGATAGCTGATGTGTTGTCTCTTATTGGCGAGTGTGCGAGTTAGATGGTAGACTGTGCTGTATTTTCTATTGTCATCGGCAATATCGCTCTTAGCTGAACGGTCAACTTGGCACTCCAGATCCATATACTTCCGCGCTAATGCACTTCGCTCAGCATCCGAGGCTGCATTTAACTCTGATTTGATGGATAAGCGTTCAAAAATTGTATTCCATGTGCTATATGATATCCACTCTTTTCTAGTTTTGTCGGGGTATTCTAAAATGGTTGAGTCTGCTACCGCATACGCATTCACAGTTTTCTCTCACTGGACTGCGAAAAAATTGAACGACTAGACATAGCCTCAGAGAAAAAAGTCCATTGACTCCATTCACACTAACAAGGAGGCCAAGCGACTGTTCCATAACACGGTCGCCGAAATTTGACTTAAATAAATCGATTGTTTGGCCAGCACTGTGTTGCACGTGGCACCATCCTGTATAAACCACATATTATGCTCCAAGTCAACCTCTTTCAATGTATCCTAAAAGTAGTCAGTCAACATGGACCTATCTATTAACCGTGACTCCGTTGCCAAAACATCATTAAAAACTAAGTATGGTTCAATCACCTCCCTGTAGCAAAGAGTAGATTTTTATGGGCGGCATTGGCATTTCCTGAATTGCTTCAGGTTTTCGGACTAGTTTATGGCCCAATCATTGAAACTAAAATGCATCTGATGGTCTTTCGACTGCACTTCTTTGACTTATAGGGATGTAGGCCTAATTGTTAACTCAAAATTAGCCACAAACTAGTCCCGTAGATGCCCAATTCATGAGATCGACGCGGAAACGCACGACTGTGAACCCAATGTTCTCTGCATGTCTTGTGTTTCATTGTCTTGTTAGCCCGGAAACACTATGCAGGCCTTATGATAACACGAATTTTTCCATCTGACGTGTAGTTTTTCGTTTAACTGGATGAATACGACGATCGAAAATTGGAGTTAGTGAGCACGTAAAGTTAAGGCAACCTTATGAAAACCGTTGATAAAAAAGTTGTGATTACTTGCAAACGATGTTGAAGAGAGTAACTTTCCACGGAATTAATGACAGGTTGAAGTGTCAAACAACCCGCCACTAACTTCAGAGATAGCTGAGAAAATGTGACGTTCCAATTATATGTCGTACAACTTCTTACTATTCCTTCATTGACTATTCAATTATAACTTTCCAACGTTCATACTAACATACCGTTTTTAGTGTGCCAACATAAAATAAAAAGTCCAAATCTTCTAAAAAAACCTAAACCCAATTTATCGCAAACAAAAAAGTAGCAACCACAACAAAAAAAAAGCACACCCACACAACTACCTACATATAAAAATGCAATTATTCGACATGGAATTGGATGAACCGAGAAGAGCTTTCACTTTTTTAATGCATTTGCGAATCCAAATTAAAACTGAATCGAAATAATAAACAAACAGAATCAATCTATAAACAAACAGTACAATCAAATAATGGACAACAAATACAACAATTAAGGGTAGCAATGATGGTACACTGCAACTAACTGCACAACACAGAACATAGGAAAACAATCAAAGCGAGAGCGAAGTAGTAGTGGTTGCAGCAGAGCTATGGCAAAAAATTTGCATATGGTCAGCATTGTCCTACTTTCTCCTCAGTGTATAGGGCAGTAACGTATAAGAGCGGCCGTCCATATCGTACATTAACATCGGTAACACAATTTCATTTTATTTCATTTCATTTCATTTCATTTCATTTCATTTCATTTAATTTCATTTCATTTCATTTCATTTCATTTCATTTCATTTCATTTCATTTCATTTCATTTCATTTCATTTCATTTCATTTCATTTCATTTCATTTCATTTCATTTCATTTCATTTCATTTCATTTCATTTCATTTCATTCTATTTCAATTCATTTCATTTCATTTCATTTCATATCATTTCATTTCATTTCATTTCATTTCATTTCATTTCATTTCATTTCATTTCATTTCATTTCATTTCATTTCATTTCATTTTATCAACTTGGCTGTATTTATATTCTTCTCGATTGAGTGATTCTTTGTACTACACACCCTATACTCGTATTTCTGTATCCAAATTTAAATCTAAAGCGATTTTCAATGAAACCACAAAACGAATTTTATTCGTTGTCAATGGGTTGGTTGAGTGGATCTTTGGAGTACGAAATGCATTCAGTTGCCAAATTAGATTTAGACTTTCAACGGAAAAGGGAGCGGTCCCACCCCTCCCAGCTAACAATGGGATGTAAAAAACCGAAATGTACAAATTGAAAAGTGTTTATCCTATTTTGTATTTTGCAAGCGACTAACGTTGTTTTCAATTGTATGGCGTATGGCGTGACCAGTTCTTTGCCATTCATCCGGTTACCCTTTGTAAATAGATTTTTATTTCTTTCCTTTACGCATTATGTAGTGACGAGGGTTCGCGCAGCCAGTTACAAACAAACAAACAAACAAACAAACAAACAAACAAACAAACAAACAAACAAACAAACAAACAAACAAACAAACAAACAAACAAACAAACAAACAAACAAACAAACAAACAAACAAACAAACAAACAAACAAACAAACAAACAAACAAACAAACAAACAAGCAAACAAACAAACAAACAAACAAACAAACAAACAAACAAACAAACAAACAAACAAACAAACAAACAAACAAACAAACAAACAAACAAACAAACAAACAAACAAACAAACAAACAAACAAACAAACAAACAAACAAACAAACAAACAAACAAACAAACAAACAAACAAACAAACAAACAAACAAACAAACAAACAAACAAACAAACAAACAAACAAACAAACAAACAAACAAACAAACAAACAAACAAACAAACAAACAAACAAACAAACAAACAAACAAACAAACAAACAAACAAACAAACAAACAAACAAACAAACAAACAAACAAACAAACAAACAAACAAACAAACAAACAAACAAACAAACAAACAAACAAACAAACAAACAAACAAACAAACAAACAAACAAACAAACAAACAAACAAACAAACAAACAAACAAACAAACAAACAAACAAACAAACAAACAAACAAACAAACAAACAAACAAACAAACAAACAAACAAACAAACAAACAAACAAACAAACAAACAAACAAACAAACAAACAAACAAACAAACAAACAAACAAACAAACAAACAAACAAACAAACAAACAAACAAACAAACAAACAAACAAACAAACAAACAAACAAACAAACAAACAAACAAACAAACAAACAAACAAACAAACAAACAAACAAACAAACAAACAAACAAACAAACAAACAAACAAACAAACAAACAAACAAACAAACAAACAAACAAACAAACAAACAAACAAACAAACAAACAAACAAACAAACAAACAAACAAACAAACAAACAAACAAACAAACAAACAAACAAACAAACAAACAAACAAACAAACAAACAAACAAACAAACAAACAAACAAACAAACAAACAAACAAACAAACAAACAAACAAACAAACAAACAAACAAACAAACAAACAAACAAACAAACAAACAAACAAACAAACAAACAAACAAATTAACGAACGAACGAACGAGCAAACAAACAGCTACACCTTGGCGTTCACTTTTTCAGGGAGAGTCTGTGTACCCGTTTGTGATATTAGATGGCCAACAAACTTTACTTCGCTTTTACCAAATACGCACTTCGACATGTTTAAAACTATTCCAAAGTTTTTGACCCTATCGAAGACGAGTCTCAGATGTTGAAGATGTTGGGTTTCGTTTTCCGAGGCAACCAACAGATTGTCAATATATGCGGGGACAAAATCCAAACCGTCGAGAACTGCGTGAATAAATCTTTGAAAATTCTGTGCAGCCATTCTTGGGAATTCAAATAATCCGAATGGGGTTATTATCGCAGTGTTCTCGATATCGTTTTTTTCAATTGGGATCTGATGGTATGCCTCTACCAGGACAAATTTTCAGTTTGTCAGGCGTCAATCGACGAGCCTTGGAAAAAACTTGAGGTCCTTCGGTCTCGATATGATGAGTGACCTTGTGACCAGCCGAACCAAATTCCAAAATAGGACGCGTTATTTCCTTATATGACGATAATAATTCAAAATAAGGCGTTTCGATTTTTCCGACAGAAGTTAATTTGACATTTTCATCAACGGTGTCAGAGATTCTACACGTGTGTTGTGGTGTCAATTAATCGCTTCCGTTTCATGTCGACGAGGATTCCATAGTGACCTTAAAAAATCAGCGCCCAAAATGGGTCATTGTACTGTGCAGCCACAATGAAATCCAACGAATAAGATCTACGCAAACCGATATCTATTTCGAGCGTTTTAATACCATAAGTTTCGATGGCTGTGCCATTCGCGGCGTATAAAGTATACCCATCATTCTTGACCTGTCTCACGTTAAGTTGTGGCGGAATGACGGATACATCGGCACCGGTATCGACCAGATAATGAAGCTTATCATAAATTATGAGGCGACTATATGTTAAGTCTAGATCACTTTTCGCCTGCAGTTATCGAACTAAAAAATTTTTGGCTGGGTGGAAAAATTACACGGCTCGCGACATTTCGTAGCCTTTTCCTTAAATACCCCATGATACCAACGAATACCCCTAATTTGACTTGTCCCTGATGAAGATCGGTAACGACTGTTCGACCTTGGTCCTTGCCTACTTTTCGAGCGAGATCTATCTAACTGAATTGCATCGATTTTTTTTGTCAGTGCATTGATCTTGTTCATTACCAATTTAAGAGGTTCTTTCACCTCAACCGCCAAAGGACTATGTACGCTATTTGCTACATTCGATGAGACCTCGCCGATTTTGTCCGCCATCGTAGCCAGCTTGTCATGGTTGTCGTCGCTGATAGCTAGGATGGTTTGCATATGTGCCGGCAATCTTTGTAACCAAAAAGATGATTTAAGCAACTCGTTTCCCATGCCAGGGCCGGCGAGAGATCTCATTTTGCGAAGAAAATGCGATGGACGTTTGTCACCTAAATATCTGTCGTTAAGTAACTTTTTCAATCGAGTTTCTTCAGACACGCAAAAGTGGTCCATTAAACGTTTCTTTAACGTTTCGTATCTATCCGTAGCAGGGGGGTTCAAAATTATGTCATTCACATGACAGTCTCTGTTGAAGAGACTGCCGTATAAAATTTCGTCTCGTCCTTCGTTATGCCGTTCGTAAATGAACTGCGCCTCAACTTGGCAAAACCAAAGCTCAGGGTCAGGTTTATCCAAAATGATGGAATTTTTACCGAAACGCGTGCTATTCCCGGTGGAATGCTACTGACGCCACCATGTTGGTCCACCTCAGTCATCCCTCACAGCGCAATTTCGCACGAACCCAAAATACGTCGTCGATTACTAGCATTCGCTTGGCGCTATCGTTCCTGAAGATGTTCGTTGGCGTTCTCGTTTTTCTTCTTTAGCGTTGAAGTTCGATGATTTTTTGCTGATATTGTCAGCCTACCACAATGTTTTATTCTGTTAATCTCCCCGATGTTGCAATCTCCTGTTTGATGGCGTTGTCGTTCGATGGTTTTCGATTACGATATTCCACTAAACCTTGCGACGTTGTAATTTATCGTTTGATGACGTCGTTAATGATGAAAGCACATGTAACAGCACTTTAGCTAATCGAATGCTCATATTACAAGCGATCTAGTTGACGATCACGTCGCGTCGGGCGGTCACCATCTATGTGGCGGCTTAGCTACGTAAGCCTCATAACAAAAAGAAAGACGCGTGTTTCGTCGAAGCGACATAGCGCATAAAATCACTTATTTACACTTATTCAACATTAATTGAACATTAATCGGCACATTAATTAGACTGATTTTAATTAATCGACTGCCTTTTAGCTTTTAGGATTTCGAACTGGACAACTTGGACAATGGCGAGAACGATCTGAATGCCTCGCTGGTCGGAACAGAACTCTTATTTTAAAAATGGTTTTTAAATTCTCTTATTAACTTCACTTGCCCGTGGCACGGATGTCGGTCGTCGGTCGTCGGTTGTCTGTCGTGTAATCTTGCGATAAATTTTTAACCCACTTCCCAAAGCCCGATTTTATTTGAGATTTCCACACCTGCGTATTTTCGGAGACAACACTTTCTATTTAAATTTGAGGGCTCTCGGGCCACGGGGTCGGGGGGCTCCCATACAAATATTTTACAAAATTTTACTCGATTTTCTTCAAATTTTATACACATGGGTATCTCTGATGAACAACACTTTTTGAAAAATTTGGGAGATTTTTCAAAAAATTAACCCGATTTTCTTCAAATTTTATACACCTGTGTATCTCCGATGGACAAATTTTTTTGTAAAGATTTTGGAGTGAACGGGCCCCGAGGTCCGAAGGGTGCCCATATAATTTTTTAAAAACCTGGATCGATTTTCTTCCAATTTTAAACACATGTGTATCACTGATGGACAAAACATTTTGTAAATTTGTTGGAGTGATAGGGCCCTGAGACCAGTGTGGTTGTCCATGTAAATTTTTTAAAAATTAGCCCGATTTTCTTCAAATTTCAACACATACCCATCTCCTATTAGAGAATTTACATGAAAAATTTTAATTTTTATGGGTTGTTTTTTCTTTATTATGTGTGTGTGTGTCTTTGTTCGAACGCCATGCTTGCCGAGAATACCGAATCGGACAACAAAGGTGGCACGAGAAGAACAAACTGGATTCGATGCACGACGCAACCGTTGCACCAAGAAGATTAATGCCTGAAACACAAGCTACAAACGGAAGCTCTAGTTCGAAAGTGCTGAACATTTGCTTTGCCTAACAGCTCAAAGCAGAAAACTGTGGCAGAACTCTCATTTGAGAAATGTCCTACGAGAAAAGTCATTCAAAGTAAATTCAAAGCGGCTGCAACGTAACGCAGCGAAGAAGAAGCTGAAGCGTGTTTGTGTTTCAGGCATAATATTCACGCACGTCTCAGTCATGTTGCGAATATTATCACCCACAACTTTACATTTCTCTTTGAAAAAATAATGTTGATAAGACTTTTAAGAGTGGTTCTGCTAAACGAAACAAGACTGTGAATCTATAAGCCAAGCTGGCGAAAATCAAATAAGGAAGTCACGAAATGCGTAAGAGGATTTAGAAAACGGTACCGCGCAACTCTTCATAAACGTTCTAAGAGCCTGTGTATTTCCTACGAAACTTCAATTTCAAGAATCAAAGGTTTTGTAATATATTTGTGTAATAAAAATCTTTTTTGTTTTATTAACTTCAGCTCATTTTGTTAAAAAAATTTATGGTGCAAATTTAAATAATTAGGTAAAGTAGCCTGTGAAGGGTTAATTTTGAATATACTCGTATAATGAAATTTTGATAAGCTGGTTACTGTACTGCAGCGCACGTCAATTCCTTGTGTCCTTGTTGGATGTTTTAAAAAAATGGTTTTGAAACCTTGAACAGGAAGAAAGGTGCTTCATTGCAATATCTCATCTTAATGGCACCATTTTTATCAACAACTTTTACTTTAGTGATTGTATTGTATTGTCCTTGGAGAAATGGATCTGGCCAGTCAAAATCCATTTTAATTGTTGCGTTTTTTATGGTAAAGATGTGCTTAAAAATGGAAAGATATCCTTTTAATATTATATTGATTAGTATCGCTGTCATATATATATTCACCCCCTTTGGTGGTGGACAAATTATTTCATTCTTTGGGATATGTTTTGAGAACGGATACCAAAAGTCAATTGGACTGAAGAACGCTGAACACCAATCATATCTTCTTACGCTGAAAACTGTATCTGCCCATTGTCCTCTTTCCATTTTCATAGGATCCATTTCAAGCTAATTGATTATTCGCAAAAAAAAATTACGTCAACAACAAAAGACGGAGGCTAAAATTTCTTACAACAAGTTTGTCTGTTTTGTCCAAATCAACCACAACTTCCACTTTTCCATCAATTTTGATTTCGTCATCGCTGATATATTCAAAATGAAGATTTGTAAGATTAACGATCTTTGTTATAAAGTTATCAGGATCATTTTTGCATGGTAACAGAATCTCTTCACGATCAAAGACTATGTCGTACTTGTGGCACTGGAATTTGTTTTGGTTACTAAATAAAATTTAAAATTTAACTTAAATGAGATCGCACTTACATTTGCAGTGAAAGGATATAAAAGTAGTAGTGCACAGAATGCATTAACAAATAGCGTGGAGCACATCGTGAAAACGTTGGAACTTTGGAACTAAATTGAATTGGCTCTACAGTGTTACTTTTTATAGTCGGATTTTGCACGCGATCGCGATCAAAAGTATGCGATAAAATGTAAATGCAGTTATTATTTGTAACTACAAAGTAACGGTTATTCGACGTGGCTGAAAATTATATTAAGCCAGCATCCAGAACTATGCATCTAACTGTGCTTGTAGTAGAAGTAGTTTAACTTTCATTTAACATTTAGTATGTGGCGAATACAGTTGAAAAATTTTCTGGCCAATTTCTGCTACAACTTTTTGTGGTGTGGTTGACAAAGAAAATCTTGTGAAAAGATTTCTTTTGATTTCAATTAAAATAATTTATTAATGCACAAGAGTAACAATAGTTTTCTACTTCCTCCCCCTCAACATACGTTAAAGTGCAGACAAGAAATTATTGATGAAATTAGGAAAGAGTATTGGTGTAAGAAGTAGAGCCCTGTGGTACACCGGATTTTATTTGCAACATTTTAAGCTAGGAATTGTCAAACCAGTACCAAACGGTGTATGAGCTTATTCTTAATGAAAATCTATTTTTCTATTTACAGAATAATAATCGATCAGTTAACAGTATTGAATTTTCTCTGAGTGTACAGATGACCTCCACGTCACTTTTCATTAAAATTATAGATGAAACCGATTACCAATTACTGTTACACCAACATTGAATATATTTTAAAAATGTGTTGTCACGCCACTGTTTCGGTGTGACAACGTTTGCCGATAAATCTTATCATTTGCTTGTTACACGTTTCTAATTTCGTGTGCAACAATAATAATAATTACCCTTGACACTGAACCCAATTGAATAAAAATTTGTATTATTTAATTACTATTGCCTTGTTACTCGTCAAAAATGACGGAATTAACTTCTTTCTTGAGTGAGACAATGCACCGGTCGAAGTACCGCAAATGTCGCAGCTGTAAGCTGTAAGAGTTTTAATTCTAAATGAGCCAAATCAGAGGATTCCACGACATTTACAGGAATTTGAAATCTCTCAGTCTATGTTTTGACAAATTTATCATAAAGAACTTGACCTACACCTTAAAACCTAGAAAGTCCTGAAGTTTATTCAACGATGAAGTTCATTTTTGGCTTAATAGCTTTGTCAATAAGCAAAATATGCGGTAATGGACAGCAACAAACCCACATATGCATATGTAGTGTCTACAAGATGGTGCCACATGCCACACAGCTGGTCTAGCAGGGGAAGTGTGATAATCGTATTATCTCGATAAAAGCTTCGGTCTAATGGCCAGCTCGCTCATGCGATTTAACGCCGTTGGATTTATTTTTATATTGTTACGTTAAGTCGTTGGCTTACGCCAACAAGCCAATAACGTTAGAGGAGCTCAGGAACAATATCGAAGGCGAACTTGGCAACTTTCCTGTCGATGTTTGTGGTGAACAGCGTATTGATTGGAAACGCAAGCCACTCGTGTACGAGGATGTACTTAGGTCAAATGAAAATCGTTAAACAACCAAAAGGAGCAAAAATCACTTGTCTTGCTTGCCAATAACAATTCGCGCAACAAGCAAACATCCTATAACCACTCCAACCACCCCAAATACCATGTTAATTAAACCGATGACCTATCGAGCAATAGGTACAGTGTAGTTGGTAGGCTTGCCATTAGAGATGAAGTGTGAAGTATTGAAAGGTTTTCCATCAATACCCTGTTTTGCGATAGCTTTTGTTATTTAGCTACTTTGTTTTCCTCTCCTCCTAAATCAGGACGATTTATTAAAAAACGTTCTTCAAACGAGATGGAAACAATCGTCATGCCACCGCTGTGACATAGCTGTAATAGCGCAAAGAAAAACAGCGCATAAATCAATTAAACTCGAACTCGAACTCGAACCGAAATGCAAGCCATTCCATCCTGAAACGGCGGCAACTCGATTGTGCCCATCAAATACTAAAGTCCTTATTTCCGCAGCAATACATTGAAGAGAAGAAGCGAACAACAAAACGTGAATACTGAATAGATTGGAAAAGTTAAAAATGAACAACAAACAAAAAAAAAACCTCTCGCTGATAAAAATGAAATTGATTTGGATTTTCTATTCCCTCACAATAATAGAAAATGAACAACAACGGGAGAGCCAAAAAAAAAACTCACACAAACACACGAGAAGATTACAAGTCGGATCATTCTATATACCACCTATGACAAGTGATTGTTTATCCTGCCGGAGCATTTGAGGTTGAATTAAATTTTTATAGCAAAAAAAATAAAAAAATCTATGGCGAATGGAGTTCAGTGATGCATCCTGATGGCCCATATACTTTCAAAGAAGAAGGAGTGGGAGCGGTCCAGCAATTATTGTGGTCGCAGCCATGAAATGGCGAATGGGGTTGAGTGGTGTATCCGGATGCTCAGTATGCATGCAAAAAAATGAGGGAAGGGTTAACAACGTTCAGCAAGTATTGTGAAAGGAGTGTGGTCGGAACTATGGAATATCGAATGGGGTTGAGTGGTGCATCTTGATGACCCATAGCATGCCACAAAAAAGGGCGGGTGAAAAAGTTTGAGAACCATTGAATAGCTGCCGTCATTATGGTGTACGCCTCTGTTTAATGTTTGTGAAGTACCGAATTAGTATACATACTGATAAGATTTCATCACAGTTTTATAATCACAATGGTGCGTGTGACCGTAAATGACAAGGACAATTAGTATATAGACGAGTACAGGCTCCTACTACCTCTGTTATTCTCCAAGAAAGGTTAGACGCAAAAGTCATCATTGACCGACACCATAGTGAGAGTAGAGCTACATTCCAGGAAAGAACGTCCCATATTTACAAACTGGATAACATCGAACTGGTGGACATGTTTTTTGTTGGAGGCTAGACCCCGATTGTAGAGTCAAATATGATGCTGATCATTATTCTCACTCGTTGGTAGGTGATTGATCAGTTTTTCTGATTTCAAAACTCCTAATTAGCTTAAGTATGACGTTTTAGCGTTGAATATAGAAAACGCCTAAGCTTTACAAGATCAGTTTAGACTTTAGAGGTTCAGCCTCGAAGTAATCCTACACAAATACGAGCATTTATGTTCGATGAGTAAACATCTCTGGTTCAGTTTCTAGTAAATAAGTTACCACCCTTTTTTTAGTCCAGTGATTTTTGCAAAGATAACTCTTTCTAATGCTTCCATCGCTTCTTTACAATTCGAACCAAAGACCAGCAATATTGATAACATCTACGAGTGAATGTATGTTTTCATTCAACTGGAGAGTACGGGACGAAATCTTGGCCTGTACACTAGTATAAGCAAAACAACGTAAATGGTGGTCATTATTTTGGTCCAATGCTCCCTTTTGGGTCTTAGTTCATCCACCGTGCCTATGCACATCAAATACGATTCCTGTAAAAGTGCCTGAGCTCAATCCAGCTCTGCCCCAGTTGCCGAGGTTCCTTCTCAATTATTTTGCACCACGTTATACGGTGGCGTCCCTGTATTCTCCATTGTTGCATCAGCGGGGTGGCCTGCCGAATAATAAAACTTACTTACTTACTGCTATTTACGCTTTTCTATAATCACATCCACACATTTCTCATAAAACTGTTCGTTTGAGATATAATTTAGCCAGAAAACCTTCAATATGGTTCTGAGTTTGAGCTTTTTGGTTACATTGACACTCAGGTTCCACACACTGCAGTCACATAATTGGAGCGATAATTTATCAGTGTCAGTCCTAGTTATTTCATATGCAGATTCTTTGCTTGCAATTCCCTGATGACCAGGGACCAAACCGACTTTGACTTTGTTGTGTCTGGCAAGAGATTGCAGTGCATCGTAGACGTTTTTGACTGATATTGTGTCCATTCAATTGGACAACAGCGCTTTTAGTGCCGCCTGACTGTCTAAAAAGATATATATTCTAGCGCCCTCAATTCGTTTACTAATGTTAATCCCATCCCGGCGCAGACCTCAATGGCATGGAGTTCCGCCTGAAAATCCGAGCGACTTTTTCCCATTGGTATCGAGACTTTGGTGTTGGGTTCGAAGACACCAGCTCCAAATACAGTTTCCATCTTCGATCCATATGTGAACCAGACCAGACCTCTAGCGCCCACTGCCGGAACACCATTGCACCAGTTTACCCGGCCCAATATTTCTACCTCAAATTTTCCTTCGAAACAGTGCTCCTGACCATAATGTCGGGGATAGTGCAGAAAATGTCTCTCTCAGGAATTGAGTCAAGAATTTTCAGTTGACCCACATAGTCCCTCGGTTTGTACCCAGACTCAAGTTGCAGCTTAATAGCGCACCGTCTTCCTAATGAAGATTGGCAGGGGTGAAAGCCCTACAACAACGTCTAGTGCTGTTGCGCTTGGCACCTGTTATACCAAGACAGGCAATACGTTGTAGCGTCTAAAGCTTAGTTGCCGTTCGGGCACCAAACAATGTTCGCGTACGTGATAATTTGTCTCACCAACATTGTATACATCCTATGTATCATTTTAGGATTTAGACCCCAAGTTCTGCCGTAGAGGCGTTTACTGGCCAACAAGGCCCTAGTGACGCTTTCGATGGGTGACTTTATATGAGAATTAAAGTTTTGCCGTTTATCAAGGTCCGAAGATGGTCTTGATGGTAAACTGATGAGCATTTAGAGCGCCACGAGTATTGCGGCTGAATTCAAGGAGAGGTGCATGCAGCTGGCTATTTCTCTTGAGCACCGCTGGTGGAAGAAGCCATAAAACAGTGACAGGTGTTCAAGCGAATCAATTGATTACGCAATGTTTTCGTCGCCTATAATTTATATTGCACGGTTTTGTATTCTATCAAGCTGATGTAAGGTAGTTTTGGGCGGACGACACCAGATATGAAAATTGTACTCAAGTTTAGGGCAAATAAAAGCCTTGTAGATAGTAGCCAGATCAGATGGAGTGAAATATTTCTTTGCCCGTTTTAGAAAACCTGTATTTTTGGCGATGGTGAATATATGGTCATTCCAACAAAGCTTCACGTTAACGCACAAAACGAGAGTTTTTCATGTTCCTCGATGCAAGTACCATTCATGGATAATGGCATCGGATTTAAGATTCCCTTGGACGACAGAAGATAGCATTGGGTTTTGGAAGCATTCAATTCTACTCAATTGTTTTCTCCCCAGTTTATTGTACTGTCCAGGTTAGAATCAACATTCCTAATATACATAGTTTATTGAGTTCCACAAGAGAAGTGGATGAACGTTCCTCAAACTTATATGAGAAGCTGAGAGTGCTGTCATCAGCGAAAGAGTAAATTGGATTAGAAGTAATGGACGAGATATCTTAAATAAAAATGAGAAAGAGCGTCGGATACAAAATAGAGCCCTGGGGAACGCCAGCATTTATCTGATATATTTTGGACTTGAAGCCGTCCAAAACAACTTGAATTGGGCTGTCTAAAAGATAGCTTCTAATTCAATGAAGCAGTTTTTCATCGATTCCATAAGCACGCATCCCTAATGACCGTATTCCAGAATTGTCATAGGAACAGGTTTTATAGTCGCTTATAATCGCTTAAGAACTGGCTTAGTTACAAGAATTCAAAAAAACGCAAAATCGTAACACAAAATTATTTTTGATACCGTGCTAAATTTTGTCATCACCGCCGATAAAATAGTTTCACTTCCCAAAAATTAATGAGTGATACCACTCCTAGTTCCTTATTCAAGGATGTATTAAGTTCAATTTCGTGTATAAGTTTATGTAATTATTATAAGCTAATATATATACCTATAATTAATTGTGAGAGCTCCTGTATATGTGAAATAAAAAAAAAATCTAATTCGATGTGTTTTTAAAGGAATTTATCCTTCAAATTACATCCAATCCATCACTCTGTAAGGTGCATTCCTAAATCAAAGTTCATTAGCTGGGGTCCAATATTGCGGACATGTTTTCCATTTATGAACAAAAAAACCTCCCTCTTATTGTCACCTTTCCTTCATGGAACAAACAAACAAACAAACAAACAAACAAACAAACAAACAAACAAACAAACAAACAAACAAACAAACAAACAAACAAACAAACAAACAAACAAACAAACAAACAAACAAACAAACAAACAAACAAACAAACAAACAAACAAACAAACAAACAAACAAACAAACAAACAAACAAACAAACAAACAAACAAACAAACAAACAAACAAACAAACAAACAAACAAACAAACAAACAAACAAACAAACAAACAAACAAACAAACAAACAAACAAACAAACAAACAAACAAACAAACAAACAAACAAACAAACAAACAAACAAACAAACAAACAAACAAACAAACAAACAAACAAACAAACAAACAAACAAACAAACAAACAAACAAACAAACAAACAAACAAACAAACAAACAAACAAACAAACAAACAAACAAACAAACAAACAAACAAACAAACAAACAAACAAACAAACAAACAAACAAACAAACAAACAAACAAACAAACAAACAAACAAACAAACAAACAAACAAACAAACAAACAAACAAACAAACAAACAAACAAACAAACAAACAAACAAACAAACAAACAAACAAACAAACAAACAAACAAACAAACAAACAAACAAACAAACAAACAAACAAACAAACAAACAAACAAACAAACAAACAAACAAACAAACAAACAAACAAACAAACAAACAAACAAACAAACAAACAAACAAACAAACAAACAAACAAACAAACAAACAAACAAACAAACAAACAAACAAACAAACAAACAAACAAACAAACAAACAAACAAACAAACAAACAAACAAACAAACAAACAAACAAACAAACAAACAAACAAACAAACAAACAAACAAACAAACAAACAAACAAACAAACAAACAAACAAACAAACAAACAAACAAACAAACAAACAAACAAACAAACAAACAAACAAACAAACAAACAAACAAACAAACAAACAAACAAACAAACAAACAAACAAACAAACAAACAAACAAACAAACAAACAAACAAACAAACAAACAAACAAACAAACAAACAAACAAACAAACAAACAAACAAACAAACAAACAAACAAACAAACAAACAAACAAACAAACAAACAAACAAACAAACAAACAAACAAACAAACAAACAAACAAACAAACAAACAAACAAACAAACAAACAAACAAACAAACAAACAAACAAACAAACAAACAAACAAACAAACAAACAAACAAACAAACAAACAAACAAACAAACAAACAAACAAACAAACAAACAAACAAACAAACAAACAAACAAACAAACAAACAAACAAACAAACAAACAAACAAACAAACAAACAAACAAACAAACAAACAAACAAACAAACAAACAAACAAACAAACAAACAAACAAACAAACAAACAAACAAACAAACAAACAAACAAACAAACAAACAAACAAACAAACAAACAAACAAACAAACAAACAAACAAACAAACAAACAAACAAACAAACAAACAAACAAACAAACAAACAAACGAATTAACGAACGAGCAAACAAACAGCTACACCTTGGCGTTCACTTTTTCAGGGAGAGTCTGTGTACCCGTTTGTGATGTTAGATGGCCAACAAACTTTACTTCGCTTTTACCAAATACGCACTTCGACATGTTTAAAACTATTCCAAAGTTTTTGACCCTATCGAAGACGAGTCTCAGATGTTGAAGATGTTGGGTTTCGTTTTCCGAGGCAACCAACAGATTGTCAATATATGCGGGGACAAAATCCAAACCGTCGAGAACTGCGTGAATAAATCTTTGAAAATTCTGTGCAGCCATTCTTGGGAATTCAAATAATCCGAATGGGGTTATTATCGCAGTGTTCTCGATATCGTTTTTTTCAATTGGGATCTGATGGTATGCCTTTACCAGGACAAATTTTCAGTTTGTCAGGCGTCAATCGACGAGCCTTGGAAAAAACTTGAGGTCCTTCGGTCTCGATATGATGAGTGACCTTGTGACCAGCCGAACCAAATTCCAAAATAGGACGCGTTATTTCCTTATATGACGATAATAATTCAAAATAAGGCGTTTCGATTTTTCCGACAGAAGTTAATTTGACATTTTCATCAACGGTGTCAGAGATTCTACACGTGTGTTGTGGTGTCAATTAATCGCTTCCGTTTCATGTCGACGAGGATTCCATAGTGACCTTAAAAAATCAGCGCCCAAAATGGGTCATTGTACTGTGCAGCCACAATGAAATCCAACGAATAAGATCTACGCAAACCGATATCTATTTCGAGCGTTTTAATACCATAAGTTTCGATGGCTGTGCCATTCGCGGCGTATAAAGTATACCCATCATTCTTGACCTGTCTTACGTTAAGTTGTGCGGAATGACGGATACATCGGCACCGGTATCGACCAGATAATGAAGCTTTGAAGACTTATCATAAATTATGAGGCGACTATATGTTAAGTCTAGATCACTTTTCGCCTGCAGTTATCGAACTAAAAAATTTTTGGCTGGGTGGAAAAATTACACGGCTCGCGACATTTCGTAGCCTTTTCCTTAAATACCCCATGATACCAACGTATACCCCTAATTTGACTTGTCCCTGATGAAGATCGGTAACGACTGTTTGACCTTGGTCCTTGCCTACTTTTCGAGCGAGATCGATCTAACTGAATTGCATCGATTTTTTTTGTCAGTGCATTGATCTTGTTCATTACCAATTTAAGAGGTTCTTTCACCTCAACCGCCAAAGGACTATGTACGCTATCTGCTACATTCGATGAGACCTCGCCGATTTTGTCCGCCATCGTAGCCAGCTTGTCAAGGTTGTCGTCGCTGATAGCTAGGATGGTTTGCATATGTGCCGGCTATCTTTGTAACCAAAAATATGATTTAAGCAACTCGTTTCCCATGCCAGGGCCGGCGAGAGATCTCATTTTGCGAAGAAAATGCGATGGACGTTTGTCACCTAAATATCTGTCGTGAAGTAACTTTTTCAATCGAGTTTCTTCAGACACGCAAAAGTGGTCCATTAAACGTTTCTTTAACGTTTCGTATCTATCCGTAGCAGGGGGGTTCAAAATTATGTCATTCACATGACAGTCTCTGTTGAAGAGACTGCCGTATAAAATTTCGTCTCGTCCTTCGTTATGCCGTTCGTAAATGAACTGCGCCTCAACTTGGCAAAACCAAAGCTCAGGGTCAGGTTTATCCAAAATGATGGAATTTTTACCGAAACGCGTGCTATTCCCGGTGGAATGCTACTGACGCCACCATGTTGGTCCACCTCAGTCATCCCTCACAGCGCAATTTCGCACGAACCCAAAATACGTCGTCGATTACTAGCATTCGCTTGGCGCTATCGTTCCTGAAGATGCTCGTTGACGTTCTCGTTTTTCTTCTTTAGCGTTGAAGTTCGATGATTTTTTGATGATATTGTCAGCGTACCAGAATGTTTTATTCTGTTAATCTCCACGATGTTGCAATCTCCTGTTTGATGGCGTTGTCGTTCGATGGTTTTCGATTACGATATTCCACTAAACCTTGCGAAGTTGTAATTTATCGTTTGATGACGTCGTTAATTATGAAAGCACATGTAAAAGCACTTTAGCTAATCGAATGCTCATATTACAAGCGATCTAGTTGACGATCACGTCGGTCGGGCGGTCATCATCTATGTGGCGGCTTAGCTACCTAAGCCTCATAACAAAAAGAAAGACGCGTGTTTCGTCGAAGCGACATAGCGCATAAAATCACTTATTTACACTAATTTAACATTAATTAGACTGATTTTAATTAATCGACTGCCTTTTAGCTTTTAGGATTTCGAACTAGACAACTTGGACAATGGCGAGAACGATCTGAATGCCTCGCTGGTCGGAACAGAACTCTTATTTTAAAAATGGTTTTTAAATTCTCTTATTAACTTCACTTGCCCGTGGCACGGATGTCGGTCGTCGGTCGTCGGTTGTCTGTCGTGGAATCTTGCGATAAATTTTTAACCCACTTCCCAAAGCCCGATTTTATTTGAGATTTGCACACCTGCGTATTTTCGGAGACAACACTTTCTATTTAAATTTGAGGGCTCTCGGGCCACGGGGTCGGGGGGCTCCCATACAAATATTTTACAAAATTTTACTCGATTTTCTTCAAATTTTATACACATGGGTATCTCTGATGAACAACACTTTTTGTAAAAATTTGGGAGATTTTTCAAAAAATTAACCCGATTTTCTTCAAATTTTATACACCTGTGTATCTCCGATGGACAAATTTTTTTGTAAAGATTTTGGAGTGAACGGGCCCCGAGGTCCGAAGGGTGCCCATATAATTTTTTAAAAACCTGGATCGATTTTCTTCCAATTTTAAACACATGTGTATCACTGATGGACAAAACATTTTGTAAATTTGTTGGAGTGATAGGGCCCTGAGACCAGTGTGGTTGTCCATGTAAATTTTTTAAAAATTAGCCCGATTTTCTTCAAATTTCAACACATACCCATCTCCTATTAGAGAATTTACATGAAAAATTTTAATTTTTATGGGTTGTTTTTTCTTTATTATGTGTGTGTGTGTCTTTGTTCGAACGCCATGCTTGCCGAGAATACCGAATCGGACAACAAAGGTGGCACGAGAAGAACAAACTGGATTCGATGCACGACGCAACCGTTGCACCAAGAAGATTAATGCCTGAAACACAAGCTACAAACGGAAGCTCTAGTTCGAAAGTGCTGAACATTTGCTTTGCCTAACAGCTCAAAGCAGAAAACTGTGGCAGAACTCTCATTTGAGAAATGTCCTACGAGAAAAGTCATTCAAAGTAAATTCAAAGCGGCTGCAACGTAACGCAGCGAAGAAGAAGCTGAAGCGTGTTTGTGTTTCAGGCATAATATTCACGCACGTCTCAGTCATGTTGCGAATATTATCACCCACAACTTTACATTTCTCTTTGAAAAAATAATGTTGATAAGACTTTTAAGAGTGGTTCTGCTAAACGAAACAAGACTGTGAATCTATAAGCCAAGCTGGCGAAAATCAAATAAGGAAGTCACGAAATGCGTAAGAGGATTTAGAAAACGGTACCGCGCAACTCTTCATAAACGTTCTAAGAGCCTGTGTATTTCCTACGAAACTTCAATTTCAAGAATCAAAGGTTTTGTAATATATTTGTGTAATAAAAATCTTTTTTGTTTTATTAACTTCAGCTCATTTTGTTAAAAAAATTTATGGTGCAAATTTAAATAATTAGGTAAAGTAGCCTGTGAAGGGTTAATTTTGAATATACTCGTATAATGAAATTTTGATAAGCTGGTTACTGTACTGCAGCGCACGTCAATTCCTTCTGTCCTTGTTGGATGTTTCAAAAAAAATGGTTTTGAAACTTTGAACATGAAGAAAGGTGTTTCTGTGCAATATCTCATCTTAATGGCACCATTTTTATCAACAACTTTTACTTTAGTGATTGTATTGTATTGTCCTTGGAGAAATGGATCTGGCCAGTCAAAATCCTGTTTCAATGTTACGTTATTTATGGTAAAGATGTGCTTAAAAATTAAAAAATGTATTTTTAAATATTATATTGATTAGTATCGCTGTCATCTATATGTACACTAACCCCCTTTGGTGGTCGCGATCGCGATCGCGATCAAAAGTATGCCAGCGATAAAATGTAACTGCAATTATTATTTGTAATTACAAAGTAACGGTTATTCGACGTGGCTAAAAATTATATTAAGCCAGCATCCAGAACTATGCATCTAACTGTGCTTGTAGTAGAAGTAGTTTAACTTTCATTTAACATTTAGTATGTGGCGAATACAGTTGAAAAATTTTCTGGCCAATTTCTGCTACGACTTTTTGTGGTGTGGTTGACAAAGAAAATCTTGTGAAAAGATTTGTTTTGATTTCAATTAAAATAATTTATTAATGCACGAGAGTAACAATAGTTTTCTTCTTCCTCCCACTCAACATACGTAAAAGTGGCAGACAAGAAATTATTGATGAAATTATGAAAGAGTATTGGTGTAAGAAGTAGAGCCCTGTGGTACACCGGATTTTATTTGCAACATTTTAAGCTAGGAATTGTCAAACCAGTACCAAACGGTGTATGAGCTTATTCTTAATGAAAATCTATTTTTCTATTTACAGAATAATAATCGATCAGTTAACAGTATTGAATTTTCTCTGAGTGTACAGATGACCTCCACGTCACTTTTCATTAAAATTATAGATGAAACCGATTACCAACAATTACTGTTACACCAACATTGAATATATTTTAAAAATGTGTTGTCACGCCACTGTTTCGGTGTGACAACGTTTGCCGATAAATCTTATCATTTGCTTGTTACACGTTTCTAATTTCGTGTGCAACAATAATAAT
The DNA here is from genome assembly GCA_947095585.1 of Nephrocerus scutellatus. Lineage (NCBI taxonomy): Eukaryota > Metazoa > Arthropoda > Insecta > Diptera > Pipunculidae > Nephrocerus > Nephrocerus scutellatus. The sequence continues at coordinate 6,890,360 of OX352762.1, forward strand.
AATTACCCTTGACACTGAGCCCAATTGAATAAAAATTTGTATTATTTAATTACTATTGCCTTGTTACTCGTCAAAAATGACGGAATTAACTTCTTTCTTGAGTGAGACAATGCACCGGTCGAAATACCGCAAATGTCGCAGCCGTAAGTGCTTTAATTCTATATGAGCCAAATCAGAGGATTCCACGACGTTTACAGGAATTTGAAATCTCTCAGTCTATGTTTTAACAAATTTATCATAAAGAACTTGACCTACACCTTAACAAGATCTAAATAACTCAAGAACTGAAGCCTATTGATAATTTTGAAGCGCCGACACTTCTCCGATTGGGCTTTGCAAAACTTTAAAGAAAGTCCTGAAGTTTATTCAACGATGAAGTTCATTTTTGGCTTAATAGCTTTGTCAATAAGCAAAATATGCGGTAATGGACAGAAACAAACCCACATATGCTTCAACAGATTCCATTGTATCCACAAAAAGTGACCGGTCAATGGAGTTCTCTATCGTCCCATTTTGGAAGACTCCTTTTCGACAAAATTGGATTGACATCAGTTATATGTAGTGTCTACAAGATGGTGCCACATGCCACACAGCTGGTCTAGCAGGGGAAGTGTGATAATCGTATTATCTCGATAAAAGCTTCGGTGTAATGGCCAGCTCGCTCATGCGATTTAACGCCGTTGGATTTATTTTTATATTGTTACGTTAAGTCGTTGGCTTACGCTAACAAGCCAATAACGTTAGAGGAGCTCAGGAACAATATCGAAGGCGAACTTGGCAACTTTCCTGTCGATGTTTGTGGTGAACAGCGTATTGATTGGAAACGCAAGCCACTCGTGTACGAGGATGTACTTACACAATGTAACAACAAACAAACAAACAAACAAACAAACAAACAAACAAACAAACAAACAAACAAACAAACAAACAAACAAACAAACAAACAAACAAACAAACAAACAAACAAACAAACAAACAAACAAACAAACAAACAAACAAACAAACAAACAAACAAACAAACAAACAAACAAACAAACAAACAAACAAACAAACAAACAAACAAACAAACAAACAAACAAACAAACAAACAAACAAACAAACAAACAAACAAACAAACAAACAAACAAACAAACAAACAAACAAACAAACAAACAAACAAACAAACAAACAAACAAACAAACAAACAAACAAACAAACAAACAAACAAACAAACAAACAAACAAACAAACAAACAAACAAACAAACAAACAAACAAACAAACAAACAAACAAACAAACAAACAAACAAACAAACAAACAAACAAACAAACAAACAAACAAACAAACAAACAAACAAACAAACAAACAAACAAACAAACAAACAAACAAACAAACAAACAAACAAACAAACAAACAAACAAACAAACAAACAAACAAACAAACAAACAAACAAACAAACAAACAAACAAACAAACAAACAAACAAACAAACAAACAAACAAACAAACAAACAAACAAACAAACAAACAAACAAACAAACAAACAAACAAACAAACAAACAAACAAACAAACAAACAAACAAACAAACAAACAAACAAACAAACAAACAAACAAACAAACAAACAAACAAACAAACAAACAAACAAACAAACAAACAAACAAACAAACAAACAAACAAACAAACAAACAAACAAACAAACAAACAAACAAACAAACAAACAAACAAACAAACAAACAAACAAACAAACAAACAAACAAACAAACAAACAAACAAACAAACAAACAAACAAACAAACAAACAAACAAACAAACAAACAAACAAACAAACAAACAAACAAACAAACAAACAAACAAACAAACAAACAAACAAACAAACAAACAAACAAACAAACAAACAAACAAACAAACAAACAAACAAACAAACAAACAAACAAACAAACAAACAAACAAACAAACAAACAAACAAACAAACAAACAAACAAACAAACAAACAAACAAACAAACAAACAAACAAACAAACAAACAAACAAACAAACAAACAAACAAACAAACAAACAAACAAACAAACAAACAAACAAACAAACAAACAAACAAACAAACAAACAAACAAACAAACAAACAAACAAACAAACAAACAAACAAACAAACAAACAAACAAACAAACAAACAAACAAACAAACAAACAAACAAACAAACAAACAAACAAACAAACAAACAAACAAACAAACAAACAAACAAACAAACAAACAAACAAACAAACAAACAAACAAACAAACAAACAAACAAACAAACAAACAAACAAACAAACAAACAAACAAACAAACAAACAAACAAACAAACAAACAAACAAACAAACAAACAAACAAACAAACAAACAAACAAACAAACAAACAAACAAACAAACAAACAAACAAACAAACAAACAAACAAACAAACAAACAAACAAACAAACAAACAAACAAACAAACAAACAAACAAACAAACAAACAAACAAACAAACAAACAAACAAACAAACAAACAAACAAACAAACAAACAAACAAACAAACAAACAAACAAACAAACAAACAAACAAACAAACAAACAAACAAACAAACAAACAAACAAACAAACAAACAAACAAACAAACGAATTAACGAACGAGCAAACAAACAGCTACACCTTGGCGTTCACTTTTTCAGGGAGAGTCTGTGTACCCGTTTGTGATGTTAGATGGCCAACAAACTTTACTTCGCTTTTACCAAATACGCACTTCGACATGTTTAAAACTATTCCAAAGTTTTTGACCCTATCGAAGACGAGTCTCAGATGTTGAAGATGTTGGGTTTCGTTTTCCGAGGCAACCAACAGATTGTCAATATATGCGGGGACAAAATCCAAACCGTCGAGAACTGCGTGAATAAATCTTTGAAAATTCTGTGCAGCCATTCTTGGGAATTCAAATAATCCGAATGGGGTTATTATCGCAGTGTTCTCGATATCGTTTTTTTCAATTGGGATCTGATGGTATGCCTTTACCAGGACAAATTTTCAGTTTGTCAGGCGTCAATCGACGAGCCTTGGAAAAAACTTGAGGTCCTTCGGTCTCGATATGATGAGTGACCTTGTGACCAGCCGTCCAAAATAGGACGCGTTATTTCCTTATATGACGATAATAATTCAAAATAAGGCGTTTCGATTTTTCCGACAGAAGTTAATTTGACATTTTCATCAACGGTGTCAGAGATTCTACACGTGTGTTGTGGTGTCAATTAATCGCTTCCGTTTCATGTCGACGAGGATTCCATAGTGACCTTAAAAAATCAGCGCCCAAAATGGGTCATTGTACTGTGCAGCCACAATGAAATCCAACGAATAAGATCTACGCAAACCGATATCTATTTCGAGCGTTTTAATACCATAAGTTTCGATGGCTGTGCCATTCGCGGCGTATAAAGTATACCCATCATTCTTGACCTGTCTTACGTTAAGTTGTGCGGAATGACGGATACATCGGCACCGGTATCGACCAGATAATGAAGCTTTGAAGACTTATCATAAATTATGAGGCGACTATATGTTAAGTCTAGATCACTTTTCGCCTGCAGTTATCGAACTAAAAAATTTTTGGCTGGGTGGAAAAATTACACGGCTCGCGACATTTCGTAGCCTTTTCCTTAAATACCCCATGATACCAACGTATACCCCTAATTTGACTTGTCCCTGATGAAGATCGGTAACGACTGTTTGACCTTGGTCCTTGCCTACTTTTCGAGCGAGATCGATCTAACTGAATTGCATCGATTTTTTTTGTCAGTGCATTGATCTTGTTCATTACCAATTTAAGAGGTTCTTTCACCTCAACCGCCAAAGGACTATGTACGCTATCTGCTACATTCGATGAGACCTCGCCGATTTTGTCCGCCATCGTAGCCAGCTTGTCAAGGTTGTCGTCGCTGATAGCTAGGATGGTTTGCATATGTGCCGGCTATCTTTGTAACCAAAAATATGATTTAAGCAACTCGTTTCCCATGCCAGGGCCGGCGAGAGATCTCATTTTGCGAAGAAAATGCGATGGACGTTTGTCACCTAAATATCTGTCGTGAAGTAACTTTTTCAATCGAGTTTCTTCAGACACGCAAAAGTGGTCCATTAAACGTTTCTTTAACGTTTCGTATCTATCCGTAGCAGGGGGGTTCAAAATTATGTCATTCACATGACAGTCTCTGTTGAAGAGACTGCCGTATAAAATTTCGTCTCGTCCTTCGTTATGCCGTTCGTAAATGAACTGCGCCTCAACTTGGCAAAACCAAAGCTCAGGGTCAGGTTTATCCAAAATGATGGAATTTTTACCGAAACGCGTGCTATTCCCGGTGGAATGCTACTGACGCCACCATGTTGGTCCACCTCAGTCATCCCTCACAGCGCAATTTCGCACGAACCCAAAATACGTCGTCGATTACTAGCATTCGCTTGGCGCTATCGTTCCTGAAGATGCTCGTTGACGTTCTCGTTTTTCTTCTTTAGCGTTGAAGTTCGATGATTTTTTGATGATATTGTCAGCGTACCAGAATGTTTTATTCTGTTAATCTCCACGATGTTGCAATCTCCTGTTTGATGGCGTTGTCGTTCGATGGTTTTCGATTACGATATTCCACTAAACCTTGCGAAGTTGTAATTTATCGTTTGATGACGTCGTTAATGATGAAAGCACATGTAACAGCACTTTAGCTAATCGAATGCTCATATTACAAGCGATCTAGTTGACGATCACGTCGCGTCGGGCGGTCACCATCTATGTGGCGGCTTAGCTACGTAAGCCTCATAACAAAAAGAAAGACGCGTGTTTCGTCGAAGCGACATAGCGCATAAAATCACTTATTTACACTTATTCAACATTAATTGAACATTAATCGGCACATTAATTAGACTGATTTTAATTAATCGACTGCCTTTTAGCTTTTAGGATTTCGAACTGGACAACTTGGACAATGGCGAGAACGATCTGAATGCCTCGCTGGTCGGAACAGAACTCTTATTTTAAAAATGGTTTTTAAATTCTCTTATTAACTTCACTTGCCCGTGGCACGGATGTCGGTCGTCGGTCGTCGGTTGTCTGTCGTGTAATCTTGCGATAAATTTTTAACCCACTTCCCAAAGCCCGATTTTATTTGAGATTTCCACACCTGCGTATTTTCGGAGACAACACTTTCTATTTAAATTTGAGGGCTCTCGGGCCACGGGGTCGGGGGGCTCCCATACAAATATTTTACAAAATTTTACTCGATTTTCTTCAAATTTTATACACATGGGTATCTCTGATGAACAACACTTTTTGAAAAATTTGGGAGATTTTTCAAAAAATTAACCCGATTTTCTTCAAATTTTATACACCTGTGTATCTCCGATGGACAAATTTTTTTGTAAAGATTTTGGAGTGAACGGGCCCCGAGGTCCGAAGGGTGCCCATATAATTTTTTAAAAACCTGGATCGATTTTCTTCCAATTTTAAACACATGTGTATCACTGATGGACAAAACATTTTGTAAATTTGTTGGAGTGATAGGGCCCTGAGACCAGTGTGGTTGTCCATGTAAATTTTTTAAAAATTAGCCCGATTTTCTTCAAATTTCAACACATACCCATCTCCTATTAGAGAATTTACATGAAAAATTTTAATTTTTATGGGTTGTTTTTTCTTTATTATGTGTGTGTGTGTCTTTGTTCGAACGCCATGCTTGCCGAGAATACCGAATCGGACAACAAAGGTGGCACGAGAAGAACAAACTGGATTCGATGCACGACGCAACCGTTGCACCAAGAAGATTAATGCCTGAAACACAAGCTACAAACGGAAGCTCTAGTTCGAAAGTGCTGAACATTTGCTTTGCCTAACAGCTCAAAGCAGAAAACTGTGGCAGAACTCTCATTTGAGAAATGTCCTACGAGAAAAGTCATTCAAAGTAAATTCAAAGCGGCTGCAACGTAACGCAGCGAAGAAGAAGCTGAAGCGTGTTTGTGTTTCAGGCATAATATTCACGCACGTCTCAGTCATGTTGCGAATATTATCACCCACAACTTTACATTTCTCTTTGAAAAAATAATGTTGATAAGACTTTTAAGAGTGGTTCTGCTAAACGAAACAAGACTATGAATCTATAAGCCAAGCTGGCGAAAATCAAATAAGGAAGTCACGAAATGCGTAAGAGGATTTAGAAAACGGTACCGCGCAACTCTTCATAAACGTTCTAAGAGCCTGTGTATTTCCTACGAAACTTCAATTTCAAGAATCAAAGGTTTTGTAATATATTTGTGTAATAAAAATCTTTTTTGTTTTATTAACTTCAGCTCATTTTGTTAAAAAAATTTATGGTGCAAATTTAAATAATTAGGTAAAGTAGCCTGCGAAGGGTTAATTTTGAATATACTCGTATAATGAAATTTTGATAAGCTGGTTACTGTACTGCAGCGCACGTCAATTCCTTCTGTCCTTGTTGGATGTTTCAAAAAAATGGTTTTGAAACTTTGAACATGAAGAAAGGTGTTTCTGTGCAATATCTCATCTTAATGGCACCATTTTTATCAACAACTTTTACTTTAGTGATTGTATTGTATTGTCCTTGGAGAAATGGATCTGGCCAGTCAAAATCCTGTTTCAATGTTACGTTATTTATGGTAAAGATGTGCTTAAAAATTAAAAAATGTATTTTTAAATATTATATTGATTAGTATCGCTGTCATCTATATGTACACTAACCCCCTTTGGTGGTGGACAAATTATTTCATTCTTTGGGATATGTTTTGTAAACGGATACCAAAAGTCAGTTGGACTGAAGAACGCTGAACAGAAATCGAATCTTCTTACGCTGAAAACTGTATCTGCCCATTGTCCTCTTTCCATTTTCATAGGATCCATTTCAAGCTAATTGATTATTCGCAAAAAAAAATTACGTCAACAACAAAAGACGGAGGCTAAAATTTCTTACAACAAGTTTGTCTGTTTTGTCCAAATCAGCCACAAATTCCATTGTTCCATCAATTTTGATCTCGTCGTCGCTGATGTATTCAAAATGAAGATTTGTAAGATTAATAGTCTTTGTTATAAAGTTATCAGGATCATTTTTGCACGGTAACAGAATCTCTTCACGATCAAAGACTATGTCGTACTTGTGGCACTGGAATTTGTTTTGGTTACTAAATAAAATTTAAAATTTAACTTAAATGAGATCGCACTTACATTTGCAGTGAAAGGATATAAAAGTAGTAGTGCACAGAATGCATTAACAAATAGCGTGGAGCACATCGTGAAAACGTTGGAACTTTGGAACTAAATTGAATTGGGTCTACATTGTTACTTTTTATAGTCGGATTTTGCACGCGATCGCGATCAAAAGTATGCGATAAAATGTAAATGCAGTTATTATTTGTAACTACAAAGTAACGGTTATTCGACGTGGCTGAAAATTATATTAAGCCAGCATCCAGAACTATGCATCTAACTGTGCTTGTAGTAGAAGTACTTTAACTTTAGTAGAAGTACTTTAACTTTCATTTAACATTTAGTATGTGGCGAATACAGTTGAAAAATTTTCTGGCCAATTTCTGCTACGACTTTTTGTGGTGTGGTTGACAAAGAAAATCTTGTGAAAAGATTTCTTTTGATTTCAATTAAAATAATTTATTAATGCACGAGAGTAACAATAGTTTTCTTCTTCCTCCCACTCAACATACGTAAAAGTGGCAGACAAGAAATTATTGATGAAATTATGAAAGAGTATTGGTGTAAGAAGTAGAGCCCTGTGGTACACCGGATTTTATTTGCAACATTTTAAGCTAGGAATTGTCAAACCAGTACCAAACGGTGTATGAGCTTATTCTTAATGAAAATCTATTTTTCTATTTACAGAATAAAAATCTATCAGTTAGCAGTATTGAATTTTCTCTGAGTGTACAGATGACCTCCACGTCACTTTTCATTAAAATTATAGATGAAACCGATTACCAATTACTGTTACACCAACATTGAATATATTTTAAAAATGTGTTGTCACGCCACTGTTTCGGTGTGACAACGTTTGCCGATAAATCTTATCATTTGCTTGTTACACGTTTCTAATTATTTCGTGTGCAACAATAATATCAATTACCCTTGACACTGAACCCAATTGAATAAAAATTTGTATTATTTAATTACTATTGCCTTGTTACTCGTCAAAAATGACGGAATTAACTTCTTTCTTGAGTGAGACAATGCACCGGTCGAAATACCGCAAATGTCGCAGCCGTAAGTGCTTTAATTCTATATGAGCCAAATCAGAGGATTCCACGACGTTTACAGGAATTGCAAATCTCTCCGTCTACGTTTTAACAAATTTATCATAAAGAACTTGACTTATACCTTAACATTTGAAAAAGACTTATGGCACCTACACGACGGACCATTAGGATACACTGGGAACACTTCTGCATGTTCATTTTCCCGGCTCGTACAACAGTGTACCACACACAAATTCGAACACGCTTGACCGAAGGGTTAGTATCGCTGGTAGAACTAATAGTTTATCTGGTAAGATCTTCACCCCAGATAAGGTTAAATGGGCAGTAGGCTCCTTCAAACCCTTCAAACCCCTGGGGGGGGGGTGGCATATTTTCTGCTCTTCTACAGAAGGCGATAGATGCCATCCTTCCAAGTTTAATTTTATTATTTAGATCTGGGGATACATTCCTTTTGTCTGGAGACAGGTAAACGTGATTTTTATCCCCAAACCTGGCAATAGGCCTAGTGAGCTACCTAAATCATAGAGACCAATCAGTCTAACATCATTTACCCTGAAAATCATGGAGAGACTCATTGATGTTCATATTAGAAGCAGATTTAGAGGTGTCGGCACCTTTGCACTTAAGTCAGTTTGCATACAGAAAAGGCAAAAGCACAGAAGGTGCCCTCCACTATCTGGTTAAAAAGATAGAAGGAACGTTTCGATCCAAGGAGGTTGCTTTGTGTGCATTCCTAGACATTAAAGGCGCCTTCGATAACACTGGCTATGAGAGCTATTAGTAACAATGGTATCGAAACCTCGACCAATCTATGGATCAGGGCAATGCTCGAGAGTCGAGATATTACTTCCTTCTCAGGACGAGTGTCAGTGTCTATGACCGCAGTAAAGGGATGCCCCCAAGGAGGAGTCCTCTCTCCCCTTCTGTGGTCACTTGTCATAGACGATCTCTTGGCCAATCTGTACAGATCAGGCTACATCGCCATTGGCTATGCTGATGACCTAGCGATTATTATTAGAGGCAAACACTGAACGACTTTAGGTTGCGGTGTCAGTCACTTGGACTAGGGTTTTTCAAACAAAAAAAAAAAAAAAAATACCTGAACAAGATCAAAATAACTCAAGAACTGAAGCCTCTTGATCATTTGAACCGCCGATTGGGCTCTGCAAAACTTTCCTTTTTGGCTTAATAGCTTTGTCAATATGCACTAATGGACAGCAACAAACCTACATATGCTTCAACAGATTCCATTGTATCCACAAAAAGTGACCGTGTCTTGTAAATCTCATGCCGGAGCTGTGATTGGACCGAATTTTTTCGTCGATGAAAATGATCGCCATGTTACGGTTAATGGAGTTCTCTATCGTCCCATGTTGTAAGACTCCTTTTGGCCAAAATTGGACGGACTTGACATCAGTGATATGTGATCCCAACAAGATGGTGCCACATGCCACACAGCTGGTCAAGCAATTGATCTATTGAAGGGGTAGTTGGGTAATCGTATTATCTCGAGAAAAAGTTCGGTCTAATGAATAGCTCGCTCATGCAATTTAACGCCGTTGGATTTATTTTTATATTGTTACGTTAAGTCGTTGGCTTACGCCAACAAGCCAATAACGTTAGAGGAGCTCAGGAACAATGTCGAAGGTGAACTTGGTAACTTTCCTGTCGATGTATGTGGAAGAGTGGTGGAAAATTGGTTCCAAAGAATCGATTGTTGCAAACGTGCTCGCGGTTGTTATATGAACACAATTTAATTGTAAACATTAACTTAATATATGTACTATATCTAAAATAAACTTCAACCTGATCTCTTAATTATTTTATGTTTAATTTAAATAGAAAATTGTTATGTCCTTATTGAAAATACCTTTATTAGGTGTTGACATTTCCATTGTATAAGGTAATTCTTTTGGTCGCTTTATCAATTTTTAACTCTCTCATTATTGCAGTTACAGTTTTATGTAAAACTAATAACATTCTTTGTATTCTTTCGGATTGTTTTTCCATCAATTTCCACAACGTTCCATTCAGTTCGATCTTAGCACAAAGTCTCACACCAAAAACGACGGCATTGTGCTTTGTGGTGAACAGCGTATTGATTGGAAACGCAAGCCACTCGTGTACGAGGATGTACTTAGGTCAAATGAAAATCGTTAAACAACCAAAAGGAGCAAAAATCACCTGTCTTGCTTGCCAATAACAATTCGCGCGACAAGCAAACATCCTATAACCACTCCAACCACCCCAAATACCATGTTAATTAAACCGATGACCTATCGAGCAATAGGTACAGTGTAGTTGGTAGGCTTGCCATTAGAGATGGAATGTGAACTATTGAAAGGTTTGCCATCAATACCCTCTTAAATCAGGACGATTTATTAAAAAAGCGTTCTTCAAACGAGATGGAAACAAGCGTCCTGCCACCGCTGTGACACAGCTGTAATAGCGCAGCATTGTAAAGTCAAAAGCAAAACAGCGCATAAATCAATTAAACTCGAACTCGAACCGAAATGCAAGCCATTCCATCCTGTAACGGCGGCAACTAGATTGTGCCCATCAAATACTAAAGTCCTTATTTCCGCAGCAACACATTGAAGAGAAGAAGCGAACAACAAAACGTGAATACTGAATAGATTGGAAAAGTTCAAAATGAACAACAAACAAAACAAAAAAACCTCTCCTTGACCACTCCTGACATCCTGATTGCATTCGACGATAAAAATGAAATTGATTTGGATTTTCTATTCCCTCACAATAATAGAAAATGAACAACAACGGGAGAGCCAAAAAAAAAACTCACACAAACACATGAGAAGATTACAAGTCGGATCATTCTATATACCACCTATGACAAGTGATTGTTTATCCTGCCGGAGCATTTGAGGTTGAATTAAATTTTTATATCAAAATAAAATAACATTTCTTTGGCGAATGGAGTTCAGCGATGCATCCTGATGGCCCATATACTGGCATAGAAAAGGAAGTGGGGGCGGTCCAACAACTACTGTGGTCGCAGCCATGCAATGGCGAATGGGGTTGAATGGTGGATCCTGATGCCCAGTTTACATGCAAAAAACGGAGGGGAAAGTTAACAACGTTCAGCTGCTATTGCGCAAGGTGTGTGGTCTGTGGAACTATGGAATATCGAATTTTGAAAAATTGCAGAAATTATAACTATTTTCATAAAAAAGAAACGACAAGACTGAACTAAATAAATAGTAGCCTGTCTATCTCTCTTTGAGTGTTTTTTTCTAAAAGAATTGAAAAATTAGTAAAAAAACCAGAAAGTTTATATCATTTTTGACATTTTAGCGGGTAGAAAACAATTTGTGAGAATTGCAGATAGTTTAAGTCAGTGCCGTGATAATCCAATAGCAGTTCTAAAAGGATCGATACGTTTTTTTTTTTCAATTTCTATTCTAGCCAATTTGGCAGACACTGTGACCTGAAAGATGTATTGTATTATTATGGTGTATTTACTCTTAAGGACGTACCAACTCCCTAATGAATGATAATAGATCATTAGTAGCCGAATTTCTCAACTACGCTGTCGAGCATATTTCCTTGTGCAAGATTCATCTCCTTCACCAAAGTAATGCTGGGCATTCATAGAGAATGTGCGCCGGATGACTCTTCATATTCCGCCAGAACCTACGTTCTACGTTCTGAGTCCCAACAATTTTGTTAAGACAAGCCACAATGAGCCAGCTTCCTATTGCGAATGAAAGCCTTGTAGATATAGTAGCCAGATCAGATGTAGTGAAATATTTCTTGCACCGGGTTAGAAAACCCTAACATTTCGCAGCATTTTTGACGACTGTGAACATACGGTCATTCCAAAGAAGCTTGTCGTTAACGCACATACCGAGAATTGCGAGTTTTTCAGTTTCCCCGATGCAAGTACCATTCATGGATAATGGCATTGGATTTAAGATTCGCTTGGATGACAGGAGACAGCTTTGAGTGTTGAAAGTATTAAATTCTACTCAATTGTTTTCTCCCCATTTTAATATGCTGTCCTGGTCAGAATTGAACGTGCTTAACATATGTAGTTGATTGAGAAGTGGATGGACGTCCATCAAACTTATATGCGAAGCTGGGAGTTCTGTCATCAGCGAAAGATTGAATTGGATTAGATGTAATGGACAAGAGATCATTAATAAAAATTGAAAATATCGTGTGCAACAGCTTTGCTTTCACCAAATTGATGCAAATACTGGCTCCACTGTTCGGTGAGATATACCATCAAATCACCAGAAGAACGTTGCCCACGAAATCTGTACTGCCGGTCACTAAGATTTCATTGGTTTCAAGATATTTCATGAGCTGAAAAATGATCAGCGTTTCCATGACGTTGGAAAAAATGGATGTAAGTGCTATGGGTCGATACGAAGAAGGACACGCCTCCTCGTCCTTTTTTTGGTATGGGCTAACACAAAGGCCTGTTTTCTTACTTCTTGGGAAGAGTCTAGAAGAATATGAATAGATGGAAAAGCTAACGCAATGGCAATGCCAGCTTTGAAGAACACCTTTTCAGGAACTGGCCTAGCAATTTTGTGAGTGTAGAGATCGTTTAAAAGCAACTGCACGGATACGAATGAAGATCTGTCCCATAGAGTGTTCAATACTCGAAGGTGCAGGCGGCAGCAATACACAATCCGGAAGCGCGGAGCTAGCTGCAAAATGGCCAGCAAACAGATTTGCTTTGATTTTAGAGTTGACGATTGAAATGAGCGTTGGAATTGGCGACGAGGCTGTATTTTTTATTATTTTCACGAATGACCAAAAACGCTTACTACCTTTGGGACATTGTAGTATTTTTTGACTCAAGTCAAGGGTGTTTGCGGAAAGATTTGCAATGTCAGTTATTCTTGTAGACTCATTTACACCTTCCTTCGGGTATTGTGACCCAGAATTGTGTACATTGAAATTGCCCGCAATAACGATTTCACGATTTACGATAATCGTAGTTTGTGACAATTCTTAATATTGAATCTGAACTCGCTCTGAGTTGAAACCCTGTCTATGTTGGGGCTTCTATATAAGAAGCAATAGTGAATTTTACTTACGCCATTGTATTCTCAGCCATATGAAATTAAAGTCCGGATTGGATCATTGGCTGTCACAAAAGCTGAAATGGAACATCACTACGGACATAAATTTCGAGTCTGTGTCGAGGGAAAAATAATGGCACCAAGCTATAGCCAGGTAGGTTAAACTCCGAGGTATTGAAATTATCCTCGCTGGATTGTGGGCATTACACAGCATACACAGCGAAAAAAATTCGAGCTCAGCCCACGTATGTTGCTGAGGTGTACTCTGAAATTACAAAAGAAATAACTACAAAAACAAACACACAAAACACAACTAAGCGCTTCTTTTAACTGAATTGAGAAGTGGATGTCACACAATGGATTATTGACACAAATTGTCGCCAGTGCTATACCTTCACCATAGAATGATTCATATATTATTCATATGATTGCTATAGTATATTACATAACGAGCAAGGAAAGTGGAGTTTATCGTGCCAGTGAGAAGCTTGAAAGCGGCAATCTAACGAGCACGATGAGCACTTTTCTGCGAGTAATGTACGCTATTTTTCACACGACCAAACCGGTTTTTCTGCTAAATCGATTATGCACAATGCAAAATTACTCTGAGAATGTGTTTTCGCCGTGACTGCAGTAAATAAAAAAAAGTATTTTATATGATAAAGTAACTAGAGTGTATAAAGGCTACTTTCGATGCTAGGTTATAGTGTATGAAACAGTCACTTTCGTCGATGGGCGTGTGAAAACAATTAGATCCTAACACTGCCGCATGCGTGCATACAACAGTTATAATTCACTAATCTCTTTACCTGGTATGCTGGGGGCGGGATGCCAGTCCTGCCTAATGACCGCCGGTTGAGAAGTGCCTTAGTTCCCGAAATTCCAGTCCCTAATGACCGTATTCCAGAATTTCCATAGGAAGTCAAGTCAAGTCAAACGGTCCTTAGTCTTACATATCGAGTTTCATAGAAATCGCTTGAAAAATGGCTTAGTTACAAGAATTCAAAAATGTAACACGCTTGGTTCCACGCCTAGTTCTTAATTCAAAGATGTATTAAGTTTAATTTCCCATATGTTTATGTTATTATTATAAGCTGATATATATTTTATTAATTTTGAGAGCTCCTGTATATGTGAAATTAAAACAAAAATGCACTGTTTTTGAATGGAATTTAACCTTCAAATTACATCCAATCCACCTCTCTATAAGGTAAAAGAATTTACGTGCGTTTCTAAATCAAAGTTCATTAGCTGGAGTCCAATATTGCGGACATGTTTTCCATTTATGAACAAAAAAACCTCCCTCTTATTGTCACCTTTCCTTCATGGAAGCCTGTCTTACATAGCGTTGCAAATAATCATTTCTCTGATTATAGAGAATATTGCGGTGTACTCAGCCAAAATTATTCCTTTCCTCTTGAATGGAGAAAAGCAAATGTTTGTCCTTTTATTCCTAGAGGTTTGTTGGTCACGAACGGGAAACCGTAAGAAAAGACGCGTATACACCAAGTAGCAGAATAATCAAATTAGACGTCGAACCGCTTCTTATTAACTTAGCTAGGCGCTGCGCGAATTTTTATTTAGCCAGAAGCAAACCGCCCCAAAGAACTGCTCTTTTTGCTCATTTTGCGGTGGTGGACGTGCGCGTACAGTGCATTTCTTTCGGGGGAGGACTTTTGTGTTGACGAGTGAATGACACAACAGAAAATTATTATTCTTATCTCGTGCTACTGCCAGAGAAAAATTTCAAAAAATTTCGACCAAATTTAATTTTCACTCATCCACGCTTTCCTCCTCTTCGCCAATCCATCTCCTAAATCAACTTTGTCTATTCACTTTGCCACTCTTGGTGGTTGCCATTTTTCTTTGCGCCAAATTTGTATTGAAATCCGATTTCATAAAAGATGTTCTGTGATGATGCGCGGATGGAGGAGACGGAAATTCACCGGGTCGCCTATAAAATAAACTCAATTTTCTAATTTTTGAAAACTTATTTAATTTATGTTTCTTTTTAAAGTTGATGCAAATCCAATTTAAGACAATTTTCCTAACTCAATCTTCACAGCTGCTTTATTGTTATAGACAATTCTTGTTAATGCAATAAACTTGCGGTGGGCATTTTTTCGAATTATTCCACATTTTAATGGATTTTTATTTTCTTTGTATCTCTCTATTTCTCCGTCTTTTCCCCTGCCAAATTATCATTTTAATTATTGTTCTCTGAACTATAAGAGAGCTCGATTTTTTTTTACAAAAAGTGTTTTCTATCGAAGATACACATGCGAATAAAATTTAAGGAAAATCGGGTAAATTTTTGAAAATATTTGTATAGCAGGCCCCCAACCCCAAAGTCCGAGGGACCAAAAATTTTAACTGAATGTGTTGTCATCTGAAATACATATCCGTGCAAAGTTTAGGAAGTGGGTTAAAAATTTATCAAAAGATCTGACCAGCCAGCCGAGCCAGCCAGCACGCGAAGTTATTATAGAGAATTTTATAAAAAAAAAAAAAAGCATTTTCGACGTTTGATAAAAAGTCTTTTTTCCAGCTGTTGTACTTTCGAAATTGTGCCATTTTTGGCGATATTTTAAATAAAATATTTCAAATGTCATACATTTTACTTTTGAATCAAAGTTAGACTATGGTAACCGCAGTCTCTTAGGTAGACCCAAAGCTTGCAGCATAATTTGGACCGAAGTGTAATTGAAGAGAAAACATAGAAGGAATGATCATTAATCAATCTTTGATATTTCATAACATTTATTGGCTGGTATTTACCTTATAGGTACTAAACGTATTTATTTTGAAAGTACTGAAAATTTGTACTTATTTTAAAAGTTCTAAGATTTTTCATTTATTTTGTCGATTTCAAGTATTAATTTTTTTATTTATTGTGTAAGTACTAAATTTTTTTTATTTATTTATTTAGTACTAGTTTTTTAAAAATTAATTTGTAAGTAGTAAAGATATGTATCTTTTAATTTATTTGGAAATTTTGCTAAAAGTACTAAAATTTTGTATTTATTTAGTTAGTACTAATTTTTTAAATTTATATTATTTAGTACTAGTTTTTAAAAAAAAATAATTTATAAGTAGGTACTAAAAATTTGTATTTTTTAATTTATTTTGTAAGTACTAAAAATTTGTATTTATTTACTAACAATTTGTATTTACATACTTTGAAAATTGCGCAAAAAGTGCTAAAGTTTTGTATTTATTTAATATTTATTTATATAGTACTAGTTTTTTAAAAATTAATTTATAAGTACTAAAAACTTGTATTTATGTATTTACTAACAATTTGTATTTACTTTGAAAATTGCGCTAAAAGTGCTAAAATTTTGTATTTATTAAGTAAGTACTAATTTTTTAAAATTTATATTATTTAGTACTAGTTTTTTAAAAACTACTTTATAAGTACTAAAAATTTGTATTTTTTAATTAAAATATATCTATAGCTAATAGTGCTAAAATTTATTTAATAAGTATTTATTATTTCAAATTTATATTAGTAAGTACTAAAAATTTTTGTTTTTTTAATTCCCAACGTGTAAGGACTAAATTTGTTTTTAAAACCATATATATTCCAGATTTCCATTAAAAACATTCCAGCAATTTTCATTTATTTTATACGGCGACAAGCACATCGGCTGATCTTCTACACCCGCTCATACGGAGAGCATGGGAAAATGATCAATTTCCCTAAGAGTGGAAAAGAGGCTGTAGCCAAGGTAATAGCTAGAATCATATTATAACGCGCATTTAGATTCAACTATCGACGTCGAACTCTGGATCCTCTTGCATCGATCACATAAACACCTTGCGGATCATAATAGAACAATGGGTGGAGTACAAATCTCCGCTAAATTTACTGTTCGTCAATTTCGAGAAGGCTTTTGACAGCTTAAATCGAGATGCCATCTGGATGGCCCTACGCAGGAGGGGTATCCCAGAAAAACTTATAGCTATTATCAAAGCTACATACGAAGGAAGTAAATGTCACATCCTATACAACGGTAAGGTGTCCGAGGAATTTGAAATCCAAAGTGGAGTACTTCAGTGGTGTATACTATCACCGCTGTTATTCCTGGTGGTCATCAGCGACGTAGGCCGTGCAGCACTGACGGTAGGGAACATTGGAATTCGATGGACTATGACAACTTACCTTAAAAACCTAGACAACGGTTACGATATTTGCCTGCTCTCCCATCGGATAATGGACCTTCATGTGATGGCCCAAAATCTCTAAACTGAAGCAAGCAAAGTGGTGCTCCAGATAAACACTGCCAAAACTAAAGCCCTAAACACTTCTAACACCCGTTCTCAACTCAACATTGCTGGACAGGTAGTCGAAAAGTTGACAACTTTCTACACCTAGGAAGTGAGGTCTCGGCTGATCGTGTTGGCACCGAACTGGATGTGTGCAGCAAAATCGGGAAAACAAAGGCTGCTTTCGGAATGCTATCGAAAGTCTAGAGAAGCAATGTTTTCAGCTTAAGAACTAAGCTTCGACTGTTCCGCTCTAATTCAGTCGAATTCGTATATCCAACGACGAGCTTCATCGGAGAGCCAGCATTTAATACTTTCGCTATTCTTACTGGGAAATCTGTATAACCTTCCATGCCTTCGATTCTCACTAAAAGAATAGCAATTCTTCTGGCAATTTATGTAATGGAGCTCTGCGTTGGTGACGTGATCGGGACCGATGCAGGAACATTTGCATCTTGTGAGAGTGGCGGATATCTTTCACGTGCTGTATCAATAAAACAACACCCGGTTCTACATTAAATCGGAATAGTCGTGTAGTATGGTCTTTAGGCTAATAGCATTGGTTTTCTATCTTTTTGTGAGCATTCCTAAAGCGAATTTTGTATTTGTTGTCCCATTTGGTACCGCCCTCCTTCGAGATGATACTTCCAAGGTATTGTGAACACTCTACTTTATAAGCAAGTATTCTATCTTTCTTTCCTTTATTCCGCGGGGGAGCATAGGGCTTCTACAAACGCCCGCCAACGAACTCGATTTATCGCCTGAGGTTTCAAGAGACGCCACTCGGTCCCCTGGGATCTTGCTTCCTCTTCTATTTTCCTTTTCCATGTCTTGCTAGGACGGCCAACTCGGCGGCTTCCTTGTGGATTTCAGTCGAGCGCTAGTTTCGTAATATCGTCCGCTGGCTTTCTCAAAGTGTGACCAATCCAGTTCCGTTTTTGTCGTCTGATGTTGATCGCGATTGCTTCCTGCTGCGTTACTCCCCACAAGTCTTGATTGGTGATAATGTCAGGGCATCTTATTTTCAGTATCGCAATAAGTATATACAGACTGTAGAGGTTCAACTTAAAGTGACATTGTAATTTTTCGCTTTGTCTTACCTGCGGGTGTTGCTTTCAAAACTGTTTGCTTCTTACGAACTTTAATTTTTTTATGAAGGAAAATATCACGCCTTCCTGTAGCTTTTTCACTAAAATGCAAATAATGTTTGTTTTAAAGCTGGCCGACCATCCATACATTTGTCAGACAACTTGCGAAAGTCAAAGCAGGGGCCCAAAGGTCACGCCAGCTCATTTTTATTAATTCTCGCTTGTACACTCTGCAAGTACCTCCTTTTTCAGCCAGTCCAAGTGCTCTTCCAATTATCCTTCAATTTTCATTAAAATCTGGACGACTGACGATCGTGGTGCGCCTTTTCGAGCATTTTGAAACCGGCTCATTTTACTGAGATTTTTCTTTGCTCAATGCTTGGCTAGAAAATCTGTGATTTTTCAGAATCAAATGAGTCAAGTGTGGACCAATCACGCAATTCGATTTGCTACAAATGGACTGTGCATGAACAACGTCTCCTTTCTCGTCTGCCAATGAACAGCATAACAATAAGGCTGACGTTCTCGGTCGAGCATCACCGAGCTCAAGTTTCAAATGAAATGTGAATTGACCGACCGTCGGCGTCGGTTGTTGGCCGTCAAAACGTTACTCAAGTTCATTTGATTTCGAAGCAGACTCAGCACAGGCATCTCAAATAAACAACATGGGAATCATCAAGGATAGTGTTTGGATCTGCTGATGGGAGCGGAGGCATCGTAATAGTGTGCGTGTATACGGGTGTGCGTTTGGTCTGGTCATCGAAATGTATCGCCGGACGCACCGCCACCTCGCAACACATTCAATGGATTTCAATGAACGTGACCATAAGCTTAAGTGTTCACTCTCACTGTGTGTAGATTCGATCAGATTTCCTTGTTTGTTGCATGGACATCATACACTGTGGGAAATATCCAAGTGAATTCTATCATTAATGATACTAATTATTGTGAGTAGCGAGGAATGTGTGGAATTTAATGAGCACAAATCGCTTGTATTTATAATGCCTCCCAGAATGATGCTGGCTATTCTCTGATTGGATGAGTTTTTAAATTGCAAAGCATGCACTGAAAAAACATAATGAGTGATAGATAAGCTTCATCACGTTATTCTGCTTATTTCAATAATAATGTATATAATGTATGTCTTTCTTAAAATGACCGTAGTCTATGCTGGATATGACATGAAAAAAATCTGTCACGCCACTTTTTTTGAATAAAGAAACTCCGCCCAAAAATATCGTCAAAACCTTTGGTGTATGAAAATTTTAAAAATTTATTACTCTCGGATGTTCGAAATACGAACGCCCAGCTCAGGAATCCATGCACTTAAACACTGAGCCACGGCGCCCATCCAGTGCCATCTAGTTGGGCCTGGATGGCCCGCAAAAATTCTCTCCACCGGTCTCGATTTTGAGCCAATGTCATCCAGTTGAGCATCCCTAAACTCTGGGCATCCTGGTCTACGCCATCCTTCCAGCGTTGGCTTGGCCGGCCTCGCTATCATTTTCTATAAATTCTACCGCAAAGGACTTTCCGAGCAGGATTCTCTTCGGTCATGCGAGCTAGGTGTCCTTCCCATCGGAGCCTAGCGAGGTTAATTCTCTTCACGATGTCGACTCTCTATAACGCTCGTAGATCTCATCATTGTGGAGTCTCCGGAATCGTCCTTTCTCACATACGGGGCCAATAATTCTCCGTAAGACTTTTCTCTCGAACGCGGCTAAGAGGTCAGAATGCTTTATGCGAAGCACCCAAGTCTTGAATCGATATGTAAGTACTGGTATGACCATTGTCTTATACACCAGCAGCTTGGATGTTATAGTTAAGTTCCTGGATTTGAAGAGTCTTGAGAGACTATCGTAGGCTTGAGGCACCAATATTGGATCTTCTACGCGCAGACGTGGCCATCATGTAGATTGTTTTGCTCTCCCAAAATTTCGTGCCACCCGCTCGATCTGGATGAAAGCTTCCTGTACAGCTCTTAAGTTTCTACCAACGATGTCAATGTCGTCTGCGTAAGTCAGTATCTAAACTTATAGAGGATCTGGACTAATAGGGGATTGTTCCTCTTACCGTTACGTCAGAGACTCGGATCACTTCCTCCAACGGCAGGTTAAAGAGGACGCAGCCTAGTCAATTCACTATATTGGAGCCCGTTATAGATGTTGAATGGGATTAATAGTAATCCGGATATTTTTACTTGACTGGTCATGGTCAATCTACATAGTCGTGTCCGTTTATTTGGGATTCCAAATTCTCTCAAGGGTTCTTTCTCTCTCTCTCTTTCTCTCCTTAGCATGTTACTCAACAACGTTATACCGGGTTAATGTGATATCTTCCTTCTTATGCATGTGTCGCGCGTAGTGCACGACCCTCATCTTCCTTCCATACTTGCACTATTATTTCGTGAATGGCTTAGCGTAGTGCGGGACCCTCATCTTCCTTCCACTATTATTTCATGAATGGCTTGGCGTAGTGTGGGACCCAGTAACACCAAAAGTATTTTTCCCAGTGTCCCTACTCTCGCGAATATCTGACAAAGGCCCGAGAGTAATAACTTGTCACGGAAAGCTGCTAATTCCCCGTTCGGATACGGCATTAAATCCTTTCATATTTGTGAAAAATTATACCCACACAACACAAATGGTAGCGAGAAGCTAGGCCTTCGACGGCAACGGTCTGTCGCACCAAATATTATTATTATTAACTATTTCTATGCTCGGTGGCAGCATCATAGCGTGGTAGTCGGTCATTGGTGGAGCCTCCAATTTCTCAGTTAGATGGCCATTCATGAAAGTGATCTTCCCATCACTCCAAGATGACTTTGAGATCGGCGATCAGATTTCTCCATTTGTCTTTGGAGTATGTACAACGTGGTGTATACTGTGGCATACCGCGGACTCTTTGGTAAAAATTCCGCGCCCATACTAGGCTCTCTGTACTGTTCTAGTTCATCACGGACGAGATTCGCCTTACAGGCTGTTTACTTTCACCGGTGAACTATTTCTTCAAATCTTCTGAGTTCTTTTTATTCCTCTTCGCGTATCCTCGTTATATGAGATTGCTCGACACGCCGCATTCTCATTTTCAGTTGCCAGCTTAGATTCTTCACCGAACCAGTAGTTTCGATCTTTGCGACTTCTTCGTTAGAAGATAGAATCAGCAGTACAAATGACAAGCGTGTCCATTTCTCTTTTACACCCGGCATCTCAACTAAAGGACTTACTCTCGGAACCGTAGTTCTTTCTGGTCTCTCCGCTGAAAACGCCCTATTGACTCAATTCTGAACCTTAATTCTTTTTCCTAATTTTCTGCAGCTTTTATGGTCCCCTTTTTCTCTCACTGTGTATCATGGTGTGCATTCCTGCGTAACATCCAATGAAAGGTACATTCGAGTATATCTCTGTGTCATGCTTCGGACACGCATCGTCGTCAGGAGCGCGTAACGTGATTTGATCTGTGCTTGTGAATTGTAAGCTATGCAAGCGGTCAGGCATTCCTCACGAGGAAAGCCATTACATTCCCCAACGGTCGGTCGCCTGGCATAAGACAACATGTGTAATGCTTAAGAGCCATTATCAATTTCACAGCGGTTAGTTGTTGTTGTTGTTCCTTAACACAGCAAGCACCATGCACTTGAGAGTTCACAAAGCACACAGAAGCTGAGGCATCACCCACCAAGTTGTCAGCCGGATGACCGGCGAGACGACTTACGGATGTGGCAGCTTTTGTGTTGTTGTTGTGCGTGCGTGTGTGGAGGGTGATGGTCAAAGATAAACGTACGAGGAGATGGTCGATGGTTATATTGGAAATGCATAATGTTTGCTCTAGAAAGGCAGGAGACATTTATTCAAATGCAACATTGACCCGTGCGCCTCATTCAAATGTGAGTGTCCTATCTTGATGTTGTTGCTGGGATCATTCCGTAGTCATCATGTGATAATAATGCAAACTATCATCATCATCATCATCATCATCAAGAGCTGCATTTCCATGGCATCGTCGCTATGAGGCATTTGTCCTTTTGGTGGCAATGTTCGTCTGTGTAGTTCGTCCAATAAATTTGCATAAATGTTGCTCGCCGTTCGTTTACATGTATGTACAAGATTTCCGATCACAAGGGCGCATAGAATAACTGTCCAGTGTCCAGCAGTCCATCTATTATTTGTTTAAGGGTCTGCTCTGCGATGTGAATCAACTGATTTCCATATAACAGCGCATTGTGGCAAGCAGTTTGCCCGCAATCGATGGTAGTGCCGTGCCGTCAATTCGATTTGATAGTTTTATGGAACCGCAGTTTATGCAGCAATAACCGGCAGAGCGTATCAATAATTGTTTAATAATAATAATTCCAAATAGCACGTAAATTATGAAAACTGTTTTGCATTAATAGATGTGTTGTTGTTAAGTAGATTTTGTTATTTTTTGTGATTGATACCCAAAACGTGCGGCCATTCTATGAGTAAACTGTCCTGTGACCTTTTATGTTCTTTTCCTATTGGCTTAGTTGTTTCATATGTCAGCAGGATAGAGTAAGAGAGCTTGAAACAAACAATAAATTAAGAGATAACTTTTTGTATTTTGTAAACTGGCGCTTCGAGGCCTCATTTTATCATCCAGTTTGCCATCAAGGCTGGAAAACAAATATTATGATTGTAGGGATGGTTTGGTTTTGGAATTATATGACCTACCGCTGAGGTTTACGTTAAAATTTCCACAAACTTTCAATATAACCTCATTATTCTTACCAACTGACTAAATACTTGACTTCAGTTTAAGTTGTTTTTGGGCCCGTTAGGTGGCGCTGCAGTCGAGATATTTACGTACATTTATGTTTATGGTTGGATTTGGGTCATATTCACATCATATGTTCGTTTGGTGCTCCGATAAGCTTAAGTTGTTTTTGGGCCCGTTAGGTGGCGCTGAGTAGAGATATTTACAAAATTTGTATATATGGTTGGATTTGTTTCGTATTCACATCATATGTTCGTTTGGTGCTCCGATAAGATTAAGTTTTTTTGGGACCGTAAGGTGGTGCTGGAGACGAGATATTTACGAAAATGTGTGTTTATGGTTGGATTTGCGTCATTTGGTGCTCCGATAAGCTTAAGTTGTTTTTGGGCCCGTTAGGTGGCGCTGGAGTCAAGATATTTACGTACATTTATGTTTATGGTTAGATTTGGGTCATATTCACATCATATGTTCGTTTGGTGCTCCGATAATATTAAGTTTTTTTGGGCCCGTAAGGTGGCGCTGGAATCGAGATTCTAAAAATCACAAAATTTTGTGTTTATGGTTGGATTTGGGTCCTACTCACATCATATGTTCGTTTGGTGCTCCGATAAGCTTAAATTGTTTTTGGGCCCGTTACGTGACGCTGAGTAGAGATATTTACAAAATTTGTATATATGGTTGGATTTGTTTCGTATTCACATCGTATGTTCGTTTGGTACTCCGATAAGCTTAAGTTGTTTTTGGGTCCGTTAGGTGGCGCTGGAGTCGAGATATTTACGAACATTTGTGTTTATGGTTGGATTTGGTTCATATTCGCACATTATGTTCTTTTGGTGCTCCGATAAGTTTAGTTTTTTTTTACCCATTAGGTGGCGCTGGAGTAGAGATATTTACGAAAATTTGTGTTTACGATTAGATTTGATTCATATTCACACCATATGTTCGTTTGGTGCTCCGATGACAATGATGATATGGTAAGGTGGTAGAAAAAAGATTCCGTCATTTTTGACGGATTCTCACCTAGACGTACTAAAGATTGATTTTCCTGTTGAATTCTTACACGCACAATGTCCCTCGGGAATGCCACCACATATCTTCTTTCTTTCTTTCCTTTACTCTGCGGGGGAGCATAAGGCTTCTACAAACGCCCGCCAACGAACTTATCGCTAGGACGGCCAACTCGGCGGCTTCCTTGTGGATTCCATTCGAGCGCTAGTTTCGTAATATCGTAATATCGTCCGCTGGCTTTCTCAAAGTGTGGCCAATCCAGTTCCGTTTTCGTCGTCTGATGGTGATTGCGATTGCTTCCTTTTGCGTTACTCTCCACAAGTCTTGATTGGTGATAATGTCCGGGCATCTTATTCTCAGTATCCTCCTTAAGCACTTGTTGACGAAGACTTGGAGGCGCGTCGCAATCGACTCTGTGACTTTCCATACAAGAGTACTGAGAGAACGTTAGATCTGAAGAATGTTTAGCTTCAGATTCCGGGAGATTTAGCGATGAGTTCCAGATATTATTAAGCATACTATAGGAGTGTCGCGCCTTGTTTACACGAGAGCACACATCCGAGTCAGTACCAACATTTTTTGACATCCAGCTGCCCAAATAACAAAACTTATCGACTTTTTCTATCTGATGTCCGTCAATCGAGAGAATGACCTAGCGATTGTGATAGGAGACAGATATCATCGGCATAGTCCAGGTCTTCAAGGCCGATGATACTCAACTGCCTGTTCAATGATTATACGCAGGGTGTTAATTTGATCAGTACAAGAACGGTTTGGGCGAAATCCTGCTTGTTCAACCTAAAACCTCTAAAAGGACTATCCTTCTCACTTTGTGCCAAGTGTCATGTCCAGCAAACCCTCGCGAACCCATGTATTATGCAAGAGGATTACTTCGGACTCTATATGAAAATATTCATTAGCTTTAAGTAATCGTATGCGTATTTCTAGTTTCAGCTTGCTATCGCCTAACAAACTATTCGGGATAGTTAAGGGATTGCACTGAACTACCACGAATTCCAGTTCCACTACATAAATTGTGAATTCAATTTTGGATAGATATGCCAACACCACAATGTTAGTGAATAGGGTTGTCTTTTATTGGGTGATGATGAATCGACTCACATCCCGAAGGAATATTCTCAGCAATATACTGCAGCCGCTGCTGAAATCAAACCCAAACTAACAGGCATTTGTTGGTAATTTTGGTGTTTAGTCGGGGAATGCTGCGGAAGAATGCGACAACTCAATTAGTTGCTAGACTTATAGCTGCAATTAGCGACAATGGAAAACACGTCGCGCATCCCCGTTCTGAATTTGCGATCATTCTCTTTTGCTAAAGTCACGTCCATGATACATTAATTCGATCATAATTAGAAGATGAAATTGGACACTGGCGCAAAACTTCATTCGCACATCGCACGCCATAATTTTTTATTCTCCTGACAGCCGCGGTGTTGGCGGGTTGTTGAGAGAATTGGTTAGGCAATTAACCATTGATTCATGATGGATTTGGTGCAGCTCAGGGAAGAGACCAGACCAGAAAAATACGAAGAATAATGCGGCACGTAGACTAACGACTGGGCGCACAGCTCGGCAGTATGAGGCATATGCCAAACGCAAGTGTTTCTTCTTAATGCTTTTAATTTATTTTCTGATTTATTTATGGGCGTGGATAGAGGATGGAAGGCCAAAGTGCCGAGATGAAGAGCGGAAAATGTCTGCCATCAAGAAGGAGAGATTAATTATTAAAGGCGTTGTTGCTCTTGGAGGGATGCCTCACGTTGTGCAAGGGGAGGATAATTAATGTACATTTGTTGCGTAGAAGCATTGCAATTTCTTTTTAAATTCTACCCTTTCTCTTCTTTAAATGCTCAGGAATATCTATTTCAGTTATTTCATTTTATAATACGGAATCCTGATTGAATTCTGTAGCTGAGGAAACTTGAAATCTAGTACTAGACTATTTGGAATCAGAGTAACTGCGCTGCACTAAAGATCACATCAATGAACCATTGGTTGGACTTCTTTACCTACCTCAAATTGACTAACCCAAATACTGCTAGAGCTGACAGCTAAGATACGATCTATAAAAACTCTTACTTACTTAGTTTTATACTGCAGTTCGTAATGAAACTCAGCCTCAACTTACATACCTTGTAATATGACTTGCTCGGGTGACGCTCGCCGGTAAGCGAACGGAAGGTGTTCAATTGGAACAGCTCAGAATATGATAAAAAACACGACGCAGTAAAAGCCTAAGTGTCTATTAGAATACCATTTGGCCAAAGATAAGTTGTGCGCGAAGAAGGGCGGTTAACGTTAGCCTACCTAGAACTACGTTACTGCTTTAAAGCAGAATTATTTTCTCGCCAACTTGAGTTTTCCCGTCCAATATCGCTGCTTATTTGTATTAACTGAATTGGAATTTTATTACTACTGAAAAAAAAATACAGAAATCTCAATACACGTTTACTATATTATATAATATATTAAGTAATGAAATTTTTATGTTTTGGTTAAATATTGAACGAGAAAATCCGTCCATAAAATTTTATTTTATAAAAAAAGATAAGTTCGTGGTTCATCATAAGGCAGGTATGAGATTCGATCTCGTTATCTTGCGACCTATGGGTGAAGGTCTTATCCATAGTGCTATCGTTGGACATGGGTGATACACTGTAAATTGTTTACATTAAATCGGTAGCTAATTGGCTGTGTTTTGACAAACGCCTATGCGTATAGTACAGCATTTATGTTATTGTATGATTTATGCTTATGCTATGATAATCCTTTTTTATTGTACTTAACTCCACAATAGCGGGTAACAAGTCCGTGTTAAGAAAGGAAGAGTGGAGGAGCAGAACCATGGGTCATCTGTCCCGGAAGATGTAAACGCCATGATGGGTTACGACACCGGTTACGACACCGTGGTGTCCTAACATCCTGCATCCTAACTCTATATATGGTTAGGGTACGAGGCTTTACCACGGAAGAAAATAAAAGAGTCGCGTGTACTTATGATGTTCATGATTGGGCAATGTCTTGGTACGTTAGCGACCTAGAATGGGTTACTGGCGCTTAGAGGTAAATTTTTTGGGTGTGCTTTTCGTATTTAGTGGCTCGTTCTTACACCGTTTGACCGCTGGAGTGCCTGGAATAGTTATATTGTAGGCGGCCTAGGTGGTGCTTGCTTTAGAGTTCTAGTAATAAGTGATATATTTTGAGGTTACGGACGTTGCAACCGCCCAGGTACTCATATTTGAACGCACCGTAATAATTGATAGTAAATCTCACCAAGATAGCCTTTGTTACCACGGGAGTTGTTTTGCCAAACGGACCGGTTTGACCGTAGGGTTGACCGGTTCTGTGTACACCTATGGATGCGGACCCAGTTTGTCCTGGGGACGTAACGTGGGGGCTGTGGTTTACTACCCATATCAGAGGTGTCCCTGGTGTTACCAATCATGGTAAATCAGTGGACCCACCTGATGTTACCGATACGATAGTTGCTATGCGATAAGTTGCGCATCATCCCTTAAATCAGCTCTTTTCAGTGATGAGTTGTGGATCATACAAAACCGTTTGCCGTCATCCCTTAAATCAGCATGGGTGTAAGATAGGCTCAGCTCTCTTCAGTCAGTTATTACTGGTACATGTTGATCGCCAATTGTCGTACAATTCGTGTCCGAAGTGGATCGTGGGATTTTGCGTTTCTTGCAGATACTCACGTTAATCCAATAGACAGTTTCTGTACGATGTTGCGTATGTAATATGGCTATACATAGGGTTTGTGAAGTTCTTAAATTAGTAAATTTACTTTAATTAAATCAACTTGGCTACAACCTCTCAAAGGTATTTTCTAAGTGCCCCCAGTTGCGAAAACCTCTCGTTTGCCGGTCACACTCATGCTTATTAGGAAACCATTGTCTACGGTGCTGTCCCTGCGGATTAGTATCGAAGACTTTGCAGGCTGATGCGTTTATATCAAGTTTTTTGGTAGGTCGATGTCGCTGTACAGCTCGTATAATTCATAAATAGATCTTCTCCTTCAAGGCACCGCAAAGAAGTCGAAGCAAACAGGATTAAAAATCTACCGAAGACCTTATCGATTGAAACAACCAAAAATATCTTCTACATCCGCATTCAATAGAGCCAATCTCCATAGTGCATGACTGGGATCATTAAGGACTAATACAAGAAGTAAATGGTCATAGAGAAGGCTTACTACTCAATGTCAAAAGGCAATTCTCGAGTGGGGAGGAGATTCTGACATTAT
Source organism: Nephrocerus scutellatus (assembly GCA_947095585.1). Classification (NCBI taxonomy): domain Eukaryota; kingdom Metazoa; phylum Arthropoda; class Insecta; order Diptera; family Pipunculidae; genus Nephrocerus; species Nephrocerus scutellatus. Next base: position 6,919,024 of record OX352762.1, read on the forward strand.
CTTGTGACTGCAGCCGTTTGCCTACAAAACTGGAGACATGTCTCGCTCGTTTTCCCCTTAGTTGACGGAAAACATCATGTTCCTAATTGAGACGAGGAAACCATGCGTTCTTGCTGTAGTGACATTTCTTTACAAATCAAAGCCAACCGCAGCCTTAGTCCGCTTTCAGAAGTGGTGTCGTGTAGGTTTTGTTTTCCCGACAATCTCTGAAGCTCCAAATAAGTTGCTGGAACTGACGTCGCCACCATTGATTCCATTTGTAGAATTTCTCCACTGCGGTCTTATCTATGCGTTAGTGGGAACACGCCTTTGCTGTATTTTAGTTAATGCGATTAACTACTCCAATTCGACCTGTCGACCGTGGGAGGCTCTACTGTAAATACAAGATCAGCCGCACTATTTATTGCCTATCGCAAGCATGGGTCTTGTGTCTCTGAATACGGCCTATAAAATTTCTAAGAGCTCTTCAAGACACACAATAAGATCTTAAACTGCTACAAAGTAGCTCTTAAAGCTTGCTAACAGCAAAAGTGTTAATTGAAAGGTCTTTTTTTTACAGAGGAAGGAAAAGTTGGTCGTTACAAGCCCATTCTTGTACATTCAAGAATTAACTTCGTCGATTCAATAGGGAGAATCCATTAGGTCTTTATTAAGAGAGTACAGCACAAATTTAAAGTTGTGCAATCCTTTAACTATCTCGGGTCTATTCCGGAGATTCTGGAGGTGAGGTCTATGAGCCTTACTACAATGTCGACATTATTAAGTTCGTTAGGATTCGGTGGATAAAACAATAAGCTCGTATTATCGCGGAGGATCCTCCTCGGAAAGTCCTTTACGTTAGTATTTATAGGAGCTAGACAGGCAAAGTCTACGCCGGAAGGATGGCGTAGACCAGAACGCCAAAAATTTTGGGATGCTAACTGGAAGACATCATCTCGAAATAGAAGTTGATGAAGCGATTTTTTGTTAAAGATAAGGACAAGGCCTGTTTGTAGAGTCAAATATAGTGATGCTTTTACTGGAAGATAACTTCAGGCCCCTAATAAAGTAGGCTCAGCTGTCGTGTGGTAAAGCGACGAGTCTTTCAAGACCCAAATAGACACAATTTAGGTAGCAATTAAAACGAATTTCTAGCTTCGAAGCTTAACTAATGTTGTTTCGTTTAAAATTTTGGAACGTTATTAAAATGGTTCTCATAACAGATTCCAGCTACTAAAATTGCGTGGAATCGGCTCAAGGGTTATAAGAACTTCCGTTTTATTGGTATACTCTTAGCATCCCATCATTTTATGAAACATTCCACAAAAATGTGGCATCAAAGGCTCTCTCCACGAGTAGGGTGCAGAAAGGGTTATTATTACCATTTTGCTGTAAAAAACATACATCTCACCTGGCATCGGAATCGGCATCGATATTGGCAACGGCAAAATAATTAACCGTTATGCGAATAGTTACCATCGTCCCTCATTCTACGGTTTCGAGGGCTGATTATAAAATAATAATTAGCGGAACGGAGTTATTTTCTATGCACCGATGGAGAATTTCCTTCACAGTTTTCGTGTAATAATTCACTCCTCCTCCTGCTCTGTTGCTCTGGTGAAGGGAGCCATTTGCGGTTAAACTTTCGGTCTGATGTGCAGCAATCGGGGTGAACAAAGCTTTGTGTCGCCGCCCAAAAATTTGCAGATAGGAATGTCAGCAATATGCGGCATTGTTTTTGGCTGGGATACAATGTAGTATACAGGGTGATTTCATCATCAAGCCGACACTCTTGGTTGTTGTATTCTATGTAGCTCCATAATCTACAAACCACCTATTGAATGAATTTCTGGTATCCATATTTTTAAAGACAAGTACCAAATTCTTCTCTAACACCAAACGGTGCATTTTTGTAGATAATGATTTTCCAAACTTTGCTATTTATAAGAAAATAAAATCAATAAATAATTAACTGTAACTTTTAATGAATGGAATGGAAACACCCGATTCGATTTGAATGTTTCCACTTGCGTTTGCAACACCTTCATGGCGCGACTTATAACTGCTCGTTACTTTGTCTGTGCGTAACTGCAACGCAAACTAAACAAAAACTTATTTGGTGGTAAATTAATGGCACTGAGCCATGATTATGTTACGGTTGACTGGAGTTGATTCATACAATCGAGTTACTCCCGTTCCTTTGAACACAAACTGAGACATAAATATGTTCAGCGTAGCGGCAAATAAATGTAATAAACATTTTTGATAGATTGTGAAAAGAATCAGTAAGGTGACTTGTTTCCAATATGGTATCAGGGGTCCACGACGATAATCTGATGGGAAATATCACTACAAAGTGCAATCATTTCAATCCTCAACTTTTTTTTAAATAGCAAACTTGTCGCTTTTGATATTTAGTTTCATTTGTTTGACAAAGTTTTGCATCATGCCTTAGTGCTTGTGAAAAATTGCATTTCCCCCTGACTATGGTGACAGTGCATGCCCGTCCCTACAGTGACCCCTCAATACCAATGGTTCTTATGAATTTAAGATATAGTGTGGGTTCAGTGATGGTTGAGATCGCGTAAGTTCCCATGTGTTCTCTCCTCTGTCGGATCGTTGATCCGCATTCATTTAGAAAGTGCCACGGGGTTTTCTCTACTTGCCCACAAAGCCTGCAGCTGCAATCCTCTTCTAATTTTAATTTCTTTAGATGCCCCTTCAATCTGCAATGTCCTGTTGGGAAACCCGTAATAATTCTCACATTACTTTTTTAGTCCCAATATCGAGCGAGACCTCTTTGGGTCATACTTCATCATTATTTCCTTTGCTTGTCGTAGGCTTAGGAGATTTTCCCATCTTACGGAAGCAGCTGCCTTACCTAATCTGCGTATCTCCTCCCGCATTATATGGTATCTTATGGCACAGAATGGTTCTTCCTACAAGTGGAGTTTCAGCTCCTTTGTTAGCGAGCCTATCCGCTGCTTATTACCTTCTATGCCTGTGTACCAAGTACAAACGTACCTTGTTTACTTCGCAAAGTCTGTTTAGCTTCGCCCTGCATACCTACACCAGTCTTAACGTTATGGGGAATGCATCTAAGGCTTTTAGCGCAGCATGGCTAACTGTCATGATGGCTACTTCCTGCCTCACGTAATTACTTTTCAGATTAAAGTGAGCACATTTTTCGATAGCATGTACTTTTACTTCAGAAAACTTGGTTCTTTGGCCCATGTACTCCTGCAACCGTGGCTTCTGCTTTCGTTGGCTCATACCACTTTATGGCTCCCGGATGTATCTGGTATTCAGTTTCAAATCTGAATTCCTACTTGGTGCTCATTTTGACTTCAAAGTTTTTCTTGAATTCAAGCTTTTCCACCATGTTATCTAACGGCATTCTGGCTAACTGAATCTTTTTGGCTAGTGATTCAATTAATCCTGTGCACTAGCGTCTTTGAAGCAGCCTAACTTGCTTCAACGTACCTTGGTTTCCAAGGATTTGCTTTCTACCACTATGTGTAGTGGGAGTAGCCCAAGAATTGCCTCCATACACGCCAGGGGAGAGGGTTTTCATGGCTACTGTTATAAAACACAGGTCAGTCTCTGCACTTTTCCCAATTCAATTCTCGTAGTGCTTAGTTTGGTTCTATTCCTCCATACCAATGCTCCATAAGTAATCATTGAAATAACTATCATGGTGTACATCCAGTGCATTATCCTGTAACTAGCTCCGCAGGATTTTCCTACCACCCTTCTGCACACTATAAATGCTCTTTTTAATTCTTGCAGTACTGCCTGTTAGTTTTTAAGTTTAAGTCCAAGGTATTCAATCTTTTTTCTGATAGTAACCTCTTCTCCATTGAGGGTAACCGGGTGCATTCACGCCAGCTTCCTTCTATTGGTGAAGGGAACCAGTTAGAAAACTTAAAAAACATTTCAAATTCTATGCAACTTACTTACTGCTCGATAAAGACACCCTTAGCGCGGATGAAAGCATCGAGTCTCTTAACGAAGGCATTGCTCGCGTGGACCTACAATTTAATGCCGTAAGGCAAATGGAGAAGATTTTCATACAAAGTTATTACTCTCGAACGTTTCTCAGACATTCCACACCCATTTAACCTTCACTGCATAAATACTGGTATTCCTCAAGGCTATGTTTTGTCTTCGCTACTCTTTTCTACTTTCATCAATTGATTTCTTGCATGTCAATTCATCACCCATTCATTTCCTGACCAAGATACTCTCAGTGTTCGTTGTTCGTGTTTTAGTCCACAAGAGAAAGGCACCTACAATTTAATGCCGTATCCGAAATGCGAATTGAGAAGATTTCCGTGACAAGTTATTACTCTCAGACATTCGAGAGAGGTAAGAACGTGAAAATCATTATCATATTTGACTCTACAATGGGTGTCCGGATTTCAAGCCGATGTCATCCAGTTTGGCATCCCTAAACTTTGAGTCTCGCTGTCGTGTTCCATAAAATTCCATAATGGAGCGTGAAAATAGTTTTGGTTTTTCTGGAATTAGAACTACGAAATTTCTGCTCATAACTCCAACGTACTAACCATTAGTGTCATGGCGTGGCATGAAGGTAGAATTAGAACATCAAAATTCTGACCATAAATATCATTACCTCATAAAAATAATATAGGGCGAATCATTACATGCTGCTTTACAACCGAAATCTGATCTGGTAAGGCTTCCCACAGAAAGTCTTATTATCGGAACTTATTTTGAGCCGTTGTTAACCAGTCCTCTTCTAGGCCATTCTTGCTATGCTGTCGTGTTCTACCTCCCTGTGGCGGGGTCCAGCTGCATCTTACTCTATATATGGGAATGGTGCGGGGCTTTACCACGAATGCTCAGGATAGGCACTATCTTCGTACTTTAGCGACCCTATCATATAGGTCTGTGTAGGAGGGGCCCCAGTATAGCTTGTTTAATAGCGGGTCGAGGATAGTTTTGTTGTCCTAGTGTCTTATCATGATGGGTTTAAAAGTTCCGGAAGGATGTGCTGCCAGGTTATGCTTTGTAATTGCCCAGCCACTCATACCAGAACGAACGAGTGACCTTTGTTGCCAGATCCGACCAAGGTCGTGTGTGGAATATTGTTGGTCAGATGATAGATGATATGGTTAGGTTCCGGATGGACGTGCTGCCAGGTTCTGCGTTGCAGTCGCCCTATCACTCATACCTGAAACAACTGAAGCCATTGATGTCAGACCTCATCCCAGGTTGAATTGGTACCACGGGAGCTGTCTTGCGCAGGAGACTAAGCTGACCTTCGGGAAAACTGAGTTTGAGGGACCAGGCAAACCTCTTCGGAGGACTGCCTGATCTGTAACAACTATTATGCGGACCCAGTTTAGCTCTAGGGATGTATCGTGGGGCCGTAAGGTTTACTCCCGCAAGAGACATACGCTGTATGGGAAAATAATAATATGAGTATGCTTCATGCCGAAAGGTGTGTAAGTGAGGAGCTCGTCTCCACTCTTTCACGATGTCGTTCTTCAATTCTTCAGCAAAAGAGACTTTTTGAGTTCCATACTCATCGCTCATGTGAACTATAGGAGTCCTGCCCAAAACGAAGCCTATCGCGCTTGATTCTCTTCAAGATGTCAACATCGCGCGGAAACGATTGTAGATCTAACCGACCGACCGACTCAGAAATTCGGTAGTTTTTTTTTTCAATTTTCAAACGTTAGTTGCTTATGAACACCGTTAAGATAAAAAATAAACTTTAGCTGACATTTTAGAATAAACAGATCATAAGAAAAAGTTAACAGTGGGTTTGTATTAAAATATGAAATTGTTATGTACCAATTGAAACGCACTTTACGGGAGACTTTTCTTTTGAACGGGCTAATAGGTCAGATTAGTGCTTTTTGCTAAGCACCCAAATCTCGGAGCCATATGTATGGAATGGTATGTTCATTGTCTTATACACCAGCAGCTTTGATGTTATGGTTAAATTTCTGCACTTAAAGAGTCTTGATATTATGAGGCGTATGTTCTAAAGCCGTTCATTTACTGTTTTAAACATGATAATGGTAAGTTTAATTGTTCGCCTGACTAGAAAGCCAACCAGGAGCACATGATGTCTTGATGTAAGAGTATTATATATCAGAAGACATCCGGCTGTATACACTGTAATTAATCCATATTACCTTTTGTCTTCCACAAGGCCGAAAGACTCGCCAAACTAAAACACATTTTCCTGCTTTTCCACTTAAATATTTTGACTGATTTCGTGCTGACGGGCTCGAAATGAAGCACATAGAGCAAGTCCACTTGTAATAATGAGCGAATAATATTGGATCGGCATCGGAGCACACAAGAATTGAGTTCGATCCGATGGTCGGCATATTGAAATTGCATATGAATAACATTTCAGTGTTGTCCTTCGAGACATATATTTATACTCTAGCTATGGGTTGAGTGGTCGATTACTCGCAGAATATCGATTGAAAGCAGATTCAGTTTTTTCTTTGATTTCGATGAATTACCTCCCTCATCACTCACACTCTTATATTCCTCAGTATTCTCGTGTTTCGTAATTGGTTCAGTATTTAAGCCCTTAGCATTCTTGAGCACACAGTTCAAATTTCCTAAAAAGTTCTTGAAATATGTCCTCCCCTCTATTAAACAGGAAATTTGCAACAATTTCAAGTTTTCCAAGGACATTGAATTGAAAAATTCCAACTGACATCGAGTAAATTATACAATTTATTTGGTCGAGACGATGCAAGCAGGACTTAAACCCATTCCAAATACTCGTACATGACAAATCGAAGGAACAACTAGCAGGCAGCCAGCCCCCCCCCCCCCCCCCATTTCTTCAATGGTCCTTCTATCCAATCGATATCCATTTAATAGCTTAATATTGTCACAGCGTTGTCGGGCGTTCATATTTACGTACACGATAAGGACGATAACAGAAGAAGTTGTTTTTGTAAACGCTTTGGTATCGCGATGTCGTTCCAAACGATGCACATCCGTTACAAATTACTTCGGGAATTTTGCGATAAAATTTTTCTTCATTTCAATGAGAACGTAAACTCAAACGCACCCCCTAACAACTGTAACTGAAACTGTCCTTGCCAGAAGTAAATTGAAAACTTTGAATAGGAGGGATGTTAGTAGACTAATATTTCTGTAGCAGTGTATTATTAGTAACTATTTTGACAGCCCAAACCCAACGAGTTTTGAAGTAGCAACAACAATTCTCCGGATTTTATCCCAGCAAAGAAATGTTGTTAAGGTTATCCGATGCGTTGCCATTTTCTTTAATATTTTTGTGACAATTTTCCCTTAAATGTACTTACATTTAATTTTTATTGACTGATTGATTGGATTAATTGATTAAGGGATTGACTGATTTACTGATCGTATGACTGATTGAATAATATTTTGACTGGTTTGATTAATTAAACGATAGACTTCTTTACTTATTTACGGAGTGATTGACCGATTCATTGATTGACTGATTGGCTGATTGTCTGATTAATTGGATTAATTGATTAACGGATTGACTGATTGACTGATTGACTGATTTACTGATTATATGATTATATGACGGATTGAATAATATATTGACTGGATTGATAAATTAAATGATAGACTTTTTTACTAATTCACGGATTGATTGACCGATTCATTAATTGACTGATTGAAAGAAACGTTGTCAAGGATATGCGATTCGTTTCCATTTCCTTTAGATACTTTTGTCAATTTTCTATAAAAACTTCTTAATTTTAATTTTTATTGGCTAACTAACTGAAATACCTGGCGTTTCCCGGCTGCCCTATCCCACTGACCCCCACCCAACTGACCATCCACCCAATGACCACCAATAAATATAATATAGGGCGAATCATTACATGCTGATTTACAACCGAACCGAACCGAAGTCACTCACCCGCCCACTGACCACCCTAAAATATGCGTTGCCAAGTACAGCTAAGTACTTGTGTGTAGAATATAAATGAAATGAAATTTTAAGCCCTTCAAGAAGTGGTTTTTGTTTCGCATAAATATGCTTACTGTTCCTTCCAAACTTTAGTGAAGCATTTTGTAACCAGGTAAATTGTTGGGGTACGCTCGCCGGCGTCCAGGGTCCTTTGCCAATGAACTTATGGACGGTCGTTTTCGATGGAGTCCTGTAAGGCCCGCCAGAGTCCTGAAACCGAAGGATCTCTACACCTAACAAGGAAAATTTCACCCCATCAGGTGCTTTCGGGTTTCGATATGAAGGTCTGTAAGGCCCGCCAGAGTCTCGAAACCAATAAAGGGAATTTATACTGGGAACAGTCGAAAGCAACAGGTCTTCCACTGCTCACTCTTTTCTGAATGAAAACTAGGCCCTAAAAGAGATCGAACTTCAGGATGGAGTCCTGTAAGGCCCGCCAGAGTCCTGAAGCCGAAGGGTCTCTACACCTAACAAGGGAAAATCTCACCCTATCATCATTTTCCGGGTTTTGAGATGAAGTCCTGTAAGGCCCGCCAGAGTCTCGAAACCAAGAAAGGGGATTTAAACTAACACACTACGAGGAATGGACTACCCTGATTATAGCGCTGATCAACGTTGATTGTCCCGTAGTCCGTCGCCAAAATTCCTCCGTCGTCAACTTCGTTACCTAGTTTGGTGTTGGATATTCCAGGGTTTATTTTTAGCTTCCGGACTGAGGTGCTCACTTCTCCTATTTGTAGTTGGTATTCCAGTGTTATTATTCAGTGTCTACTTTTTGTGTACTATTGTTGCCGATGTCGTCCATGTGAGCCGTTTTTGAAATAGAAATAGAATTGTAATTTGCATTCCGGTACAAAATGTAAATTTTTATTTCTTTGATTTTCCGGCTTTTCCTTATCGGTTTTCCGAAACCACCCCAGTATTGAGACGACCAAAACATAAAAAGAATCATCCAAATCGGTCGAGCCATCCTCAAGTTTTTGCGAGACTAGTTTAGGTTGGGTTAGGTTAAGGTGGCTGTCAGTGAAACCGACACACTAATACCAGTAATGGTCCATTGTGATACCAAACGAATCAGGAAAAATTCCCTCCACCTACTCGATGCTTTGTATGAAGCGTAGGAGACTATCCATGTCAATGCTCATAAGATCATAAGTGTCGTTGTAGAAGAAAGCTCCCAAATGGAGTTTACGTTTTTGGGAGAGGACTGGACAAGTACAGAGAAGATGGACGATGTTCTCCTCGTCTTCCTCCTCATCCATGCAGAAGTCATTCGAGAAGACTCGAAGTCTTGCTGCATGCCTACCTATGAGACAGTGATTCCACTGATGACACCTACAATAGAACCGATGTTTTTTATCTTTTTTTTGAGATCAAACACTTGGAGCGTTTCGGATCCAGCTTGGGCCAGATCTGTTTTGTCGCTATGCAAGTTGTACCGTTTGGCAACCTACAGTAGGTTTTTACATTAGCATCCCGCTTTAACAAGAGTTTGCATGAAGCGATTATTATGCCTATGGTAAAAAGGGTAGTGTAGTTCCTTGCCTGGCGAGTTCGTCAGCTATACAATTACCCGGAATGTCTCTGTGCTCCGGCATCCAACATAGGTAGATATTGAACTGAATGTATTCATCTTCTAAGTAAGCGTCTTTGACCCAGAATGATCTGGAAGGGAAGGTGACTTTAAAGTTTTTGTTGAAATGGAGTTGCAGAGTGGTGAAGTCTATGCTGTCTGGTATCCTGACTAAATTCAGGATAGAGGAGTGACCGATTTAATTTCTAGTCCACTGGTAGATAGCACTAAGGCGAATAGCCGAACTAGCAACTTCTTGCCTTCTGTAAATGTCGAGTGATGTAAGGTCGAACAGAATGTCCAATGCGAGTCTAACGCACGGCAATTGACTTTTATATACTATCGAGATTGAGTTGGGTTAACGGCTTGATTTTTGATTTGACTGATATGCTGATAGACTGACTGACTGATTTATTGATTGACTGTTTGAAGGTTTGACTGATTGTCTGATTAATGGTATTCTATCTCTCGATGGGTGAGCAGTGTAAAATATCAGCCACATTTACCCAATTTTTATGAAATTTTCGACGTATATTATTGACAGATGGAGGGGATGAGAAATGTAAAATGTAAATAGTAATATAATATTTACAAACCGGTTTTTATTCAATTTTCAATGTATATTATTGGCAGGTGGAAGAAGGTTATCGGCTATATAACACCCCACTTTCTGCTCTCTGGGGGGGGTGGAGAATGTAAAGTGTTAATATCAGCGAACCAATTTTTATGAAATGTTCAATGTATGTTATTGGCAGGTGGAGGAAGGTTATCGGCTATATAACACCCCTCTTCCTGCTTTCTGGGGGGGGTGGAGAATGTAAAGTGTTAATATCAGCGAACCAATTTTTATGAAATGTTCAATGTATGTTATTGGCAGGTGGAAGAAGGAAGAAGAGGAAAGCGGGGGCTCATGAGGGCGGCTAGCGAAACGACCGGGATCAGCTAGTAATTAATAAATGTGGATTAAATTTTTTTTTTAAAGAAAGGCATGTGGATACTTTAGTCGGTGTTGACATCTGGCCTGACATTATTTTTTGCGTTTAACGGTAATACACGATTAAAACTTTACACATTGCGCTTGCTCAGCTTTCAAGTTTCAAGTAATGATTACAGAAATAACGATGGACCATTAAAACGCACCAGAGATGGCCAATATCAGATGGAAACAAAAAACATTTTCTGTGTAGACAACCGACCGACGATAACAACACCAGTTTACTGTATCCGCTCCAACCGTCAGGGGTGTAATCGCATTTTGCCTAAATGGCAAAAATGTGGAAAAAAAAGTTTACACTTTTATTCCTGAAGATTATTATCATCTGTTTTATCAGTTACTGGTCTTGTGTTAATGCAGCCGGTGGGTGTTGTTAAGCAACTTTCTTTGTCAAAAAAAAAATCGTAAAAAAAAAGAAGGAGAGATGATATCTAAGTCTTAAGAGAATTGCAGATTCATCGAAGCGATTAGTTGGCATTACGTACTGGGTACAGGGAAAACGAAGATAAAATAAAGAAAAAAAAACAAATAAATAAATAGAGGTTGGGGTAGGTTTTCCTCTTTTGCGTACTCCTTAAAATTAAATATCCTTGCAAGCATTATTTCATCCTTAAACGCACAACCCTGTGCACCAAATGGATGTGTGGAAAATTTTCAAATGGCTATTGCTTGTCTGTAGACTGTATAGGTGTCAGTTGTTTCGTGGCCCACGCGATGGATTTTCTTTTACTTCACCCGAAGGACCGATAATTTGACGAAAGTTTTATTCATTTTTTTAGTTTCCTTCCTTTTTTTCTCAATGTCCGAGGTGTAGAATTATTACTTTTGGGTGATTCCTTCTGGAGACACGTTTCCTATAGCGTGGGACCAGTTAGCGCAAAATACTTCTATTTTTGAATGTTTTGCACAAATTGGCATATTGCCAATTTATTTTGCATGATTTAAACATTATCCGAAGGACAGGATTCCTGTGCACCATGTTTTTGTTTTGTTGGTGAGTTATACTACGCGCGTACTTGTTTGGAAAGCGGGACTGTACGTGGAGGAGTGGAATTCCGATTGGAATAAATATTATCCTGAATATGAAAATTGGTAATGATGTTCAAAAAGAAATTTATTGAAGCAATCCATGTAATGTGAAATGGCAAAGGGTCTACACTGACCTCTACACAGAAGTTTTCGCTTTTTGTTAGTTATTCCATTTTTCAAATCTTTGATTTCCTGAAGTGGATTTTAACAATTTTAGGTGATCATTAGCTGCCAAAATCGACTTTATTTAGAGCAACAATTTTTGGGTATCATGAAGAAGGTATTCTTTTGCTTTCGCTCAAGGACTTCCCCCAGATTTAGGTGCAGAAAGCGTGAACTCATATGAAAAGCTGAGAGTACTGTCGTCAGCGAAATAATGATTTTGATTTAAAGTAGCGGCCAGGACATCATTTATGAAAACAAGAAAGAGTGACGGAGACAAAAGAGAACCTTGAGGTACACCACCGTTTTTGCGGTAAACATTAGATTTGAAACCGTCGCGTACGAACTCGATTAAACGGTCAGTAATTATTGTGAGTGAGCGTTAGAATTGACGACTAGAGGTAGGTCATTTGCTAGTAAATGCTTTTACTTTTTAAATTCTCTATATTAACTTCGCGTGCATGTGGCTGGCTGGTCAGATTTTCTGATCAATTTTTAACCCACTTCCCAAAGCCCGATTATATTGAAATTTTGTATATTTCCGGTGACAATACTTTCTATTAAAATTTCAAAGAGATCGGGTTGCGGGATCGGGGGGATCCCATACGAATTTTTCCATTAAGCGGCATCAGATCATATCATACTATAATAATTGTATTCTGTGTGCGTTGATGAGCTGATGTGCTGTAAGCAGCGCTGCTTGCTTTACGATTGTGGTTGTTTTGTTTTTGTGTTGCAGCAGAGAGTATAGAGATATCAAGAGGAAGTAGAACAAATATTTTTATACAAAACTGAATGGTTTCGCAATTGAAATGTGTGGGTGCATTCTGAATTTGTGTTTTGTACAATATTACGAGTATATGAAGAACTGGTTATGCACTCACACTGCCTTACAGCTTAACTCAACTGAAAAGAAAGAATTTTAGTGGTACTTGGTACATCGTTGTGTGTTGGTGCTGGTACGACGTACCAACCGTGCGCTGTGACTGCGTTGTTTTCACCACCAAATGGGGAATTTCACCACAAAATCGAATCTCCGATCAGAGAATTTACAAGAAAAATTTCAATTTTTAAATCTGTCTGTCGGTCTGTTTGTCGTGGAATCGTGCGATCGATTTTTAACCCGCTTTCCAAAGCCCGATTTTATTGAAATTTTGCACACGTCTATACTTCCGGAGACAAAACTTTCTATTAAAATTTAGGGGCTCAGGGCCGAAGAGTACCCATATAATATTTTTAAAAATTAACACGATTTTCTTTAAATTGTATACACATATGTATCTGCGATGGACAACACTTTTAGTAAACATTTTGGAGACGCCGGGCCCTCGGGTGTATAACTCAGGTAAGCTAAACTCTCTAAGGAAAACTGTTGGTTATTTCACTGAATCTATGCAGGAGTTCAATGATATTTTACTTCACATCCACTTCCCAGGAAGCAGATTGTTAAGGGAAATTGATAATGTCAACTTGGCACTACATGGAAGAAAGTAGGACATCATCACATGCCACACAGCTAGTCAAACCATTGATTTATTTAAATCGAATCCCGGTGAACGGTTTATCTCCAGAAATGAACCAGTCCATTATCCACCTCGTGCATGCGATTTAGCGGCTTTAGACATTTTTCTTTAAGGCTATGTAAACTCAGTAGTCTTTTCCAATAAGCCGCAGACTTTATTAGAAGCTCTGAGAGCCAACATTGAATTCGAAATTGCTGAAATATCAGCGAATTTATACAGAAAAGTTATAAAAGAAAATTGGGTTCAGCGCATTCACTCGTGCAATCGTTTCTGTGAGGGATATTTGAAAGATTTTGTTTTCCACAATTAATGGTATCTATTGTACTTTAATATGAAATAAAGCTCAGCTCAATATCTTATACACAAGTCATTTTATTAATAAAAAATAATAAGTCGCCCTTAATTAAAAACACTATAAAATCGAGCTATGCTGTCAAATAGCTGCTTCACTCACACAAACAAAGAAAATAATTAATTACACGATTCGCAAACATTCGTTTATTTAAAAATATATATTTACAATTGGACAATGTAACCAACGAAATGTCAATGTCAGCTGAATATCCAATTAAGGATTATGTTCTGGCGTTCAGGGCTATACCATCCCGACTATACACCATGCTACAATCAACGAGCAGACAATGATTGGAAACGAGCAAACAAAATGATGATGTGTCGTGTGTCAGGCGTCACTGTACTGTCATCCCGGAAGGATACCATTTTATGATGGATATCTACTCCTTTCGTTGGGGATTACCAACCTTCGTAACATGGAACATGAAATAATTAAGTTAACTCGTAATCAGACCTATCGATGGTTGACTTACCTAAGAGGTATTCGTATGCCCATTTCTAGTCTGGCTGTAGACAATTTGGGGAAAACGTAATTTATTGTACAATCTACTAATTAATTAAAATCAATAATTTGCAGTCTGGATGCTTTCGTCTGCCCTGTAATAAACGCATCAGTTACAGTGTTGTTGATATCGACAAGACACATATGGGTATGTAGCAGCACAACTGCATGTTATGATGGAATGTTATTGATTATGATAACTATTCTATTCAAGAAAGTGGGAAAAAAATTAGCTTTTCTTGACAAGAATTAGTTTTTTATTCTGAAAGACGTTTATGAAATTTAAGTGTTCAGAAGACTAAATGAATGAGAGACCTCAGGCGAACAGACTGACACCTTCTTCATATAAAAATCATTTCTGACTCTACAACCAGGTTCCGGTGCTTCCTAACCAGTCGAAAAATCTCTCCATCGATTCCGGTTTCTTATACATCTTTTTTTGTTATTGTTATTGAGGGTGTTGCTAAGGGGGGTCTTGAGGTCATGAGCACCGTAACCGGCATTAAAACAATAAACGAACCCTTCTCGTTTCGGACAAATTTTAGACGATAAGCATCATAAACGTTCACATACCTACAGAGAATTCCTCAGATGATCAAAATATAGGAATAACTTGAACCAGTCGAAGGAAGCTCTATAGCTGCCAACAGTATGAGGGCACCGGCAAAAGAAAGCAGCCTGAGAGAAGGATCTCGCCAGTGAAGTAGAACCCGGACACCGATCACTAACAAATTTTTATAAAAAGTGTTGTCATCTGAAATACAAATAATGTGTACAAATTTTTAAGAAAATCGGGCCTTAGGTAGTGAGTTAAAAATTCCTTCACCGAACGAACGAAGGACAGACGCATAGTTAATATGAAAAAATTTAAAAAGAGCAAGGACCGCACAGGAGCGGAAGTTTTACCAAAGAGTCCGTGGTACGACGCAATATACGACGCGTTGCATATACATTGCTAGGTCCGATCTCAAAGGCAGAAGACATCATGGAGCGATGGGTGTCTTAATGGTCAGTTTACTGAGTAATTGAAGGCTTCACCAATGACCGATGACTACCATATGCTGCCGCCAAAGAAGTGTAGTGATAGTTAGTAGAGCAATAAGCCAGATCACAAACGACAAGACCTAATGATTAGATTAGAGGGACAGGATTAAACCAAGTAAGTCATGTACTAATTGTCCCTAAGTATGGGAAGAAGAAACTATCCCAAAATACATCTCTAGTCCAGGGCATACATAAGAAAGGAGATATCACAACGTGTAGCCACCCTTGATAGCATAGTCAGAATATAACTTTGTAAGGCCATGAGAAAAATCGGAAACCCAAATAAAACGACACGACTAGGTAGATTGACCATGACCGCAATGTTATAAGTTAACTAAAGATTCCGAATCACTATCATGCCTATAACAGGCTCCGACAAATGATGATGGCCTGCGTCCCATTTGGCCTAGCGTTGGAATAAAGTCATTCGAGACTCTGAGTGTAACGGCTAGAGGAATACATGTCGTCGGGTCCACCTAGATACTATCCTAGGCTGTTTCTACTGAGGTCGTTGGTCGAAAACAAAGAGCCTTAAAAGAAGCTTTCATCTGGACCGAGCGGTAAACGAGCACGAAACCTGGACCGTACATTATAAAGAGTAAAATCAAGGCACGGATACAAGCAGAAGTTCCAACTTTGCTTCTCAATTAGGAAAATTCTTCAAAATATTTCGGACCAAGTACAGCAGCCGCAATTTTAGAGCGTTCTGTGTTATTCGCTCTATTCTGCTGATGGCTCACTGCCATACCTGTACTTTAATAAGGATTCGAGACTTTGGTTTCTAGCCTCCTTCGAGAGAAAAGTTTCACGGAGAGTTGTAGGTCTCGCCTGTATACAAGGACGATTCCAGAGACTCTATAGTGATAAGATCTACAAGTATTACCGCTGATGTTTACATCGTGAAGAAGAGGGAAGGCCCCGGTGGGCAGGACTCCCAGCTCACACGAGAAAGAATTTATGGGACACAAAAGGGCATGTCAGACTAAGCCTACCACGTAGACCAGAACATCTAGAGTTCATGTATGCCCAAGGGGATTGCATCGATTTAAAATCGATACTGGTGGCAAGACTTTTCGTGGGAACCTACTAACAAATGTGAAACTGGTTAGCATCAGTTTGAAATCGGAACCGGTGGCACGACTTTTCGCGATGCCAAGACTTCTTGCGGGATGTTACAACCAAATACCAAAATCGGGACCGTTGGCAAGACTTTTTGCGGAATTTTACTACCAAATACCAAACTGGTTTACATCTTTCTGAAATCGGGACCGTTGGCAAGACTCTTTGCTGTATTCTACTACCAAATACCAAACTGGTTTACATCAGTTTGAAATCGGAACTGCTGGCAAGACATTTTCTGGGATTTTACTACCCAATACCAAACTGGTTAGTGTCGGCCTGATGATGATCGGTACCTGTGGCAAGACATTTCGCGGGATCCTACTACGAAATACCAAACTGGTAAGCATCGGTTTAAGGTCGGGATCTGTGGCAAGGCTTTTCGTGGGATCCTACTACCAAATGTCAAACTAGTTAGCATTGGTTTGAAATCGGAACCGGTGGGAAGACTTTTAGGGGGATGCTGCCACTAAACCCTACTTTTAGAGTAACGGTAAACTACCAGTCTGTTTTTGTCCATTCGTTTGATAATCTCGACTGCTTTGACAGGCTTTTAACGTAATAAGCAATATCTCTTAATTTTGTGTGAGTAATCAGACTTAATGAGAACCACATCATTCACATCACATCCTTATTCCTTATTTCCAGTTGGTTGTAAACAACTCCCTTCATTTGGTCAAATGAATAAATTTCCTTTATCAACACTCCTACCGTTGTAAGATCCAGCTTGTGGCGCATTATCACTATACGTATACATGTTTCCTAATGCCACATGTAATCCTACACACACACACACACACACACACCACAAAGGCGAACAAAAATTCGCCCACAAGCTACATTGTCATAAATTTAAATTAATCCCGCGTATGTCTGCGGTGCTAAAAGCTAGAAAAAGTGCTTTTAATAAAGAGATTGGAGCAGCGCCAGCAAAAAAAAGAAGAAAAAAAGAAATACCAACGAAGCAGAGTGCACCAGCGTTAAAGATCGCAACCGCAACTGTAACCTAACAAAAGATAGAGGTGTCCGTGTGAAACGACGCATGATGGTGTCCGACCCGTCCAGCATAGATAATAAATTCATTCATTTCGGTGTAGCTTTTAATAAAGGACTCTTCTGCATTCCTTTTTATTTTCATGCCATTTGGCAAATGCATTAAAATATCCTTTGATTGGCGGATGGGTGGGAAATCCGTTTTCTTTGTTTTTCCATTTTCCATGCAATGCAAAATGAAGTCATCATCATTTACACAAGGATTTGGAAAGTAGAGTACGAGAAAAAACATGAAAGCCGCGGAAAACCGCGGTAGCAAGAGGAAACAAACTTAGGGAAGATCATTAATAAACCTGTCGGAGGTCCCAGCTGACGGCACTACAGCAAAGCGCACTTTTCCTTTGCCAGATGGAAAATCAATTAAAGTTTCATTTCTCGAAGTGGTTTCGGCGTTTCGTCTGTTTTTTAAATTCTCTATATTAACTTCACTTGCCCGTGTGTTTGTGGATTTGTGGGTTTGTGGGTTTGTGGATTTGTGGATTTGTGTGTCATGGAATCTTGCGATCAGTTTTTGACCCACTTCCCAAAGACCTATTTTATTGAAATTTTGCACACAGGCATATCTCCGATGACAACACTTTCTATTTGAGGACCCTCGGGCCACGGGGTCGGTGGGCTCCCCTACAAATATTTTACAAAATTTTACTCGATTTTCTTCAAATTTTATACACTTGTGTATCTCTGATATATAATACTTTTTGTAAAAATTTTGGAGACCCCGGGCCCGGGTTCGTGGGGCCCCAAAATTAAAAAAAAAATTAACCTGATTTTCTTTAAATTTTATATACGTATGTATCTCCGATGAAAAACACTTTTTGTAAAAATTTTGGAGACCCCGGGCCCGGGTTCGTGGGGCCCCAAAATTAAAAAAAAAATTAACCCGATTTTCTTTAAATTTTATATACGTATGTATCTCCGATGAAAAACACTTTTTGTAAAAAATTGGGAGACCCTGGGTCCCGTGGTCGTGGGGCCCCAAAATTAAAAAAAAAATTAACCCGATTTTCTTTAAATTTTATATACGTATGTATCTCCGATGAAAAACTCTTTTTGTAAAAAATTTGGAGACTCCGGGCCCCAGGGTCATTGAGCCCCAAAAAATTTTTTAAAAAAATTAACCCGATTTTTTTTTTGAATTTTTTGTCCGATGGACAAAATTTTTTGTAAAGTTTTTGGAGGCCCTGAGGTCCGAGGGGTACCCATATAAATTTTTTAAAAATTAGCTCGATTTTCTTCAAATTTTAACACATACCCATCTCCTATTAGAGAATTTACATGAAAAATTGTATTTTTATAGGTTGTTTTTTTTTTAAATAATATTATGGGACGATTTTCCCATCCAATAATGGCTCAGAAACAAAGAATAAAAATGTAGAACAATAACACACAAAGAAAATATATCTACAACACTTACCTTATTTTCCCCAGTAATAACATAATTTCCAGGCGGTTTAAGCAAATAAAAGACGAGAAAATCTCAGTAAGACAGAAGAGAAATCTGCTATAATAATATTCGGCGCGACAGACCATTATGGTCCAAGGCCTAGCTTCTCGAAATCAGCTATGATGGTAGATATTTCTTCCTGGTAGGTAAACGCTAACCACCGTTCATTATGTACACATAATTTTTGGTATAATTAGCCTAAATAAAGTCTAACTTGTGCTTCTTTTGATTTCACGTTATACTAGCTAGCTATTCCGAACCCCATTCAACCGTTTCTCCTTTTGGAAAACCGCATATATTCCGTGTTCCTTCTGAACAATTCTTTCACTCTTTCATTTAATCCAAACACAAACTACTATCTTCTCTAGTCTATGTTCTGTTATGACCACGTTGTATTTGTTAGCTACCCCAAGCTGTTCTTGTTCTACTATCTACACATTTACTCCAAAAGCTCTGCTGTTCGTTTTCAAGAAACGTCTTTTATCAAAACGCTTTTACCGATTAAACCAAACTTCTCCCCCTTCAAACTGAGGCCTCGTTTCGGTTCATTGGCATACGTTCGTTCCGCTTTACTAAGTATCATTAAGTATTGAACCGCCGTTGTATCAATCAAACTAAGAACCAAAAATAAAACGAAAAACCTGAAAGTAAAACCAAAAAAAAAATATTCTATTTAATTTGTAACAAAGGACCGGCGAGTGTTACATTTATTTATGTTATTTATTCTGTGAGGGATCGCACCAGTGACCACATAAATAACATGCCTAAAAGCATACAAAGTTTTTGACCCTACATCGACTCTAGTGCCTCTCAAAGTAAAAGCATACACAAATCAGTACTACGTATTAATTAATAGCAAAACAAAAAATATAAAACATCTCCAATAGCATAATTTATGACCGGCGGTCGTTCGCCTATGAAAATAAATGTGCAATCTAAGCATCATGGGCAAACGAGCGCCGGCCGCTTAGAACATTAATTACCCTTTCCATGCATTGCGCTGAGTAAGCGACGCATGAAAATGACATGAAAACAAATATGTCAACGCAGCAGCATAGGCGAACGAACCCAAAAACACTTGACGCGGTCGGTCATATATTACAAACTTACATACATACACTATGCTGATAAAGCGATATTATGTAAAATATGAATATCGATGAATAGGCATTCCAGAGTCGATGCATGGTCGAAAATCGATCAATTATTTTTGTATAAAAGAAGGGAAAATTCACTGAAAAAAAAAATAATCTTCACACCTAACGTTGAACAATAATCATCGAGTTTTCATTTATTAAAGCATCATACCAATTCGGTATTCTGACTCCCCAGAGAGCTCCGGCTTTTGGGTTTACGTTGACACGGCAACACGCCTAACGAGTCAGATATCAAGTTTGGTATCTAAATCCTTCAAACAATTAACAGCAAAGTCGTTCCAACAAATTAGGACAACTTTACAATTCACGCAAATGCAATTTGGTCATTGCAAGTACAAGGGTTGCGCGTAACAATATCCACAATGTAACCTGGGTACCTCCTGGTGGAGCACCAGATAGACCACGTGTTGCCGCCACAACCCGAACCTGATGACGGTACGAACGTACCGAGGTGGCACCGTCGACTAGAACCACTATCTTGTTGGTATAGTGCTCCGAGCGTTGATTGCATCCGCACGAAATACTTCATCCGCGAATCAAATTCGAGTCAACATGACTGCCCTGCGGAACGAAGAGACCAAAAACAACTACAGTCAAGCGATAGGACTCGCCCTAAATGCAGGGAGAGTAAGTCCTGGGGCTGAGATGTCGGGCATAGAAGAGAAATGGACACACCTTAAGAATACTGTCATAAGTGATGCTGACTCCATCGTAGGCAGTAGTCGTAGAGATCGTAGAGACTTTCTTATTCAAGGCAGTCCACCATACAGGCAAACCGTACAGAAGAGAATAGTTCTTACTACCGATGTATAAAGCCAATGGGTTGAAGGCGCCATCTGCTACCAGCTTGTTGAGAGCATTTTGCAGGAGTTGCTTTAAGGTATTCGGGTATTTTCCTGAAACGGCAATAGCAACATCATGCGCATAAGCGATTAATCTTAGGCATACCAGCAGCTCAATCACCGCTAATTTCCATAGAAGGGGGGATAGAACTCCACCTTGTGGGAATCCTTTGCAGACAGATATTCTGGCAGTCGACACGCCAATCTTTGAATTGATAATCCGATTTGTGAGCAGAAATTTAATCAATTTGTCAAGCGAGAGTCGTCCACCCTCAAAGTCGACAGTGCATCCGTAATCGCAGATGTGTTGATATTGTTAAAAGCTCAATGTCTAGGAATACCACCGTTGTGTACTCCTTGTGGTGAAGGGAATGTTCAATAGAACGTACCAGTGTGTGCAGAGCTGTTTCGTCATTTGCCTTTACAATACACGTGCTGTCTTTTGTCATTGCGTGTGCGTATGTAGATATCGATCAGACTTTCCAGTGTCTTTAACAGAAATGATGAGAGACTGATTGGTCTAAGATCCTTTGGACTAACATGCAAGCATTTGCCGGCTTTGGGTATGAAAAGCACGTTTACTTCTCTCCATAAAACTGGAATATGGACCATCAGATCGAGACAACTCTTTAGAAGGATAATATCCGAAGTCATTTGCTGCTCGGCTGGGATTATGCCATCAGGTCCTGCCGATTTGTATGCTTTGAAGCTTTGTAGCGCCCAAAGCAGTTTGTCCTTATTTATCAAATCATTGCAGATAATTGTACGAGTGTCTGCCATATCAAGGCTGACATTACTTAACACATTGGAGCTGTCCGTGAAGCTTGAGGTATTCCACGAGTTATTCATATATTCTGGTTATTTCAGGCAGCTCGGCATTATTGGATTGGTTGCGAGGATTTTTCTTAGCCTAGACGCCTGTTTTGGTGGACAGTGCAGATACTGTAAGTTGTCCTTGTTGGTCATCTATTTGGATTGTCGTTAATTGGATGTATTTCTTCTTGTACTCTTTCAGCTCCACCTTATTAATATCCTGTCTAATTATGCTTACCGTATACAACCACGGCCTCATCCACTTGACTGATTTGTGTACTGATTTTAAGGTAGCTTTGAATAGTTATGTGTGTTTCAGATATTAAGGCAAAAACAACGTAGTTATCTTTTATAAACCGTTTTAGTTCCAACGCGTGAGGTATTAGCCCATTAGCGTTCCACATGACTATTTTTGTATATTGTCCAATTATTTTTGTAAGTAAAAGAGTAGGGATATTTATCACGAGAGATCGTCTGATGTATTTGTTGGTTTTGTGTTTGTTCCTAATTGTTTTGATCATTTTATGTTGCAATTTCTGCTTGAGTGACTCATGAAGTCGTTGGAACTACACGACAGATATATGGCAGCCGGGAAATGCATCCGGCATTTCCGCTAGTAAAGTGATAAAAAACGATTTGTTCACCCGGGTGGAATTGGTAAAGCGAAGGTTAAGCTATTTTATCAAAGACGGTCATTTCTTAAAGGACAACGCTTTGCGTTAGAATTCAAAATCAATAAATCGAACATCTGTATGGACTGAATCAATTATTTTAAATATTTATCAAAATGAGTTTTTCTGTCCCATTACATTTACAAATTTATAAGACATTTAATTTACTACTTTACTTACTTATGTCCTGTATTCCCTTGTGGGTCCTAGGGCCTCTACTACACCTACGCGCCATCGCGTGCGGTTTCTGGCAATGAGCTTCAGCTCTCTCCAACTCTTCCCCAATTGCCGTGACTCCTCCTCAACTGTTCTGCGCCATGGATTTCTCGGACGACCCGTTCTACTACCATCCTGAGATAACGGGTTCCATTGCATTGCGTAGTAATGGAACTGTCGCCTTTTCGGAGTGAATGACCAATCCACTGCCACTTCCGTCGTTGGATGGTTGTGCCTATTGTTTGCTGACCCGTAGAGATATTCGTTAGAGATACTCCGTTTCCAGTAGATAAAACTGCGCGTAGTACATCGCTAATAACCAACAAAAAAAGTATCGGCGATAGAATGCAACCTTATCGTACCCCATTTAGGATCTCGAATTCCTCTGACAGCTTTCTTCTATATGTTCCTTAA
Source organism: Nephrocerus scutellatus (assembly GCA_947095585.1). Classification (NCBI taxonomy): domain Eukaryota; kingdom Metazoa; phylum Arthropoda; class Insecta; order Diptera; family Pipunculidae; genus Nephrocerus; species Nephrocerus scutellatus. The sequence goes on from OX352762.1 coordinate 6,941,885, forward strand.
TTCGCTCAAGTATTTACTACTTTGGCTATTACCTTTGCAACTGCAGGAAGAACGCAAATGCCTCTCCAGTTTTCGCACTCCATAAGACTACCTTTTTTAGGGAGCTTGACAATCATTCCCTTCTTCCACTCGTCGGGGAAACTTGGAGCTGCACGCAGAAGCTCTGCGGGTATACCATCTAGTCCTACCGACTTGTTGTTCTTTAGTGGGGATATGGTTACTTCCGGCAGCTCCGTTTGATTTGGGTGCATATCGTTATCAAATACACGGTTAAGGACCGTAAAGAAATGCTCCTTCCATCGCTTGAGCTGATCCTCATCTGAAGCGAGTACGGCACCATCAAGGCTTTTCACCGGATGTTAGATAGAGCGGTGACCACCTGTCAGCTCTTTGGTGATTTTGTTAACGGTTCTGCTATCGCACCTGCCCGCTGCTTCATCTGCTTCTGATAGGCCAGGTTGTTAATATAGTTACGCTTGTCACGTCTTACACTACGCTGCACTTCCCTCATTTTTCTTCGATACATGGACTCTAACTCGATCCTCGCACATTTAATTTACGCAAAGTGGAAAAATGCTAATGTCACTTACAGGGAATGCCATTCTTCTCATCTGCATCAGCATATATATATCCACAAAAAGTCTTACCATATTATTACTGCAGAGTGTAACATTATCTCGAAGCGGATTTATGCAACAAAAGAAGAAGTAGGAGTTTATGCGATGAGTACAATTTTTCCATTAAGAGGTTCTTTTTTGAGGCTTTTGAATGTGTGTGCGTGTAAAGGAACTCAGGACTCCTCATTTCGCACGCAATTGCAAGAGTTCTGCGAAAAGTTTTAATTAAAGAAATTATGAAAAACGGTTTCATGTTTGACAGTTTTCTTCCTCTTTTCCCCGCCCGCAGCTTCATTCCAATCTCTTCAATTTCTTTTTAATTCAGTGGGACATTCTGCGTATATGAAAGACATCCACTGACTGCTCTTAATGTGCGATAAAAGCCCAACAAAATTGCACTTAAAAAGGAGGCGTTTATGAACGAGTACTTGTATCGAGCAGTCTACATTTTTTACAGACACGTAAATGAGGACGCTCTTCGGCGGCGGCGGCACACATCCAGTTACATCTGTTTCAAATGAGAGAGACAAACATGGTAACGACTGGAGGACGAAGTGTTTAATTAATGTCGTCCTGATGCTGAGATGTTGAAATGTTCATCTTTGAAGCGCACGCGACGAAGTGAGTGCAATTGTAATTCACTCCAGAGTCCTTTCGTGTCCTTTGTATAAATATTGTGGTGTATCCATACACACTAAAATGGGCATAGAACATTTTCATTTCATTTTCATTTGGAATTTTCTTTGCAAAACTAAAACGGAAACAGTGAATGCGAATTATAAATTGCCACCGAGGGCCTCAGTTGCTTTGAAGGTTTCTTTGCTTTGCTTCCTTCCTATGTTGTTGGCCATTAATGAATACTTCAGTTACCTTTTTATTTTTGGCTTACATTTATCCAGAGGCGTTAGTGTGTCACCAGGAAGAAATTTTCTTAGAGGATGCAGCAAAAGTCTAAATGTGTTCCTTGGCAGTCAATTAGAAAAATGAAAATGGGTTAACATGTTGAGGCGTTGTTTGCGAGAGATTGTGATGTGCAAAGGACATTTTTGGATCTTTTGATTGCTGGCATTTTATTTTATTATGGAACGGTTTTTCTTTGGCTTTACAAGTGGTATCTTAGTACTGATGACAAACCTCTTTTACAGGTTCTCATTGCATCAGGTCTTACATCTCCCAAAATGCTGGCCATTCTATATGTGTGCACCAGGGCTTGGTTTTTGCTCTAGTTGTTCTCTTCTAATTACAAGACTTTTTGTATAACCTCCTCTTGGCTTGCCTGCACACAAAGTGCCTACAGAGCGCTAAACTAATTTTGCGGTGACGCCCGTAGATCTAGATATTATTCAGACGCAGCTATTAACTATTCACTTAACATACGGCATAATAATAACCATAATTTTAAAAATGACGCAGGGCATGCATGCGTCCAACGCAGCGGATCAAATGGAGCAGATGCTTCACAATGAATCCTGCGAAAAACCCAGACTTGGTGCGGTGGAGGCTTATCCCAAAGCCAACGAGGGGTAAAGGTGGGGGCATCTTGGTGAGGGGAAAACTAGGGCGATCGATCTATCAACTTGAGCCGTGGCCTAGCACCAGCAAAGCAGTGGTTCAGGGGATTAAAAGCGCTAATTTGACCTGCCTCCCTGACCAAGTCCAGGCCTACTACCAGTACACCCAGTATACTCAGTATACTCAGAGTGTATTGACCCTAAGGCCAACAAAGGGTGGTGAGGGGGCACAATTAACTGGAGTGAAGTCGGGACAGCAGTCCCAGTAACAACTCGAAATGAGGCCCTCAACCAGTATGCAGCTTGAGCTGTCTTTACCAAAGTGGAAACACTCGGCTGTCATCCCCTGTCATCTCCAAACTTGTGAAGGAATGCAGGGCGAAGCTCAATAGACTTGGCGAAGTCAACAAAGTGAGTTTGTACTAGGTGCCGGGACACACTGGCATAGAAGGTAACGAAGCAGCACATAATAAGCACAGCTAATAAAAGAGCAAAAACTTCGCTAGTAGGGCCACAACCGTTATGTTACATATGGTACCGCATAACGCGGGAAGAGATACGCAGTATAGGTAAAGCAGCCGTTTCCGTAAGATGGGAGAATCTCCCGGGTCTACGGCAAGCAAAGGAAATGCTGGGATCTATAATCCAAAGTATGGGATTGGCCTTGTCCTTCCGGAAAACCAGGAAATCTAATCGAAAAGAAAAAGCAATCCACTGAGATGGTGCTACATTTCTTCAACCTCCACTTATGCGCGCTATCTAAGGCGAGTCCTTCCTCTATACCACTTGACTCAAAGATTTTGAAGGACGGAGCGTTGATGTTCATTTGCTCTACTACTATGCAAGCCATCTTGAATGTCTAGTATGCAGTTTCTTGATAAGTTCGATGTCGCTGTACAGCTCGTATAATTCGCAAAAGAATGTTCTCCTTGAAATGCCGTCAACGCATACGCGACCGAAAATCGTCCGGATGGCAGTTATGTCAGCTTGGTTTCTGACTAGTGCGTATACGTGCTAATTGTTCGGCTGCATGTGATGTGTGATAGTGAAGATATTAGCGAATGCATCATATATCCAAGTCATTTTTTCCCGCGATTGATCTGTCAACCCCACGCGCAACCACCAACCTGAAAACGTCTCCAGGTTCTTTGATGTCAAAATGGACAAAAGAAGCCAGGTATTGCGGTCCTCAGATGGTCTTAGGTCCGAGTAGCCCAAAAAAAGAATCTTCCATACTAGCTCATACCAGGTATAGCACAGTTGACTTCTTCGCTGCGTTGGGAGTGCCGTGGTTGAACCACATCTTTAGGTGCAGATGTATTTTTGACAAGAATAATAAAAAAAGAAATTTTGAAACCAAAAAGAAATTTAGATTCGCTGTTGAAACAACTCTTTCCTGTCAGAAAGGATGAAAGGAAAGAGAATCGCACTTTCAACTGCCATCAGAGGTCATTCGCTGTCTTTTACTTTGTTATAAATTCCGTTATTTATTGCACACCGTTTGTCAATAATTCTTTAAGGTATCCATCAGTTATTGGTTGCAATATAAATTACAGCAAACACCATAAGCCAAAGCATTCCAAACCGTCATTCATAAATCCATATAGCATCAACTTCTGATACTCGTCCTCAAAGCACCATATCACCGCCTAATGTTTCACATCCGCCTCCTTACATGCTGTAGTGACAATTTGACTTTAGCCTTTAAAGCCATTCCTTGGTCCTCTGGGTGAGATGAATACAATATGTTTGTTGCGCCATTCAAAGTTAGACCGATTTCGCATCACATGTTAGCTCCGGGGGGGCAATGAAATGGCTCAAACTGACCCAACAAACACTTTTCAACAATAACCACACAAAACAACGAGGTCTACATTTGCATTTCAACGGGAACACAGACGACACATTGCTCTATCCCGACTCCCGAAACAACAGACAAAAAGACCAATCTGTGGATGTGTGCTACTTCAACTTCCAACTTCAGACACAACGATGTGTAGATATAGGCTGTGTAAAAAAAAAGTCCTTTATTGTCCTTAACTGTGCAATGTCCTGCCTGCATCCAATGAATATGAATGGCTCTCCCTTGTGTGACATTTGGGAACTTTTTTGCTGCAACCTGCAACTCCTACAGTTTCTCTGTTGCAAATCGTCAGAGATGGTTAAGAGAGAAAAACAAGGGTACATCCAGTGTCCATCGCATCGCATCCAGTAGGAGCATACAGCAAGTTTCGCTGCGTGTTGTTACGAGGTTCAATATTAAAATAAAGAATTGTCTGGCTGGCTTGTTAGGCACATGAATAAGATTTCAAATGGCGACATGGGATTACTACTTGCAGCTTAGAATATTAACGATTTGTCCTTTTGTGTCGCATGGTATAAAGCAAGGACAAGGACAAACTAGCGAGAAGCTGAGACAGAACTGCATTTTGAATATTATGGATTTACGTCTACGCTGGATAACAACAACTTAAGAACTGAAGCAGATGACTCTATTTGCCACGTGAGTGTAGGATATTCGATCGATAAAAAAATGAAGGTATAATGAGAACACTACACTATGTTCTGTAGGCGTTAGAAATGGCTCAAATAACTTGAAATGATCACAGTTGATAGCGGCAAAGTGTTCAGGTCTGCTTTGCAACCTTAAGATTCAGTGAATTAAAGATTTTGATTCCATCTTTGTGTATCTATAAGGTTTTGGTACCCCAGCAATTCCCAATAACCCATAAAAATTATCTAAATTCTCTGATCGGAGGTAGACATGTTTGCAAAGTGCAGTGGGGTGAACTCTCGTGCTTATATTTAAAGATGTATGAGCGGAACCACCCATACCCAATTAAAAATTGGGTTAGATAGAAGTCTTCTGCTCCATGACCTCTACCGCTCCATGATGCTACAGATGGTTTTAATCTATGGGTCCATCTACCCTTACTTGACTGCTCCCATCTTATTTGTCAGTTTCTAACGGCTTCAGCATGTGCTTTTCTGCGGTACTTGGCTCTTGTTAGATATTCCCGGCGCCTATATATCACCAGGCGTTTCTTGGCCAGTAAGTCGATTGGAAGTATACCCTCAACCACAAACGCTGCATCGATCGAGATGGTTCTGAAGTCACAGATCGCTCTTAGTGTACTCAGTCGCTGGATAGACGACATCTTTGGCCTGTAGCTAACCTTGTCTATTGTGTCAGCCCATTTTGGCGCTCCGTATGAAAGGGTCGACGAGACAATGTTAGTCAATAGGTTTCTTCTTGTTTGCTTTGCTCCTCAAGTGTTCGACATAATGCCAGACAGTGCTGAACATACAGTCTCTGCTTCATTACTAGCAGGGTTCATATGCTCGTGTAATGATAGTCTCGCATCAATTACCATTCCTAGAAATCTAATTGTTGGCTGAGATATAGTTGAACAATAACCAACTTCAAAGGTTATTGTCTCTCTTATTTTCCTACTGGATATTAGTAGATCTTTAGTTTAATATTCAGCCAACTGTAATCCGATTGACGTCAGCCACTGCCGGATAGTATTAGATGTTGCATGACATTGATCTCTCCTTTTGTTTTGCCACAACGACGACTGCAATGTCATCTGCAAAACCGACAATCTCTTCATCTTCAGGTATATGGATCCTAAATATTTATTTCATAATAAAGGGCCTAGCACAGAGCCCTGGGGAACTCCTCCTCTGCCTTATATTCGTTCAGGTCATTGTCGGTGTTCTATATCAGAATTCTGTTACTAAAGTTCCACCAACCTCTGTCCGATGTAGTTCATTAAATATGCAACTTCATTTTGCTGAATTGAATGCATTCTTGTTATCGACGGTGACTATGGTGCCATACTTTTTTGTTCCTCCCTTCCACCTTTTCCCATCTATCGCTTTTTGTGCCAACTTTTTAACGAATTCAATGGCATCAATTATTGAGCGCGCTTTGCGGAAACCATATTGATGTTCTGCAAGGTCTCCTGATTGTACTACGGCTTCCTGTAGCCTCTGATAATTCTGTCTAAGATTTTGCCCGTTGTGTCGAGCATACATATAGGACGGTATGAGGATGGAACGTCTGATGGTTTTTCCCCTTAGGGAGTAGGACAGATCTCTGTTTTTTCCACTCCACTTGGAACACCCCTTCTTTTATGTATGAATCAAGCATACTTGCAAGCACATTTGGATAGTTCCAAATTATGGATTTGGCCCAGGGGTCTTGTTATTGCCTACCTTGCTGGCTGCCTAAAGAACTTCCTCGGCTATCACGGGCGCAATTTCTTCATCGTGATCACCTATCTCTAAACTAAAGTCGTGTTCAAGTTACTGGGTAAGCAATACGCTTATAATACTATTCAGCATTATGGGGCACGAAGGGGATGTAAAAATATTTCCCATAACTCTCGCCATTACCGTTCTGAATGGTCTATCCCACGTGTTTTGTGCAACTTGTTTACACATTTCCCTTAGACCTCTACGTTTACTTGACTTTATAGCTGTCCTAAGTTGTGATCGGACGATACAATACTTCTCGCGCAGGTCATCAATGTGTCAAAGCCTTTCTCTTTGGTATTGCCGTCTGGCCCGTAGACACTTCCGACGCAGCTCCGCTTTTTCTTCATTTCACCAGTAGGTAGATTTGCGTTGGCTGATTAATACTTTCCTCGGCATTTCTGTATCACAGGCTCTTCTTAGCGAGGTCCTGACTTTACCCACCTTTTCCGTCGCTGACTCTGACATGCTGGTATCCTCCATCACGAAAAGGAACAATTTTTCATCAATGATCTCGTTTTCCAACCCACTACTTTCTTTCTAAGTTTTTGATTTGGTCCCACTCCATCTATTTCACACAGTATGCCTTGGTGATCACTATGTGTGTATGATTCGCTAACTTCTCAAGTGATCTCCTTGCTAAACAGGCAGTTACTAACAAACGTTATATCGATTATCGAGCTGGCGGACCCCCTACGGAAAGTGGGTGTATTTCCATTGTTCACCAATGTAATCTGCAACGTAGCAAATGCTTCCAAAAGTGCCTCCCCGCGAGCATCTGTTTTCCGGCTGCCTCATTCCACAGACCATGCATTAAAATCGTGCGCTATCACTACGGAACTCCGTTCGCGAGCATCATCAACTAGACGTTTCAGAAAAGTTGTAAACTCTTCTAATGGTGCAGTGGTTTTGCATAACAGCCATATATGAATGCCATCGACCTTCGCTCTTATAAAACCTGATTCCAAATTCATTTCTCTTTCTTGGAAACAACGTTTACCACAGACCTATGGCATGGCAGCGCCACCAGGTGCGTCGGTTGCGCATATGCTTTTATCGAGGTCTTTGTATGGTTCGCTGATAATAGCAACATCTACCTCCAGTTCGCGCACGGTTTGATGCAAAAAATCCTGTGCAGCTTCACAATGATTAAGATTCAGTTGGATAATGATCATTTCTTCCGCGCAGAGCATGCATTGAGGCTGGTCCTTGTCGCATTAGTATAGTACCGCAATTTAAAGATAGTTTGGAGCGGTCTTTGTCACTTTGACAGCTATACGCCCTATGTCCATATTTAAGGCATTTTAGTGGAACTATTTCTCTCTAACACCAAAGGACATCCATCCAATTCTGACTCTTCCTTCATTGGTCACTTGATCAACCAAATTGCCTGGCACACTCACAAATACTGTTTGTGTTCTGTGACTTCGTCAATATCCCGGATTTCTACTAGCACCTCTGTTAGGATCCTGACCAATTATTCCTCCAAGTTTTTCTTGATACTACCACGAGTTTTATTTTACTGCAGTGTTCTGCATCTTTACATCGGCACCATAACTTGAGAGTCTGGGATCTGCATATTCGATCGTATCATTCTTTTCGCTGAGTAGTGCATCCGGAAGAGGAGGTTTTTTGCGTTTTCTTTCTTTCATTTTTCCCACTTTTGGGTCCTTGGTGGCTTGTCCTTTCGTGGAATTGCTTTTGGCCGTGTCTCTTCCGTTGTTTTTGTCCTTGTACTTGCAAGCACATTTGGATAGTTCCAAATTATGGATTTGGCCCAGGGGTCTTGTTATTGCCTACCTTGCTGGCTGCCTAAAGAACTTCCTCGGCTATCACGGGCGCAATTTCTTCATCGTGATCACCTATCTCTAAACTAAAGTCGTGTTCAAGTTACTGGGTAAGCAATACGCTTATAATACTATTCAGCATTATGGGGCACGAAGGGGATGTAAAAATATTTCCCATAACTCTCGCCATTACCGTTCTGAATGGTCTATCCCACGTGTTTTGTGCAACTTGTTTACACAGTTCCCGATCGTATCATTCTTTTCGCTGAGTAGTGCATCCGGAAGAGGAGGTTTTTTGCGTTTTCTTTCTTTCATTTTTCCCACTTTTGGGTCCTTGGTGGCTTGTCCTTTCGTGGAATTGCTTTTGGCCGTGTCTCTTCCGTTGTTTTTGTCCTCGGTTTTTTTCCCTCATTTTCTATAGGAGTTGAACGTTTCGCGTTGGTGGTTTCAATTGTTATAGGGATATCCTGGTTATCGTCTGATTTGTTCCTAGCTAAGGAAACCGGTTCTTTAGAATTATCCATTATGACTCCTATCGTCGGCATTGTTTGACACATGTTATCGATCAAGGTCCCCTTGCTGATTGCCACCGACTAATACATCATCCGTATTATGTTGACCGACTTTTTAATCTCTGCATAGATTTTTCTTCTTGGTTTGATGCATTCCGACCATTCCTGAATCTTCTCTCCGAGTCTATGAAAAACGATTTCCCTGCTTTCTATGGTCATGTCTTCTCTTCTCGACTTATTGACGGTGGCGGTCGTTTCAGACTTCTACTCATCGAGTTCTTAGCACATATCCTTTTGGTTTTTGCATTCCTCCTTGCCAAACTACTTACATCATTTAGTTTATCCTCCTTGTATTCCATATCGGGTCTCACTCCTTTCTCTCCTCCTCTTACTAAATTTTGTTGGGTCCCTACTCAAAGCCATTATCAATGCTCGCTCGGGCTCGGGCGCTCGGCTCGCTAAGGATCCCATGGCAGTGATACCATGCAAAGGCCCTTATGGGGTCTTGTGTTCAGAGCCAGATCGGTTCTAAACAGGCATTTTGCCTCTGTACTTAAGCCACTAACGTAATGGCGACGCGAGTCGCTGATCTTCACCGATCAGTATATATTTTGGCCTTATTCTCCCCAGACACACCCATACTCGCTAGTACGCCAGCATTGCTACTAAGACGAAACCAAGTTCTCCTCTCCTCGTAGTCATAGAAATTAGTTATTGGTGATTGGTATATAGGTTTATATATAATCTTAAGTATAGTAAGCTAAGGACCAAAAGAAAAGAAAACGAAAAATAAAAGCAAAATATTTAATAATTAATTTGTAACACGGATTTTAATTTGGAACCCTGGAGGCCACTGAGCGCTAACTAAGCCGGTAAGAACCGTTCAAGACGAAGAAAAAGAAAAAGACAAATATTATTATCTCATTCTGTTGACCCAATTCCTTTTTAACCCTTCTGTCTTTCTCGTTCCTTCTATCACTCAATTTTACCCAAAGGACGCTTAACAAACTCTCACCAGAAAACAAAGAAAAATGATTAAATCGAAGAATGCTCCAGAGCAAGTTTTTGGTTGTTTGCGGACACTTATGGAAACCATACCAAAAGCACACTCACACAAGGCCCACATATTATGTATACAAACTTTGACACTTGCGTTTGACGGAAGATGCAAAACTTCAAATGGCAAACTTTGGCCAGAAATTTGTTTAGCACATGTCTTCCGTGCGGTTTATATTTCGTTGGCTCTCATCTTTCTCTCTGTCGGCCACCACATATCAGATCCCAGCGGATGTGTACCACATTTGTGCGGCTTGTGCGATACATCATAGTGTAGATTGATGAAAATATTTTCCCATATGCTTTGCAGAACTTCTTGGAAATTAAATTGGTAAATTTCAACTGTATCCTTCAGAGTCTGCTGCTCTTTGTGGTTTTGTTTGTTATCCTCCTAAAGATGACGGAACATTGATCGAAAAGAACAAAACAGAGGAACAATTTGTTTTCGTTGGTTGGTTTTCTATTGAAACGCTTACAGCTAGAATCGATGTTAATGCTGTGATGCAGGCGAATTAAAATAGAAAGGGAGTTTTTGTTTTTAAAATATAAAAACCAAATGTATGATATGTATAATAGAAACTTGTACTGTGAAAACAGCTTCGGTAATACGACGGTTGTGGTAAGAAAAACCAAAAAAAAAATAAGTTCCAAAAAATCCAAAATTGGGAATCAAATACATGTTTCGTAATATTGCCGACACGAAAACATTTCTGGACTTAGGCTCACTGACTTCACTGTATGATATGTATAATAGAAACTTGTACTATGAAAACAGCTTCGGTAACACGGTTGTGGTAAGAAAAACCAAAAAAAGAGAAGTTCCAAAAAATTCAAAATTGGGAATCAAATACATGTTTCGTAATATTGCCGAAACGAAAACATTTCTGGACTTAAGCTCACTGACTTCACTGTATGATATGTATAATAGAAACTTGTACTGTGAAAACAGCTTCGGTAATACGCCGGTTGTGGTAAGAAAAACCAAAAAAAAGAAGTTCCAAAAAATCCAAAATTGGGAATCAAATACATGTTTCGTAATATTGCCGAAACGAAAACATTTCTGGACTTAAGCTCACTGACTTCACTGTATGATATGTATAATAGAAACTTGTACTGTGAAAACAGCTTCGGTAATACGCCGGTTGTGGTAAGAAAAACCAAAAAAAAGAAGTTCCAAAAAATCCAAAATTGGGAATCAAATACATGTTTCGTAATATTGCCGACACGAAAACATTTCTGGACTTAGGCTCATTGACTGCACTGTATGATATGTATAATAGAAACTTGTACTATGAAAACAGCTTCGGTAATACGGTTGTGGTAAGAAAAACCAAAAAAAAATAAGTTGCAAAAAATTCAAAATTGGGAATCAAATACATGTTTCGTAATATTGCCGACACGAAAACATTTCTGGACTTAGGCTCATTGACTTCACTGTATGATATGTATAATAGAAACTTGTACTATGAAAACAGCTTCGGTAACACGGTTGTCGTAAGAAAAACCAAAAAAAGAGAAGTTCCAAAAAATTCAAAATTGGGAATCAAATACATGTTTCGTAATATTGCCGACACGAAAACATTTCTGGACTTAGGCTCATTGACTTCACTGTATGATATGTATAATAGAAACTTGTACTATGAAAACAGCTTCGGTAATACGGTTGTGGTAAGAAAAACCAAAAAAAAAATAAGTTCCAAAAAATCCAAAATTGGGAATCAAATACATGTTTCGTAATATTGCCGACACGAAAACATTTCTGGGCTTAGACTCAGTGACTTCACTGTATGATATGTATAATAGAAACTTGTACTATGAAAACAGCTTCGGTAATACGGTTGTGGTAAGAAAAACCAAAAAAAAAAGAAGTTGCAAAAAATTCAAAATTGGGAATCAAATACATGTTTCGTAATATTGCCGACACGAAAACATTTCTGGACTTAGGCTCATTGACTTCACTGTATGATATGTATAATAGAAACTTGTACTATGAAAACAGCTTCGGTAATACGGTTGTGGTAAGAAAAACCAAAAAAAAAATAAGTTCCAAAAAATCCAAAATTGGGAATCAAATACATGTTTCGTAATATTGCCGACACGAAAACATTTCTGGGCTTAGACTCACTGACTTCACTGTATGATATGTATAATAGAAACTTGTACTATGAAAACAGCTTCGGTAATACGGTTGTGGTAAGAAAAACCAAAAAAAAAAGAAGTTGCAAAAAATTCAAAATTGGGAATCAAATACATGTTTCGTAATATTGCCGACACGAAAACATTTCTGGACTTAGGCTCATTGACTTCACTGTATGATATGTATAATAGAAACTTGTACTATGAAAACAGCTTCGGTAATACGGTTGTGGTAAGAAAAACCAAAAAAAAAATAAGTTCCAAAAAATTCAAAATTGGGAATCAAATACATGTTTCGTAATATTGCCGACACGAAAACATTTCTGGGCTTAGACTCACTGACTTCACTGTATGATATGTATAATAGAAACTTGTACTATGAAAACAGCTTCGGTAATACGGTTGTGGTAAGAAAAACCAAAAAAAAAGAAGTTGCAAAAAATTCAAAATTGGGAATCAAATACATGTTTCGTAATATTGCCGACACGAAAACATTTCTGGACTTAGGCTCATTGACTTCACTGTATGATATGTATAATAGAAACTTGTACTATGAAAACAGCTTCGGTAACACGGTTGTGGTAAGAAAAACCAAAAAAATGAAGTTCCAAAAAATCCAAAATTGGGAATCAAATACATGTTTCGTAATATTGCCGACACGAAAACATTTCTGGACTTAGGCTCATTGACTTCACTGTATGATATGTATAATAGAAACTTGTACTATGAAAACAGCTTCGGTAATACGGTTGTGGTAAGAAAAACCAAAAAAAAAATAAGTTCCAAAAAATCCAAAATTGGGAATCAAATACATGTTTCGTAATATTGCCGACACGAAAACATTTCTGGACTTAGGCTCACTGACTTCACTGTATGATATGTATAATACTAATACTAATATAATATAAAACAGCTTCGGTAATACGACGGTTGTGGTAAGAAAAACCAAAAAAAAGAAGTTCCAAAAAATCCAAAATTGGGAATCAAATACATGTTTCGTAATATTGCCGACACGAAAACATTTCTGGACTTAGGCTCATTGACTTCACTGTATGATATGTATAATAGAAACTTGTACTATGAAAACAGCTTCGGTAATACGGTTGTGTTAAGAAAAACCAAAAAAAAAAGAAGTTACAAAAAATTCAAAATTGGGAATCAAATACATGTTTCGTAATATTGCCGACACGAAAACATTTCTGGACTTAGGCTCACTGACTTCACTGTATGATATGTATAATACTAATACTAATATAATATAAAACAGCTTCGGTAATACGACGGTTGTGGTAAGAAAAACCAAAAAAAAGAAGTTCCAAAAAATCCAAAATTGGGAATCAAATACATGTTTCGTAATATTGCCGACACGAAAGCATTTCTGGACTTAGGCTCATTGACTTCACTGTATGATATGTATAATAGAAACTTGTACTATGAAAACAGCTTCGGTAATATGGTTGTGGTAAGAAAAACCAAAAAAAAAAGAAGTTCCAAAAAATTCAAAATTGGGAATCAAATACATGTTTCGTAATATTGCCGACACGAAAACATTTCTGGACTTAGACTCACTGACTTCACTGTATGATATGTATAATAGAAACTTGTACTATGAAAACAGCTTCGGTAATACGGTTGTGTTAAGAAAAACCAAAAAAAAAGAAGTTACAAAAAATTCAAAATTGGGAATCAAATACATGTTTCGTAATATTGCCGACACGAAAACATTTCTGGACTTAGGCTCACTGACTTCACTGTATGATATGTATAATACTAATACTAATATAATATAAAACAGCTTCGGTAATACGACGGTTGTGGTAAGAAAAACCAAAAAAAAGAAGTTCCAAAAAATCCAAAATTGGGAATCAAATACATGTTTCGTAATATTGCCGACACGAAAACATTTCTGGACTTAGGCTCATTGACTTCACTGTATGATATGTATAATAGAAACTTGTACTATGAAAACAGCTTCGGTAACACGGTTGTGGTAAGAAAAACCAAAAAAAGAGAAGTTCCAAAAAATTCAAAATTGGGAATCAAATACATGTTTCGTAATATTGCCGAAACGAAAACATTGCTGGACTTAAGCTCACTGACTTCACTGTATGATATGTATAATAGAAACTTGTACTGTGAAAACAGCTTCGGTAATACGACGGTTGTGGTAAGAAAAACCAAAAAAAAGAAGTTCCAAAAAATTCAAAATTGGGAATCAAATACATGTTTCGTAATATTGCCGAAACGAAAACATTGCTGGACTTAAGCTCACTGACTTCACTGTATGATATGTATAATAGAAACTTGTACTGTGAAAACAGCTTCGGTAATACGACGGTTGTGGTAAGAAAAACCAAAAAAAAGAAGTTCCAAAAAATCCAAAATTGGGAATCAAATACATGTTTCGTAATATTGCTGACACGAAAACATTTCTGGACTTAGGCTCATTGACTTCACTGCGGTCAGAAATGTCACTATAAAGTATGAATTTTTTCAAATTTTGATGGTGGCCCCATTTTTTCGGCTTATTGCAAGCTAAAACTAAAATTTAAAAACTAAGACTTAAGACTAAGACTTAAAACTAACACTTAAAGCTATGGTGAATGATATCAAGTTTAAAGGATGAAGTGCTGAAGCTGAAATCGAAAACGGTAATAGGGTTCGTTAGATAGTATAGTATGCAAACAGATTAATCGGCTCAATGCTGACTTTTCGCCCGGTCCCGATGGTCAGCCCGCCATATTCTTAAAAAAATGCCAGACTTACAACTCTATTTCGACTCTCATTCTCTCAAGCAACTTTCCCGAAATCATGGAAAGACTCCTTTATTTTCAGTATCCATAAAAATGGTATTAAAATCAAGATATCAAACTACCGAACCATAGCCAAACTCTCTTCAATTCCCAAGCTCTTCGAAAACGCCCGGTTTTTGTACCACAACAGCAGGTTTCTTAAAGGGTAGGTCCAATACGACTAACCTTTGCGAATTCGTCTCTAAAACGCTTCAAGCATTAGAGGAAGGTAAGGAAGTGGATGTCATTACAACCGACTACAGCAAGGCTTTTGATAAGGTATGCTACCAAACTATTAACCATAAACGTGAGCTCTGCAACACTAAGAGGCGAGGACACCGGATTTTCAAAAGGAAAATTAAGGAAGAGTGAGTAAAGTGCGTGATCGAATAGATTGAAAGATGCTACTCTAGGAGAAATGCTCGGAAGTTTTACCAAAAGAACATATCAAAGTCACAAAACACAAACAGCAACTAGTCGACATAAGCAAAGAAACCTCAAAGTCAGTTCTAAAAACATTGAAACAGTTGTCATTTATATGACGTCGCGATCGGACGTGCTTCATTAGATTAGAAGCTATCTTTTGGATCGCTCAATTCAAGTTGTTTTGGACGGTTTCAAGTCTCAAATACACCACATAAATGCTGGCGTTCCCCAGGGCTCTGTTCTGTCCCCGACACTCTTTCTCATTTTTATTAATGATTTCTTATCTGTGACTTCTAATCCAATTCACCTTTCGCTGACAACAGCACTCTCAGCTTATCATATAAGTTTGTGAAACGTCCATCCACTTCTCATGTGGAACTCAATCAACTACGTATGTTAAGCACGCTAAATTCTGACCTGGACATAAAATGGGGAGAAAACAATCGAGTAGATTTTAACGCTGTCTCCTCTCAGCGTAGCGAATCATGAATGGCACTTGCATCGAGGAAACTGGAAAATTCACGATTCTCGGTATGTGTGACAAGCTTCATTGGAATCACCACACGTTCACCGTCGCAAAAAATCCTGGCAAATGTTTAGGTTTAATAATCCGGTCTGATCTGGCTATCTATTTAGTAAAAGCCTACTAAATAGATAGCCAGATCAGACGGTGTGAAATATTTCATTCATATAGTCATTCGACCAAAACTTGAATACAGTTGCCATATCTGGTCTGATGCGCCTAAGATTACTTTGCATGAGCTAAATAGAATATAAAACCGCGCGATAGAACTTATCGGTGATACAAATATAGCGAAATCATTAGATTCGCTTGAACACCGCAGGAACGTCTCCTACATCTATGCACTGTTTTATCGTTTCTTCTACCAGCGGTGCTCAAGAGAAATAGCCAGCTGCATGCCACCTCTCCTTGAATTCAACCGCAATACTCGTGAAGCTCTAAATGCACATCAGTTTACCCTTAAGCCCATCTTCGGACGAACTGTTAAGTTCAGGGATTCGTTCTTCAGCCGTACAACACGTATGTGGAATACTCTGACAAGCTGTATTTTCTCACATCACTATGATCCACAAGCATTCAAAACACTAGCTCATAGACATCTCCTCTTTTCTTTAAAGATAACATTTCCACTGTGTAAAGCAGAGCTGACCAATCAACCTGGACGATTGAGGACGACAAATCATCGATATGAATATCCAAAAGCAATGACAAAGCGGGACGGCCTTCCAGAATGCAGGATGTGACTTGGTAGATTGCATACAATATCTTAACCTAAAGAAATTGGTCAGATGAATTGTTGGCGGATGATCGAATCTCAGCATTATCTGATCCACAAGAACAGAGACCAACAAAACTGCGCAAAATTTTGAGGAATTTTTAGTCGTTTATATAAATACAGAATATAACCGGTCCCAAAATAGAGCCTTGTGGAACACCGGACTTATCGTGGCTGAACCAAGTGTAGGAATCCACAACGACTACTCTCCGATACCTATGTAGTGAGATAGTCTTTATGAGCTTAACAGAGTTATCTCCAAAACTAAAGAGATGTCTAAGTTTATTACAAGGAATATCATGTTAAGAGCTGTGTCTTTGGGCTAAGAAGGAAAATTGAGTAGTAAAGCCCTGTCCCGGACCACTATGAATGCTTATGTCATTCCGTTTTCGCTCGGACTCTATCGAAGACGAATGATGATATAGTTAGTCGTTACAAAAATTCTTCTGGATATTTTTAGTCCCGTTTGCGTTGACGGGCTCTACTCGTAGAGAAGATGCTTTAATGAAGTCTTCGAATCTAACACAGAGCGACTTCGAAGGCCTTATATGCCGTGCACAAGCGGATGGTGACCTACAAGGGATAAATGTACACAATTGGAGACAGTTTTGTGATTGACGAGAGTAAATGTTCCTGCAAGCACGAACACTCTTTGTTCAACTTTGTTGGGATATCTTATCGAATCTCACTCGTTAACAAAGTTGGCTTTAACTTGCAACAACAACAAAAAAAACGTGTGCATCCTTTTGAATAACATTGGCACTGATACTGCATATTGCAACTTGGACACTCACCAAATTTCTCAAAATTCAAACCATCAGTGGTAGTAGGTACTCTCCATTCTTAATTGCTACCTAATTCTGTACAATTTATCTGTTATGATTGCTGAAACAAATCGTTCTGAATCGGATGCCAAACGGGTCTGATGCCGCCTGCCCACATAGCATCACCCCCATCAGTCGATTATTATAGCAACTGAATCGAGCAGAAACAGACCAGACGACCCAAAGGGCATACTGGAGTAGTGTAGAGCGTAATTATTATCCTGACAATAAACAACCGGGGATTATGTTCACATCGTCGTCGCCATGTGAAGAGGTAACTGGTCAAACGGAAATACAAAATATCTGCACTTACGGCGGCTGTATTTCTGGTTACGTTTAGTAGTTCTCCTACACTGATGTGCTTATATGCACTTTCGTCCTTTTGGTAATAATAATAATTAACGCTCGCCTCATCCAGTAACTGAACACAAAGTGCAGCCAGCGTGTGCTTGACCATTACATTCTGTAATGCTAGACGACTGAGTTGGAGTGCACAGACGGGATTAGAATTGCTATCCGCCAAAAAGGTTATAATTTCACAAGGAAATTATAGAAGAGGACACACACAAACAGACACACGTTTGGAATAATACTATTTGAGCGTATTTTCATCTGGCTACAAGCGGGAGTCTGTATTTTTATACGCTTTGGTCTGCAGCACTCAATTTGTAATTTAAACCGTAATGCCGTTATTCTTATACTCTGCAGTAGATATAATATCTTTAATGGATAACAGTGCGACGGAGATAATTAAGTTGACCATACAACTAGTTTGGCGGTCAGCCATCAGCAGAATATGGGGAATAACACAGAATGCTCTAGAATTGCACGTGGCCGTTACTATCTCTGACTGGTGGAAGTGCGATCAAACCTCCATGTGGTGGCCGCTAGTACAAGAAAAGCTTCTTCCAGTACAAGAAAAGCTAAATGATCGGGCTAGTTCCCTTCAAAGACATCATCCGCGTATCAGATTCGAGTCAACACGGCGCTGCCCTTCGCAACGAAGAGACCAGAAACAACTACGGTCAAGCGATAGGACTCGCCCTAAATGCAGGGTGAATAAGTCCTGTTGTTGTGAAGCCGGGCGTAGAAGAGAAATGGTCATTAGCCCTGCTGACTCCATCATAGGCAGTAGTCGTAGAGATCGGAACGACTGGTTCCATGACAATTGTTAGCTAGTGACTGAACGTAAGAATGTTGCGTACCAAAGATGAATATAAAGAGCTCAGAAAATATGAAAAAAACAGTTTGCTGGCGAAAGAAGGCAGCCTTGGAGAAGAATCTCGTCCGTGAACTAGATCAGTAGACAGAGCGAGGACCGCACCAGGCGCGGAAGTTCTACCAAAGAGTCTGCGGTATGACGCAATATACACCGCAAAGACAAAAAGTGTAATCTGATCGCCGATCTCAAATGCATCTTAGTGCGATGAGAAGAGACTTTCACGTGTTGCTTAATGGCCAGCTAACTGAGGAATTGGAGGCTCCACCAATGACCGAAGACCACACTATGCTGCCGCCGCCAAGCATAGACGAAGCTCATCATCATCACTTTTGGCTCTACAACCGTGTTCTGGTCCTGGCCTCCGGTAAAAATCTCTAAACTCTAGGCGTCCACGTCTGCGAGCAGAAGATCCAACATTGTTCCCTCAATTCAAATAGTGGAGCGCAAATTTGAAGTAGTGCAATCCTTTAACTAACCACTTTTTGACACATATTGGGCGGTATCTCAGCCATAACTTGACGAATATTAGTTTTTAAGTGCTCAAGAGTTAAAGGGTTATCTCCATAAACACGGTCTTTCGCGTAGCCCCACAAAAAAAAGTCAAGCGGTGTCAAATCGCATGATCTTGGTGGCCAGTTGATATCGCCACGACGAGAAATTACGCGGCCAGGAAATGTCTCTTGCAATAAAGCCATATTCGCTCGAGTTGTGTGGCATGTGGCACCGTCTTGTTGAAACGACACATTTTCTAAGTCGTATTCTTCAATAGCAGGCAAAAAAAAGTCGGTTAGCATATGACCATAAACCTCCGAATTGACGATGACAGTCGTTCCATTGTCGTTTTCGAAGAAGTAAGGTCCAATCACACCTCCGGACCAAAGAGCGCACCAAGCAGTGACTTTTTGTGGATGTAATGGCCTCTCTTCAATTACTTGAGGATTCTCAGAACCCCAAATACGACAATTTTGTTTGTTAACATACCCACCGAGTGAGAAATGTGCTTCGTCGCTGAAGAATATTTTGTTCGAAAAATCGCCGTCCACCGCCTGTTGTTCAAGCACCCATTCGACGTATCTACGACGTTGTGAATGGTCAGCTGGCTTCAGTTGTTGTGTCAGCTGGATTTTATATGGATGTAGGTGTAGATCCAAATGCAAAAAAAGCCATAATGTGCCGTAAGACAGTCCTAATTCCTGAGAACGACGAGGAATCGACACATTCAGGTCTTCGGCAACACTTTCACTTACAGCAGCGATATTTTCAGTGGTACGAGCGAAACGATGATGCACAGGCCTTACAATATCTGTAACCGATCCAGTCTCTTCTAATTTCTTCACAATTTTGCCAATTGCTTGCGTAGTTGGACGATTATGTAAACCATAATCTCCTCTTAAAGCACGATATGTGGCTGTGGAAGAATCACCATTTTTGTAGTAGGTTTTTACAATTTTCAAGCGTTGTGCGATAGTTAAGCGATCCATTTTCGTAAATGTCAGACTTTCAACTGAAAAAAAAATTGTTTTAACAACTTAGTTTGACAGATGTCGAATTCCAGCCCTATACTTTTGAAACCGCGAAATGGATAACCCTTTATAATGCGAATATCTATTAATACATAAAAATACTACAATACTAATATCTACCAATGTACACCAATACACCACATTGAATTGTGCCTTGTCAGCATTTCTGCATTAGTACTTTGGGCAATAGTCGGCATACTATGAGCTTTCGGTCATTTGCCTATTTGCTGATGTGACATATTCCTTACCATAAACAAACGACCGTACTTTTATTGCATCCTCAATCATGGAGCACAATGCGTTGTGGGGGTAAATGATCGACAGCGTATAACGATCAGTGATCGCTTATCTTTTATGCTTAATAAGCATATATGTATGTCATAAAAAAAACGTCTGTTGATCGCGCCTCGTTGCGTTATAATTACTTTGTATTTATTGTGTGGCTCATATGCAGAAGGCATTGCGAGGATTACTTTGTATTAGTTGTGTGGTTTATATTGGCATCCATTCACAATATGACTTCAAACATTTGCAAACATTGACATAAGGAGACAATCCTTCCGTCGAAATAACACTTCAAAGGTTGGGTATAGCTTCTTCAGAAATTAATAAAAACAAAATCAAATGGCATACAAAAATGCTGCTGAAATCGACACGATTTTGTATAAAATGCTCTGCCTAAGCATAAAAGAAAAACAAACATTTATTTTAAAAATAAATTTATTTAATTAAAATAACGATAGCACAGCATACACTCATAGGGTTGGCTCAAATAAATTCTACGTATATGCTACTCGTAGCGTTTCTCTAAAAAAGGAACAAAAAATCGACATGAGTTCAGCAGCTGAGCGCTCAGCTGTAAAAACATTGTTGGCGAGTGAACAAAAAAAATCACCTTCACGTTTAATCGCAGCCTTAATTTTTTTCATTCCATCACCAGTTTAGGAACTTTTTTTAATCTTTCATAAAAAATAAAGCCAACTGTGGGATGATGCCGAACCTCAATTTTTTGTATTTTTGTTTGATGCGTTGTGCACTGAATTACATTTAGAAATGGGTTTTTTAGTTGTTGTTGTTGTTGTTGTTGTTTGAATTTCTAGGAAAAATGACATCCATCTCTGTGTGCGGTAAAAAAGTTTTTGTTGGATAAAATCAGACGATAGCGGTAGGAGCTTATAATAAATATCCGCCGGCCGGCTGTTGTCGTTTCTCGCAGTTCTTATTTTCCAGGTATTGGCGAGGGTGGGTGGTTAGAATGGCGACATTTTTCTGCAAAGTGTGAAAAATATTTCATTTAAAGCCATCAGAGGGCATGAAACTGTGGTTTGATTGAAAATCGAAAACGAACAAATAAATTGTTCAACAAAACCGAATAAACTTTGATTTCTCCCACTACTCCTAACGCTCACGCTCTGCAACGAGATTCAGGATTTGCATTTTGAAAAAATTTTACAAAAAAAAAAAATAACGAAATGGATAAAAAGTTCAGCGATAAAAAAAAAAACAAAAAAAAAAAAAAAAACGGAAGCTCACATCCACGATGTGCTGTAACCAACGACGTGAGCACCCTATGGGTTGGTATGAGATCGACAGAAGGAAAAAGTTTTTCCATTTTTGAATTTTTTGTTTTTAAATTTAATCCACTTCCATGGAAGATGATGGAGCGAGCAGAGAGAGAGAGAGAGTGGTTCGTGTGATTTCACATGCGATGGTTTATTGTTGGTGTGACATTCCTTGGATTTGGATGGATTTTTGTTCTGCTTCAGTTGCAGTTTATGATCCCCCCCACATACACACACTCTTGTCGACGCGTTCGTACTTAATCAAACTGAACAAGGCCCAACTCGAGAATCATCATCATCATTTCTAGTTCTGACCTCCCAACGCGAGAAATTCCTTCAAGGTTACCTAGAGTACATTATGTAGGTACCTTCGGTCCTTTCCATTTCTGATTGTTTTTCTTTCATTTCTAATTCATGTTTTTCCACTTTGCACATTAACGACAGTGTTGATTTAATTTACGTTAGGTTCTCTGGAAAATGTGGCAACTAAAGTTGGAAACTTTTTTGCCGCCGCCAACGCGACAACGACGAGAAATGCACAAATTTATGGTTAGCAGGCAACTTTTTATTCGCTTTTTGTTTTTTGTAAAATGAAAGTCGTAAAAATAAAAGGAAAGAAAAAAGAGGCTAATGGTCAGAATTTTGTAATTCTACTGGGAGAGAGAAGGAGTGGGAGCGTCCTTGAAAGTTCGAAGTACCTGCAACAGCCTCAAGAGAGAAAGTCAATGAATATTTTGGGGGGTGTTTGGTTCAAATCAATATTTTTCTAACCCGGCACTAAGCTATTCTTTTATAAAAATAAAAAAAAAGAGAATTCATAAATTTATGCTCTGCTAACCTGGAACTTGGTATAAGTGTACCTGAAATATGGAATCAAACATAATTGGTGGGGTTGTCAACGGTGATGGGTTGGGCAGGTCTTTAAGAAGAATAGTGATGGTAAGACGTTCATAGTGGGAAGAGTTCGATGAAGAGTGGTCCATGGGTGGAGTGGTCGGTTGGTGGGGTCTTCGGTTATTATGTGAAGGGATGTCGAAAAGTGGTTTGTGAGGCGGTGGTGTTAAGGGGGAGTGGTAGATGGGGTGTGTAACGATAGAGTGGTGGTTGATGAGGAGAGTGTCGAAGGCATGGTACTGGTCTATAGAAAATTGATTTTTTTTTATAATTTGCGTAAAGGGGTTCGCACCCTTATAATGCTCGGCTATATGCTTGGCACTGCGTGGGTGCTGTGGAGGATAAAATAGGAGATGTGGACAGAGCTTGGCAGGGCATTCCACATAAGTGTTGTTCGGCTGAAGAACGAATCTCCGAACTTAACTGTACGTACGGAAATCGGCTTGAGGGTAAACTGAAGAACATTTAGAGCGCCACGAGTATTGCGTTTGAATTCAATGAGAGGTGGCATACAATTGGCTATTTCTCTTAAGCACCGCTGGTAGAAGAAACGATAAAACAGTGACAAGCAAGAAACGTTTCTGCGGTGTTCAAGCGAGTCTATTGATTTCGCTACATTTGTATCACCGATAAGTTCTATCGCGCGGTTTTATATTCTATTTAGCTCATGCAAAATAATCTTAGGCGCACCAGACCAGATATGGCAACTGTACTCAAGTTTTGGTCGAATAAAAGCCTACTAAATAGATAGCCAGATCAGACGGTGTGAAATATTTCTTGCACCGGATTAGTAAACCTAAATATTTCTCAGGATTTTTGGCGACGGTGAACATGTGCTGATTCCAACGAAGCTTGTCACACATACCGAGAATTGTGAGTTTTCCAGTTTCCTCGATGCAAGTGCCATTCATGATTCGCTACGCTGAGAGGAGACAGCGTTAAAATCTACTCGATTGTTTTCTCCCCATTTTATGTCCAGGTCAGAATTTAACGTTCTTAACATACGTTGTTGATTTAGTTCCACATGAGAAGTGGATGGACGTTTCACAAACTTATATGAGAAGCTGAGAGTGCTGTTGTCAGCGAAAGAGTGAATTGGATTAGAAGTCACAGATAAGAAATCATTAATAAAAATGATAAAGAGCGTCTGAGACAAAACAGAGCCCTGGGGAACGCCAGCATTTATGTAATACATTTTAGACTTGAAACCGTCCAAAACAACTTGAATTGAATGGTTCAAAAGATAGCTTCTAATCCAGTGAAACAGTTTTTCATCGACTCCTTAAGCACGCATTTAGGACAAAAGAGCTAGGTGCCAAACTCTGTCAAATGCCTTGGAAATATCGAGTGCAAAGCAAAGCTGTTGCTTTCACCACATTACTGCAAAGCCCGGTTCCACTGTTCGGTGAGATATACCATCAAATCACCAGTAGAACGTTGCACACGAAATCCATACTGCCGGTCACTAACGATTTCGTTAAATTCAAGAAATTGCATGACCTGAACATTGATCAGCGGTTCCATGACTTTGGAAAGAATGGATGTAAGTGCTATGGGTCGGTACGAAGAAGAAGACGACGGCTCACCTTTTTTGGGTATGGGCTGGATAAAGGTTGTAATTCAACTCCTCCAGAAGTGTCCAGAAGAATACGATAGATGGAAAAGCTTACGCAATGGTAACGCCAGCTTGGAAGAACAACTATTCAGAACCAATAGGGAAATACCATCTGGCCCATCGGATTTGTGAGTGTTGAGATAGTTTAAAACTATAGCAACTGCATGAATACAAATGTAAATCTGTCCCATAGAGTGGTTAATACTCGGAGTTGCAGGCGGCAGCATTACACAATCTCGAAGCGTGGAGCTAGCAAGCAGATTCGCCATGTGATCAGAGCTGACAACTGGAATTTCATTTTAAATGAGCCTCCGAATTGAAAACGGGGACATTGTAGAATTATTTGCCTCAATTTTTGGTCATAGGCGAATTCGTAACGCCGAAGATGGACATTGTAATCAATTCTGGCTCGTTTGAGATTTATTTGGTTTTCCTCAGTAGATTTTACTTGGGAAAACCGTAAGCATACCTCTCTCATCATAGAAACCTCTTTACAGCTTGAGTCATACGATCCATCCTCCTTTGGTTTGACAAACTTACTCATGAAAAGGATAAAGTTTCTCATACCAATAAGGATGATGATTGTGATCGCGACAGATGCGGCATCCACGTTGCTATTTCGAAATTATAGCGACCAGTTATTAGACCCAAAGAAGTTGCTAAGGCGGTCCCAATTGCCTTTCTCGTATTGCCAAACTGTTTTTTGGGAGTTTTTTCCCCTAAATTCGTGGTTTGTTAACGAGATATTAGCTGATAATTCACAATGGTCTGATTAGCCTAGAGGCGTTGGTCGGAGTGTGGGAGGGTGGCAATATTAGCGTGGAATCAATACTTTCCTGACAAAAGTTTTTGATTTATGGAAATATCATACAGGGCCTAATGTGGACTTGGTCATCTAGTCTACTGGTAAATCATAAAAAGTTCCAAAATTGTCCTAAACCGTTCTATATAGGATTAGTAAAGATATCAAGGAGTTTCAAGCTTCTAGATCAATGTCTTATATTTAAATGTTTTGTTTTAAGATTGGAAAACCTTTCAGGAGATACTGTGCCGCTCAGTACGGTTAAGCCTATCACCTATTCCCTGCAATTTGTTAATTGGTATATTTGACATTATATAAGTCACTGGTGGAATCCAGCTCATTAAGCCTTCTTATAGACAGAAAAGGGATTTTTTTGTTACATTTCTACGCATGTGATTATTAAACTAACTGCTCACTAAGGTAATTACAACTGTATTAGCCGCAAATTATTAAACGAAACTTTAGACTATATCAGTGATCTATATCACGAAATGTTTGCCAAATGAAACATGAATTTAATTGCCAACAAGCAAACGGGTTATATTACGCGAAAACAACTGGAAATAAAATTCGAATGATCGAATCGCTGGAAAAAAAAACATTACTTGCGAAGAAGTGGCAAACTAGCCAGAAAAAATCTGTAAGTGCTGTCGTCAAAGGATGAATGTATCAGATAAAATGTACCAGACAATTGATCATTGATAAAGTAAAAAAAAAAAGGAGATAGAATAGAGCCTTGCGGAACTTCAGAATTTTTTCAAATATATTACTCTTAATGCGTCTTAATAAACTCTAATTTAAAGAATTAATGCTTTAAAGAACTTTTGTGATCCAATGAAGCATCAGGATTATGGCTTTTGGACAAAGGATCTCTGCGCTCAACTACGTCAAACTTTGCCCAACAAATATCACCGGAAATAATTTTGCTATCACACATAGTAATAAACAAAGGATTCTGATTCCAGTTTTAACTGAGATATGCTATAAGATTTCCTTTTCGGAAAGGAGGGATATTCGCGTAAACACAGATTCTGAATACACTTTTTAGTGATATACTATGAGATGACAAACTGGATGACATCAGCTCGTAATCGTGACTGGGAGGCAGCAGGGAGGGAGCCAAATAGGACGATGATGAGATGACTATGGTGTATGGTTTATATATGTTTTTTTAATTCTTTTTGGGTATAGGCAGCTCAAAAGCTATTTATAAACGGTTCAGGAAGGGTAATTGGGATTGAGAAGTTTTGCTACTCGAGAACAGGTCATTATTTTTGTTTCTAAAAATCGCAATTACCGGGAAATCCTAACATCTATCGAGTAGTATATAGGAATGCTCTAAAAGTGCTCCCAAAAGTTTCCCTCTCTCAATTTCGTGAGCCCTCTGGTCAACGTTCTTATTTAGCAGACGATCACTGATGCCTCCTTGATGTTTTCCACACGGTAATAGTCCAAAATGATTTTAATTAATTACTTATGGTAGCAACTGGAATTTTCTGGCGAAATATCTTTCCAGACTAATAATCTCAACCCAAAGGAATAACCATCACTCCAACCACAACTTTTGACAAAATACAACATAAAGCTACATGTGTTGCAATTATTATCCTTGTTATCCTAGCACGATACTGGCATTAGTTGCGTTGGAGAATACTCTACGAAACTCTATGGTTCTGCTAATTTATAAGAAAAAAAGTCATATATGATATGATAACGTCATGTGGTCAAAATAAAAACCAACTGAAAACACAGAGTAACAAAAAAAAAGATAAAAATGATAATTAAAAAACTTTCGCATTCCGTCATTCCCATTACAAAAATGTACTATCCACTATATACGTTTCTATCTGTGTATATTGTCAGGAATTCACGATTAAAAATACATGAACAACATTGTCACCGAGTGTCATGTTTTCTTTCTCGGTGATCTCTCCCGCTTTTGAAGGACTTTTTCGCTTTTTCGAAATGTAATGCAAGTTTTTGTTGCTGTTTCGTTAATATTTGTGATGAAATAATAGCAGTAATATTTAGTTATAGCTCCGTTTATTTGTCCGAGTGTATGTGTGGTCGTTTCGCGATACACTGAAGTGAAAGTATATACATCAGGGTCTGGATTGGTATGATGTGGCTATGTCCAGTTAAAAAGTTGACGTGACATGATATGTTGTTCTGATAATGAATATTTTAATAAAAAATTCTTTTGGCTTAAAGTCAATGTGCTACTGCTGCTTTTAATATTGAAGTCGATTGTATGTTTTTCATGAGTTTTTATATTTATTAACATTCTGAAGTAGAAAGGAATAATCCTCAATGAGTCCGAATGGATCCTTGCTAATTCAGACGATATTGACATTATTTGTAGGGCGGCACGTAATCTGGGGCTGCACATAATTGGGAGCAAAACAAAGTACGTACATGATCAGCGAGCAGAAGATCAGACATTGTGTAATGAAGTTCCCATCGTTCCCACATCATAATTCTAAAAGAGAAAGAAAAGAGGAGATGTCTTTGAGCTTGTGCCTTGACTGCCTGTGTGTCATAGAGATGTGGAAAGACAGAGCTTGGCTATTGATTGATTCCTCGCGATCAATTGATTGATCAATTGAATAATGGGAGCGTTGGGCTAACTGAAAATGCGCAGCAAACCGATTGGCCTATAGAGCTGACAACTGGAATGTCATTATAAATGAGCGTTAGAATCGAGGACATTGGGTTAATGCTTGTCTACTACCAGACAGAAACCAACAAAAAAACCAACGTGCTATTAAAAAAGAAATAGAAACAAACCGGACATGTGTAAATTGCCGCCATGCATGTGAAAGCTGTGGGCACACACAACAATATTCAGTATTTCCTCCTCACTATCGCGCTTTGTTGTAGAGGTATTCAGTATTTCCTCCTTACTGTCGCGATTTGTTTTATAGGCCTTCAGTATTGCTTCCTAACTTTCCCACTTTTTTCTATAGGCCTTTAGTATTCTCTATCCACTGCCGCGCTTTGTTTTATAGACCTTCTGTGCTCTTACACAAACCCGTTTTTTATTTGAAATCATACGTAAAATTACCAGCAAACTGAACTGAACTGAACACAGTCACTACCCCTAATCAGCAGCCGCCGCGCTTGCGGTTACTAACTCATCAGTAACTATTTAGCCGTAATTTGTCTGTTACTTCCCAAAAACACCCACTCGCTAGTACGATAATGTCCGCTGCTAAGTCGAAACAATCTTTTCTCCCTTAATACCCCACCCCCTGCTTGGAAGTTTGGCAAACTCGCTGGCTCTCTCTTAAGCGTTCTACACACTTAATGTCCCCTCATTCTGGTTTCATTAATGTGTGCGGCCAATTTAAATTCATTTCCGAGGTCAGATAGTGAGTGCGACTTTTTTTTTGAGCGTCAATCTCTCAAAGGTACCTTTGGTGATTCCTTTCGACCATCTTAAACTCAGTATATGTCGCAAGCTCTTGCTCCTGCTCTTGCAAGTATATACTCGTAACGATAAAAGAGTATCTAATATCCACTGAAAGAATATTCGATCCAAAGATTGTGAGTTTCAAGTTCCAGGATGTTTGTGGACAGCTCCGCTCCAGAGTTTTTTGTTTTGCCTTTGTTGATTAGAGAGTGGATACATTGAGCATCAGCATTACTTGCCAACAAGGTGCCACTAAAAAGAACTAATAACCTCCTGTTTTGCTTTTTTTCTTCTATTTTGAGGATAGATGTTAATCTTAGAACTGGCGTTAGTCTAAAAATCTAATTCGAGCTACATGCCGGTCGAGAGGTAAATATGTCAGCGATAAAGTCCAGGCCATCTATACGTTGAAGGGTTTCCAGAAGAAAACAATATAGGATCACGTCGGGTAACTTTTCTCATCACCCAGTCCGAGATGATTTTGATTAGGGTGCCACTTTCGAATAGATGGTGGATGGATCTACATTGAGATGAGCCTTAGATATTGATCAATATTGAGATAAAAGTTAAAGAGAATTCTTGCTGGACCTTTACACCATCCTACTGTGTTTGACAGGCTTTTTCATCAGTATTTCCAAAACAATCACACATCGCCAGTCAGTTTTTTCGGGAATTATCGCAAATTTTTTGGTTTTTGTTTTGGTTCTCCGTTTGTTAAACGCTTTGCAGCTCGCTTTGAAGTTTCGCACTCCGCTTTGCAGTTTCTCTCTCAATTTTGTAGAGGAGTTCTTACTTAAACAAGTGCACTACCGTTTTCTCACACCGTAGAGAATTCAAGTGATATTTCAGATCCTAATGAACATTTGAAAATGCTTCTGCCTTCTGCTTTCCCTAAGCTAAAGGTCTTTGCATTTGTGTTCTGGCCGATTCTTTTTATTGCGTTCGCTTACTTAATACCATACATTATCATGAGACACATGCGAATGAAAAAAAAATCCATGGCGGCAACTACAAATGTTTAGATGTAGAACTAAATGACAGACAGACTCAAAGATAGCCCAGATAGATAACTACTAGGAGTAACGATCAAATGCAGTGTACGAGTAATCGCATGATTTCTCCGTTCCAGAGTGCACAAAACATTTATTCTAAGCCACAAATCAACTCCCTGACGCATCGAGCGGCAAGCAATAATCCATCGTCTGCACGCACGCATGCACGCACAGATACACACACACACGAACGCTCATCGACAATAATAATTATTATGAAGTTATAAATTGTGTTATTTATTTGCATGTGAAGCGTTCGCCTTTGTTCTGTTACTCATTTTCGCCTCGAAGGATACCTCCGCAAGTGGAACAAAAGCCTTTTGCACGGGGCGCGTTGTGCGAAACCATCTGACACTGCACTGAGTCCACCACACATAGAGCGACGGACGCCCGCCCATCATCGTGTGATATCCGAATGGATTCATTTATGTGGAATATTTATGATGCAACGATAACATCAGGAAATTTCCTATGTGGTAAAAAGGACTGCTGCTTGCATTTTGCTGCTCCATGAACGCTCTGCTGGTTAAGTTCATTCGATCGCAGCTATGCTAAGCGATGCGGCCGGACAAAATGGGTGGATGATTAATGTGGTTCTCGCGGTTGTCCTTTATGTATTAGAGTTACAGCACAAACAACAAATACGGATTGGTAAACGCGAAACATCCAACGCAGGACTGGTTGTTACCAGAGCAATGAAATGGAAATCAAAACGAAAACGAAGAACGAACAACGTTTACTATATACAACAATAAGAATAAAAAGTGAAAATGCCAACAATGTTGTCCTGGTCACATAAATTACATCACCCCGTTCGCTCGCCTCCCGACAGGATGCGGGTCATGCATTTTTTTTTTTTTGCATATGTCGAGGATATGCAGAAAACCACCGCGACATATTTTGAATCTCATGAATTTACAGCAGAGCTTAGTAGTTATGTGTCCCGTTTTGTGTTAGTTTTTTGCATGTCCTTTTTCAGGGTTTTTTTTTTAAACTGGAAAAAAGACTTAAAATAACTGAAATGTGGTTCAGAATATGCATATGGGAAAGTTCTGAAAAAAGATTTTTAAAAAATTCTCCATAATATAAAAGCTCTTTTTGACTTTATTCCGAAGTAGTGATACAATAAACGAGATATTGAAGGGAAAAAAGTCTTGGTTACAGGTGGCATCCCTGCGGGACACCAACAACCAACCAACAAGCAACTCATGAACTAATTATGCAATTACGAGTTTATTAAAAATCACTAGTACAGAAATCATAAAAGCCGGAATGTCTCCACAGCCGAAATGTCTCCAAAGCCGGAAGGAATTGCTTTGACCGTTAATTTCATATAAAAGAATAACTCCTTTATAAAGGAAACTCTAACGGACGGAATCGTATTTCGCATCTTTTTCTCAGAAACAAAAAGCATCGTTCTTCGTTTTGAAACGCGTGTAGATTTCAGGGAACCCTCTTTTGATGTGACAATGTCGCACTACAAGGTTTAAGGGGATACATGTTCAAAAAGTAAAATGTTAATTGAGACAATGTTAAATGTCCCACTGTTAAGTGAGACACTGTTAAGAGAGACATTGTTAAATGAAACCATTTTGAAACTATATTGGGAACTAGGCCATTTATCAAGCGATTTGTATGAAATTGGGAATGTAGGACTAAGATGCGACTATAAGACTTGTTCCTGTGGCAATTCTAATATATGATGAGTATGGTCTGGAATTTCGGGAACAAAGCAATTTCTCAAGCGATTTGTATGAAATTCGGTATGTAGGACTAATATGAGACTATAAGATTTGTTCCTATGAAGATTCTGGCATATGATCATCATTATGGTCTGGAATTCGGGAACAAAGCAATTTCTCAAGCGATTTGCATGAAATTCGGTACGTAGGACTAAGATGCGACTATTAGACTTGTTCCTATGGAAATTCTGGTATATGGTATTAGGATCAGGAATTTTGGGATTTTGAAATGTCCTTTCGTGTATCCGTTCCACATACAAGAAGATCTTTGTTTTATTTTCTTCACGCTCAAAAGCCACGGCCGTGTCTCCGACATAGCCTACCCTGCTGTCTTTTTAATTCTCTATACTAACTTCGCCTGCCCGTGGCTGGCTGGCTGACGGGTACACAAAATCTTTTGATTTATTTTTAACCCACTTCGTAAAGCCCGATTTAATTGAAACTAAATTGCACACGTATGTATTTCCCATGACAACACAAATTTGGGGCCCCTCGGACCTCGGGGTCGGGGGTCGAAATCAACTATAGATCCATAACCTTCAATAGAAGCAACAGCAAAGAAATAGGGCGATAGTTAGTAGGTTCAGACTTATTATCTTTTTCGGTACGGGTTGAATATTAGCCATTTTCCAAATTGACGAAAAACAGCTGTCTTCATTAAGAAACAGTTTCGCCAGAGTTTTCATTGAAAAATCTTTTTAAATGAAAGGGGGAATACCATCAAATCCAGTTGCTTTATTAGGGTCAAGTTCTTTAAGAATCTTTGAAACAACCCGTGCAGCCAAGGCCTCGCACAGTGGAATGACAGTCAGTGCTGAAATAACACTTCTGCAGACAGCTAAGCCTGTTACCAAGCTCTGTATTCGCGCATCACTATGATCCGTAGGCATTCAAAAATCATCTCCCCTTTCCTTTCTTGATACCTTAGTGGCAATTCTGTGCCTGTAACTCTTTGAGCGTATGCCATTTGAGGAAAAACACGGCGATAAAGATAAACATTCCACTGTCAAGCTGAGCTTACCATTCAACCTGGATGATGACAGCCAATATTCCTATCCAGTTGACCAATTTGAAGTAAGAATATAACAACATGCAAACATAAGAATAACAAAGCTTCTGCCCTCGATGACATACAGGCGGCGCCGAGCTTGTGAAAACTGCAGGAGATGATTTGGTACACAAGCCTATCTCAAGATTTGTTCAGATGAAAGAATGCCTGATGAATGTAATTTTAGCGGTGTCTCACCGGTACCCACAAATATAATGCAGAAATAACAGCATACAGTGTGGCTTCATCCCAGGCAAATCAACAACTGATTAGATTTACACCCTTATGCAGGTGATGGAAAAATGTTTCAAAACTCACTACACCAACTTTTTATAGACTTAAAATCCGTGGAAGCTTGCATCCAAATCGAGCAGGCGGCACGAAATCTGGGGTTTCACATATGAAAGCAATACAAGTACAAAGTTTTCAAATCCAGGAATTTAACCATAACATCCAAGATGCTGGTGTATAAGACAATGGTACATACCAGTACTTACATACGATCTACGAGCGTTAACCCGATGTGGACATTGTGAAGAGTCTTAAGTTCAGTAGGCTCCGGTAGGCAGGACACATAGCTCGCATGAGCGAAGAGGATTCTGTTCGAAAAGTCCTTTGCGGTAGGATATATGGAACATGACAGCGAGGCCGGCCAAGCCTACGCTGGAAGGATGGCGTAGACCAGGAAGCCCAGAGTTTAGGGATTCCAAACTGGATGACATCGGCTTGAAATCGGGACCGGTGGGGAGATTTTTTTACCTTAACACCACATATAATAGTTTTGACCTCAATGCCAACTTAGTTCGAATGTGCAGGATGAAAATTATGCGAAACCCTTAGGTCCGCGATAGAGGTACAATTTCTTTGTCTGTTCAATTGATAGCATGCTCTGAAGTCAATGATATTATTGGCAGAACCAGTGAGCTTTTACTGGCCAATTAATTAAGAGGCAGAAGCGGCTAAAATAGGCGGCTGATGGCGAAAGGTGGATGAAGGTATCCTTGATCGTTTCGAACTGGACATTTGAGATGGCTATAGGACATGTGTAGTAAGTTTAGGTATAACAAACTGGATGACATTGGCGCGAAATCGGGAGTGGTAGAGAGGTTTTTTGCGGGATGCTAGGACAGGACCTTAGTTAATTAAAGGACATGAAAGCGAATGTAAATCAACGATGCGGCCCGCAAAGTCTTCCAATCTTACCTAGAGGTATAGCACAGTAGATAAGATGTCACTTTATATGGCGCATACAATTGGAAGATGACCTCATGTAGTTTCTACTACATCCACAGATGGTAAGCTGAGAGTTTGCCTTGCAACCTGAACGAACGACAAGCTACGAAAATGGATGAAATGTTCTGAAACACACACATGTGCTCAAGCTCAATATTATGATGCTGATATATTCCAGAATATGTTTTCTTAATGAAATTCCTGGCAAATTGAATATCCCATCAGATGCTCTGTACCTCGTCTGTCAAAACTTTCTACAAATGCGCTCTTTTGTTTGTTCCCCCATTTTCACCTGATTTGCATTCACATTCGCATTCATAAAAATTATTGATTCAACCGAACTTTACAGCCAACATTTTAAGCTCTGGATTCGGGAACACTTTGTGCAATTTGCATAACTCTACGTTATGCGCATAAATCAGACGTAATGTTATCCATATTCTGAGCAAACAGAATATATCCCGGTGCGATTGGAATCACAAAAGCTCGACATTTAATTCGTCAACATTCCATAGCAAAAAGTTGCAAGGACATCATCACCAGTTGGATGTTTAATGAACATATTTGCATCTAATCTTTGTTTGGACATCGGACTGCTGCTCGTACACCGCTCTTAATACAAACCACAGCCCATCGTAGGCGTGATTTTCACAATTTTTCTGTTCGGTTTTCCTTTTTTTTTTTTTGCTTTAAATTATGCCAGATGACAGTTCCTGGCATTTATTATGAGTCCATTATTGTGGTATTAGTCTCCTTTTGTTTTTGGAATTCACAAAATGTGGCACTTTGAGTCAATTGAATGGAACATTGCCATATGGACTCTATTGGTGTGGAAATTTTTTGAATTTCTCTTCTGGTTCAATGATTCAATTCGTAGAAAGATAAATATAGATAGAGAATAAGAATAACAAATCGTTTAACAGACAATGCCACGGAAGGATGAATAGTTGAGGGAAAAAAGGAGAGATAACACGAAACACATTGAAGCTGGAGCTTGAGCACTGACTTGTAACATGCTGGTAACTGAGCTTACAGCATTTAAAATAAAAAGAGAAGTGGAATGGCTCTTAAAGCTGCCTCGAAAAGCTTAAATATGAAATGTTAGTTTATTTTTTTTTTGTAATAAATATAACAATTATCAGACAACGTGACGGACGGACGATTAATCGAGTCGAGGACTGCATATTCTGATGGAGGGGAAGAAAAACGCTTAGTCCTGTTTGTACCTCTTTATCCAAATCTGATTTAAAATCTTTTCAGAGCTTTTTAATTTTAACCAATGGATTTTTCATTAAGAGCGCCGCGAGTGTTGCTTGTGGCTTGTGGTTTGTGGGTTGTGGGTTGTGAGTTGTGGGTTGTGAGCTGTAGTTTGTGACTTCTGGCTTCTGGCTTCTGGATTCTGGCTTCTGGCTATTGGCTTCTGGCTTCTGGCTTCTGGCTTCTGGCTTCTGGCTTCTGGCTTCTGGCTTCTGGCTTCTGGCTTCTGGCTTGTTTCCAATTCTTGTGATATATTCACACGTTTTTATTAACTCCCTTTTCTATGCTGTTCGGTTCCAAACTTGTCTGTTCGGTACAAATTTCGTAATTGATTTTAAACTAACTTCCTGATTAACTAGAGAATTGAAACGTTGAAGATAGCTTAGAACTGGAAGACAATGCAATATTAACTCGCTTTCTTGTTTGTTTGTTCGTTAGGGTGCTATACGGAACGTTATTACTAAGTTAACGCTATTCGTCCAACCATCTGGTTCTGTTACGTTTGTAAGGCTGTATCTTTTAAGCCGTAAGGTTCAATCTGGATTAGGAAAACTTAAAAGAATAACATAATTATTCGAATAAAGATAATTTTTTAATATCTTCATCATCATATTTGGCTCCACAACTGGGGTCAAGTCCTGACTTCCCACAAATCCTACCAATCTTAATTCTCTTCACGATGTCGACATCGTGGTAACGCTCGTAGATCTCCTCATTATAGAATCTCCGGAATCGTCCTTCCTCACATACGGGTCCAAAAATTATCCGTAAGACTTTTCTCTCGAACGCGGCTAAGAGTCCGGAATGCTTTTTGCTAAGCACCCAAGTCTCGGATCCATATGTAAGTACTGGTATGACTATTGTCTTATTTACCAACAGCTTTGATGTTATGGTTACGTTCCTGGGTTTGAAGAGACTTGACTTGGTTATAGTAGGCTTTGTTGGCTTTATGCAATCGTGCGCGAATTTATGGTTCAAAGCTATTATTGGCTGCTACAGTTGACCCGAGATAGTTAAAGGATTTATTGCCTTATTTTCAATTCGCGCTCCACTATTTAAATTGCGGGACCAATGATGGACCTTCTATTAGCAGACGTGGCCACCATGTACTTTGTTTTGATCTCATTTATGTGTAGCCACAGTTTTCGTGAGGCTTGCTCGATCTGGATGAAAGCTTTCTGTACAGCTCTTAGGCTTCTAATAAGGATGTTAACATCGTCTGCGTAAGCCAGCATCTGAATTGACTTATAGAGGATTGTTCCTCTCGCCGTTTATCTCGCCGTCTGTCAGTTTATTTGGGAAGCCGAATTCACTCATGGTTTTATAAAGTTCTGGCTATGCAATATAGGCGGCTTTAAAGTCTACAAAAAGATGGTGTAGTAAGTTTTGAAACTCTTGACATTTTCATCTATTTCCATCACCTGCTTAAGGGTGTAATTCTGACCAGGTTTTGATTTGCCTGGCATGAAGACACACTAGTATGGACCAATGATGACTTTAGCGTATGGGGCTATCTTCTCCTGAAGATAGCATTATCTTTGGACAGAGTATCGGCTAGCTGCTCAAGCGGCTCAAGCTCCATACAGTGAGCGCACTTTCCATGAGGAAATTCTTAAATCGTTTAGCCGTTTTCGTAGCCTTACTTCGAGGGGATCATTTCGTACTTTTCCTGTATTTGGAGAAAAATTACCGGCGGCCACCACGTGGAGGTTTGATCGCAATTCCACCAGTCAGATATAGTTACGGCCACTTGCAATTCTGATGCATTTTGTGTTATTCCCCCTATTCTACTGACAGCTGACCGCCAACATTTTTAATATAATTTATTTTAATTTAAAATAAGTGTGAAGAAAACTTCGTTTTTCCTGTACAAACTTGTATGTATTGACAAATGACACACGCAGGAAATTTCAGATATTTAACAAAGGACAAAGGACCTTAAAAAACATGAAAAAAGCAACTTTTTACGTCGCACACAAGCTACAAACTACTTGCGACACGAGTCACACACAGGATCTCTGAAACGACCTACTAGGATAGGCTACGAAAAAATATCAACTTTCTAAGCCACGTAGAAATTGCTTAAAAAAAGGTGGTGTCTATTTCAAAGATAAACAAGATTTCGACACTTAACAAGTGCAACACGTAACTCGCAAAACTTGTCAAACGCCGAATCAAAGAAATAGCCAACAACTCT
Source organism: Nephrocerus scutellatus (assembly GCA_947095585.1). NCBI lineage: Eukaryota > Metazoa > Arthropoda > Insecta > Diptera > Pipunculidae > Nephrocerus > Nephrocerus scutellatus. The sequence goes on from OX352762.1 coordinate 6,978,663, forward strand.
GAGCTGCTTGCAAAATTTAAGAACTCTAGGTCTAGGCGTGAAAGATGGGTAAAAAAACCCTCAAAGATATCGAAAAAATGGGCCATATTTTAAATATTAACCCATTTTACACGTATCGGAAGTGCCACACGCGACTCGTGACAAGAGTCACATATTGTCAACGAGTCTAAGCTCCTCAAAAAATTTAAACTCTCTAGAAAATGTGTAAGGTGGTCAAAAAAAGGCATTATTCGCGCTACATGCGCCTCTCGACACGCGGTATCTCGGAAATGGCACATGACACTGAGGCTCTCTCAAAATTTCAACTTTCTAGGACGTGTTAAATGTGGTTTAAAAAGAGGTTTGGATTTTTTCACAGATTAACCCACATTCCATACATCATAAGCGTCAGACGCGACGGGTGTACCACGTGGGATCTCAAAAACGCAATTCAAGACTAAGCTATTAAAAAAATTAAAAACTTTTTAGGACGTGTGGAAGATGGTTAGAAAAAGGTTGGGCCTATTTTACAGTTCACTCGGTTAACCACGCATAACACGCGCTACACGCGACTCGTGACAAGAGTCACACGCGAGATCTTAGAAACACCCAAGGAGGCTAATAACTCACAAAATTTTAACTCTTTAGCAATTGTAGAGGGTGGTTAAGAAGAGGTGGAACCTGTTCAAAGATTAACCCATTTCCACAGATCACAGGCGCAACACGCAACTCGCGATACGAGTCCCACACACGTTTTCTAAAACGCTATTAGAGACTAAGCTGTTCACAAAATGTAATTTTTCTAGGACGTATGAAAGGTGGTTAAAAAAGGTGTCTGCTATTTCACAGTAACCCAGTAACGCGGGATCTCAAAAATGGCCCTTGACACTGAGGTGTTCACAAAATTACAGCTCTCTAGGTCGCGTGAAAGGTGGTAAGAAAGGACCACAAAAATACCGATGCAGGGGTGGCCTATTTCAAATATATTTTTTATTGTTCTTTTGTCATTTGGAAACTTCATTAGTATACATTTCATCATGGAACGCTACACATGTGAACAGCGATTGCAAATCGTGCAAATTTTTTTTTAATTAATCGTTCTGTTGCCGCTACTTTAAGAGCATTACGGCCATTTTACGGTCCATTTAACAAGCCAGCCCAGCTTTTGGCTAGAAGGATTTGTTAACAAGCAAAATATGCGTTACTGGGCAGAAAGCAATCCACACGTGATTCATGAGGCACTGTTGCATGCCGAAAAAGTCACTGTTTGGTGCGGATTACATGCCGGCGGCGTCATTGGGCCATTGATTGGGTTCAAAGATTGGACTTCGTAAAACGTGCACGCGGTGGTCATGCAAAAGAAATCGAGTTTCATACTTAAATGTATCATATGTAACGGGTGTTTTTTTGGGAGGTTTGTTTTTCCGATAGATGTCGTTTTATTTTATGACAGTTGTTTTGACAGCTCAAAGTGGCATTTCTACTCAGTATTGTTTGGCAAATCATTATGAAAAAAAAAAAAAAAAAAAAAAAAAAAAAAAAAATGACATTTGTGAAAAATAGTCGTGGTAGCCATATGCCAGAAATTGTGTTTAAATGTTAAATGCCAAAAAATTATCTACCAAATAAAAAAAAATTTTGGTCATTTCATAATTTTATATGTGTTTTATTCAAAAAAAAATCGGCAACCTCTTAAAAAAACACGTTATATCTAACGGGTGTTTGGTAGATAATTTTTTGGCATTTAACATTTAAACACAATTTCTGGCATATGGCTACCACGACTATTTTTCACAAATGTCATTTTTTTTTTTTTTTTTTTTTTTTTTTTTTCATAATGATTTGCCAAACAATACTGAGTAGAAATGCCACTTTGAGCTGTCAAAACAACTGTCATAAAATAAAACGACATCTATCGGAAAAACAAACCTCCCAAAAAAACACCCTTTATATGTTCAAATTCGTTAATAAAAAAAAAGTTAGTTCAAAAGTCGAACAGTTTGTGTTTTATTCAAAAAAAAAAAGTTGAAGTGCTCTTATATATTAACCCATTTTCCAAGCATCACAGGTGCAACACGCGACTCATGACACGTGTCATACGCGGGATCTCAACAAAAAAAAACTCATTATAATGAGCTGCTTACAAAATTTCAAATCTCTAGATCGTGTGATAGGTGGGTTAAAAAGGACCCCAAAATAATCGACGGGTTTGGACCTATTTTAAAGATTTATTCAAAGGTTTTTTTGACGGATCACAGGCGACACACGCGACTCGCGACACAAGACCCATGCGGGATGTCAGAAAAGCCAGCTTTTTACAAAATTTCAGCTGTCTAGGACGTGTGGAAAGTGGGTAAAAAAAAGGTGGGGCTTATTTAACAGATTAGCTCACATTCCGTACATCACACGCGCCGCACGCGATATCATACGCCCCACCTTTTTTCATTTTAAATCTTCTTTTATACTTTTTCTTCTTTTTAAAAAACGATGTCCGATTAGAGAATTTACAGGAAAAATGTTTATGGGTTGGTTTTTTTTTTGCCAAATTATTTCTGGTTCCATTGGTTTGCACTGTCATGTGCACTCCCCTAATCGAACGCTACTTCCTGCTCTGTTTGCCAAATGTTAACTCCCACTCAATATTCCAGCTAAATCTGAAGTCGAATGTAGAATTAATCAAGAAATCGGAAAAAGAGAAAGCAAAGCTAAGACCAAAAAAAAGAAGAAATCTATCGTCAAGCAATTTCCGCAGCTATTGAACTGGCAATAAATCTTGGGAAAGCCGATTACAAAGCAAAAAAGTGCATAACTCCGCGTCTGTCCGCCTGTCAGGAGCACACCTGAACAAAGCGTCAGCATCAGCATGAGAAAAAGTGAAAAATCACAATCGCGGATACTTCAGTTGTTCTTTTCTCTTAAGATCGTTTTGTTTTTGTCCTTCGTCCTTCGCTTGAATTGTCCTTTTGGCACGTTCCACAATATATAGTGAAAAACCAATTGAATTGCTAGTCAGCTCTTGACGGCGACGGCGACGGCCATTTCGGTGATTTCCTGAATTGTCGCAGCAGCACACAAAGATCCTGCTGCACCGCGCTATTAGCCAGCAGCGAGAAAAAGCCGCAGGAAAAGTTTCATAGTTCTTGTGCACACAACCGACCACGACGTTCCAGCGGTATTTTGTGGGCAGTGTTCCAAAATCACAGTCTAAAAGTCCAAATTGAATGAATTTCCTTCCGGTTCGCCTTCCCAGCCGGGCACAGATGAAAGTAAATGTCAAAGATTGCAGTCTTGGATTGGAATAGCACCGCTAGAGGTGTCCTCTTTTGGTTCAAGAAATAAAGACTTTATTGTGTGTGTGTTTGTGGGTCAACCACTAGTAACATTTCTGGCAATGGAAATTATATTCTGGTGGAAAAAATATTTGCACTTCAGATGACACTTGAAACGCTAAACTTTAGACAGAAGTGCGCAAAAAAGTGTAGTCGGCAGAATGAACATACTGAAGTGGAGCTATAAATCTTTCATTTTGACTCTCTTGAAGGTATAATCCTTAATCAGAGTAGATTTTCTTCCCTAATTAGGTGTTCCTTACACTTTTGATCCTAGATAAAGTTGGATTGGAAAGATGCTAGAGTGGATACAGCCTTGAAACTTTCTTCCTGCATGGAAAACATCAATTACATCACATTCTCCCAAGTATAGAACACTGCACTAAGTAATTTTCAGGAATTAATAGCTAGCTAGCTAGCTATGCTTTCTTGCGTTCTGTGCCACACTTTCTCCGTTCCACCCCTGTCCCTCATTAGAACACAGGAGGTACAAACATTTGGGTAAATACAGAAGGAACAACTTGTCAGATCTCGAAAGGAGTAGGTAATAAATAACTAAATAAGAATAAGATTTGCTCATCTTGAAAAAGATCACAATCGACTGGACCGGTTGTCGGTCTAGGTGTGCCGAAGCAACTAATGCGCAGTCGGACATCTAATCTAACCTTAAATTGAGCAAAGTTTGAATAAAATCTCATATCATTTCTAAAAGAGGGGCTCCCATATAAATTTATTAAGAAATTTATTCAAACTCCGAGGGACAACACTTTTTGTAAAAATTTGGAAGAGGCTCAATAGTAATAACATGGGATACCAGGGGAGCTGTTTAAAATAGAAGGCCCCACAATATACCAAGCAATACCAAAGTAAAAATATCCGGATTGCTATCAAACCCATTCAACATTTATAACGGGCTTCGACAAGGGGATGGACTGGCCAGCGTCCTCTTCAACCTGGCATTGGAGATAGTTATCCGAGACTCTGACGTAATGGCGAGAGGAACAATCCTCTATTAGCCCATTCAGATACTGGCTTACGCAGACGCAGATAGTGATATCGTTGATAGAAACCCAAGAACTGCGAAGGAAGCTTTCATCCAGATCGAGCAGACGACACGAAATCTGCGGCTGCACATAAATGAGAGCAAAACAAAGTACAAAGCGTATTTGAAGAAGTGCAATCCTGTAATTATGTCTCGGGTCAACTGTATCAGCCGATAACAGCATGGAACCAGAAATACGCGCACGGTTGCCAACAACGCCTACTTTAGTCTGTCAAGACTCTTCAAATCCAGGATCTTAAACATAACATCCAAGCTGCTGGTATATAAGTCAATGGTCATACCAGTACTTACATATGGATCCGAGACTTGGGTTCTTAGTAAAAAGCATTCTGCCTTCTTAGCCACGTTCGAGAGAAAAGTCTTACGGAGAATTTTTGGCCCCGTATGTGAGGAAGGACGATTCCGGAGAATCCATAGTTATGATATCTCCGCGATATCGACATCGTGAAGAGAATTATCGGTAGGCTCCGGTGGGCAGGACACCTAGCTCTCACGAGCTATGAGGATTCTGCTCGGAAAGTCCTTTGCGGTAGGATTTCTGGAACACGAAAGCGAGGCCGACGAAGCCAACGCTGGAAGAATGGCGTAGAGCAGGACGCCCAGAGTTTAGGGATGCAAAACTGAATGACATCGGCTCAAAATCGGGATCGGTGGAGAAACTTTCTTCGGGAGGCCGGGACCGGACCCCTGTTGTAGAGCCAAAGATGACGATGATGAATGTCGTATTTTCTTTTACTTTTGTGCTACACATCATTTTGAATTTTTCTCAATTTGCCATCAAGATTGACTTTAGAGTAAAATATGAAGAAAAAAATATTGTCATTATGTTTAAGTTGCACATCGTGCTATCGGTAGCCAGCAAGGTGGACCCCCTTGCTACACATCCTTCGGAGGTTATTCCCCTTAAAAACTGAGCTACATCTGTTTGACAAGACTGGCGACGACGTACCATAATGAGCAATTGAGCCGCCACATCGTTATGATATATCCGGCGGTATTATGTTACGCTTCAAGCGGCGGAGCAAACCCAACTAACCAAGCCCGTGCGCCTTGCACCACCAAAATATCGTTAATTATGCAAATTAGAAGTTCGTCGCCGTGCTCTTTGTGGAGCGGAATAGAGAATTGGAGTCTGACTTTGTAAATTAGTTGACTCCGTTGTCTGCATATTTAATAAGGACGAGACGAAACGCACAAAATTTATTGCATCTCATCACAGCTCGCACCCGCATACACTCTTGTAGCCAGTTGTCGTCTAGTCTCTGGTAGTATGTTTGTATGTTCAGCATCCTGAAATCCACAGAAAATCCGATTACCTTCGTACATGATACGTGTATAAATGGCGAACATCACACTTTTGCGTAGAGACTTCGTCCTTTCTTCCCTTCTTCCAGCAAAAGGCAGAGTGTCGTCAGCAGTCTATATATACTCGTATAAGCGCGTTAAATGGTTATACCGACTTATGGTAACAATGACTTGGAAAATTTATATCCTGCCACATTATTTATGACAAATTAGTGTGTCTGCAAGGAATCCCTTTTTGCATTCGGAATAAGTGGAGTGACGCGAGTGCTGGGAAGCAGGTTGCACTGCTTGTAAACATCTCTGAAGAATACACTTTCCTAGTCTTTCTATTTCTATGTTAGAGTACGAAAAAAGGAGTAACTGGTCGTTGTTAGTTCGTCCATTTTGCATTTTGTATGTCCTTGTAATTTATAGAGTAGTGGCTAGCTATATCGTTTATACGGGATTACCATTTGAGTGATGAGCGCGTATAATCCCGTATTAGATAAATCATCGCCAGAAGCAATCCTTGGTGTCATTCTGGGTGTAATGAGGAACTAGCATCAGGAATACGCTGGTTTTGACTTTAAAATCCAAAAAGGGGTACTTTTTTTTATATCGTCCTGAAGATAAGAAACTTCATTCTTGACTTAGTTTCTTTTAAAGAATTGTCAACTTATGTTTTGAAGAGATATAATACAAAGGACACTTAGGTAGTACAGGCATGACGGTGATAGTTTTTTTCCCTATTCTCTACAGGAATGTCCCCTTCAGGAACTGTGTCAGTTAGGATTCGACCTCTTTGTATACCTTTCTTGATATGCGCGCTTACGCGTCCGATGAGTTTTATAGTCCAGCTTCGTATTGTTTTCCGTTCCCAAAAAAATGGCAAGTTGATATTTCCTTCAAACATTGCATTTGCATTTACTCTGCCAGCCTCAGACTTTTTTACAATTTCAGGAGGTCATTAGGTATTACCGCGATTGCCCAAATAAAAGGCTCTGTGCAGGATACTGCTGAGGCCACGTAGCGTAACACGTTTCTACCTAGGACAGCTTCAGGTACATTTTCCTATAGAATGGATCGGAATTTACCTTCACTTTATATATGAGGACGGATTAAAGAGCGAACATCAGGGGTCATTTTTTGTTCGCCATTAGTCTGCTTAGATTCGTGTTGCCCTTCTTCCTGCCTTATCTGCTGTCCGCTGAATATGTTCAAGGAAAGTTCCTTTAGAGTCAATTATTACGCCAAAATACTTCGCAGTTGGTTCCGTGGTAATAACTTGCCAACTCTCATCGGGAATATTGCCTGGTTAATCTTTTAAGTGACGATGACAATTACCATTTTGTTAAAGTCTAGTGATAGTCCTTGCGCCTCCAATGTTCTCTAATTTTTTCAGGTAAGCACAAGTCGGCCAACTTTCCACCAAGAGGCCAACAATTTCACTGATATGCAAGAGTACATCTCCAGCAACTAGGCTAAGTCTTGCTTTAAAATTTCACTATGTATTCCATCTGGGCCATTAGCTTTACTTGTTTTCATGGACAAGATGGCTTTCTTCCTCTGAGAAAAAAGCTACCTCATCGACTTGTCTAACCTTTTTAATTTGAACGAGATCCATCACACATGTTGGTTTTTGAGCCACGAGTTTTCGGGTGACCAATTTACAACTTCACCCCTGCTCTGCTTCTGACAACTTATTCCACCAAATTATTCCAGCAGCGAGCTTTCCTTAATGATTAATGGCCTGCCGACCGAAGTTACCTCTTAGCCACTATGACTTATACAGACTTGACATTTTCTTTGGTCTGATTGTTTGCGCGTTTATGTTTTGTCGGAGCAGGAGTAGTGTCGGTGGTACCGAGAAGGTCGGAACACCACACTGGCGTATTCTTGTGCCGGTATTGTTCACTAAGAAGTGCCAGCCTAGTGTCCTTCTCTACTGATCTACTGATATTATCCTAACGTAAAATTTCCTGCTCTTTCGAAAACCATTGCCATTTAAAAAACAATTATCCGTTTTATAGTTTTAGCCATTCCATCCTTTCATTTGTTTCGTCATTTTATGCATTCCATTGTTTCATGCGTTCCATTGTTTCATCATTTTATGCGTTTCACCGTTTCATTCGTTGCATCGTTTAATGCATTTCATCATTTTATGCATTCCATTGTTTCATTCGTTCCATCGTTTCATTCATTTTATCGTTTCATGCATTTCATCGTTTCATGCCTTCCATCGTTTTATCATTTTATGCGTTCCACCGTTCCATTCGTTCCATCGTTTTATTCGTTTCATACTTTCATGCATTTCATCATTTTATGCATTCTATTGTTTTATTCGTTCCTTTATTTTATGCATTTAATCGTTTCATCATTTTATTCGTTCGACCGTTCTCTTCGTTCCATCGTTTCATTTGTTCGATCGTTTCATGCCTTTCATCATTTTATGCATTCCATTTTTTTAAAAGACAAACACTAGCCCAATTGGCTGATACTGCGACCTAAAAAGATATATTGTACGGTAGGGTGTAACTAACTCTAAGAGACTTACTGCCTTCCTAATGAATGATAGTATGTCCTTAGTGGCAGAATTACGCAGATCCGCCGGCGAACATAATGCCTTGTAGAAAATATGTCTCCCTAACCAGATCAAACCTTGACAGCTACAGAGGATGTGCCCGGATGTCTCATCCTCCTCCAGGCAGAACCTACATTCCATTTTTGAGCCCAGATTAATTTTGCTAACGTGATATCGCAAACCACAGTGACCTGTGAGAAAGCTCACAAGCTTTCTGATGCTCTCCTTGTCTAAATCAAGGATTTCCTTATAGGAAAAGGGCCTGATTAACCGTTTGGTTTGTCTAAGATCTGTGATATTATCCCAGCGGGGCCAATCGAAGTTTGCTTTCCTATTTATTAATCATCGCTCGATCCAACATTTTTACCTCAAATAACCTGCCCTAACAGTACTCCCTGGCCATGGTGTCTGGGATAGTACAAAATATGTCTCTTTCAGGAATTGACTCAAGAATTTTCAGGTAGTCACCTAGTTTGTACCAATATTCTAGTTGCAGCTTGATAGCGGATCTAGCAGCCATCTTCGTAATGAAGATTGGCAGGGGTGAAAGCCCCACAACAGCTTCTACTGCAGTCGTAGGGCAGGTGCGCATGCATTCCATTGTTTCACGCGTTCCATCATTTCATGCGTTCCATCGTTTTATTATGTTATGTGTTCCACCGTTCCATGGTTTTATTCGTTCCATCGTTTCATTCGTTCCATCGTTTCATTCCTTTTTATCATTATATGCGTTCCATCATTTCATTCGTTCCATCGTTTCATTCGTTACATCGTTTCATGCATTTCATCGTTTCATTCCTTTTTAACATTATATGCGTTCCATCATTTCATTCGTTCCATCGTTTCATTCGTTACATCGTTTCATTCCTTTTTATCATTATATGCGTTCCAACATTTCATTCGTTCCATCGTTTCATTCCTTTTTATCATTATATGCGTTACATCATTTCATTCGTTCCATCATTTCATGCGTTATGTGTTCCACCGTTCCATGGTTTTATTCGTTCCATCGTTTCATTCGTTCCATCGTTTCATTCCTTTTTATCATTATATGCGTTCCATAATTTCATTCGTTCCATCGTTTTATTCGTTCCATCGTTTCACGCCATTCATAATTTTATGCATTCCATTGTTTTATGCGTTCTATCGTTTAATCGTTTCATGCGTTTCATCATTTTAATCACTTCATTGCTCTATGCGTTTCATCGTTTTATGCGTTTTATCGTTTCATGCATTCCATCGTGTCATGTGTTCCATTAATTTATGCATTTCATCGTTTCATGTATTTTATCACTTTATTCGTTTCAATGTTTCCTGCGTTTCATTGTTTCATGCGTTTAATAGTTAAATGCATTTTATTCCATTATGGTCTTTAAAGTCTACTCTCAATAATAACTTAACAAATAAAAATTGATAAAAATATATGTTATATTAAGAGTTATTGGGTGCCGTTGCTCAGTGGATAAGCGCATGGCTTCTGAGCAGGAGGTTCGTGGTTCGAATCCCAGCAACACCAAAAAGTATTTTTCACGGTGTCCCACCTCTTGCAAAAGTCTGACAAACGTCCAAGAGTAATAACTTGTCACGGAAAGCTTCTCATTTCGCCGTTCGTATTCGGCAATAAATTGAAGGTCCCTTCAATTTGTGTGCTAAAATATACATGTTCAACACAAATGTTGGTTGCGAGAGCTAGGCCTTGGGCCGCAATGATCTGTCGCGCCGAATATTATTATTATATAAAGACATATATACATATAAAGTTAAAGCTGATTTTAAATAATTCTTCTTTCCTGGAGAATTTTATTTCATCCGAAATAACTCAGAGCATAGCTCGGAAGGTATGGCCTCCACCATTGACATATGCATCCAATAATAAAACTGACAAAATGTGGCCAATTTATAGAGTTTCTAATGCATTCATAAGCCACACATGTCAGCGCTAGTGAACCCAATCAGCCACCTCAAAAGGACCTTCCTTTGGCATGTTTCCAATAAACGAGTAACTTTATATTTATTATTTATGCGTCGACATTTCATTACTCTCGATCCACTTCATTTTTTTGTTATAGGCTCAAATATGCCAAAGTCGAATATTGTATTGAATAGAAGGGAGACCAACCTCAATGCCGACAACGACGACATCGACCTGACGACTTTCCCTGCACATTCAAATTGCCGCACAATAAAAATGAATCGCACAAAGGAAACAAAAGTGAACTGTACATGAAGAGCACTTATTGCTTCTACTTAAACATATTCGAGACAAGGAAGACAATTCCATTTATGTATAGCTGCTACGTCCAAAAATATGACATCCAATTTATGGCCGAACTATGAACTCTTCGAGTAGCTACAGCTCGCTATACTCATAGTATGGGTGAAAATAGCAAAGAGTCATCAATTGCGGAAGAAAAGTAGCAAATACTTTATAGTTCTACTCACACACAGAGAGAAGAATGCGGATGACGCATGTAGTATGAGTATGGGTCTTTTGACAATTCAAGAACATACCAACCACGTACAATGTTGTCCACCGCCGCACACAGCCGTGTCGACACTTTTCGAAGATTATCATACTCGTAGACGAAGCTCACAATATTGTTGGCTTTTGTTATGGGCATTCATTCATAATGCTCTCAACTAGAGGAGGCTTGCACTGCACATATGCCATTTTATGCCTTTCCATTGAGTTTCATTGGTATTAATGCGAGATTGTCCAATGAAAGGTTTTGTACTTTGGAAGGCAATAGCTGTGTAGTAGACAGGACACAGGAAAATATCATTACATTAGAGTGCAGCTATGATAAAGGACGTCGCATTAAACATTGGATTTTCGGAATATGCTGAAGGGTGGCACGAAGGAGTCAGTTGAATTCTTCCAAAGTCAATATTTAGTTCCAACTTCACAACGACGACGACGGCAAGAACTGCCGTATATACAATTGATTCTTTGTACATTTGCACCGTCCGCCAATGCCGCCGTCATAATAAACATATCCTTGTGTCGCACAGTCAATCCTTGCTCCTTGGACTTTTATAAATTGCGACATCAGAGATAATTTTGTTATGGTGTTGGAAATTTATTTACTTGTTGCCTTAGGCCGGTTATTATTTCGAATGACATAATAAGTTTCCCCGGGTTACCGCACAATTGCACTCCGGTTTTTAAAGGAAGGGCGAAGTTTATTTATTTATGTTTTCATATGCCGTAGGCTTTGTGTGTAGTTGGAAGGATATTCATAGTTGATTTGTTATTGTTACACAGAGAGTTTGTCTTGCCTTCCTTTAATTCATATTGCCAAGTTCCGTTCACTTTATATTGAGGTATAATTTATTTTCCCCTTTTTCTATTGTTATTCATAGTAATAGAGGTAATACACACACATGTATTCTTGAAGAAAAAGCCACAAAATTCACAAAAAGTTGAAAATATATTCCTTTGTTACTTCTAATAGAGTAGTGGAGTTTGGTATTGAAAAACACAAAAAGCGGGTTAAATTAAATTTCTCAATAGATCCTTGTCTTGGATTTTTTTTATCCTATACATTTTGTTAAATGTTAAATGCATTAAATTCTCTGTAATAACTTATGTGTTTGTCTGTCGTGGAATCTTGCGATCAATTTTTAACTCACTTCCCGAAGCCCGATTTTATTGAAGCTTTGTACCCATGTGTATTTCCGGTGACAGCGCTTTCTGTTAAAATTTTAAATTTTTACCAACATTTTTTTTAATAACCATGCCATAAAGCTCCATCAGATCACGCTATACTGTAATGCCTGTGTTCTGTGTGCGCTGTGTGATTTACGATTGGAGTTGATTGACTGCCTGTCAATGTAGCGAAACTTCACGAACCTGTGGTTGATCGGATAGTGAAACGCCCACGGACAGCAAGAAAAAAAATAAAATAACAAGAGAATGGTTGCACTGCTTCGCATGTGTTTTTATTTTGGGTTATAATGGAATTTACATGAAGAGTTTTAATTTCTATGGGTTGTTTTTTTTTTTTGTAAATTAGAACGAACAGACAGACATACAGACGGACGATACTGATTATGAGTAGATGAATTTTTCTCTCCTCTCTTCATGAATTTGGTTTTGCTTATTACTTACTTAATTTAATTTTTTTAATTTTGGTGGGGGCAATTGCCCCCATTTATTCGGCTTATTACAAGCTAAAACCTTAAGCTAACATGATTGAGAACTTAAAACTAAGACTTGTAGCTAACATATAAAGCTAGGGGGGATGGCGGAGGAGATCAAGTTTAAGGCAGGGAGTGCTACGGTTAAAATCGAAAACGGTAAGGTTTAAGCTAACCTTACGCAGCATACGGGAGATTGGTTCGTTGGAGCCGTACATGGTGCGGTGTGTCGGTAGATGGAAGAGAGGCGGGCAACGTAGATTACGGGGGTTAGTGTTGAAGAAAATTGAATTGTGTAGAGACGCGCAATCGACGGAGCATGAGAGGAGACGATGTATGAAAAGAATGTCAGCTATGTCTCTGCGTTCTTTTAGGGTTTTCAAGTTTATGAGGCTGAGGCGGTCTTGGTAGGGAGGCAGTATAAGATGATTGTCCCAAGGTAGCCCTCGAAGAGCAAAACGGAGAAATCGACGTTGGATACTCTAGATTATAGACACATGAACTTGATGATATGGGGACCACGCTTGACTAGCGTACTCGAGGAGCTGACGGACAAATGTAATGTAGAGGGAGCTGGTCACGTAAGGGTTGGAAAATTCTTTGGACCACCGTTTGACAAAGCCAAGTGATGAGTTGGCTTTGAGAATTATTACATCAATATGAGAACGGAAGTTTAGTTCCAAGTCGCACAATATGCCGAGGTCTCGAAAAGATTCCACGCGGGATATGGGTTGACCGTGGAGAAGGTAATGTCTGGGAGGGGGCTTGTTGCACTCACGTGATAGGGTAATAGATTGGCATTTGGAGATATTGAGATCCAAGCAATTTTTTAAGGCACCATGTGGAAAAATTGTCTAGGTCTTGTTGAATGAAATGGGTTTGAAGAACTTGGTATCGTCAGCGTAAATTGAGATGGGGGAATGTTTGATGACGCTATCGAGATCATTTATAGTTAAAATGAAGAGGAGGGGGCCTAGATGGCTGCCTTGTGGGACCCCTGAGGTTGCCAAAAATGTGGACGATAAGACGGACCTGAAGCGAACACTATAATGACGGTTTTCCAGATATGAAGATATCCATTTTAACAATATGGGTTCAAAGCCAAGGGAAGACAATTTAAAGAGGATTAGTTGATGAGATATCTTATCAAAAGCCTTACTGTATACTATAGGGCTGATGGGCTAGCCAAAATGGAACTTAACTGCTCCTTATGCCAAAGTCAGATGACCGTATCGATCCAAAAGTCATTCAATGAAAAGCGTCTGCAAAAATTTGTAATATTTTTAAGAAAATGTTAACAAAATTTTATTCTGTCAGAAGCAAGACTCACTCGAAATAATGATAGCTTCTTCCTTTGCTGAATATCCTATTGTCCTTCATGGATCGAACTCACCCAGAGTCATGTAAATATTTTGCACATATGGATCTAATCCGCCAAAGTACTGATTGGTATTCTCAATTTGTTGCTCCACATAGGAGCTGGAATATTGCTTGCCAAAAAGATTAATTTGGTGGTAAAGTAGGCGAGTGGAACTTTTGTACCAAAGAGTTAGCTACTAGAGCCAGCTGTTTGGAACCAACCTAACCCGTTGCAACTCTGATAATTGTCTGTTTCCTGAAAAATCACTTGTGTTTGACATGTGCTCAATAATAACTGCGTAGAGGGCAGTAAGTGTGCAGTTATCACCAGCAGATGGATTGAGTAAATGCTGCAAAAGGAAATCTGCCACACCACTCACCTCATCATCGAAGCTCATAAGATCTTCGCAAATCTCTGGAATTTCACTGTCGTCTCTATGAAGAAAAAAAGCGCTCTATGTTCTCAAAACCATTTTTAACTCTGACAATTGCTTACCGTGGATCCGCAATAATGTCCGAGAATGTCTTCGAAATCGCCCCAAAAAGAGATACAAAATCCAGTTTGCTTTTCTCATCAAAATCAGTGCAAAACTGCAGAAGAGCCTTTGCCTCAGCTGAACGATTGGTTGGGAGCATATTTTCTAGTTTAGCGATTCCGCTCTGGATGTGAATGAAGCACTTCTCGCTGCCAAATTGTTTAATGGTTTCACCAGCTGCATCGAGGTATTCTGTGAATAAAATTGACTATTTTCGGTTTCCTAGCAACAGAGATCTACCATTTTAGCTAGAATTGGAGCACTTGATATTGATACCCAACCGCCATCGACCAAGTGAGAGTACAAACGTTTGAACCAAACAACCATCAATCCAGCGTATAATCCTCCGGCCATGATGACTTTCGAGTTTGCCAGTCCAGGACTCTCGGCCTACTTAGTTCAAACAAAATGCGCCACATCGACGCATCAGCATGCTTGACTGTCAAGTATTTCAGGTTAGGCGTTGACAGGTCAATAAATTTGGGATTAAAAAAAATAATATTTTGTTTCGTTGTAATGCCTCCAGCACTTATGAAGTTGGTCTTCTCCTTCCACAGTAACGATGTTCAGTGTAACAGAGATAACCATGATGCTCTTTGGCCTTATCATGGAAAAGTCCTCGCAATAAACCGCGTTCTATGAATTGCCAGTCACCACCGATGACAGTTAAAATTGGACCACCATCAATGAAGTATTCTATTATATTTGACCCTTCCAGAGATATTTCTCCTTGATCATTGGACAAATATCTCTGGACAATTATATATATATATCTCAGGCTGCTTGGTGCTTCATTTGCCATGTCTCCTTGTTTCAGAATTATCGAAATGATCCAACGCCTGCGTAATCCATTTATCGGTGATAACCATAGGTGGTACTGGTTTCTTGAAAAAATGTACATCATCCGCATTTGGGGAGTCCTTGAACTCCGCCAAAAATGGCGACACAAAGAAGTACAACACTTAGCTTCGTAATTACGAGAAACATATTGAAATGGAAGGTTTTCCATAGAGATTGTGGTATTTATGATCTAGATTCCTCTATATCACTTTTGTCCGTCCCCTCCTCGAGTACGCTATTCAAGCATGGTCCCCCTATCATCAGATTCATGTGTGTCGAATCAAGAGCGTCCAACGTCGTTTTCTTCGATTTGCTCTTCTGGGCTTACCTTGGGACAATCACCTTATCCTACCCCTCTACCAAGATCGCCTAAACCACACTGCTGACATTCTTTTCATACATCGTCTTCTTCTAGGCTCCATAGACTGCGCGTCATTATAAAACTCGATTTTTTTCAGTTCTTATCAGTGACCACCACTCTACCTACCTACCTTGGTGTACCCTGACCTATGTTACCCTTCATATGGGTGGTCTCTTAGAAAAGGGTAATTCCAAAAGGGAAAATAAAACGCCGCACATTAAAATAACTAATGGTTCCTTAGGCATCCCGATGGCTACATGAAAACTCATCTTAAATTTGGATGCTATTGAGAAAACTAACCTTATATGGTCAAACGGAACAACTTGTGACGCAACAAAACAGATCTGGCTTATGCTAAACAGAGTGCACATTTTTGCTACAATAGGTTACTGGGAACTGTCTCATAAGCAAGCATGCAGGTGTATTTTCCAATGAATTCTGCAGTAGCTGCATGGACGAGGAGGAGAAAAAGGCCTTATCTGCACATTCGCAGCTGTTTCTTGAAAATGTAAGCTCCATCTGGGTGCCTTCTTTTACAATTCTCGTCAATGATTTATGAAATACAAAGATTAGAAGTCTCCTATGCATCATTCCAAGTTGCTCTTGGTTCAACGAAGAATGCGAAAAATATTATCGCTCCATGTGGTATCACAATAGACCAAGTGGGTCGTCGGTATCCTTCCGATAACTGCCCTCAACCTAACCTAACCTAACCATGTTATCTGCAACAACAAAAAATCCTGGGTGAAATGATAGAAACCTCATCAGGAAGGTCCTTTCTAATTTTTCCTAAGCTATTGCTGTGTGACTGAATTACAGCACGGATATGAAAAATAGATATTAGTTGGTTCCCAATTGTTATTTTGAGAGCAGATTTGTTTATGTCGAGTCTTTGTCTTTGAATGTTTTCTGTTTACATGTCCAGTATTGAACTGACTACGCCTAAGTCCCTTTATTTTTGTTGGGAAACATTAATCAAATGTCCTTATAAACCTTGTAATTAATGGGATTAATCATAAAATTAACAAACCGAAACCGAAACTGAGTCGACGAGGGTACAAATACACTTTGTCTGCCCCCCAAAAAGATGCCTGAATAAACAGTTAATGTTACAAAGGAAATAAGACTTGAAGGATAAGGGACAAAAGTATGTCATTCCTTTCGAAACGCACTCCAGGATAAAATGTTTGTTATTTTCATCACGTACAAGGTGAATATTAAATGACAAATGATAGTTATTCCGCCCCCGCCCCGAATCAAAAATCAAATGCGACAATTCATTGAAAAGGGAGAATAAAAAAATAGCAAATAGAAAAGGACACAAGCAAACAAACAATATCCTTGCTCATCCTTATCAACTACAACCCGTAGATGTGATTCCAAAACAGATAAAGATACATCGTCACATTATCCCCAGAGGCAATCCTTTCCCTGTCGCAGACAGCAGCAATGGAGAGGTGGATAAATCTCATGGTGGTTGGGGAAGAAACACAAGATGACCTTTCTGTCTTTTTTTTTTGTTCATCGATTCCTTCCCGAAAGTGGAAAAGCAAACAAATCATCACAAATAAATCAACCGTACAAATGGTGGTGTTGGGTGTTGGTGGGTAGTTTTGTATTGGGTCAGGAAAGGGGAATGAGAGACACTGCTTTAGTTGTTCTTAGCGAAAATAAATGGCCGCTGATGCGATTGTCCATTGTAAGCGTGGAGTCTGAGTGGTGGCCACAAAGTCCCACTGCTGTGAGAAATTCCATTCATTTTTGCCCATTTTGGGGGATAAGTGTGTTGCTGTTATTGTTGTGTTGTTGTAGTTGTTTCAAGGATTTTATGCGAATGTTTTGTGGACTCTGAAATTTGTAATTTCACAATTTTTTAAATGTCATCCCTTAGATAACCCCATAAAGACAAAACTTCATTCATCCGATTGAATAATTGCACAAAATTAGATTTACTCCCAAGCGAAATTATAAATGTAAGTTACCCATACTCCTCCAAAGACCCTAGCCCATATGGCAGACACTGTGACCTAAAAGATCTATTCTATCATAATAATAATAATAATATTCGGCGCGACAGACCATTGCAGTCCAAGGCCTAGCTTCTCGCGACCATTTATGTTGTGCATGTATATTAGACATAAATGAAAGGGACCTACAATTTAAGGCCGGATCCGAACGGCGAATTGAGAAGCTTTCCGTGACATGTAATTACTCTCGGAACGTTTGTCACCCATTCGCGAGAGGTGGGATACCGTGAAAAATACTTTTGGTGTTACTGGGATTCGAACCACGAACCCCTGCTCAGTAGCCATGCGGTTTTCCACTGAGTCAAGGCGCCCACAATCACTGTATCACAGGGTTATTTTATTCTAAAAGAAGTACCACCTCCCTAGTGAAGGATAGTATGTCCTTAGTAGCAGAATTCCTCAACTCCGCTGTATTTTCTTTTGAAAAATAAGTCACATTAACCAAATTAGTGCTGGGCATTCGCAGAGAATGTGCTCGGATGACTTAACATCTACCCAGCAGAACCTACATTCTATCTCTGAGACCACACCAATTTTGTTAAGGTGATATCGCAAACCACAATGACCTGTACAAGCGGCTGTCCCTTTTTACATTAAGGACTTCTTTGTAGGAAAAGGGTCTGATCAATTGTTTGGATTGCCTCAGCACCGGGACGTTATCTCAGTGGGCCAGAAGAAGTTTGTGTTCTCAACAATTTATCAGTGCTGTGGCGGCAGCCCAGTTGACACCACAATGGGGTTCAGGTCCTACGAATGCAAACTCCGAGCCAGCCCCAGCTAGTTCGTCTGCAGATTCGTTGCCTGCAATTCCCGGATGATCAGGGACCTAACCTAGTTTCACTCTGTTGTGTCTGACAAGAGATTGCAGTGTATCGTAGCAGTACTCAAGAAAACGACGAGTATTACCGCAGCTGGAAACTACATTAGACAGTAGTTCCTCAGCAGTTAAAGAATGGTGTACCACAAAGTTCTGTAATGGACCCCCTGCTATTCTTATTTTATATTAATTAATTGTTTTACCAAGGTAGCCTGACAGAGTTCACAGATGATATTGCTTTTACGCATAGCATAGGTTTTCCACGAAAGAATTTGAAGGAAGATCTGAAAAGGTTAAAAAAAACTAATGCTATGATTTTTAAGTTATCAAGTAATGTTGTCTTTCACTAGTAGCTTTATGTACAGAATGATCTTGAATTGTTCATTTCTTTAATTTTTTGTTTGTTTGTTAATTTTGGTGTTATTTCAATGAATGCTGATAATAATAATTAATGAATAATGTTGTATTATGGAATAAAAAACCAATCTTATCTAATTGTTATATACACACAGACATCACAATGGTACGTGCCAGACAAGAAATGGGATATTAAGTATTTACACGGCCAATTGGATACATACGTGTAAATTTGCATACCTTACGAGTGTGTAGGACGAGCACTTAGTAGTTGGCGCACTTTAATTGGGAGGTAGGGATGAAGGATCTACATACACACATACTGGACACTTAATACATATAATGTGTAGTTGAATGCTTGTTGAAGGCAGCTTTTCAGGCGTATCAATTAGACTTGTACACACACACTCACACTCACACTCACACCCACAAACATTACCGAGTCTTGAATGGCCATCTGAAATATTTGGCAATTGATTTGTAATAAAGCAGTAAAGCGTAGGCTTGTCTATTGGTTTCCTGGATCGGAGCACCATAAGAATGGATGCATCATGGTGGTCAGTTTCATGGTTTACATCGTAGACTATGAAATCCAAAATTGAGACAACCACACATCCGGATGGGCGAACAATAACAACAACAATCTTAAAACCAAAATATTATGTATTCCTATTGGCTTCGAAAGTTTCCGTTACCTCATTATTACTTACTTACTTACCTACTGCTAACTGCCTAAAACTAGGGCCACAAACCCTCCACTTGGTATCGCAGCTAATTCTTAAGCTGAGAAAATTGATTCTCTAGACTTTCCATAGCATTCCGAACACAACTTTTGCCTTCTCGATTTTGCTGCACAAATTCAGCCGAAACCAAACTTCCAATAGTATAGCATAGCATAGTATAGAAATATAGAAAGTTTTCTAATTTCTCGACTATCTGTCCAGCAATGGTGAGTTGAACGCGAGTGTTAGAAGCGATCAGTGCTTTTGTTTTGGCTGTTTTTATAATAAGCTCCACTTTGTTTGTATCTGCTTCTACCTAGATTATGGCCCATCATATGTAAGTCTATTATCCAATGTAAAAGTAGGCAAACATCGTCAGTGTAGTCGAGGTGTTTAAGTTAAGCTGTCATAGTCCATCGAATTCAATGTTGCTGCAAGGAGTACATCGCTGATTGTGCAGATTTCCACCAAGAATAGCAGCGGTGATAGTATGCACCCCTGACGTACTTCACTTTGTACTTTTGGATTGTTCGACACCTTGCTATTGTGTAGGACGTGACACTTCCTCGTATGTAGCCTTAATAATAGCTATGAGTTTTCTAGAAAACCTCTCCTGCAAAAGGTAAGCCAGATAACATCTAGATTCAACCTGTCGATAGCCTTCTCGAAGTTGATAAACAGTAGATGTAGCGGAATGCAGCTGGTTATTTGTCTGGAGCACCGCATGCGGTGGTAGAGCGCGGCTATTGACATCGTAATGTTATCATCAGCGATAAGTTCGATAACGCTCGGTCCTGTATTCTATCTAGTAGATGCTATGATCGTATAAGAATTGTTCTCAAGTTTTTGGCAAAGTGCTATCGTGAGCAAAAAAGTAAATCGGTTTAGAAGAAGTGGACAAGAGATCAATTATGAAAATAGAAAAGAGCGTCGTGATCAAAACAGAACCCTGAGGAACGTCAGCAATTTATGTGGTGGGGAAGTTCAGATATGAAACTATCCAAACCAACTTCAATTGAACCCTCGTGGCCGTGTAGACGACACAGCCTACAATTTTTTATGATGTTAGGAGTTTTTTTGCCTCTGCGCTGTGGCAAGCATATAGCCGAAAATTATAACGGTAGGAACTCCTACTCACGTGGGCAGATTTAAAAAAAAAAAAAAGGAAGGTCATCAGTTTGAGTAAATCTTTAATTTTTCAAAAAAATTCCAAGTTACAAAATAGACGTATAGTCGGCTCATTATATCAATAATTTGTTCATTAGGGGGTACGTCGTAGTAAATGGATTTGCATCACGTTAATGATTACTGGTGTCAATTAGAAATTTCTCTTTAAAACAAGATAAAGCCTCAACGGACTTAAGTTGACCATGGAAAACTGCTAGGCATCACAGCTTCATAACAAAAGAAATGTCCATTTAGCATTCCTCATATAATTATAACCGAGACAATATGTTTCCAATGGAAATGGGTGCTTGATTCGGAATTAAGCATTGTGTGGGATGTCCATGTGTGTGTGTATCGAAATCCTTTGCTAGCTGACAATTTCTGACAATGACATATAGTGATAATCGTCCTAGACCAAGGAAGGACAAACCACTCGGCTAGTGCTTCTGCTGCAATGACCGAAGAGCGCTATTAAAATTCGATTTGATTTCCAAATGGCCTTCAAATGCCCAACAATATCCAACACACCAATTGTCCAGTCAGTCCAACTGCTGAAGAATTTACGAGCTAATCCTTGGACAGTCGACGTATAGCAAATGTACGAATGTACAATATTGCTATACCACCACTTGATTGGAATTTATGTATATATATATATATATGTACTATGCGAGTACAGAAACAATACTGAGTTTCCTTGGAATTTTGAAAGCTTATTGTGTGTCCAGTCCTGCAGTAAATATGTATGTATAAATGCAAAACTGACATTTAACCACCAGAAATGTTCAGTTTGATGTATGCGCTCACTGAATTGCTATTGTCTGTCTGTCTGTCTGTCTGTTTGTCTGGCGTATAAACTTATTTCTAAAATATGCCATTGGACAATAAACAAATGCCTCTAAAATGATAATGGATGTGCGTCAATAGACAACAAATAGCAATTAGAAGCACACAGACGATGGTATTGTAACTTGAATGATTTAAATAGTTTGGGGAAAATGCATTTAGGTCAATTAATTGTGTGCTCTTCCGTTCCATTTCATTTTATTGTTTAACCCATCTGTATTTACCTACAATTTGTTACTAAAATTTGTAAAATAACTAAAGAAATTTTATTAGCGGACAGATAAAAGGTCTAGGGAACGGGAGAAGTAAGTTGATCTGTAAATGCAAGGAGTCAGTGATAAGCGCGACCTGCTTGAACGGTACGAACATCAACTTTTTTCCAATTCCAGAACTCATAACGAAAGAATTCGGCTGAATGAAGTTCTGACCGAGAGGGCAACAGAGAACATCGTATGTGCTTCAGCATATTTCCTCGGCACCGACAACATCATTCCGCCCTTAGAGATCCAGGAGCTGATAGAGCACTGCCGGAACAGAACCTCCAGTATCTCATAGGATGCGATGCGAAGGTCTGGGGCAGCAGCGACATCAATAGAAGGGGTGAATGTCTTTTAGAATATCTTATTGGTAGTAATGTGGATATGCCAAATAAAGGATCCAAACCTACCTTCAAAAATGCAATTCGCGAAGATGTACTTTACCTCACTCTTGTCAGTCCATTTATCTCGAACTTTGTTGAAAACTGGCATGTATCCGACGAAGCCTCGCTGTCAGACCATCAACATATCAGGTTTGACATTCCTGGCAAACTGGCACATGCTTCCTGTAGATATGATCTAAAGTCCACTGACTGGAACCTATATCAGGGACTTGTCCTCTCTAAAGTAGATATGCTTGTCACATCTATTATGTCCACAGGGGACTTAGATAAGGCAGCATATCAACTTAATGATGTGTTACTCTCTTCCTATCATGACAGCTGTGTCCCTAAAACCTGCTTGTATAGTCCAAAGGTTCCCTGGTGGAACGACCAGCTGGCTAAGATTAGGAAGAAAGTCAGTCTGCTAAACGCACGAAGAATTGGGACCAATATAGGTTTGCACTTACAGAGTACTACTCTAAATTAAGATCGTTCCACATGGAGGAAATGCTGCGAAAACATTGTCGAAATGCCAGTAGCTGCACGAATCCATAAAGCATTATTGAACGGTCAGACCCACTGGGTAGGTTTATTAAAAACAGGCCGATGGCACCTACACCTCGGACAGTGAGGCTACAATCAGAGCGACTGAAAACATTGCTGCTGTTCAAGAAAGTGTTCAAAACAATCCATCAAGCTCAATTCGACACCTTGTTCAGGAACTTGGTTTACGAAGAACAACTTTGGCCACAATTCTGCACAAGGATTTGGATTTCTTACCATTTAATATTCAATTAACACAAAAGCTTCCTCCACAAGACCATTTACGCCGCCATACATATGCCAATACCAGTAGGATGTTACAGTTACTCCAGGCTCATTTCTCAGGTTCGTCTACTCGTGCACCATACACGTACACGAAGGCATCTGACCAAAGACTCTGTATTACTTGTAGGGTAAACAAGTTATCCGGTAAAATATTCAGTTCAAAGCTCCCAGCGGTGGTGGGATCTTTTCAGTGATTCTACAGAAGGCAGTCGATCGCATCCTACCGGGTATGATTGCTTTATTTAGAGCCAGCTACAGCTGGGGGTACATTTCAACTATCTCGAGACAGGTAAATGTGATATTTATCACCAACCAATGAGACTAGTGAGCTGCCTAAATTATGCAGACCTATAAGTCTAAGATCGTTTATCCTCAAAACCATGGACAGACTTATTGATGTTCATATAAGAGGACTATAGCCTATCAAGACTCTTCAAATCCAGGAACTTAACCATAACATCCAAGCTGCTGATATATAAGACAATGGTCATACCAGTACTTACATATGGATCCGAGACTTGGGTGCTTAGCAAAAAGCATTCTGACCTCTTAGCCGCGTTCGAGAGAAAAGTCTTACGGAGAATTGTTGGCCCCGTATGTGAGGAAGGACGATTCCGGAGACTCTATAGTTATGAGATCTCCGCGACATCGACATCGCGAAGAGAATTATCGGTAGGCTCCGGTGGGCAGGACACCTAGCTCTCACGAGCTATGAGGATTCTGCTCGGAAAGTCCTTTGCGGTAGGATTTCTGGAACATGAAAGCGAGACCGGCCAAGCCTACGCTGGAAGGATGGCGTAGACCAGGACGCCCAGAGTTTAGGGATGCCAAACTGGATGACATCGGCTCGAAATCAGGACCGGTGGAGAGACTTTTTGCGGGAGGCCAGGACCGGACCCCGGTCGCAGAGCCAAATATGATGATGATAAGAGGCCGGTTAGAATTGCCTACCGCTCTGCACTTAAGTCAGCTTCCGTACGGAAAGGCAAAAGCAAAAAAGGTGCCCTTCGCTATCTTGTAAAGAAAATAGAAGGAACTTTTCGTTCCAAGGAACTGACCCTGCCTCGACATTAATACAATGATTTCGATAATACTGGTTACGACTCTTTTCATTGGATAAGGACCATGCTTGAAAGTCGAGGTACTATTTCCTCCTCGGAATGAGGGTCTGTGTCTGTGACTGCAGTTAAGGGATGTCCCCAATGAAGAGTGCATTTTCCCCTTTTATGGTCACTAGTCATTGACAATCTTCTAGTTGATCTTGACAGATCAGGCAACATCACCATCGGCTATGCGGACGATTTGGCGATTTTCGTTAGTGATAAGCACTGCACGACTATAACTAGTGTCATGCAAGGTGATTTACCACACGTTTTAGAATCGTGCATCAGAGAAGGAACCTAAGCTAACGACCAAAACTCTGGAACACATAAATCAACTATGGATCATAACATACCACCTTATGCAAGAACAGGTGCAAGGAGGCAAATGATAAAGAAACTTGTATTAAAAAACATCGGGTACTAGCGGGGACTTGACTCTCAACTTCTAACAAGCTTTTTTGGCGACCAAAAACAATCTTTCGGATGAACTGAGTTGCATTTTAAACCGTACTTAGAAAATAGTATGTGTCGTGAGCCTGAGAAATCAAAATAGGACACTCAAGCGTTAATTGAAGCTTCTACCAACCTAGCTACCATAAAAACCACGTCATCCAGATGATTACTTCTTGGAACCTCATGAATTTGCCGGTGAAATTGGCTACCCTTACCTGTACACAATAAAAATACGCTTCCAATCACTTTGGTTCATCCCGATATAAATCAATTTGGAATACGGGCGGAAGAAACATTTGAATTTTCCCACGCACTCCGTGGATAATCAAATTAATGCTAATCACTGCATAGAACTCTAAATCTCCGCATGATATCATATGATCCTTAATTGAAGCAATTTATCTCTTTGCGTGTTGGGTGGCTATATTTCCTGAATCGGAAATAATAACAGGTTCTGCCTCCCCCGCAGGGACTTCATCCCCACGCCATTATTGACCATTAGTTTAGCAAAATGAGGATCAATTTTTCACCAGAAGAGCGACCATCGGAAATTCATAGAAAAACCACCCATCACGCTGTGAAGGAAGCCTTGCGACTGATAGATATATGTGTTCTGCTGGAATGCAAATTTATTTGTGATTCAAAGATAAACTATCTAATCGGAAGTTTATTTGAAATGTCGGTTAATGATGACTGCTTGAGAGTTATTTACGGTGCAATAACAACATCGAAATCGGTAAGCTTAGCGCTCGTGTCTATCTGTCCGTCTGTTCGCGTAAAATTGTATTTGCCATCGCATGTGAAAAGGACGATACCCTTTGCACATCGGAGCAGTTTTATTATTCATAGAATTTTTTAAACGTTCGCTCCATTTTGCCAAAGCAAATAAGCAACGACCGGGACAGATATAAATAATTATTCCTATGTGCAGCCTCTCTGATGTGCTCGTCAACTTAGTGTGTTGTGTGATAGAGTCCTTTGGAAAGTGCTATTGAGGGCAGTGCTAGGAAAGAGTCCCTATTTGGCAATGGTTCGGAAATGGGAGGCCACTTCCTTAATACTGTTTGTTATCTTCCTCTATTTCTCTATGTACCTTTTTCTCTCTTTCTCCCACAAGAGCAATCGATGAAGAATAATCCTTTTTGACGCGAAACATCTTTAAAATCACACCAAAACATACGGGTACTGAAACGGAAATTTGTACGGCAAGGAAAAGGTCTATATGTTCTTCATGCCTTCATAGCTCTATAAATATTAGTCTCAGAGACTCAATTGTTCAGCTCACCGATAGTAAGAGTAGCTCGAGTTTGCGGTTCGGTTGAGCAAGTTGGATATTTTGGGGCACAGTGGTAATTGGCCATAACCGGCGTTCTGGCTCCTTTCCATTCAGTGTAACTCGCGACTCAGACAGTGAAAAGTTTGTAAAGATCGTTTGATTTAAGTAAAAACCTAAGATAAGCATTTAAAATTATGTAGAAATTCAATATGACAGCCTCAGTTCGCACAGAAGCCAGCCGAAAATATAAATATATCGTTGGAAAGAAGAGGCAATGTCCGGAGCCGAGTGAGCGAGACTGCAATTTACAAAACACTATTACACGCCTAAAAAGAAACTGTTTTGTGAGCATTGTGGTCAGGAGGCATCATCGGGCCATACTTGATAGTCGAACTGTAGCAGTCAGTGTTGAGCGTTATAGGCCCATGATAACTGATTATTTTTGGGACCAAATCAAAGATATTGATGGGGAAGTCATGTCGTTCCAACAAGATGGCTTAACTTGTCACACATCGGGGCAACGGTGGAAAGTGGAAAGTGGAAAGTGGAAAGTTTTAAGGTCACATTATTTTCATTCATGCGACTTACCTCTGGTGGACTTTTTTTGTTGGGTAATGCATTTTAAATTTCTACTCTGGCTATCATAAGCGGCTTTAAAGTAAAGTCTATAAAAAGATGGTGTAGTGACTTTTGAAACTCTAGCATTTTTCCATCAGCTGCCTAAGGGTGTAAATCTGATCAGTTGTTGATTTGCTTGGAATGAAGCCACGCTGGTATAGGCCAATGATGACTTTAGCGTATGGGGCAACCCTGTTTTGAAGAGTAGAGGAGAAAATCTTATCCGCGGTACTCAACAACGTTATACCACGATAATTGCTGCATGTTGTGATATCTCCTTTCTTGTGTATGGGCACAGAATGCCTTTTCGGTAGTCTTCTGACATGGCTTCTTCCTCCCATACTTGCACTATTAGTTCATGAACTGCATGGTATATTGCGGGAGCTCCTGTTTTAAACAGCTCCGCTGGGATACCACCTCATTCCGAGGCATTATTGTCTTTAAGACGAATTATCGCTTTACTAACTTTTCCACTTTTCTTTGGTGGCGGCAGCATGGTGTGGTCTTCGGTCATTGGTGGAGCCTCCAATTCCTCAGTTAGCTGGCCATTTAGTAACTTATGAAAGTGCTATTCTCATCGCTGTAAGATGCCTATGAGATCGGCGATTAGATTACCCTCTTTGGTAAAACTTTCGCATTTGGTGTGGTCCTCGCTCTCTGTACTGTTTTAGTTCACGGACGAGATTCTTCTCTCAGGCTGCTTTATAAGGCCAGTGTATCTTCTGACCTCTTTATATTCATCTTCGAGTGGTCGCGTTCTATGAGATTGTTGCACTGCTCGGTACGCAACATTCTTACGTTCAGTCACTAGCTTTCATTCCTCATCGGACAAGTCGTTCCGATCTCTACGAATACTGCCTAAGATCGAATCAGGACTCCTAATGACAGTCTTCTTAAGGCGTGTGCATTTCTCTTCTACGCCCGACATCTCAACCTCAGGACTTACTCTCCCTGCATTAATGGCAATTCCTATTGCTTAACCGTATAGTTGTTTCTGGTCTCTTCGTTGCGAAGGCAGCCGTACTGAATCGAATCTGATTCGCGGATGCAGCCTTTCGTGATAATGCAACCGCGCTCAGTTCTGGGCAATCATCTGTAGGTTCGTGAACGCTGATGAGGCTTATGTTTTTATATCTGCTCCGCACGCGAAGGATGCTTACTGCTTTAAAGCCGATAACGGTGGGTTTCATTCTTTTGCTGACTAGAAACCCCACCCCGAGCACATGATGTCTTATTATTATTATTATTATTATTATTGTTTGGTGGGCTGAAGAGCATATGATGTCTTGCATGACAGCTGTAATGTATGTCATATTCTGATTTTTGTAAGACACCATTCCCCATCCACCGGATCTCTTCTGGATTGCTGTTATGTCAGCATTATTTTTGAACAGGGTATCAGCTAGCTGCTATGCCTTAGACCTCAATGGTCTGTCGCGCCAAAATAATATAAAAAATATCGGCTAACTGCTGTGCAAATCAAGCTGTATACAGTGAGCGTACGTTCCATGAAAAAAATTCTTAAATCGTTTAGCCTTTTACGTTTCCGTGGTCATCGTCGTTCATCAATGAACCAGGGCTTATATGAGGTTCCATAATAAAGTATTTTACGGGCGAGGTTAATAACATCGCGCCAACCTAACTTTAAAGTGAATAGCCCGATCATTCAGCTTTTCCTCGATTGGAGGAAAATTACTGGCTGCCACCACGTGATTTGATCGCACATCCTGCAATTCTGAAGCACTCTGTATGTATTATTGGTCCTATTTTGTTGATGGCTGACCGCCGAAGGTAGGAATAGGTCCTACTAAAGTTTCTCCAGGTACCATATGCGCACAACAAGATTATTCATTTTCCTTCGATAAGACGGGAAAGTAAAAATTTACCTGAAATACGCCTCGTTAACCTTCTAAAATGTATATCAACTCACGTTTTTGTCTGTCCTGCAGCACCAGTTTGACGCAACGTCAAAAAGGCAACTTTTCTCAAACAATTTCATGAAAGTCTGCCCATCTTA
Organism: Nephrocerus scutellatus; assembly: GCA_947095585.1. NCBI lineage: Eukaryota > Metazoa > Arthropoda > Insecta > Diptera > Pipunculidae > Nephrocerus > Nephrocerus scutellatus. Next base: position 7,007,006 of record OX352762.1, read on the forward strand.
CTGCCGACCCATCCTAATGTCGTAGGAGTGCTTGAAATCTTCTTCGGTTTGTATAGAAATGCTTCACATTTCAGAGAAAGCTCAAGGTTGTAAAGCTAGCTTGAAATTTGAGACTAAAGGATAAGTGAATTTTATTATGCAGGCAAAACTTTCCCTAGTACAGAGTGCGTATTAGCGTATATCAGTATGAGTGGTCATTGCTTGTTACTTTCAAAAGGATCTTAGGTACACACGTACAGAACAAAAAAAAAACAATTCAGCATCCTTAAGATGTTTACAGCTGAAGAATCAGTCACTATTGCTTCAATGCAGCTGCAGCCAACATATAGCTAAAGGATAAATGGAAAATGTCAGAAAAGTTCAAAAGAAGCATTTTCGTCCTTTTGGCCAAAAATTAGAGTGAATAACGAAAATTCTTTTTAATTGGTTGTCACGATTGTTGTTGACCCAATTATTGCTTGTGTTATGTTTTTCGACAGTAATTGAAGAATGGAAGGATGTTGTCATTTTGTTTTGATAGTGGAACCTTGCCCATAACCTATTAGGAATGAGAAATTAGTATTCAATCTGTTCCAGTGGACCAGAACCGAAGAAGCATAATAATACTAAACCGATTTATTTACTAAATACAAATATAACTTCATTAATATAAAAAAACAACCCATAAAAATTTAAAATTTTCATGTAAATTCTCTAATAGGAGATGGGTATGTACTAAAATTTGAAGAAAACCGCGCTAATTTTTAAAAAAATTTACATGGACACAACACGGGGTCAGGGCCCGATCACTCCAACAAACTTACAAAAAGTTTTGTCCATCAGTGATACACATGTGTTTAAAATTTGAAGAAAATCGAGCTAATTTTTAAAAAAATTATATGGGCCCCTCGGGCCTCAGGGCCTCACTCCAAAAACTTTACACATGTATATAAAATTTGAAGAAAATCGGGTTAATTTTTTTGAAAAATTTTTATGAGCCCCACGACCCCGGCCACCAAATTTTTTGCAAAAAGTTTTGTCCATCCGATATACACACGTATATAAAATTAAAAAAAAAATCGGGTTAAGTTTTTTAAAAAATTTGTTGGGGCCCCATCACCCTCCAAACCCTGTTAATTTTTTTTAAAAAAAAATTTGGGGACCAATGACCCTGGGGCCCGGGGTCTCCAAAATTTTTACAAAAAGAGTTTTTCATCGGAGATACATACGTATGTATATAAAATTTGAAGAAAATCGGGTTAATTTTTATAAAAAAAAATGTTGAAGCCCCACGACCCCGGGGCCTAGGGTCACCAAATTTTTTACAAAAAGTGTTGTCTATCGGAAATACATGTGTATTAAATTTGGAGAAAATCGGGTTAATTTTTTTAAAAAAAGTTATGGGGCCCTACGTACCCGGGCCCGAGGTCTCCAACATTTTTACAAAAAGTGTTGTATATCAGAGATACACATGTGTATAAAATTTGAAGAAAATCGAGTAAAATTTTGTAAAATATTTGTAGGGGAGCCACCAGGCCCCGTGGCCCGAGGGGCCTCAAATTTTAATAGAAAGTGTTGTCTCCGGAAATACACATGTGTGCCAAATTTCCATAAAATCGGGCTTTGGGAAGTGGGTTAAAAATTGATCGCAAGATTCCACGACAGACAATCGACGACCGACATCCGTGCCACGGGCAAGTGAAGTTAATATAGAGAATTTAAAAAGGAAAAGCGTAGTTAAAGGTTTAAGACACAAAAATGAACTTCGTCTGCGACGCGTTGAAATCAGAAGAATAAAATTGAATTATTAACGACAGTATCTGTCAGATGCAAGAATGAGTTTAGGCTTGTTCAATTTGTCAAGCTCCCTAAAAAAGGTAGTCGTATGGAGTGCGAAAACTGGAGAGGCATTTGCGTTCTACCTGCAGTTACAAAGGTAATAGCCAAAGTAGTACTTGAGCGAATTAAGGAACATCTGGAAGATACACTCGATTCCAAACAAGCAAGTTTCCGCACTGGATCCTCCTGTGTAGAACACATAAACACCCTGAGGATCATTATTGAACAGTGCGTTGAATTCCGGTCACCACTTCACCTGCTGTTTATAGATTTTGAGAAGGCGTTTGACAGTGTCAACAGAGGTATACCCGATAAACTAATAGCTATTATTAAAGCAACCAATGATGGCTCTAAATGTCATGCGCTGCATAGAGGAAAGCTGTCAGAGGAATTAGAGGTACGACAAGGTTGCATGCCGATACTTTTTTTTGTTGGTTATTAGCGATGTGTTTTGCGCAGCTTTATCTACTGGAGACGGAGGCATTCGTTAGACTCTCACGAGTACATCTCAACTCAAACATCTGGACTACGCTGACGACGTTTGTTTTTCCTCACACAGGATTATGGAGCTGCACCAAAATGACAACAAATGTGGAAAGGGAGGCAAATGTTAAGGGTTTGAAGATTAATACAAAAGCAAAATCATCGGTAATCGGTAACTCAAGTTAATATTGCTGGACAGCCGGTATAGAGAGAAGAGAGTTTCCAATATCTTGGTAGTATTGTATCGACCGAAGGTGGAACCGAACATAACATTGTCAACCGAATCGGCAATGCAAAATCACTGTTTGGAATGATTCCCATGATATGGCGAAGCAATGCGATCAGCTTAAAAACCAAGCTGCGACTGTTCCGTTCAAATGTTGAATTTGTCCTGTTGTATGAGTGCAGCACTTGGCAGGTGACCGCTACTATTACAAAAAGATTACAAACGATCGTAAATAGGTGCCTACGGAACATCTTAAGGGTTTTCTGGCCTAACCGTATCTTTAACGAACACCTTTACCAGAGAACGGGTCAGGAACCGATAGGCACAACCATCCAGCGACGGAAGTGGCAGTGGATTGTTCGTACACTTCGAAAAGGCGACAGTTCCATAGCAAACTACGCAATGCAATGGATTCCGTTATCTCAGGATGGTAGAAGAACGGGTCATCCGAGAAATACATGACGCAGAACAGTTAAGGAGGAGTCACGGCAATTGGGGAAGAGTTGGAGAGAGCTGAAGCTCGTTGCCAGGATGGCACGTAGGCGTAGTAGAGGCCCTAAGACCCACAAGGGGATATATGACATAAGTAAGTAAAATATCCAACGACGGAAGTGGCAGTGGCCATACACTCCGAAAAGGCGACAGCTCGATAGCAAACTACGCAATGCAATGGAATCTGTTATCTCAGGACGGTAGAAGAACGGGTCATCCGAGAAATACATGTCGCAGACCAGTTGAGGAGGAGTCACGGCAATTGGGGAAGAGTTGGAGAGAGCTGAAGCTCATTGTAGAGGCCCTAGGACCCACCACAGTTTGCTGTCATGATTGTGGTAGAGTGACACGGAACGATAAAGTATAACTTCTAGTACTCTCCATGAGACGAGTACTTTCATCTTGTCTTGCACTGGTGCTTGGTCGTACTCTCGTTATTATGTTATTTATTGGACTTTTCCAAATTAATTCCTTAAAAGCAAAAATCTCTTAATTAAAAGTCATACATTACTGCATAACCTCTTTTTTCCCGCATTATGTATAAGGTGAAGTTTAAAAACCCCAAACTAGCTTTACACTAACATCTACCACGAAAGATAAAATCAAATCCAATTGAAAATGTCCTCTCAAAAGTAATCTACCTGAACAGTAACAGCATTATTACAAAGCAGACTCACTCTTCAGTCAAGTATTCATTTTAAATCCACTAACTCCAGTTGGAATGGAAAGTAGACAGCATAAAGCACTCAATGCTGAATCACGTGTCCACAGTTAGTACATAATTTATCCTCTCATTCACAGTTCACAATTATATTTGACGCTTCCTTTATCTGAAAAGACAATCTTTTAATTATGAAAAATGGAAAAAAGATTCTGTTGATTCTGCATCTGTTGAAATGAAACCATTTATCAGGTCAGTCACTGACGCTGTTAGTTAACTTAACTGTTGCCAATACCATACACTAGCTTTGCTGCAGGATATCTTGATTTGACATCTCTATTCTCCACAGTCCCCGGACAGAATACGGCAAAATGTAACCCTTTTGCCAGATGGATGAACCGAGTATAGAGAAGATTGTATTCATTTGGAAACTAGTCAGAGTCGTCATCGGTTTCATTTTGCTTTTAAGGATTTGTTCGAAAGGGTAAATGCGAGTATACTCGAGGGGGCGGTCATCATTTGACTGGGATCTCACCGCACATATGAATAGCATAGAATTACACTTCAGGTTCAGCTTTGATCATCATCATCACATACTCGGTGCGTTATCGCAGACGACACAGAGTCTATCGTTAGGAGAGGTGACGAAAAAATTAAGAGCGCTGCTAATTTCTATTCACAAAGATATTTAAGAATTAGGATTTAAATTATCGTGTGTGCGGTCCTCTTCAGGTACATCAAGGATTCCAACGCACACACACGAATGTTAAATAAATGTACTGATTGCCTTGTTTGTATTTCAGATACAGTTATTTGAATATCCCTAAATAAACAAAGCGAGATTTTTGCTTAAAAGGCAAAGGTAAGAGGTCTGCTTCGTGTGTGGCCTGATGACAGAATGAATATAAAAAAACCAACACAAAAAAATTCAAAAATTTCATGTAGATTCTCTAGTTTTGAAGAAATTGATTGGCCCTGGGGCCCGATTACTACCATCTTAATAGAAAGTATTGTCAACGTCGACAGGAAACAGCAAAGGGAAAAGCTGGAGAGAACTCTGTGATAGCATCGACAAACTGCCAACCGTGTAGGCTTGGTCTGCCTCGCTGTCGTGTTCCATAAATCCTACCGCAAAGGACTTTCCGAGCAGCATCCTCTTCGCTCATGCGAGCTAGGTGTCCTGCCCATCGGAGCCTACCGAACTTTATTCTCTTTACGAAGTCAACATCGCGGTAATGCTCGTAGAACTCATCACTATAAAGTCTCCAGAATCGTCCATCCTCCAAAACGGGGCCATCAATTGTTGTATTGTCAACGGAGACAGGAAACAGCTGGAGAGAATACTGTGAAAGCATCGACAAACTGCCAACAGATTGTCGACTACACAAAGCTCTCTTCCTTGACCACGACAGTCCACATTAAAGAAAACTTACTTCCTCTAGACAAGAAACTCTTAAATGTCTGGTAAAAAGTTATTTCCCTAACAGTATAATACCAGCCAACCAAGACGTAAACGAGGACATAAATATCCACCCAACCTCATCTCAACCAAGTCCTATAGACCCTCAGCCAGTATCTTCTCATCAGGAGGAATTCGCTGGGCGGTAAACTCATTCGTCGTTCGGCGCATACAAGTCTCCAAATGGAGATGGGCTGTACCCAATCTTCCTTTAACGAGGAATAGAGTTTATAGAATCTCTACTTTTTTTATAATGTACACACGCTAAATGGGTTTGCACCCTTATAGTGCTTAGCACAGTGTGGTCGTTAGGAAATTAGGGAGAGGAAAAGATGAAATTTCTATGCACGCGTGTCTTTAACGATTGCAGATCATACAAATGCGGAAACACAGAATCAGGCAATTCATTCCACATAACTATCGTGCGGCTAAAGAAGGAATCTCTGAATTGGTTAGTACGTCCGAAGATAGGCTTAATGGTGGACCCGTGAGCTCAAGTTGAGGCACGGCACATATGAAAAGCTAAGAGTACTGTCGTCATCAAAGGCATGGATTGGATTAGAGGTGGTGGATAGGAGATCATTAATGAAAATCAGAAAGAGTGTCGGAGATAAAACAGAGCCTTGAGGAACACCGGCGTTTATGCGGTGAACATTGGATTTGAATCCGTCTAATACGACCTTGATTGAACGGTCAGAAAGGTAGTTACTAGTCCAATCGAGCAGGGTGATATTTATTCCATAAGCATTCATTTTCGACAAAAGATCTTGATGCCAGACTCTGTCAAATGCCTTGGAAATATCGAGTGCAACAACTTTACTTTCACCACATTTGTGAATAGACTGGTTCCACTTTTCAGTGAGATAAACCTACGAAAACCATACTGCAGGTCACTAAGGATTTCACGTGATTCAAGGTATTGCATAAGCTTTGGATTGATCAGGGTTTCCATGACCTTGGAGAGTGTAGATGTTAGCGCAATGCGTTGGTACGAGGAAAGAGATGAAGTTTCGCCTTTTTTGGAACAGGCTGGATAAAGGCTGTTTTCCAATTCCTTGTGGCGACTCCAGAAGAATAAGAAAAATAGAAAATTACTGGAAGATTTAATATCAGGACAGCAATAGAGTCCATTTTAGGAAACATAAAACATAAATATACATTGTCTACAATTTTTACATAATTATAGGCAATTAGGTCATTGTATTTGGCAGCAATAACTAACAAGAACAATAACACTGACCCCCGCCCACTGACCACCCACCCATTAACCTCATACATAGTGACCCACCACCCGCTGAACTCACACCCACTGACCTCACACCCACTGACGCCACGCCCACTTACACCCGCGTTTCCCGGCTGCCCCATCCCACTGACCCCCGCCCACTGACGCCACGCCCACTTACACCCGCGTTTCCCGGCTGCCCCATCCCGCTGACCACGCCCACTGACCTCCCGCCCACCGACGCCACGCCCACGGTCCAAATTTTGTCAACGACTTTCTTTTTATATAAATATTATATGGTGTGAATTTGAGCCAAATCGTTCCATAAATACTACCACTCCAGTCCAGTCGTTCTCAAAATTTTATTTGTTTTTTTTTTTTTCACCTAGCGGTATTTTTTTCACTTTAAAACCTATTCTCATACCTACTCAATATACATAAAAAATTTTATAATAATCGGTCGAGCCGTTTCGGAGTAGTTGAGCCTCAAACACCGTGACACGAGATTTTTATATATTAGATATAAAACTAGTGGGTGGGCGCCGTGGCTCAGTGGATAAGAGCATGGACTTCTGAGCAGGGGGTTCGTGGTTCGAATCCCAGTAACACTATAAGAATTTTTCACGGTGTCCCATCTCTCGCGAATGGGTGCCAAACGTTCCGAGAGTAAACACTTGTCACGGAATGCTTCTCAATTCGCCGTTCGGATCCGGCATTAAATTGTAGGTCCCCTCCATTTGTGTAAAAAAAATATACATTCTCAACACAAATGGTTGCGAGAAGCAAGGTTTTTGACCGCAATGGTCTGTCGGGCCGAATATTATTATAAAACTAGTGGGGTCGCCAAAAGACTTCAACTGAAAAAGTGGGTAGCGAGAAGAAAAGTTTAAGAACCCCTGATTTAGAGTACTCCGTAAAATTTTAGGTTTTTAAATTCTCTATATTAACTTCACTTGCCCGTGGGTCGTCGGTCGGTCGGTCGTCGGTCGGTCGTCTGTCGTGGATTCTTGCGATCAATTTTTAACCCACTTCCCATGGCCCGATTTTATTGAAATTTTGCACACATGCGTATTTCCGGAGACAACACTTTCTATTAAATTTTGAGGCCCCTCGGGCTGCGGGGTCGGGGGGCTCCCAAACAAAAATTTTAAAAAATTTACGCGATTTTCTTCAAATTTTACACACATGTGTATACCCAATAAACAATACTTTTTCGAAAATTTGGTAGTGATCGGGTCCCGGGTTCGGCCGCAAGGCCCTTATACATTTTTTAAATATGTACTGGCATCAGATATTCGTCGCCCTTTATGGACTTTGTGCGGTGAGTGCTGCGCAGTCGGCTGCGCTGCATGGTTTTGTTGGTGGTGGAGAGAGAGAGAGAAATCTTAGCGCACGCACAAATGAACCCAGCAAATGAAACGAGACATAAATGTTTTATGCTTACTTCAACTTACATTTTTATTATATACTGAATTGTATTTTTATTGATGTCGTTTTTTTTGTTGTCGATATCAACTTACAGATAGAACAACAAGTTTTCACAATATTCTGTCATTTGGCGTTTTCATAAATTAGTTCAGAGCAGTCAAAGAGTTCTCAAGATAAATGTTCGTGTTTCTTATTTGCTCAGAGTATGAGCGTGCTCTAAGTGCTCAGAATAAAATGATCTGAGCTTTTTCAATTTTAACATCTGATGTCAAATGTTTGTTTCGATGATTTTCTTCTACAATAAAAAAAAATGGCCCAGGATCGAGGGGCTCCCATATCAATTTCTGCGATTAGAGAATTTAGATGAAAAATTTTAATTTTTATGGGTTGTTTTTTTACTATATCGAGTTGTTCACTATATCCAGACACGACTGTAATATTTTACTTTACATATTTGGTTTCCTGTATTTTCTTTCATGAAAATGGTCACCGTCACTGTATGCATGACTCGGTAGATTATTACTTATGATCTCTGCATGTTGTTTTCGTTGATATTACGTGATTGCTACACAGACTTCAGTGTCCCATATGGTCTAGTGGCTAGGATATCTGGCTTTCACCCAGAAGGCCCGTGTTCGATTCCCGGTATGGGAAATTTTTTTTATTAATATTTTTTAACGTCATTGTAATTCAACGAATAGTTAGAATATTCTCTAGAGAACGCTGAGCATTTTAAATGAAATTTTTGGGTGGGACAAAGGTGCTAATGTATGGAAAATGTATCATGAAGGAGAGTTGTAAATATAGAAATAATACAACCAGTTTTCGTTAAGCATTTGTTAAATTCTTTATGTGAATGCCTAAGTTTATAGCGTACTATATAGTAAACCCATATTTTACGTAGGGAGCCTAAATGTCAATCTGGTAGATGGTCAAGAATGACCAAAACGAAATAGACTTGAAAAATATGTATGATATTGCACCTACCTACCATTTTATGAAATAAGAGTATATTACATAACTATATTACACCTAGTGTGGATAATACCTACTTTCAGCGATAGGTTATAGCGTAGGAAACAGTCACAGTCACTTCCATCTACGGTCTTAACTAACTTATTATAGACTGACGCAGCTTTTAACCTTTTTTAGATGGTGCTGAAGCGTTACGTTAGGTTTTTGGTAAAGCAAAATAATGGTCTATACTCTATAACAGCATAAATTACTAAAAAAATGAAATTCGAATAAGGAATATATAAGAATAAATAAGAAATAAAAAAGGGAGACTTCTTTCACCTTTAAGTTCCAAGTTGAAATCTGAAACTCACTTTGTTGGTTTACTTTTAAACGCAATTTTTATTTAACTAATACGTTAATACTCAAATTAATTTTTTATTAATTGCCAAATGCATGTAAACAAGTGTTCGTGTGTGTTTTGTGTTTGATCTCAGACATTCCACTCTTCTCTATTTACCGCCTACTTCTTGCTCTTGGTTGTCTCTTCCTTGCCCTTGTCGGACTTTTCTTCCTTTTTGTCTTTATCCTTGACATCTTTGTTCTCCTTGTCCTTTTTGTCTTTGCTGTCATCCTTTTTGCCTTCTTCAGCGTCGCGATTCGTGAGTTTATTGTTGATCAAGTTGTGCAGAGCGATTATGGAGCGCACCATCGAGGCCAGATAGACGACCAGCATCTGATCGTTGGTTTTCACGTACATCGTCTCCGTAAACTGATCGGCGGTAATGTCTGGCAGCAAATTGAAGATATCCTGCAGCTGATAGACGATCTGGTGATTAATTGGTAATTTGCCGTCGCCGACTCTTTGCAGGTAGTTTTTAATGTCCTTCAGCTGGGCATTTAGGCCCTTCAGGCCATTCAGTTGGTTTGTGATCTTTTGCGAAAGGCTGCCAACAGTTGTGTCCTTAATGTCACGCAAGAGATGTTCAACGCCCACCTCTTCTGCTTCTTCGGCACCTATTTCGCTGGGAACGTGTTCAAATGTTTTGCTCGTTGGGCTACCATCGTCATGAACCTCCTCGACCGCAATGTACGCTTCTGTGGGCAAACCCAAATCCTTAGGTTTAGCATCGATTATAACAAGCACCGAATTGGGACAGTAACGACGCACCAACTCGTTAATTGCAATATCGTTTTGATGTAATTTCGGTCCGGTATGGTACCAACCAACAACTCTCTCTCGAGCGTTTACTTTTTTGAACATTCCGTACATGTTCTCAAGGTAATCGTGATCCAGAAACCATACAGATTTGTCCTTGTCATCCTCGTCGAATGGCACTGTATTCAATTATTATAATATTATTTTCATTTACACCAGTAGGATGAGATGACCGACTTACCAGCAAAACTGTTCGACACATCGAGAACACCTTTGGAACGCCAACATCCCAACAAGACACCGACAACTCGTTTCTGATTTCCAATCTTTCCCATGCGATTGAAGTGATCGACCACGGAGAGTAACACCAGCGGGTGTACAATCACTTTATTAACGGAAACTTCGGCAGCAGGCATTTGTAAACTACTCAGTACTCACTTCCCTTATTGTTTTACAATATATTTCAGTCAAAGCGTAAATGCAAGAAAACTATTTAATATAATTTTCGTTTTGAAAAAACGATGATATTTCAGTTTTTGTTAAGCAGCAGCGGCTATTCTTTTTCTATCAAAAATACACCGAAATGACAGGCAACAATTGCGATAAGTGGGATTTTCGTTGTAAAACGTTGGCTAGCGTGCAAGCATCGTGTGTAATTGCCATATAAACCGGGTTGAAATTCACAATAGGTTCGTCTCATTTTGAATGTCGATAATTTCACTAAAAATTATTATTAGGTAATTAATTTTAAATTTTATAGGCGAATTTTATTTGCCGAGGATTGGGATTTCAAATTGGTTTTCAAGCGAAATAACTTGAATAAAATTATAAAATATATAAAACTAGCTGACCGACAGCTGTCCCACTTTCAATAAATTTATTTGTGATCGTTTTGTGAACTTGTGAAAAGCTATTTGTTTTGCGAAATCGCGTCACAGTATTAGCAGAAATACCCGGCGTTTCCCGGCTGTCCCATCCCACTGACCCCCGCCCACTGACGCCACGCCCACTTACACCCCACTAACTAACAAACTCACCAATCCAGAAAACAATAGAATCGTCACTTATACAGGCAACACATGTACACTTGTTCGAATATTCTTTATATAAAGATCATATACAGGAAAAAATACATTTTCCACCCCAGCGCCTTCTATCGGGTTCAAATTGTCAACGACTTTCTTTTTATTTAAATATTATATGGTGTGAATTTGAGCCAAATCGTTCCATAAATAAGAATTTTCGGAAAAAAATCAGCGCCATCCGCCGGGCTGATTTGTGAATCTAAACCATCCAGGGCGTCACCCAAACGCATACAACAAAAATCATTCAACTCGGTCCAGCCGTTTAGGAGGAGTTCAGTGACATACACACGTAGAAATATATATATAAAGATAAAAATAATAATTCAAAATATTTTCTTTGGAATTCCTCGATCGAAATTTGACGTATTACATTTGACATTTTTATCTTGTCTTGTATAACTTGCGTTTTTTTATAGATTATTTTTGTTATATTATATATTGAAATAAATATAAGAAACCGATGGAAGGAAACGTTATATGAAGCAATAAAAGAAAAAGCCGTTAGTAATTACATATTTTATTTTATTTTTCGTCATTTTCAATTTCTATGCTAGCATCTGAAGTGCTTGATGATGTTAAAACATCCGTTAACCTTGAACTGCTGCAATAAAAATATAGGCCTGTTCCCGTACTCAAAAATGCCCAACAATTGTTACGAATTTTGCGAATTTTACTACAAAAGCTTCCCCGTACTCGAAAAAATAGTAATATAATGCTAAAAATTGTCAGTAAGTTCTCTTCTCCTTTATGTGAATTTTAATAGAATAAAAAGTGACTACTGGCAGGACTTCCCATATTCATACAATTATTGGTTGTGTTCACTGGAAAAAGCGATGTCGGTGTGGTGTAAAGTCGCGGAAAATCATATCGACATCGATGTTACTCGAAGAAACATTTTCGGTTAGTGAACAACATGTTGTTATTTTCTGTCAAATCTTTGCTTTGTATCAAATATACATCCAGCATTTTTTTTGTGATTTTAATAAAGTCCGTCTAATATAGTTATTATAATATACATATCTACAATTAAACAAAATACATAACCATTTTCGTTTTGAAACTAATTAAATAAAATACCTAAATAAATCTGTGTTTATGATTCAGAGAATGTCGAACATTTATTTGGATCATTTTCGTACTACCACCTTAAAATACAAAAATGAAACATTTCAATTGAATTGAATTCTCCATATTTTTGTTTTTATTGACAATCCGTAATTGACACAAACGACAACAAGTTACTACACTATCAACTTCAATTAAAAAATGTTACTTTTTATCGACGACAACATAGGTGTTAAACACCAAGTTGTCATAACAACCTGCAACACTTGAGTCCTCAGCGAACCACAAAATTTTAAAAAAGGTAACCTTGTGTAACAATTTGTTGCGCAGTAAACACACTCATTGAAGAGAACTAATAACATTTAGTCGGCTAAATTTTCATTTTGTTCTGTCGGTTCCGTCTTCTGTAGTCTGTTCATCTCTTCCTACTAAAAATTCTTAGCTAATTTACAAATAACCTGCATCGATAATTTGAGTAATAAAACTTTGTCAAAATGCCTTTCATGAAAGGACGTGCGCCAGTTCGCAGGACACTACAGTACCTCACCGCCGGAAAACTCGTTCTTAAAGATAAAGTAAAAATCTTCAGTGTCAATTACAACACATACGGCGACCAACATGATGGAGCAAGGTGAATGCAACGATTGCTTGATAATTCAGTGGATAAAAATTAAAATTTTTTCAGAGATTTTGTCTTTTGGAACATACCTCAGATCCAGTATAAGAATCCGTCTGTTCAAGTGGTCACATTTAAGAACATGACCCCATCACCTTATGTACGGTGCTACTACGACGATGGGCGAGATATTCTGGTGGATATTGACGGGCGAAATCGTGACCAGATACTCGAACACCTTGTGAAGGTCGTCGGCAAGTCACAGTAAGTGAAACCTCATAACTTATGTAACTCTTTTGTATTATCTCTCGGACTTACCAGACAACAATTGGATGCAGAAGCGCGCCTAGCTGAACGTTATGACAACCCCGCCAATTTTGGATATGGCTGTGACAGACACTGCATTTGCGAAATCCCCGGACAAATACCATGCCCCGGAACTGTCCCACTGCCCGAACACATGCGAGGCAAGCACAAATTTGCACCAAAGTAGATGTAACAAAAATAAAATAAACGATTTCTTCAAGAATTCATGTTGGGGACAAAGATTTTCATGTTATATTATTTTAGAAGTCAATTTTTTAAAAAGGACAACACTAATGAACACTTAATGGATTTGGGAAAAGCTTGAGCAGAAACCCAACGGTGGTTTAACAAAGAAAATTTTCGTGGTTCATTCATTCATTCATCTACGCTTAGGCCGCTGGTTTCGATTGTATGGCCCACTATGATGTTTGCCGTAGTGATTACGTGAGGTGTACGTTCGTTGGCCACTAACCGACGTGCTACTATCGCGATCCTTGTTAAACTGGTAACGCTGGATGAGTGGCACTTCCATGGCACTGCTTGAGTTAATTTCTAGATCATCGTCTCTTCTCCGCTCTAACATTTTCAGTTTTTCTTCGATCGCTCGAATCGCCTCCTCTTTACTGATCTTAGATTCACGCGATCGTGTACCGAGTGCTGGGATTTCTATTCGATTGCGCGGTCTTTCCATTTCATCCTAAAGTACAAAAAACATGCGATAAAAACCAAAACATTAAAAGGTTTTTCAATATCTTACATAGCTTAGATTTTTCGCGAGCCGCACTGCAAGTGGTCGCCTGCCCACATACTGTCCATTCAACTTTTGTAGGGCATTCATGGTAGCTTCCGTCTGCAAAACAACAAATCACATTTAATCAAATCAATCACTCCCAATGTACGGGTTGTACTCAATTTACCGTTCTGTATGTGACAAAGGCGTATCCACGTGACTGCCCAACAAGAGGGCCTCCCTTGTGGAACAGCATATCGAACTTTTCAATGGGACCGCATTTTTGCACAATTTTTAGTAGTTGAAACCAACATTTTGAAAAAAGCAAAATATACAAATTAGTTTTATATTAGGCACACACGCTCTGTGGTAGGGTGGTAAACTTACTCGCTGAGTCTTGTGTCTAAATTTCCAATCCAGATGCGACGCTCCTCCTGTGCGCCAAATGGAGCCTAGCCAGAATGGTATTTAGTCATTAATTCCATAATACACTGATTATTTACACGACTTACCTCACAGAATGACATTTTTGTTTATTTTTTTTTTAATTAAACTGTTTATTAATACGGCAAAAAGGAATTTTTGCCAGAGAAAAGGAAGATTTATATTTATAACAATGGAGAAATCAATATGTTGGCCAATTAATCACAACACACAACTTAGCCTACCAAACGAAATACGACAATACGAGAAACTTCAAAGTGAAATGGCTACTTTCGCTTGCTGACATTGGCTTGGTTGTGGCTGTGTGAGTGAATTGTGTTTGGGTTCGTTATATAAACGGTTACCTCGAGTGTGTTCACTTATGTGACTTTCGTTTAATTTTTCCAATCTTTTGATCGAAAACACTAGTTTTTAGTCATATTTGCAACGCACATTTTGTATTATTTTGTCTCCGCACAAATCTGGCGATGACCATGTCAACAAACGTTTTTAATTAAAAGTTTTATTTGCACTAATCGAACATTTTTAATCGCAATATAAATTGTTATGTGTGGCTAATTACACTAAAAGATAAATGAAAATGATTCACAAATCAAAAATCAAAATGACAGTACAATGATAGTTTTTTGTTGGTGTATGTAAAAAGGGGTATACTCAAAGCCTTCTCTACAGAAAGACTAACTGTGTTGCTGCTTGACAGAAACATGATTAAAAAGTAGCAAATGTCAACCAAAGAGAAAAATTCATATATAATTTTTCTGTTTCTTACTGCCACATCTTATGTTTTTTGCTCTTTTCACTACCACCATTTAGCGCGTTTCATAAAATGCGTCTGCTTTTCTTTTGTACACTCTATGTACATCTCACCATTTGGGATTGTTTCATTGCATTAGTATGCCTGCAGATGGGCTTTATAAAATGGTTTTGATATATTTCGAGTAAAAATTTTTACCCCGGAACTACACTCATGGAAATTTTCAAAACCAAACGAAAAAAACGACTGTATTTTTGTAACATTCAGTGCAATATTTTAGCAATCAGGGTAATTTTTCTTTTAAAGACACATTACTCTATATTTTTACAATACTCTTACAACTTGAATTGTAGATATGACTTCGTCGTTAACAACGCTATTGTTCCAAGTGGCAAACATAACAAAACCACATAAAATTAAACTTGAAAATAAACTAAATAAACTGCCTCATATTTAATTAATTTATTTGTATAGAAACCGGTTTCACTATTAGCAAACATATAATCGCATCTTGCTTCAAAATTATTAAGTTCGATGCTTCGATCCATTTTTTTTTATTTTTGCGCGTGATATTAAAAAAGAATGACGTTTGTAACGATAAGCGGACATTTTTTGTAGGTTTACGAACATCAAAAAAGCACGTAGCTGTTGGTTGGTACGAACGGTGTAGAACTGTCATTGTTAACAATATAAAGTGTGTTTTTTTCTGACAACTTGTCCGCTACAACGAAAAATGTTGGGAAATATACTGTAAATTTACTGTTTTTAATAACAATACCCGCTTCAAGCATAGACTGTCCGCTACAAAACCAATGAATTGTTGCGAACAGAAAAAAAAACTAATTATTTTAAACTAAATTTAACCAAGATGACAGAAAGTATGTTTATTAACCCTGAATGCATTAATACATTAAAAAGTTTATTTATTTGATTTTGGTAGAATTTAAAGAATTTAACGTAAAAACCTTTGTCGTTGTCGCGGACAATTGTCCGAGAAAAAAATCACTTATTGTAACAATGTAGAGTAAGTGAACACACTCCGTTCGAGATAGCTGTGGGCTTCGTTCTATTATTAGTAACACGAACACGACTCCTCAAGGACGAATCCGGAAAAAAATTATTTGGATTCGAAATCTCCTGGCTATGGTGTTTGACTTTGATAAGTTTTTATTGCTGAGCTGACAGTTATCTTAGAATACTGTTCGACTGATTGTAATCATCTTCAGTGAGGAGAAAGAGAAAATCTTTGAGCGCCCAGCTATCTAAAAAATGTCTATTTATGGAAATGTCAAAATTTTTTTTCCCTGTGAAAGTGTCAAATTTCTATTTGAAGTTGTTCAGTAAACTGTTGATAGCTGACTGAACGGCGAGAGTTACAATCCTCTATAAGTCCATTCAGATACTGGAATACGCAGACGACATTGATATCTTTGGTAGAAAACCAAAAGCTCGATAGGAAGCTTTCATCCAGATCGAACAGGTGACACGAAATCTGGGCTGCACATAAATGAGAGAAAAACAAAGTACATGGTGGTCACGTTTGCCAGTTGAAGATCCAACATTGGTCCCTTAATTTAAAATAGTGGAGCGTGAATTTGAAGTAGTGCAATCCTTTAACTATCTCGGGTCAACTGTAGCCGCCGATAACAGCATGAAACCAGAAATACGACCACAGTTGCTCAAAGCCAACAAAGCCTACTTTAGTCTGTCAAAACTCTTGAATTAAACCACAAAATCTAAGCTGCTGGTGTATAAGACAATGGTCATACCAGTACTTACATATGGATGCGAGACTTGGGTGCTTAGCAAAAAGCATTCTCTTAGCCGCGTTCGAGAGAAAAGTATTATGGAGAATTGTTGGCCCCGTATGTGAGGAAGGATCATTCCGGACACTCTATAATGATGAGATCTACGAGCGTTACCGCGGTGTCGACATCGTTAAGAGAATTAAGCTCGGTAGGCTCCGTTGGGCAGGACCCCTAGCTCGCATCAGCGAAGAGGATCCTGTCCTTTGCGGTATAATTATGAAACGAGGCCGGCCAAGCTACGCTAGAAGGATGGCGTAAACCAGGACTCCCAGAGTTTAGGGATGCCAAACTGGATGACATCGGCTTAAAAACCGGTGGAGAGATTTTTGCGGGAGGCCAGGACCGGACACCGGTTGAACATAGAGCCAAATATGATGATGAATATATGAAAAAGCGTAATTTATATGTATACTAGAACCCACTAATGCGAATCGAACTAACACCTCAGACCCCAACACCCCCCATCTTCTTCATTATCGTCTGATCATTGACATTAAGCACCTATCGGGTCGGTTAGTATTTAGATGGGAAACCAGCGTTGCATTTAAAATACGAAAAAGAAAAAATAGAAAAAAAGATTTGTAACTCTGGAACCATGTAGAACATACATATCACATACAATCTGGAATCAAACATAACGGGTTGGTGGTTGATCGAAGGAGGAGTTGGCTGATGTTAGTTACGAATCCATAATTTTCGGGATCATTGAGATGAATGGGGACGATAAGACATCCCTATTGCCGTGCGTGGAAACTGGGAAGGTGATGACATATGACATTGACCAATATTACTGTCGAGTTCATAGTTTTCGGTGTCGCTGAGATGAATAATGACGTTGAAGAACATCCAGCACCAATAATGGTAGCGGTGGAAAAGAGAGGTGGTCTATTATCGTCCCTATCATCGTATGGGTGAGGGTACGAAGGTTGATATTAGTTTCGAATCAATATTTTGCTCATCTGGTTCTTCCTCGGAACTAAAGGAAATATCCTTATTATCTATTTAAAGCAATAGAAATAAATTAGTTACAATTTGCGTTTATTTCAAATTAATTAAGTTATCCTTCACGTTCTTATACTTTTTTCTATCTAAAAACTAAATTGTTGCTTATTCTTATTACTAACTTTATATAATTTTATTTAAATACAATAAACAATGTAAAATGATAAAAGGCAAAATACCAACACATTAAGGATTCCTACTTAGTGACCTATACATATTATTTACAAACTATAAAAACTTGTCGTAAATTCTACAATCATCACTTTAACAAAAATTACTAAAAACAATCATTATATTTAACAGAGTTGGTTGTGCTAAAGTATAATTTTGTGTATGTGTGTGTGCCTATATGAGTTTGCTTATGTGGTACATAGGGTGGTCTTTAAGAAGACGTTTGTCTCATGATCTGAATGTTTATTTTTTTCCAACTTCAATAACAATATACGTAAGTCTCACTTTGTGTGTAAATAAATCGATCCAAAAGTGATCAATCACCTATCTTACTGTCTGTCTGTCAGTCTGTCTATGACCGCCTACCTTTACACTGCCACATGAGAAAAAAAAACAAATGAGTCTAACAACACCAACAATGTGAACTCACTGCTGGAACACTCGATTCTCAAATAGAAATTCAGAGAGGTCACGCGAAGACAACAAGCTCATGACAAAGACATGGGGTGGAAAATGACGGCCACCCATCTCGCTTCTTCTTAAAATCGCATCTCGTTTAGGAAAATTTTCTCGTATATCTCTTTGGTGAGGATCTCATATTTCCCCTTGGACGTCTGATAGTAAAGTGTGTCCTTGATAACATTTGGGTTGAATCCTTCCTTCTGCAGATCGACTTTGCGCAGTTTGAACGTACCCGTGAGGTCGATTTTCGTAAGGAAGCGCAAGAATTGAGGTTTCGCATAGGCGGGCAGCACCTTAAGTAATTTGTCAGCGAATACGTCCAAATCTACTGTACGATCAGGGTCATAAATGGCTGCCATGCCAGCTCGGCCCTCGATATTAGGAATTGAGACACCATAGACAATGGTGTCTTTGTAGCCGGCAACATTACTGACTTGAGCCTCTACCTCGCTCGTCGAGACATTCTCGCCTTTCCAGCGATATGTGTCCCCGGTGCGATCTTTGAAGAATAGGTAACCCTTCTCGTCGGCAACCAGCAGATCTCCAGACAGGAAAGCCATATCACCCTTCTTGAAGACATCGCGAACGATCTTCTTTGCCGAAGCCTTCTCGTCCACATATCCCAAGAACTCACGCGATGGATTACCTTTGATGATTTTCCCAATAAATACACCCGGCTCGTTGGGCTTGCACAGTTGGCAAAGACCATCGGCACCTCGGATGGGCTCACCCGTGTCTTGGTCCGCCCGAATTATAGAAATTGGATAGACACTTGGAATAATTCGTGAAATGAAGCCAATCGCTCCGACGGTGTTGTCATTGTTCATAATGTTGGCGTTACCCTCGGTGGCGCCGTAGAATTCTCCAATTTTCGGGATGTTAAAACGCTCGACAAACTGCGGCCAGATTTGTGGTCTCAGACCGTTGCCAAAAAGAAGGCGCATCTTGTGTTTGCGATCGTTTTCCGACGCAGGCGTAGCCAAAATGTAGCGGCACATCTCTCCGATGTATTGACCAATCTGCGGATGATGATAGGGGAGGTAGTAAATTCGCTCTGTCAGCGAGGCATGAAAAACCGACTCACCGTGCAATTAAATTTCGCGCAATCTACAAAATATCCCGACGCCGAGAACTTCTTGCGAATGGCAACAGTCGATCCGAATATCAACGCCTGCCCCATGCTCATAACACCGCCAGCGGTGTGATAGAGTGGCAACGGCGTATAGTAAACGTCATCGTTCTGGAATCCGAGAGTGTAATGTATACCAGCAGCGATGAAGAGATATCTGCACGAGAAGATGGAGAAACAATCATTATTATTATCCAAGTCACCTACCGCTCTCTCAATACTCACCTTGAATGCGAGATGACAGCCGCCTTGGGAAGACCCGTTGTGCCAGACGTGTAAATATAGACGAGTTTATCGTGATGGTTCGCTCGCTCAGCGGACGACGGCACACTATCCTTCGACACGCTGCGCAACAATGAAATCAGGTCCTTGGAAGTTTCCGCCACCGGCTGATCAA
Organism: Nephrocerus scutellatus; assembly: GCA_947095585.1. Classification (NCBI taxonomy): domain Eukaryota; kingdom Metazoa; phylum Arthropoda; class Insecta; order Diptera; family Pipunculidae; genus Nephrocerus; species Nephrocerus scutellatus. The sequence goes on from OX352762.1 coordinate 7,026,880, forward strand.
TCTCATTGTTAAACTGATAGAGTGCCACATTTGAGGGAATTTCACCGCTGATACTATTGACAGCCTCACCGTAAGCTTCACCATAAATCAGTGCCATGCACTTGGCTATCGTAATACTGTGCAAAAGTGATGGCCCACGCAGATTGGTGTTAATCAACGGAGTGATAATTCCAATTTTCGACAGACCCAACCATATGCCGACAAACTCTGGACGATTCTCCAGCAAAATAGCGACAATGTCACCCTTCTTGTAGCCATGCTGATGGAAGAGATTGGCAATGCGATTGGAAAATTCATTTAATTGACGGAATGACCAGATCTGATCACCGCACAAGATCACCGCCTTATCCGGATGTTTGGCGACGTTCATCTCGAAGATGTCCGAAATTGTGAGATTCTTCTTTTCATAGCGTTTAATTAGGAGCAACAATTTGGCGTATGCTGTAATGCCACTGTGTGACCGGTGAGAAAAAGAAAAAATATTAAAGAAAGATTACCAAACAGAAGCTTCAAAAGGATGTTTTGCTTCAGAACTTAACAAAGCTAATTTATTTTAAGGTATATATCTCTGTGGAATTAATATTCCAGGAGCTGGAAATTTTTCCACCCGTCCCCTTTAGACTAAGGGGTAACTGAATACATTGGGGATGTCAGAGTTACGGAAATAAGGAATGTAGCGAATGAAGTTAGCCGTCAACGATAAATAGAAGTGTAAATCCATTTTACTGACTAAGTTCACTCGTAGAACGTCCCGACTGTGAACGGGATCCTATATCCCCATGTGCATGTGCGAATCACTCAGCTGTATTTAAAACGCATGATACTCAGTATAATATGTGGTTATTTTTAAAATCGATAGTGAATCAGTATAACATTTTATTTATTGGTCACACTAGGGGTTCTGTCACTGGCAAGTACGTCAAGACACGCTCGCGGTTGCACGGTAAAGCTCGTCGGACGGGTGGTTCTTGTCACCAGTGAAACATCCTCATGAACAAAAAAAAAAAAAAACAAAATTCAGACGACAAAGGAAAAGGATAACGGCCCTCATTCCAGATACAATCAGGTCATACTTTTTATTTTAGCTTATACCTAACATTAAGATTAAAACTAAAACTAAATGAACATTTCTTTCAAATTAAGAAATTTATCCTTAAGATTAAAATTTAAAACTATATTTAAAATGACCTGGTTTTACAAAAACTGAAGCCTCAGAAATTAATTGTCAATAATTATCTACGAGAAGCTTCGTGGTTCGAGTCCCAGTAACACCAACAATTATTTTTCACTGTGTCGCACCTCTCGCGAAAGTCTGACAAACGTCCGAGAGTAATAACTTGTTACGCAAAGCTTCTCAATTCGCCGTTCGGATCCGGCATTAAATTGAAGGTGTCCCCTCCGTTTGTGTGCAAAAATATACATGCTCAACACAAATGGCTCCATCAGGAGATACCCAGGTAGGTGGCTTTCTGGATATTTTAACGCGCAAACCCTGTACTAGCAACGACAATACGATGGCTTGCTGCCATCTCTATCACTCGTTGTCCATTGTCGTTAGTGTTCTCATGTAAGCTATGGGTGCCAATGAACTGCCTGAATACTGGCTCCTGACCTATTTTTGCATTCATATCCCCCAGAAAGCTTTTTATATCATACTGAGGGCAGGCATAGAGTTTCCGATCGACTAATTCAAAGAATTCTTCTTTTTCATCATCTGGGGAATCCTCCTTAGCGTGAACGTTTATGAGGCTTATGTTTTTAAATTAGCCCATCTGCCCGTTCGCTAACATTGCTTTAAAGCCGATCACAGTGGGTTTCATTCTTTTGCTGACTAGAAACCCTACCCCGAGCACATGATGTGTTACATGACAGCTGTAATATGTGTCATATTCTGGTTTTTGCAAGACCCCATTACGCGTCCACCGCATGTCCTGGATTGCCGTTATGTCAGCATTATATTTGGACAGGGTATCGGCTAGCTGCTCGTGAAGCTCGTGAAGGGAGGGTACACCGCATCTCCTATATACTTAGTATACTTAGTATACTCAGTAAACTCAGTATACTCGCTGGGTGTACTGGGTGTAATGGGTGTCGTTCGTTCGACTAATAATGCCTCTTTCGATTTGCAGGGTAGAGTTAAGATTCTCTCTCGTAGTTTTGGTTTGGCGTTCTATTTCCGAACTTTACCCGGGGTACGGTTTGATTTTGCGTTTTATTTGCAAAGTTTTGTAACCGACACTTTGCTACCAGTCGGCAATCGACGGGCATGGTTTCGTTTACTCAGCAAGATGGCGAAGAGAGAGCAAGCAGACTAATATCTCAGTTTGTTTTTGACATTTTGGTTGGTTTTGATTTGGTGTTCTATTTGTAAAGCATTCAGCACGAAAACTACGAAAACTCTGTCACTTTGACAGCTTACCCGTCGATTTTGTCGAAAGAGGCATAACTACTATACTATTGTCACTCACTGTAATATGAGTATGTACTACCAACTTTCCCAACAACACACCACACGGCCACAAAGTTTCTATGTAATATAAGATAAACCATGAAATCAGACACAAACCACAAAGAATTTAATCACAAAACTTGATTGCATATACATAATGTACATATGTATTTACATAAATTAATGCCTTGTAGCTTGTGCTTGTAGTCAGTTAATCAAACATCGCCATCGTCATCGCACACCGCTGACCTCTTGTTCACTTCCGAAAACCATCAACATATCGTCATTGAGTCGATTTGAGCATCGTGAACGTGATATTCGGTTCAATGACTTATGTATGTATGAATATGAAGCGTCAGCAATTACAACACAGCACGTTCGTCTTTACATTCATTTGAGTCACTCTGCGTGTGGTGAAATAATCGTTTCTTCTATTTTTGTACGAGCAACAAACGAATGCAAAAACGACCAACACCACCACTACAACGATGATCAACGAGTTTTACCTTTCGCCTAGGATTGTGGTGATGTAAACGAGACTGAAAAGCCGCTGTAACCATTAATCGAAGACGTTGCATTGATTTTCTTTAAGAAAATTTCCCGGTTGATCGGATGTCTTGCGGTTGTGGTGCTTTGTGTTTGATTTGGTACCGTGCAGCGAATTCTTCTTTTCTACTAGAAAACGCGAAAGGCAAACAAGTTTTAGGTGTGCTCCGCTGTGAACTGGTTGGTTGTTATTACTGCGATCGGAAAGCTACAGCGTAGTATTTTATTATTTATTGCCCAGATCTACGAGCATTTTTTGTGAAGAGAGAAAACTTTGCCTGATCTTCCCCACTTTAATTTATTCCATCGTTGTTCGATTGTTCCATACTGACGATCAAGATGTATAAAACGATGAAGACCTGAAAGGTTAATCTCGTGGTCTCGAATACTGTGTGTGAATTGGAGCATAGAAAATCTTTAAATCGTCTCTTGTCTTGATCGCTTGATTAAATAATTTAGTGGACAATTAAGCTGTGTCTGTGTGTCATTTGATGAAGGAAGAGCGTTCTTTCGATACGAGCTACATAGTAAAAATATTTAGTTTAGTTTGCTTATACAAAGCTTACAGAGGCCGGCGAATGCAGTGTTGAAGATTGTAAATGAGAAGGCTGTAATTTCGTCCTGTAGGAATATTTTTTATTAAAATGTTTTAGAGGATGACATGACATTTCGAATTTAATGAAAAACACGTTACTGCTCGATATGGTAACCTATAGCGCGAATGATAGCATCGGGTCCGTTAACGAAGGCATTGCATGCTGCACTAACGTGCTCTGTTGGTATTTTAATCTATTCTCTACGGAGAGCTGTCTTCAATGCCCCCACACTTTCATATCTCCTTTTCGACAGCTTGCCCACCAAAATGGACCATATGGAGAAGTCCATTGGATTCAAGTCTGGGGAGTATGGACGCTATTGTTGCAAAGAAATGAAATTTGGAACGTGACTTTGCAAAAATTGTTGTCAAACGAGCTGTTGAAATGTCCAGCGGTTGTTACCGAACTTTTTTAAGTGAAACTACCTTATCGGCGGCGGTAAGGTGAAAATTTAGTACGACATCAAAAATAATTTTGTGTAACATTTTTGGATTCTTGTAACTAAGTCATTTCTCAAGCGATCTTTATGAAATTCGGTATGCAGGATGCGACTATTAGACTTGTTCCTATAGAAATTCTGGAATACGGCCATTACGGACTGGAATTTCGAGAACTAAGCCATTTCTGAAACGATTTCTATGAAATTCGGTATGTAGGACTCAGGTGCGACTATAGGACTTGTCCTAAGGAAATTATGGGATATGGTCATTAAGGTCTGGAATTATGTGAACTAAGCCATTTCTTGTCCGATTTTTATAAGTCTTTAACAGGGTCCCTTGAGGGTATTTTGGGAATCTTTTAGGGTATTTTAGGGTTCTTTTGATGGTCCTGTTGGGGTATTTTGATGGTCTTTTAGGGGTATTTTGGAGGTTTTTAAGGCGTCTTTTGAGGGTCTTTTTGTGGTCTCTTATGGGTCTTTTGGAGGTCTTTAAGGCGTATTTTGAGGGTCTTTTCGTGGTCTCTTGCGGGTATTTTTGGGAGTTTTTTTGAAGAGTCTTTTGAGGGTGTTTTCGTGGTCTTTTAAAGAGTCTTTTAAGCGACTTTTGTTTGTCTTTTGAGAAATCTTTTGCGTGTCTTTTGAGGGTCTTTTGGGGGTATTTTTATTATTATTTTTGGGGTTTTAGGGTTTTTTGACGAGTCTTTTATGGGTCTCTTGAGGGTTTTTGCCTTACAACATTAAGAAGTTTCACTTACACCACGCGTAAGGTTTTTTTATATGCCCAAGGTAGCGACGCATCATTTAATACCTTTTTCCGGTACACTTCTTGATTCACCTTAACGCCCTGATCGATAAAGACTAGCGGAGAACGACCATTTAAAAAATTTATATTAGCCCCCTCAAGCCTAAGGTCCCGATCACTCCAAAAAATTTTACAAAAAGTTTTATCGATCAGATACACATGTGTTTAAAATTTGAAGAAAATCGGGGTAATTTAAAAAAAAAATTATGGGCACACCTCGGGCCTCAGGACCCGATCACTCAAAAAAATTAACAAAAAGTTTTGTCCATCAGTGATACACATGTGTTTTTAAATTTAAATTTAAAGAAAACATAGAGATCACTCCAAAAATTTTAAAAAAAGGTTTGTCAATCGAAGATACATATGTGTTTAAAATTTGAAGAAAATCGGGTTATTTTAAAAAAAATTATATGGGCACAGGGCCCGATCACTCCAAAAATTTTACAAAAAGGTTTATCCATCAGAAAACAAGGGTGCGGGTCAATTTGGTGAGACTTCTCGGTGAGCTTGTTAATCTCCTTTACAGTGAATCTCTAAATTCAAAATATCAGGAACATTTTCAAATGTTCGCAACAGTACACAAAGCTTATTTCTCTTCTTATCGAAATTCTAAGTTTATTATTTTACAGATCAATCCTTAAGTAAGACTTGAATATAGGTCGCACTGATGAGACATCTTTGTAAGCTGGTTAATCTCAATTACAGTGAACCTCTAAATTCAAAATTACAAATGGTACTTTTACCAATACATATAACATTCTGTTAATTTTGTTATTTGTTAAAAATTTCACATGCATTCTTGGTGAAAAAAATTTTTCAAGGCACTTTTTGCAAAAATTTTGAGGGCCGGGGTCGTGGGCCCCCTAAAAATTTTTCAAAAAAATTAACCCGATTTTCTTCAAATTTTATACACCTCTGTATCTGCGACGCACCTGAGGCCCAAGGGGTGCTCATATAAATTTTTTAAAAATTAACTCGATTTTCTTCAAATTTTTAACAAATGTGTATCACTGATGGACATAACTTTTTGTAAATTTGTTGGAGTGATAGGGCCATGAGACCCGTGTGGTGTCCATGTAAATTTTTTTTAAATCAATCAATTTGAAATTCCGGATTTGATTTTCTTCAAATTTTAACACATAGCTACCAATCTCCTATTAGAGAATTTATATGAAAAATTTTAATTTTTATGGGTTGCTTTTTACTCGTTCTATTTTCTTTCTGCTGACCAGGAGAGTTATTGAAACCTTTTTTCATATTTTTTGTTAGTGAATAAAAACTTATTTATAGGAAACAAAAGTTATGATATATCTCCTTTTGCATGCATATAGGACATATTATGAGTTTCCACAAATCTGTTTCCCTCTCTGATACTTAATAAGAGATTAGTGTTGCTCCGGCAGTTGAAACATTATAAGCTCGCCAGAGATGTCTTTGTCGCTGATACCACACCTCTTTCTTGCTTATTACAACTTAATTAATAAAGAAAACCGAGAACTCATAGCAAAGTAAGAATTTCAATCAAAAGTTTTTTTTAGTCCGTTATCGTACAAAGTCATATACATCTACCTTGACAGGGGTGTCCAAAAAGATGTTACCACCCATACATATGGTACAATATAATTTTAAATTGTCCGAAAAGACGTTACCAGGCGTTGAAATAAATTAATTAATTAAATTATTATTCAAATAAATAAATAAAGGTAAATCCCATATAAGTGGTAACATCTTTTTGGACACCACCCTGTATAGTGCAATTGCCGCAAGAAAATGCCATCGAAAATACAGAAAGCGAAAGGATACTCGCATGTACCCATGCACATTGCATCATTGTCAGGCATTGCACCTCTTGCGTAACATGACTAACGAGAAGCGTGAGGTGTGAGGCGTAAGGTGTAAGGTGTGTGGCGTGAGTCTCGCCAATTCAAACAATCTGTCAACTCTTAAACGCCTCTGCTATCATCAAATTTCTGTTTAAAAGTAAGTAAATGTTTAAGCGTTAAGCCAATTGTTTCCACATGGACATTTGCCAGTAGCTCAAATATCAAGATATAATGTGTTTGTGTGTACAATTTGATCTTAAGGTCAAGGTCAGCTGCCTGTTACCAGCTATAATCTACATATCTACGTGCTCGTATGTACTCGCCATACAAGTTTCGTTTTATTGGTTTGAGTTTTCAAGTTTTGTTTTGCTATTTATATCTCGCCATTAGAAATTGAAAATAAATTTAAAACCAAAACGTGTTTCCATCAGCCTCTTGCCATTGGCATACAAATTAACCACTGGCTAGTAGGCAAATGGGTAATCCAAACAAACAAACTGCAGCCGTTCAAGGTATACAATGGCGTATAGAACAGCGTCACAGCGAGTCTGCGAGCGAATAGACTCGGCTCATTGTAGTAGGAAGTAACGTGACGACTGACAATGTGTAAAAATGTTTACAATGAAATTTTTTAGTAAGTGAATTTATCCCCAACAATGGCGACAGCAGTGCTTAAAATGCGGCGATGTTTTAGTTCCACTTTCAAAGAGATAGTACGCTAGCTAGGGCACATTGCCTTTATGAGAATCCTAATTGTGTACATACACTTGGGTGCAAAAAATTCGCACATTGATCAATTTTCAACAAAAGTGCAAAAATATCAAAAAATGTCCAATGTTTGTTTAATTTTCTTAAATGCAGATTCAAAGTCTATTTCATCAGCTATCCAATGGTACATTTTTTGTTCTTATACCGTTCCAACAAATTGATTTTTTGGGTGGGTCAACATCTGAAGTACACGTTTTTTGTGAACTTGTCAGCACGAAAATTAGTGGTAAAAATCGAATAAAAACATGGAAATCAGCAAAGAAACATTTTTATTAGTAAGCAAATATTCTCTCCTCTAACCCATCGCTGACAGCTTCCATTAATGTTTCATTAATTTAATCAAACCTTGAGGTGTATCACCTCCCATTGCTATGCGATCGCCTATTGCAGCTACTGGAGACTCGTTGGAGCAATATCTCTGGCTGGAAGTCTTTTTTTCAGCTTGTCCCATAAATGCTCGATGGGATTGAGGTCCGGTATTCTAGATGGCCACTCCATAACAGGCACATCCACCTCTTGAAGGTACAAGTACACTATACCAGCCGTGTGCGGTCTCGCATTACCTGCATGAACAGGAAGTTTTCACCAATAAACCCGGAAAAAGGTAAGACGTAGCCCTTGAGTATTTCTTCAATGTACCGTTGAGAAGAATCCTTTTGATTGACAGCCAGTATTTGCTACGGATATGAACACAAGATCTGTGTTCGCCTCCAGTGACATACCTCCCAGAACATGCACGATCCACCGCTATATGAGGCACGTTCTTCAATGCAACATTGTACAATTCGTTCTCCTTATCTTTTGTACACACTTCCTCGCCCATCATTGCCATATAAACACATTCTGCACTCGTCAGGGAACAGGACTGTTATCCATTGTTCTCCTGTCCAATCCAAATGTTCTCGATTGAACTGAAGGTGGGCTCGTCGGTATGCTGGGGTTAATTTCGGCTCGTTTTTTGGTCTGTGTGATCTGTGTGCAGTCATCTCACCTTCTCGAATTCGTTTTCTAACTGTCCAGTTACTGCCTTCGACTTCACAAGAAACCGGTCATCACGCTGTGTTGTAGCACGGGGTCGGCCAAATCCTTGTCGCCGCCTGAAGCCGCCAGTTTCTTGAGTCAATCGGAGAATCGGCTCAAATTTAGTTGTCGAGCTACTTCACTCTTGGTCCTGCCCCGCATCGATTAGTACAACCACTTGAGCGGTTAACTCTGGTGTGGTATTCATTCTCTTGTTCCTGATGAAGACGTAATCGATAGAAGTCCGTTCAGGCTCAGGTTCAAGCGTTGATATGCGAATGATGATAATTCCGAACGAGCAATTTCGGGGTATGCTATTGCATTTTTGTTATTGAATTATTTTTAGATGTTAGTTCGAAATCCTACTGTATGCATTTTACAAAATCTCTTTATTGGCACGGTATAAGTACAAAAAAGGTACCACTGGATAGGTGTTGAAAATTAAACAAACATTGGATTTTTTGATATTTTTGCAATTTTGTTTAAAACTGATAAATGTGCGAATTTTTTGCACCCAAGTGTATATGAAAAGAGCTGACATCAGCAAAATAACGAATAGGATTATCAGGAGAAGACAAAGTAACGATGATGAAAGAAAAACCAAAGTTTGTCGAAATCGAAGAGTCATTAATTATTTAAGTCTTTCTTAAGGGCATCTGAACTATTTGTCGCTAAGAAAAATCTACCCATTTCTATCATACAATGGGGGTCTAAACCTCTAAACTGATTCTTGTTTTATAATTTACTACATAATTGTGGTAAAATTGGTGAAGAAAAATCGTGAGAAAGATTTGCTATTGGCTAACAGAAGTGGTCCGTGTGGTCGGACAGGTCGCACCCCCGAGATTATTGCGTCTGTGTGTCATAGTGTGGGACAGAATCCATCGACCTCAACTCGACGCCAATCGCAGCCACTGACTATTAGTCGCACCAGCCTGAGCAGAAAACTTAACAAAGACCTCGGATTATTCGCTTACAAGGTCCAGATGACTCAGGAGTTGGAAGCAAATAACCATCCGCTTCGATATCAGTTCTCTTCGTGGGCCATAGAGTAGAAAAATCAGCTCTTCAGAAGAAGTACATTTCGGAACAGCCACTCGTAATGGTAGAGAAGCTAATGCATCCACCAAGGGCGACAATTTTGTTCGGATTTTGGAGTGGTGGCCCATTTTTCTTCGAAAACGCTGCTGGAAACGCCGTTGCCGTTAATGGCGACCGTTTCAGAGCCTGGCCAGCTTTTTATGGCCTCAAATCGACACCATGAATTTGGACGAATTTTAGTTTCAACAAGATGGAGCCACATGCCATACAAGTCGACTTGCAATCGATCTCTTGCTCGCCAAATTTGACAACCGAATAATCAGCCGTTTTTTTTTTGAAGATGTCAACTGGCCTGCGCGGAGCTGCGATTTGACACCGACGTATATTTTTCTATGGGGTGCCGTTGAGGATAGATGTTATGCGGGTAATCCAGAGATAATTCCAACTTTAAGAGATAACATTGCGACTGTTATTCGCGAGAAAGGCGCCGAAATGATCGAAAAAGTTTTTGAAAACTGGACTAACAGGATGGCTTACTGTAAGGCCAGTAGAGGGAGACACATGAACGAAATTGATTTTCGTTCTTAAATCGGAGACTCCAGCCTTCACAATCAAATAAAATTTCCAACAAAAATATTGATGTATACTCATTTTATAGCGTTTTTTAAAAACAAATTTTTTCATCACCATCACCAGTGCATTCAGTTACCCCTTAATCGCGCCAAAAGTAATTTCACATCAAAAAAATATTCTTCTGTTTTATTTTTATAGAGATGTGTACTCGTATTGTAATTCAGATTCATAGTACGAGTTAATTATACAACAAAATTAATTGCAGTCTTCTAAAGGGTGATCCATTTAGAGGTATCGGATTTTAAATTGAAATAAAACAACAAAAATTCAAATTGGTTGGGCAATCTTTATTATTTTTGTTTAGAACCATTCATGACATTTATTTTTTGTAGATAATCTCTTTCAAATGTTGGCCGCAGCTGCACCGTAATTCGGTCATCCGTAAACACCAATTTTGAATGACTCGCTCGAGGACTTCGGTCGGTATCTCGTGAATAACTGGAGTAATGTTGGCTTCCAATTCCTCAATCGTAGCTGGTTTATCCACAAAACATTAAGACTTTACATAGCCCCACAAAAAAAAGTCCAAAGGTGTGATATCACACGATCTTGGTGGCCAAACCACCGGTCCGAAACGAGAGATCAATTGCTCACCGAGACGAGGACGCAGTAGATCCATTGTGCCAAGGGCTGTATGGGATGTAGCGCCGTCTTGTTGGAACCAAATGTCGTGGAGATCACTGGCTTCAATTTCCGGCATCAAAAAGTCGTTTATCATGGCGCGATAGCGTTCGCCATTCACTGTTACATTGGTGCCAGCCTCGTCTTTGAAGAAATATGGACCGATGATTCCTCCAGCACATAGGCCGGCCCAAATGGTAGTTTTCCATGGATGTAATGACAGTTCGTGAATGGCTTCGGGTTGCTCTTCAGCCCAACTACGGCAATTTTGCTTATTGACGAAGCCATTAAGCAAAAATGGGCCTCATCGCTGAACACCATAAGTTGGCCTGAGCGCGCGATAAACACTTTTCACAGAACGTCGATTTTTGTCATACAATTGTACGATTTGTAAACGCTGTTGTGGCGTTAGTCTTTCCATGATGAAATGTCAATGAATACTGAATAAAATTATGTATTTAGTTTGACAGTAGTCACGCGTGACATCTCAAAAAAAGCCTATTGGAAAAAGTACCTCCAATCTGATCACCCTTTATTAAGCGGGCAAATGTCAACCAACTGCACTTGCTCTTGTTTATCTATGGTTTAGTATTCGTTTGAAATCTAAATATTGCGTATCGTATATATGCTACAAAAAAGTACTTAATTGTACCTAATAACGCATAATAATAGATATTATATAGTTACTTTAGTTACTAGCTCAGTTCCTTACCCTTGTATGTACTTAGTACGCCGAGCACGCACTCACTCTCATTATGAATTCTGAATGCGCGCATCGATTTGTATGAGGTAACGAGGGACAATAGTCATATAAATGTTAATAGCTACAGCCCACTGCCCACAGTCACTTTAATCAGACACCACTGACCTACAGACTATAGTCGGTTATAGAGCATTCTATTGAAGTACGAATACGTTGTACGGGGTGTCTGTGCTGTGCTCATCATACGGAAACAAACGAATTCAATTAAATATATGTATAATAGGAAATATAATAGGAATAAAGTAAATTTTCCCGTAACTTTATTTGAAAATGAATAACAGCTTTTGTTTTGCGATAGCAACGTGGATACCGCCGATGATGCGATCACTAACACCATTCTTATTGGTATGAGAGACTTCTTCCTTTTAGGAATAAGTCTGTTAAACCAGAGGAAAATGGATGGTATGACTCGAACTGTAAAGTGGGTTCTAGGTTTAGAGAGGTATGCTTTCTGTTTTACAAAGTACCACTGAAGAAAACCGAAATTTCAAACAAGACAGAAATGATTCCCACCGTTGAAGAGTCAAATTCGGCTACGACCAAATATTGAGGCAAAAATACTACAATGTCCCAAAGGAAGTAAAAATTATTGGGCATTCGTGAAAAGAAGCAAGAATACAGCCTCGTCGTCAACCCTTATTTATAATGACATTACAGCTGTCAGCTCTAGCTTCGCCTTTTGCAGCTAGCACCATGCTTCCAGATTGTGCATTGTTGCCGCCTCCACCGCAGAGTATTGAGCACTCTTTGGGACAGATATTCATTTGTGTACTCGTGCAGTTGCTAGAGTTTTAAACGATCGCAACACTCACAAATTTGCTGAGCCAGATACAATTTTGCCATTAGTTCTGAAAAGGTGTTCTTCCAAGCTGGCATTACCTTTGCATAAGCTTTTCCATCTATCATATTCTTTTGAACTCTCCCCACGCCACACAGTCGTTTATTATTTGGTTATAATCGCCAAAATATCTGTTTTTGAGGTGGGCCTATTGCAAAGAATTTTCTTACCACGCTTCACACGACCCACACGCGACTCGCAAAACGCGTCAAAAGTGGGATATCAAAATGGGCCCCTGACATTGAGCCGCTCACAAAATTTCAGCCCTCTAGGTCATGCGAAAGGTGGTTAAAAAAGACCTCAAAAACGAGAAAATGGCGCGATTTCAAACCATCACACGTTTTACTCGCGAAACGTGCCATGCGTCAGACGTGTAATATAATGCTATTTTGGACTTAGACACTTACATAATTTCAGCTCTCTGGGCCGTGAGGAAGTTGGTTAGAAAGGACCTCAAAGAAGTCGAAAAAACAATTTCTTCAACCCATTACACGCGCTAGACGCTACACGCGACTCGCGTCTTACGTGTAATATAAAAAAACTCTATTTTGGACTTAGATACTTACCACATTTCAGCTCTCTAGGTCGTAAGGAAGTTGGTTAACAAGGACCTCAAATTGGTCGAAAATACATACAAAAAGGGGTCAAGTCAAGTTATATAAAAGTTTTTAAAAAGGAGAGCCATCATTTCTTCTTTGCATCCATTCTTTCTAAGGTTATTGAAACGCTGATCAATTATAAACTCGTGAAATATCATGAAACTAACTAAATCCTTAGTGACCGGCAGTACGAAATTCGTGAGGAACGTTCTACTGGTGATTTGATTGAATATCTCACCCAGCTGTGGAATCGGTCTTTGCATCAATTTGGTGAAAACAAAGTTGTTGCTCTTAATATTTCCAAGGTACTTAACAGAGTTTGGCATCAAGCACTTTTGTCTTAAATGCGTACTTATGGAGACGATGAAAAACTGCTTCATTGGATTAGAAGCTATCTTTTGGACCGCTCAATTCAAGTTGTCCTGGACGGTTTCAAGTCCAAAAATACATTACATAAATGCTGGCGTTCCTCAGGGCTCTGTTTTGTCCCCGATACTGTTTCTTACAAAGTTTTTTGAATGATCTTTTGTCGATTACTTCTAATACATTTCATTCTTTCGCTAACGACACTACTCTCAGCTTCTCATATAAGTTTGAGGAACGTCGCTCTCCTTCTTATGTGGAATATACGTATGTTAAGCACGTTAAATTCTGACCTAGACTGCATATTAAAATGGGGCGAAAACAATCGTGTAGAATTTAACGCTTCCAAAACCTTATGATGTCGTCTAAGGGTCTAAGCGAATCTTAAATCCACTGCCATTATCCATAAATGGCACTTGCAAACTGAAAAACTCGCAATTCACGGTATGTGCGTTAACGGCAAGCTTCGTTGGAATGACCACATATTCATTGTCGTCAAAAATGCTGTGAAAAGTTAAGGTTTCCTATCAAGATTTAAGACATATTTCACTCCATCTGATCTGGCTACTATCTACAAGGCGTTTATTCGTCCCAAACTTGAGTACGATTGTCATATCTGGTCATGTGTACCGAAGACTACCTTGCATCTGCTAGTTAGAATACAAAAGCTACCGTTAAAACTTATCGGTGACGAAAATATTGCGATGTTAATAGATTCGTTGGAATGTTTCCTGCTTGTCACTGTTTTATCGCTTCTTCCATAAGCGGTGCTCAAGTAAATAGCCAGTAGAACAACAACTGATTAACTTCAACTTTAATTACATTTGTGTGTACATACGAGTATTAAATAATTATTAGCTGAAAAAAAATATGCAAGCGCATTTGCAGTCACTCGTGCGCGGCAATCGGTTGGCAACAAACTTAGCATTATGTCTACAAAGTCGATGTCTAGCGTAGTTGTTGTGAAGCGAAGCATTTGCACCTGCACCAGAAGTGGGACAATTAAAATCGTTACCACTGTGCCAAACACTTACTTTACTTGAGTGGTAAATATTTCGGTGGTCATATATACTGATACTAGCGTGCAAGTTTCGCTGAAGGTTTAAGTAACATGGAGCAATGTTAATGACTGGCTCCTTGTAAGATACAAACCCTTGCACTTCACCAAGAAATTCATGAACTAAAAGTGACGAGGAAGCAACGATGCCAAGAGACTCGAGAAGAGAAGAGTGTCCCATACATAAGAAAGGGGATATAATGCAAAAATTATCGTGGTATAACCTTGTTAGGTATAGTGTATAATAATGTTACGAAAATGTAAATAGAAATCATTTATCGCACTGTATATAAGAATACGCGTTGTATTGAATTGTATTAGAATTAAGAAATTACCAAAAAAAAGCCATTGCATAACTTTAAGCTCAGTAATATTGTTGAGAACTTGTATATAAAATTATGTGGATAGTTTGATATAAGATTACACCAGTAGGTACTGGTACTTTCTAGTTAGTTCAAATAAAATATAGTAGAAAAGATAAGAACTTTCTAGAAAATGTATATTTTGTACAAATATAGCAACTTTATCGCAGTAAGTTAAGTTTCAAAAGTCGAAAAGTAGATAGAGCTACCGCTTATGTGAATAATAGTGTTTTAAGTGAACAATAAGTAATCACTAGTGTAAATTTGTAAACTTTTGCTATTTGTTAATTACATAAAGTTGTAATTAGTGAATTAACGACTTGTATTTTGCTTTTATTTGCAAAATCTATTACGAAATCTAGTAAGCCTAAATTTCGTAACAATATTTTCTTCTTTATCCAAAAAGATAATATAGCTAACGACATCATTGGCCCATACCAGTACTACAAATTAACAACAGAACAGATTATCATCGTTAGGCAGCTGAATGAAAATTGTCTACAGTTCCAAAACAAACAACCAAAGCCATATATATATATCGGGTGACTGACACGAAGTTTTACCAACTTCAGACTGTCATTGCTGTCAAACCAGTGATGACAGAGCGCTCAAATGTACACTAATGACAGCTCATTCCATTGTTTAGAAGCGTGAAGGCCAAATTAGCTCGGAATCCGCGCCGTAGAGGCGGAAAAATGGCTCGTGAGGCGAACATTTCGCTCGAACGGATGCAGCACATATTGAAAGATCATCATGGACTAAAAGCCTTGAAATTCAAAAAAAAGGCATGGTCTTACCGATGCTCAAAAAAAAAATAGAGTGGAAAGAGCAAAGGAGTTGTTACGCTTGCACGAAAGTGGCGATTTGCCGAATTTGGTTTTCTCCGATGAGTCACCGTTCGTTATTGAGCAATATGTGAACAAGCAAAACGACCGGATTTACTTCCCCGGCCGTTCTACTGCAAATTTGGACCAACGGATTGCTATTCGAAAACAAGAGCCGCCGATGGTGATGGTTTGGGCCGCCGTAACGGCCGAAAGACGTTCACCGCTCGTTTTTTTGGACTGTGGCATCGAGATAAATGCTCAAATTTATCGGAATCATGTGTTGGAGGGAGCGTTGAAGCCTTGGGCACAAAAACATTTCGGCCGCAGAGCCTGGACATTTCAACAGGACTAGGCGCCGAGTCATAAAGCGCGCGTCAATCAAGATTGGCTGAGAAAGAACGTTCCGCGGTTCATTTCCACTGCCCAATTGTCATCAAATTCACCGGATGCACCGGATGGTATTTTGAAGAGCAAGGTTGGGACAAAAAAAAACAACCCATAAAAATTAAAATTTTTCTTGTAAATTCTCTAATCGGGGATACACACACACACACACACTGCGTGCTCGTTTTGTGGCAAAATCATTCACCAAATGACGCAGCGGCAGCGAACAACGCTGCTCACAAAGCACAGAGCTCAGACTTTGCCGTGATCTGATGCGATATAGCGATATTTAAAAATTGTATATTGGGGTCCCCAAGGGGCCGATCGCTCCAAATTTGTACAAAAAGTGTTTTCCATCGAAGACACACATGTGTACATAATTTAAAGAAAATCGGGTAAAGTTTGTAAAATATTTGTATGGGAGCCCCCCGACCCCGCGGCCCGAGGGGCCTTAAATTTTAATAGAAAGTGTTGTCTTAGGAGATATACATGTGTGCAAAATTTCAATAAAATCGGGCTGTAGGAAGTGGGTTAAAAATTGATCACAACATTTGGCCAGCCAGCCAGCCAGCCAGCCACGGGCAAGTGAAGTTAATATAGAGAATTTAAAAATACCAAAGTGTCGATCATCTCAAGCAAGTGCTTCGCCGGGAATGGGCCAAAATACCGCAGAACCACTTTCGTGCTGCATGCTATTGATTTGTCGATCGTTTGAAGGCTAAGGGTGGCCAAATCGAAAACTGCTAATGCAATTCAAAAATTTAAATATTTGTGAGCATTGTTTACTTTGATTCAATAAAATTCATCAACAAATTCTGTGGCGTTTTGTTTTGGTAACACTTAGTGTCAGTCACCTTGTATTTAAACGCTACTGCTGGGTGGATGCGCTTGAACTTTGAAAGGATCAGAGCCAAGAGCGGATTGAGCATGACGCTGGTGGAAAAAGTATCCTTACCTAAACCATACATCGTCCGCGGATTCTTTCCACAGAGTCTAGAGCTCTCCTCAGAAAGGATTCTGTCTACCATATATGCGCAAAATGCTATCATGGAAGATAGCACAGAGGAAGGAGGAAGGTGCGTTCCTTTAACTCGTACTGGCGATAGATGATAAGGCTCAATACCTGCAAAGGTATTGTAAACTAACGTGTTGGCAAACTTAAGCTGATCCTTAACAGCACCGATAAGTTTTCAAAGTCTGGCCGTGGGAACTCTGACAAAGTGAAAGTCGATAGCTAAACTAGCAGTTGGGGAGTGCCAGTGCTAGCGGTTCCGGTAAAACCACGGGTTGTGAAAACAACCTTTTCGATCACCAGTGCCGAAGAGCCGGCTGATCACAGCGGGTCAGGAATAAAGTCAAGGAAGAAGGTCCCACGACCAGTTTCTTCGATCAGCAGCGAAATAGAGAATATAAAAACATTTTAATAGCTCATGGAAGGGGGCAGAACTTAAAAAAATACTCCAAACATCAAGCAAACTTTTCGTATGTCGTGTCGCATCTCAGCTAAATGTAATCGCTTCGCAATTTCGTATATTGACAACGGGTTATGCCTGACTAGCAATTAGCACACAGACATCTACATACGCGTTAACCCAACGTAAGATTTGAACTTAAAGGTGACAGCGGAACAGAAATGGCTTCCTCAGCATTTTGCAATTAATTTTATTGCAAAATGTTCATACTCTCTGGCGGGCGGTACGGGGAACTAACGAAATTTCAGAATAATTGTTATTTTTAAGTCGCGGCGTTAGGTTAATTATTCAAAACAACTTCAACACCGACACACACATACATAAATATGTTATATATACATGTATCTGTTGCCGGCGGACTCCTGCTTTCTATTTTTGTTCATTGAATACCCGCTTCGCGATACCTCTTCAACGCAATTGAATTATAAAGAAAAATGTGATGGATTGCATTGTTGGGTCCCTTAAGGGGCGCGCCGATTCTTCTTCTTAGTTGTTTGTGGTTCCCTCAATAAAAGTTGGAGCAGGCGATCAGCGATGAGTCCAAAAAAATTTACTGTGCAGATCACTCTTCCAACGAATCCTGCAAGATGCAACTGCAACAACCTGCTGCAAGCATCACAAGTCACAACACAAATCACAGACACAAACATTCGCACAAATCACCATCACCATCACCATCACCATCACCAAATATGTAAATGAAACTCACATCAAATCCCTGGTGGCCGTCGCTGCAGCTATGTAGAACCACCGCCAACCGACTTTCGTTACAATGATCGCCACAAGGGCGACCAACAGCGCAGGCAAACCGAACATCCAACCCATGTAGTACCACAGTGATGTGACAATCGCGACCACAAGACCAAGACCAACCGCCACGCAAGCCACGCGACAAACAACTGCCGATCGCCCGGTACTGGTACTGGTAGACGACGAGGCTGCTGTTGTTACTGTTGAGTTGTTATTGATGTTGTTCGTTGGTGAAAATGTAGACGTTGCTGTTGTAGAGTTGACTGTGGTGACGACTTCAAGCGGAACTGTTGCTGATGACTTTCCGTTCGACGACACAACACCACATTCGGAATTGTTATTGTTGTTAGTGCCGGCGGCGGCGGCTTTCTTTTCAATATCAATGGAAATATGCTGCTGCTGCTGGTGGTCACTTCCGTTTGGCTGATTCTCTGCTGGCGGCTGCTGCTGTTGGTGAATATAAGAACAAGGTGAATTATTGTTGATGAAAAAACGATTACGAAACTTTTGATAGCGACGTGCAGCTATGTGACGTCATAAGATGAAATGTGGTGATTGACGCATTGGCAAATGACTGCTTGAACGGAATATAAAGTTACGCATTAGCATACTTTTAGGCTGAGCGTTTTTTGCGTTTTTATTGTGCACTTGGAAAATTTGC
This sequence comes from Nephrocerus scutellatus, assembly GCA_947095585.1. Classification (NCBI taxonomy): domain Eukaryota; kingdom Metazoa; phylum Arthropoda; class Insecta; order Diptera; family Pipunculidae; genus Nephrocerus; species Nephrocerus scutellatus. The sequence continues at coordinate 7,045,694 of OX352762.1, forward strand.
TGTTGCTGCTGTTGCGTTGTCAACTTTTTGGTGCTACTTTATACAATAAACTTCAAGTGGCTGGTGGTGGGTGGGTGTTAGTATTATTTTTGTTACATATCGGTGGTATAAGGACATTAGGAATAATCCAATAATCTCACGAGATTAAGAGAATAACGCGCACGCGGACGACAACATTTCAACTGCTGCTGCGGGGAAAAATCAATGAACGAAGGCAATCGCTGCTGCAGCAGATAACCTTTCACACATTCATGTATTTTTCCGTTTTTCTGTTTTAAAAAACACCGTTTTGTTGATAAATTAAAGTTATCACGATTTTTGTCTGTTTTGTAAATAAGTTTTCACTTTGTTTTGTTATGTTTTTGTATTTTCAAGAATTGTTACTCCACGCTGTCAAGCCGACAAGCGGACACGGAAGATGTACTACGACCAACCACCACGAACAACAATGTCAAGGCAAAGGCAAATAAACAGGCGATAGAGTGTCCTCAATGGGTGGGTGGGAATGCGCATGTGCTCTCCCTTTCCTTTGCGGTATGCCATCTGTATTTTAAAATGGGAAATATCAAATAGATTGGCAAACGCTGCCAGCACAAATTGTCAACGAGCATTTTCTGGCTTTTAGGGAATTTTTTTGTTCCTATCATCAAATATTTAAAGTAAGAACAAAATAATATTAAATTTTTTTTTATAAAAGCGTGGTTCTTTTAATTTTTGTCCCTTTGTTTAGCTTCGAATATTCCAGATTTCCATTATAAATATTGCAGCAATTTCCATTAATTTTATAACAGTTCTAGTTGCTTTAGATGTTCCATCAATTTTATTTTCTATCTTTAAAGGGGCTAGTTATACTTTAATAAAAGCATTATTTAAAAAAAAAATTAATATTATTTTATTTACTTTTAGTTTTTAATGAAATGTGTATATGTAACTTCAATAACATGAAGATGGGATGGTAATATGGAAACCTCAAATAAAAAAAGCCCCCAAAAACCCTCTGAAGACACACTCGAGACCTTAAGACCCCATTAATGCCACCTTAAGACACCGTTAAAGACGAACCATTAGAAACTTACTTAAGACCGCTCTCAAACCCCCTTAGAGACCTCCTTTATATCCAGTCTAAAGACCCCCTCAAGAGTCCCTTAATACCCCTCTAAACCCCACCAAAAACTCTTCCAAAACCCTCTCAAGATTTTCTTAATACCACCTTTAAAACTCTTTCAAGACCCCACTCAAGACCCTCTAACCCCCTCAAATCCCCTCAAGACCACCTAAAGACCCCACAAGACCACCTAAAGACCCCCTTAAGGTTCTCCTCAAACCGCCCTCAAGACCGTCTCAAGATCCAGTTAAGACCACGTTACGACACATATCAATACTTCCTCGATACCCGCCACAATACCACTAAAGACCCCCTCAAGATCACCTTAATACCCAATTCAAACCCCCTCAAAAACCTCTAAAACCTTCTAAAAATCCCCTATAGACCCTCTTAAGATCACCTCAAGACGCCACTAAAAACCAATAACTCAATACTCAATAAAACCTCCAGAATACCTCAATCATCTTAAGACCTTCTCAATAACACACAAAACCCCGTCGAGACCGCCCTTCCACAAAAATGCTTACCAGATCGTCAACTCACAGCATTAGAATGAAAAAAGTCTGACAGAATGACATATAAGATTCTGTTAAAACCACCTCAACCACCACAAGACCAGACAGAAATTTTAATATCAGATGCCAAACAAACCACTCCAAGAGTTCAGTGTTCGAAGTTTCAGACTAGATATTTGAAATTTTTGGAAATTAACCTTTTTCGACAACAATTATAAAGGACAATAAAAAATATATTTGTTTGGTTTTGCCAGAAAATCAGCAAAATAATTTGACATCAGTTGACATCAGTTTAAAAGTTCAGATGACCCATTAAGTTATTTCAACTAATATATGTACTAGGTATATACCTACAGCTGTAAACATTTCAAAGTGCAATGGAACTTTTTACGTTTTATTGCAAAAAGAAAACAAAAAGGTAAATTCATTGCTTTCTGTCAAATCTTGTGACACAGATTAACCTTAGCTTAGGAAAGACTTTTAAAAACCTCTTACAACTGTCTGGAGTATTAAGTTATTAAAGTCTGTCTCCAACTAACCTGTAATTAACCTCGTCTGCGGAAAAATTGTAAACAAAATAATTATAATACTGTACTATGGAAATGTCTGTTCAAACCTAAACCATACAAATTGACACTCTCGCTTAAATTGCTTCTTAAAAGGACTTTTTTTACTTATATTCCGTTTATGGCGGTGTGGCAAAAAGTAAAATAATTTCAATTGTTGTTCACTTTTACATTTTAGTCCTTCATGCCGAATTTCACACAAACCGCTAAGTTCCCGAAATTTCCGACCCTATTGGTCATATCCCCGAATTTCCACAGGAACAAGTCTTTCAGTTGCATCTTAGTCCTAAATAATGAATTTCATGCGAATCGCTTGAGAAATGGCTTAGCTTAGCTCCCGAAATTCCAGACCCTAATGACAATATCCCAGAATTAATAAAGTAGTTTCACTCACAATAAAGAAATGAGCCAAATTGGTCCAGCCGCTCTCAAGTGATGCGGTTTTCAACGAACAGCACTTCATTTTTGTCGTATAGTCATTCTGTAAACATTGCATTGCATAAATGACATGTAACAGTCAACGTTTTCTAAACTTCGTATTGTGTAGTTTGAATTGTTTTCCAATTGGTTTTCTTACAGTATTCTCATTAATTCGTATCCTGATTCCATGTTCCTGTACAATGCTCCATCTGTTCAATTTTCAATCAAATCATGATATGTTCTCTCATATATATCATGCTAACCATTAGCAAGCGCGTTAACCAGCCAAACTGCAGAAAAGGTCAAACGTGGAAAATCTCATAATGAAAACCAAAAAGATTTGAGAAGAAGCCACTGCCAAAGCAGTATGTGCAACTTTTGCTACAACTCTTCTTTTGCTCTTTGGTTGCAGTTTCTTTTCATCACTTTGCCATAAGCGAGTTTATATCTTTTTAAAATGAAACCACCTACAAATTTTTGGATACGAAGCTATCATGAGTGTACAGTTAGTCTGAAGCTAGCAACACAAATATGGCAGCACCACACAGCTTCCCACAAAATTGTCCAAGTTTCACTTTCGGCTATTGATGATTTGACTTTTGATGGATGACAGATGAATTTCAAGTTTTTGCACGAGAGCGAGAAGAAGAAGAAAAAACATAGAACATAGAATTTCAAGTTTTCGCACGGGAAGAAGAATAAAAACTGGAAATTCTATTTTTGTCGACGAATGCCAAATTTTCAACAATCTTAGGAAAAATACTATCAAAGCAGGCAGTAATACAGCTTCGATGGTGTCTTAAAAATTATTACCTGGTTATGCATCCATGGTCAGCCTAGTTTTAGATCTGTCAATAAATTTCTTATGAAATCTAATTACAATCTACTGCGCTACTGCTAAATTTAGGCTAACCGCAAACCAATATAACCAATATAATTGCAAATGGAATATAATTACGAGTATTTGCACGATTTCAGTTTGTTGGTAGTTGGTATACTGGTGGTAATTTTTCCATCAATTGTAGTTAGTGGCAACTGGTAAGACTGTTCTGCAATTATTGTAACAACTTGACAACTTGACAGTTCACATTGCCAGGATGTTGTCAGTGGTCAGTGGAGTGTGATAAAATACATCACTCATCAGCATACCAATTCATTGGTGCACACATTTTAGCAGAGACATAAACCAAAAAGGGAGCAACACTTTCCGAAGGCCGATTTTGGTCGCAAAGAGCGATTCGGAAAGTGAAAAGTGACAAGTGAGTTCGTATAGGTACGTACGTGGTGTATAGCATCAAAACCTTCTCTATAGAAAGCCCAACTCTACGCATACTAATGCTGTAAACCAAGACCAAACGCATGTGTGTTTGTGGGATGTGAATACAGTGTACAAAAAATAAGAAGTCGCAAAGAGCGAGAAACGTAAGATGTGGTAGTGGGAAACAGAAATATTTTATATGGATTTTGCTCTTTAGTTGATTACTAAATACAAATACGTTTGGTCTCAATCTAAGCATGTATCTGTGTATGATCGGAACAGTTGGGCTTTCTATAGAGAAGGTTTTGTATAGCATACAATTTTATTGTTGTGTGATGCGTTCTCTTTCTTTGTCGTAGTGTAACTTTAATAACAGAATCTTGTACAAAAATTGTCGCTTTTTGCGAATCGGTTCGTTCGTTCGCCAACCCGACTCACAACTCGCTTACTCGTGACTAGGCGAAAAGTATTTAAAGCTTCTTGCAAACTAATCACATGCTCGAGACCAGTGTTGCCGTACGTACTTCAATCAGTAAAACCTGGATCCGGTCCTGGCCTCCCGCAAAAGGTCTCTCCACCGGTCCCGGTTTCGAGCCGATGTCATCCAGTTTGGCATCCCTAACCTTTGGGCGTCCTGGTCTACGCCATCCTTCCAACGTAAGCGTGGCCGGCCTTTCTGTCGTGTTCCATAAATCCTACCGCAAAGGATTTTCCGAGCATACGGGGCCAACAACTCTCCGTAAGACTTTTATCTCGAACGCGGCTAAGAGGTCAGAATGCTTTTTCCTAAGCACCCAAGTCTCGGATGGTATGACCATTGTCTTATATATCAGCAGCTTGGATGTTATAACATAAGTTAAGTTCATGGATTTGAAGAGTCAACAACTACACACTATAGTAGGCTTTGTTGGCTTTAAGCAACCGTGCGCGTATTTCTGGTTCCATGCTGTTATCGGCTGCTACGGTTGACCCGAGATAGTTAAAGGATTGCAAATTCGCGCTCCATTATTTGAATTGAGGGACCAATGTTGGATCTTCTACTCGCAGTTGTGTCCACCATGTACTTTGTTTTGCTCTCATTTATGTGCAGCCCCAGATTTCGTGCCGCCTGCTCTATCTGGATGAAAGCTTCCTGTACAGCTCTTCGGTTTCTACCAACGCTGTCAATATCGTCTGCGTAAGCCAGTATCTGAATGGAATTATAGAGGATTGTTTCTCTCGCCGTTACGTCAGAGTCTCGGATCACTTTCTCCAACGTCAGGTTAAAGAGAACGCAGGCCAGTCCAACCCCTTGTCGGAGCCCGTTATAGATGTTGAGTGGGCTTGATAGTGATCCGGATATTTTTACTTGACTTATAACATTGTTCATGGTCAACCTACATAGTCGTGTCAGTTTATTTGGGATGCCAAATTCTCTTATGGCTTTATAAAGTTATACTCTGGCTATGCTATCATAGGCGGCTTTAAAATCTATAAAAAGATGGTGTAGTGAGTTTTGAAGCTCTACACATTTTTCCATCACTTGCCTTAGGGTGTAAATCTGATCAGTTGTTGATTTGCCTGGGATGAAGCCACACTTGTATGGTCCAATGATGATTTTAGCGTATGGGGCTATCCTGTCTTGAAGGATAGAGGAGAAAATTTTATACGCGGTAGTCAACAACGTTATACCACGATAATTGCTGCATTTTGTGATATCTCCCTTCTTATGTATAGGGCACAGGATGCCTCTTCGCCAGTCTTCTTCATAGCATAGCTTCTTCCTCCCATACTTGCACTATTATTTAATGAATCCGTAATATACTACTATTTTATGGACCGTACGACTATAGTACTAAAAGCTAGTACCTTATACTACTTTTATATGAAGTTATTAAAAATCGAAACTATCCTATATTTTTATGTGCAATAGCAACAAAGAATCAATTAAAAATTATATGTTAAAAAATATGTTATAAAAGCCTTTTTTATATAAATACTTGTTTTTATAAATATTTTATCAAATTCTTCAATATACTCCCAAGAACCTTTAATATACTCAGTTCCAAAAATGTTAACAGCAGCACTGCTCTTGACAGAAGAACAAAATCAAGTTATGCGCATGTGTCAGTAAATCATACTATTGTGGCGTGCGACGAAAAATGAGCAGGACGGCTGTTAAATAGCAATTCTGGTTAGCCAGACGAGAAAAGTAATATATTTTTCTATGTTACCATAATGCTATAGATAACATTTCCCATGTTACTATAAAATAACTATAACATTCGTGTAGTGTCTATCTCTTCTGGCTAACCACAACTTCAATTTAACTATAGTCTCTCACTCACTCACTTTGTCTCGCACGCGTCAAATGCAAATTTCGCATTTAAAACTCACACAACACTGCAAACTTGTGGTTCTGAAAGGGGGGGAAACTCACTTTTCACTTTCCGACTTGCTTTTTGGGACCAAAATCGGCCTTCTGGTGATTTATTAACTTTAACTGAATTCAACTTTTTGTACTATTTTCTAAAATTTAAGAAATATCGAGCTTAAAAAAACGCCTGATATTATTAAATCTTACCCTACACTGGCGAATGTTTAAGCAATTGTTGGGAAAAGTAAAGCTTCATTTAGGTATAAGCTTCCTTATCTAGTTAGCAAGCAAATGAATCAACTTCGCGAACAACCACAAAACGCGATGGCGATCTACATCAGCTGTTTACGTACATATAGCGATCTATCGCTCTACAAAATAGAAAACTGCGAGCCATCGATCGATCGCACATGACGCACCGCTCTATGTAACGAAGTGGGTGGTGGTTCAGTAGTCTCTAGGTCAATGTCACGTGCGATTGTGGCACATGCAGTTAGGTGCAGTGCTACAGCAGTTGTTGTGGAATGCTAGACCGGGGTGAAACCGCAAACAGACTCATGATCACTTCCAGCACGAGGTGTACGGCCGCTGCTGTTTAATCACAATGACCTATGACAATATCGGTATGTTATTAATTTTGTTGGTATGTAACAGCAAAAATTGATTATTACATACTACGGACTCAGTATATACTTTAGAAATATACTTTAGCAGTTGTGTGCACAGACAAAAAAATTGGTGTTGTGCATTTTGTGTTTATTTTCATATTCACGATTTGTGTTAATTAGCGATGTGTTTTCTTAAAAAGCAAATAACTAAGCGTTAAGCTTTTCGTAGTGATGTGTGTGTAAGATGCAGTATTATAAGAAAGTACACGGAAAAGAGAAGACATAAAGACGGACAGACAGATATGAAAAATTACTGATGCTCGAAAAGTTGTTGGCAAATGGCAACGGCAACGGGCATCGTATGCTCATGCAAAGCCATAGCGCCGAGTCTGTTCCACGTCGTTAACCCTTTAACGACAATACAATGAAACTAAGCTCAGTGGTTTGATGGTTGCTGTTACGGTTAATTTACTGTTCATTTTTTTGTTGTAATAATTAAACTCTTCTAAAGACACAATGTAGGTACGTAATTAGGTTGCTTACACAACGGCTGTCGGGTATCGAAAATGAGGTTGTGTAAAGCTTTTTTATTGAATTTGTTAATTTATTTATATTCAGAATGTAAAAAATATATCATTTAAATTAATTACACAATAAAAATGTTAAAGCTGAGAAGATGTTGCAAATCAGGATAAGCAATCCTGGAATGGACTAATGATGACATTAGTGCTGGCAGTTTTCTGATGTGTGCACTGGATACCCTTTCTCAAGTTTTCTGGGATCTGTTTCTGGACTATTTGGCCTTAAATAAATTTGGCTTCCCTAAATAAGGCTCGGAAGTTCAACAAAAAGTAGCTTATGAACCGAAATTTAGGAAGAGAGTTACACATTAAATTGCCACTCGTTTGTGTTCTCCCCACTTTGTTATCCTGTCAAGATCAGAATTTAACGAGCTTAATATACGTTGTTGTTCCAGTCCCATATCCGAAGAGAAGACACGTTAATCTATGAATATATATCAGAAGGTAAAAGTGCTGTCGTCAGCGAAAGAATGTTTAGGATTAGAAGTTACAGACACATGATCGTTAATGTAAATGAAAAAAAGTGTTTCGGAGACAAGACACAGCCCTGTGGGACACCTGCATTTATGCGGTGAATTTCAGATTTAAAGCTGTCCAGAATCCCCAAATATGACACTAAAATTGAACTGGATGATTCTAATGACAAAATTTGGAAAGAGGACATCTTCATCTTCAGTCAGTCAGTTCCGTCACTTCTGGAAACGGACTTAGGCTGATTGCCTTTGCTGCGTGACGGAGTCTCCTAAAGCAAGTATACGGTTGATTACTCAAATGAATGGAGATTTTCCACTTGTTACTGACTCCACCGGCAGTGGAGTAAATGATGCTTGAGTAGATGACGTTTATATATTTACCGGTCTCGATTGATATTAGCATATAGTACCGAAAGCAACAACAAATCTTCCGCACTGCTGCTTAACAATACAATGTTATGTTTGAACGTAGATTGCAGGGTTTTTTCCGATTAAGCAAATAGATTTTTTATGGCGCAATTAAATCGAGCATCTAGATCACCTTGATCGATGTTGTAAGTAAATTGATAATTACGTATGTAGTAGCTATAAATTAAATCTCTAGAAGCAACTCTCCGGAATGTCAGGCAAAAGACGATAAGTAGCGCGCACTCTGTGTACTTTTGTTTCCGATGTTTTTGGCATTAAAACGGGTTGGGATACCCCCGGGTCTTGTGTAAATGCTGCCTGATCTTTCGGAGTAACTTTTGCTTATTTTGTCTTTCATTCAGGTTTTTAGCAAACGAGTTTCCAGCCATAGATTTTAAAAGTCAAATTTGTGTTGCTTATTCAATATTAATTTTAACGGCAAAATAAATGCGGATTGCACAGAATTGAACGAATTTTTTCGCAACTAAATAAAAGTTTGTGGGCCGTGGCTCAGTGGAAAAGCGCATGGCTACTGAGCAAAGGGTTCGTTGTTCGTAACACCAAAAGTATTTTTCACGTTGTCCAACCTCTCGCGAATGGGTGGCAATCGTTCCGAGAGTAATAATAACTTGGTAAGAAAACTTCTCAATTCGCCGTTCGGATCCGGCCTAAAATTGTAGGTCCCTTCCATTTGTGTCCAAAAGTATACATGCACAACACAAATGGTCGCGAGAAGCTAGACCTTGGACCGCAACGGTCTGTCGCGCCTAATATTATAATTAAATAAAAGTTAATATTAATGAAAATGAACGAAACTGAACGAAACCTAATGTAATTAAAAGAAAATGAATCGGACCTAATCGAAACTGAACTAAAATAAACAAATTTAAATGAAAATAAACGAAAATGAACGGACCTGAATAGAACTAAACGAAACTAAAAGAAACTGAATGAAACTGAAGGAAACTAAGTGAACATGAGCGGTCTAAACAAAGCTAAGCAGTGTGAACAAAACTGTACAAAACAGAAACTGATCGAAAGTTAACGAAACTGAACGAAAATGGATCGGACATGATCGAAACGGAACTAAAATAAACCAAACTAAACGAAAATATACGAAAATTTTGGACCTGAATCAAACTAAACGAAACTAAACGAAACTGAGAAAACTGAGCAAAACCTAGTGAAGAAGAACGGTCTGAACAAAGCTAAGCAGTCTGAACGAAACTGTACAGAACTGAAACTGATCGAAAATTAACGAAACTGAACGAAAGTGGATCGGACCTGATCGGAACTGAACTAAAACAAACCAAATTAAACGAAAATGTCGGACATGAATCAAACTGAACGAAACTAAATGAAAGTGAATGAAACAAACCGAAACTAAGTGAACAAGAGCGGTCTGAACGAAGCTTCACAGTCGGAACGAAACTGTAAAAATTGAAACTGATTGAAACTTAACGCAACTGAACGAAAATGGATCGGGCCTGATCAAATCGGAGCTAAAGTAAACCTAAAAGTAGAGGAAAATAAACGAAAATGATCGGACCGGAATCAAACTGAACGAAACTTAATGAAACTGAGCGAAACTAAGTGGACATGAGCGAACTGAAAGAAAAGAAAGAAGCTAAAGAGTTGTTCACATCAGTTAAGTGAAGCCAATTAAAGTTCATTATAGTTGAGCCTTAAATGATGCAGTATAAACTGATCGAAAATATACGGAACTAAATAAAACTGAACGAAAATCGACCGAACTTAAAAGAAATGAATTAAACTGAACGAAAATGTACGGAACTGTCCAAAATAGAGCGAAAATTAATGGAGCTAAATCAATGACAATGAACGAAAATGAAGCAAACTAAACGAAAGTGATTTTTGTTGGGCATTTTTGTATTTGAAAAAAGTTAAGGTCTCAAAAGTAAGCCCTGAGGTAAACCTAATAATTCTTTAAATATTATTAATCATGGAGCAAATTTATAAATCTTTCTCTCAATTTTTCTATGCCATATAATTGGAACGAAAGAATAAGTTTTCAGAGTTTGTTGTCTTCTTGTGAAGTGTCAAGAATATGTACTTGGCGGCTGGTGTTTAGAAAGAACAGAGAGATCTACAGTTTCAAAAATACACCACACCCACAATAATAACCTTGAATATTTGTGTGGAATCTATTCAATTTGACGAAGGTTTCGATAACAATCACAAGCTGGCTTGCTTGTAATATTCGATTGTTAAGCTTCTGTTGTTTTGGTATTTTTGCTTATTTCGATTTCAATTGAAATGTTTGCAATAATATTTATAATCGCCTGCTTCGTTAGTTATTTTCACAATCAATTGTTATAACGACAATAAGCTACCAATATTGCTGGCTGTATTACGGCTGGCCGAGTGACTGACTGGCTGACTGACTGTCTGACTGACTGGCTAATCTCAGCACCACTCCCAGTTTCACGTATGCTCGGTACAAGCACGAATCTTCACCAAACGACAACGCGATGCTGTGCAAAAACTGAATGGATTCACGGAATTTGTATTTGCGGTTGAATGTTCTCCCTTTACCTGCCGGCATCCATTATACCCAGCGCAAGCGCTTAGCAGAGGGAAAGACAACGCGGATAACAGATGCTTTAAGCGTCTCTTTTATAACCTTTAGTTCATTTCAGAGTAACATGGCGTGTTTTTGAGCCACAAAAGTAACACTTGCTAAATCACTTCAAAATGACCTTTGCCTGGCAATTAAGGTTGGCAATTAAGTTGACGTATGACAATAAAAAATATTTTTAATTTTTAATGGCGGCTATGTCATTAGCTGACAAGTGATCTTTATCTTAACAATATTACTCATACGCACTGGTGTACTAGCAGCACAAGGTGGAGTCGGTTGTTGTTGATGTTGTGGATATGTAAAATTTTCACTTATTATTTGGTGGGACAAGTACAGTGATGAATATTGCAAGTGCACCAACTTTCCTTATACAAACATGCCTGTTCCCTTGCAACCTTCTGAAATGGATTAATGGTAAGTAAAAGTAGCTTTTCCAGTAAATATTTGCATATTCAAGCTGAAATGTAGAAAAGCTAATTTTTTGTTTTCACTTTTCACTAAATGGAACATAGTCTTACACCGATGGTGCAAGTGAAATTGAAAATACAAACTTTAGTTAAAATCTTGTCATTTATTGCACTGTCCATATATATGTATGACTTCGGACCGCAAAAGCAGCACTTCAACTATCTGGACCATAGGCCTGCAACAAGATCCCGGCATCTGTTCCGATTCGCAGCGAGGGGTTTTAGTTGTGGCCACGTACGAATATTCTGGGAGCTAGCTTCATCCAATAAAGTTGCCCTCCATGTTGGTTTTGGTCTTTCAACTCGCCTTACACCCTGAGGATTCCATTCAAAGGATTGTTGTACGATGTTTTTGTCTGCTTTCCTTAATATGTTGCCAATCCAACGCCATTTTCTTTGCGTGTCTTCATCCACCGTTTTCTGACCGGTCCTATACCAAAGCTCGACGTTTGATATGGTTTGTGGCCAACAGATCTTCAGAATGTACCGCAGACACCAATTAACGAAAGACTATAACCTGTTCGAGATGTTGGCAGAGCACTTCGTATAATAGCACGGATTTTACGTTGCATTCAAAGAGACTCAACTTTGTGCGTAATGATATTTTACTGGAATTCCACACAGGAGTTAGGAAGTCCAAATGCACAACGAGATTTATTTATTTTGATGTTCACATCCAGATATGTTTCACCGTTAATTGCTATGCAACTTTTTAGATAATTAAACTGCGTGACTTTCTCTATGGTCCCCTACCTTAGAATAATCTGCTGTTGTATGTTTTGGCCGGTGTGCATTATTTTGGATTAACGATAGCCCTTAAGCCAACCAACTCTTCTTTTACTTGCAGTGATTGACACATTTAATTCAAGCCATCAGATATCATATCGGCATAGTCTATATGACTCAGCTTATCAAACGGTCTCCATTGAATACTATGCCTCTCATTTGATCCTACCGTGGCAGTCATCACATCATCAATTGCCAGTAAAAACAGGATAGGTGACAGAACATGTTATTGGCGCACAGCTTGACACATCGCGATAGAATCGGAAAGCTGTCCGCTGTGCAAAACGAAATATCATGCCTTATTGTAGGACTCTTTAATGAAATTAACTACCTTTGTAGGGATACCCCGCCCGATGTGTGGCTTACCACGGCCGATAAAACCATAGGAGGATTCACCATACTATAGCTACCTCTGAAGAGTCAGTACCATTTGTTGTCACTGTACATAGGCGTATATAAAAAGCTTTGTATTGAATTGTATTTGGAAAGCTTTCGTTGAATAAGAATTAATAGCTTAAGTCTAACTAAGCAATTAACTGCAGTTAACTGACCCGAGAAGGTCATACATTTCGCCAATGTAGATTTTAGTGAATGCTGCAAAAAAAGTGTATTGTGTAGTTTCAACAAAAAACCCGACAAGATTGATCCAATCGCGGTACCAAAAAAAAATCAAAATACTTTTAAGTTCCTATTATAGCGCACGACTCACATGTCAGTTTTGTGTTTAAAATCTCTTGCAAGGCATTTTGATTGGTTATAAACCCATTTCGGTAAAAATTATAATATCCAAACGGACGTACGGTACGTTTGAAATGAACTTATCAATTCTAAACGGAAGCTTTATATTACAGCTGCAAGTCATCTTCGACACGCGAAGTCAATCATTTGCGATTATAGAGAGCTCTGTTCTAAATTGCAGTTGTTGGTAGCAGTATATATAATAGCAGTATATATTATAGCTGGTATAATTATATCTTTTTAAATTCTCTATATTAACTTCGCGTGCCCGTGTGTTTGTTTGTTTGTGGAATCTTGCGATAAATTTTTAACCCACTTCCAAAAGTCCGATTTCATTGAAACTTTGCACACATGCATATCTCCAATGACAACACTTTCTATTAAAATTTGGGGCCCCTCGGGGTTAGGGCTCGGGAAGCTCCCATACAAATATTTTACAAAAAACCCGATTTTTTTCAAATCTTATACACATGTGTATATCTCCGACGGGCAGCAGTTTTTGTAAAAATTTTGGAGACCCCTGGCCCGGGGTCGTTGGGCGCAATGCAAATTTTAAAAAATAACCCGATTTTCTTCAAATTTTATATACATGAGCAGTTCCGATGGACAACACTTTTTGTAAAAATTTTGGAGACCCCTGGCCCGGGGTCGTTGGGCGCATACAAATTTAAAAAAATAACCCGATTTTCTTCAAATTTTATATACATGATCTCCGATGGACAACACTTTTTGTAAAAATTTTGGAGACCCCGTGACTGCGTTGGAAATCCTATTCCTATTCGTCTAATGTGCGAATTCAGGGCCGATGTGTGTAACATTCATGAGCTTAGATCGAATCTCTCGTCCACGTGCGTCCATTTAGCAGACCGCAAACCTGCTATTCTGGCACTACCAGGAACACAGGTTAATGCCGATTCAGACGTTTCGAATTTTAGTTGGCCTGGTTACAACTTCCAAACTCTCCAAGATCATGAAAACGCTGACCAATCGTAAGCTTATGCAATACCTTGAATCATGTGAAATTCTTAGCGACCAGCAGTACGCTTTTCGTCGGCAACCTTCTACAGGTGACTTGATGGATTATTTCACTGAAAAGTGGAATCACTCTATTCACTGATTTGGTGAAAGCAAAGTTGTTGCACTCGATATTTCCAAGGCATTTGACAGAGACTGGCATCAAGCTCTTTTGTCGGAAATGAATGTCTATGGAATTAATAAGGCGCTGCTCGATTGGACTAGTAACTACTCTTCTGACCGTTCAATCCAGGTCGTATTGGACGGATTCAAATCCAGTGTTCACCGCATAAACGCCGGTGTTCCTCAAGGCTCTGTTTTATCTCCGACACTATTTCTGATTTTCATTAATAATCTCCTCTCCAACACCACTAATCCAATCTATTCTTTCGCTGACGACAACACTCTTAGCTTATCATATGACTTCACCCTTTCTGTACGGCCCTCTTCATCACAAGTGGAACTTGAACAACAACGTATGTTAAGCACGTTAAATTCTGACCTTGACAGCATAACAAGGTGGGGACTACATAATAGAGTTGTATTTAACGCTTCTAAAACCCAATGCTGTCTCCTATCGTCCAAGCGTAATTCAAACCCCCTATCTTTATCCATGATGAATGGATCTTGCATCAAAGAAACTGAAAAACTCTCAAGTCTCGGTATGTGCGTCAACAACAAGCTACGTTGGAATGATCACATATTTGCCATCGCCAAAAATGCTGCGAAATGTTTAGGTTTCCTAAAACGGTGTAAGATGTACTTCACTCCTTCAGATCTGGCTACTATTTACAAGGCGTATATTCGCCCTAAACTTGAATACTGTCTGGGCAGGTGCCCCCAAGACCACGTCGCATCTACTAGACAGAGTTTAGAACCACGCGTTAGAACTTATTGGTGACGTACATATCGTGAAAACAATGGAATCGCTTGAACATCGCCTGTCACTGTTTTATCGCTTTTTCCACAAGCGGTGTTCAAAAGAAATATCCAGATGCATCCCGCCCTATGATGGCTCTAAATGTCATGTGCTGCATAGGGGAAAGCTGTCAGAGGAATTCGAGATCCTAAGTGGGGTACGACAAGGTTGCATTTTATCGCCGATACTTTTTTTAGTTGATGATTAGCGATATACTTCGCGCAGCTTTATCTACTAAAAACGGAGGAATTCGTTGGACTCTTACATCTTACATCAAACATCTGGACTAAGCACTTGGAAGGTGACCGATACTATCACAAAAAGATTACAAACGTTCGTAAATAGGTGCCTACGGAACATCTTAAGAGTTTTCTGGCCTAACCGTATCTCTAACGAACATCTTTACCAGAGAACGGGTCAGGAACCAATAGGCACAACCATCCAACGACGGAAGTGGCAGTGGATTGTTCGTACACTTCGAAAAGGCGACAGTTCCATAGCAAACTACGCAATGCAATGGCATCCGTTATCTCAGGATGGTAGAAGAACGGGTCGTCCGAGAAATACATGGCGCAGAACAATTGAGGAGGAGTAACGGCAATTGGGGAGAGTTGGAGAAAGCTGAGGCTCATTGCCAGAAACAGCACGCGATTGCGCGTAGGCGTAGTAGAGGCCCTAGGACCCACAAGGGGATATAGGACATAAGGAAAGAAAGAAGAAGTGCAGCCAACGCAGAGAGTCGTCCCGTGATGAGGTGGCTAACGTTAGTCCCGCGGGATTGGCTATGAAATAATTACTGGAGATTCTTTTAACTCAGTACGAATCTGAGAGCCGCACATGTGAAGTCGTTCTGAGGATTTCCAACCTCAATAACGTCAGTGGAATTAAAAACCTCTTATTACCATCGTAATTAACATCAGTTTATAAACTTTTATAGTTATATTTTTATATTAATTATCCACCAGCAACACAACAACCATAACAATAATTAAAATGTCAATTAGCTTAGTAAATCGTCAGCAAGCAATTACGCGTGAAAAGCACTTAGTATTGCAAACTAAAGTTCACGTCGCACAAGTGCCGCAAAATTTCCATTGTAACGAGTTTTCTCAGCTGAGGTAGAAATCAACGGCTTCCAGGGTTCAAAATTATACGTCTCTGGTTACAAATTGAATTTTTAAATTTTTCTCAATTTTTTTCGTCTTTTTTAAATTCTCTATATTAACTTCACCCGTGTGTTTGTGGGTTTGTGAGTTTGTGGATTTGAGAATTTGTGTGTCATGGAATCTTGCGATCAATTTTTGACCCACTTCCCAAGGTCCCATTTTATTGAAATATTGCACAAGCATATCTCTAATGACAACACTTTCTATTAAAATTTGAGGACCCTCGGGCCACGGGGTCGGTGGGCTCCCCTAAAAATATTTTACAAAATTTTACTCGATTTTCTTTAAATGTTATACACATGTTTATCTCTGATATACAACACTTTTTGTAAAAATTTTTGAGACCCCGGGCCCGGGTTCGTGGGGCCCAATAACTTTTTTTAAAAAAATTATCCCGATTTTCTTCAAATTTAATACACATGTGTATCTCCGATAGACAACACTTTTTGTAAAAAATTTGGAGACCCCGGGCCCGGGTTCGTGGGGCCCCATAACTTTTTTTAAAAAAAATTAACCCGATTTTCGTCAAATTTAATACACATGTGTATCTCCGATAGATGTGTAAAAAATTTGGAGACCCTTGGTGCCGGGGTCATGGGGCCCCAAAATTTTTTTTAAAAAATTTAACCCGATTTTTTTTAAATTTTATATACGAGGGGTGCCCAAATTAATTTTTTTAAAAATTAGCTCGATTTTCTTCAAATTTTAACACATACCCATCTCCTATTAGAGAATTTACATGAAAAATTGTATTTTTATGGGTTTTTTTTTTTTATTATGTACTAAATATGCTTGTACTTATAATGCTTAGCACAGCGTGGGCGTTAGGAAATTAGGGAGAGGAAAAGATGATTCTTGTGATTTTTCATTTTTGTTTGTTTTTTACTATATACTACCATCAGTAACTAATTAATAACGGGTGTTTTTTTGGGAGGTTTGTTTTTCCGATAGATGTCGTTTTATTTTATGACAGTTGTTTTGACAGCTCAAAGTGGCATTTCTACTCAGTATTGTTTGGCAAATCATTATGAAAAAAAAAAAAAAAAAAAAAAAAAACAAAAAATGACATTTGTGAAAAATAGTCGTGGTAGCCATATGCCAGAAATTGTATTTAAATGTTAAATGCCAAAAAATTATCTACCAAATAAAAAACAATTTTGGTCATTTTATAATTTTATATGTGTTTTATTCAAAAAAAAAATCGGCAACCTCTTAAAAAAACACGTTATATCTAACGTTATATCTAACGTGTTTTTTTAAGAGGTTGCCGATTTTTTTTTTGAATAAAACACATATAAAATTATGAAATGACCAAAATTTTTTTTTATTTGGTAGATAATTTTTTGGCATTTAACATTTAAACACAATTTCTGGCATATGACTACCACGACTATTTTTCACAAATTTAATTTTTTTTTTTTTTTTTTTTTTCATAATGATTTGCCAAACAATACTGAGTAGAAATGCCACTTTGAGCTGTCAAAACAACTGTCATAAAATAAAACGACATCTATCGGAAAAACAAACCTCCCAAAAAACACCCTTTATAACTACGGGTTGAAAGGGGGAGGGGAGTGTGTTGCCTGTCGACGGGATAATATCCGCAAACAGTGCTGGCTGGTAAATACCAACCGAAGAGGGTTATATTTAAAATAACGTAATTAATCTTACAGCCTAAAATTATGCTTTTGTAAGTGCTTAATTCTAATTCATTGCCTATTTTTGGATGAGTATGTACATTGCGATTTATCTTGGGATGCGAACTCCATTATCTGCACTACTAACTATACTTTTCATAACAACATCAAGAATGCTCGAATGCTCGAAGAATGTGGTGGGCGACAACCACTTAATGGAACGATTTTACGGGGACGGAGGACACTATATTTTTGGACTATATGGTCAAGACGCAGCAATATAGTGAAGGGAAGGCTGACAGCCTATGGTCGAGACACGACAGTGAGGAGGAATACTGACGGCCTATGGTCACGACACGACAGTGAGGAGAAATACTGACGGTGTATGCTCAATACACGACAGTGAGGGGAGATAGTGACGGCCTGTGGTCAAGACACGACAGGTGGGAGTGAAGTGCGGTTTAAGAACGGCCGTCCGGTTTGGAAAATAAAAACAGCTGTGTTCAAATAGAGGACAATTAAAGTTCTTTGCACAGTTTTTTAGACAATCGCCATGATAATAAACGCTGAAATAATTTATAATCAAAATAAACAAAAGATGACCCAAATGACCACCATGCGGAACACCAGAGGAATTCCAAAAATAAGCGCCTATTTTTACTCTTTAGTTTCTCCCTAATTTTAGAAAGACATTTTTTTTTATTAAAGAATGGAACCCTGTTTATTCTTGTTTAGCAATTAGAATTATATTCTGCATCCGGTCGAAAGCCTTCGCAAAGTCTGTTTAGGCCCCACCAACTTGACAGCCTTCCTCTAACTTATTTATGCAGTAATCTGTGAAAAAGTTAAGATTATTTTATAAACGATGTTGAAATGGGTTAAAATTCTATTCCTTTAAGTCGAAAAAATCTTTTTCTTTACAATTGCCTCTGAAATTTTTTGGTACTAAAGGTAGCTTAGTAATTGGTCTGTAATTTTCAATAAGTAGGTAAAGGTAGACGAGATCCAGACTTATGAATTGGTAAAATATACGAAAATTTCCATTATTCCATGCATTTCTGCATGCTCCAGTGATTTTTTGAAAATATGTAGCAAAGGTTCAGTTATGGACTGGTGGAATATCATAAGGTCCACCATTCTTATTGATGTCGAGGTTTGATTGTTAATTTTCAACTTCTTCTTTCGTAAAAGATATTTGACCCAAATCTGTTACTTTACCACCAATGTTGTTAGTATTTTATTCAAGATCAGAATTTCACTTGCAAAATTAGATCTAAAATTATTTGCAAACATAATACAATTGGTCATTAAATCATTAGAGATATCTCACCATTATGAAACCTCATGATTTTCGACTGCACTGTGAATTTCACATTTTTGCAAAACGCTTGCGAACAGAAAGCGAATTTTGGTCATAAATTTGAATAATTCAAATGCGCTGGTGTGGTGTGGTGCGGCACTCAATATACGAGCTGAGCTTCAAATAGAAACAACACCACACAGCCTCATTAATATTCCCATTGTTGCACTTTAATTATGAAATAAATGTGGCGCGTGTGAAATATTCAAAGAAACTGAAAAGAAAGCAGAAAGTATGTGGGGATACACTTGAAAAAAATAATTGATCAATATGTCAATTGGATCTTACGAGGGAGATAACTAGGAATTTAGATTTTTTTTTATAGAGCGAGATTTTATTATATTTACCATTCGCTTAAAATGTTACAATGATTTTTGGCTACAGAATCAAAAAAGCATGGCATTGCCGTCTGCCGATTGACAATTCATTCTATATAACAGTTTACTAGTTTTACAATTTCTTATTTAGTAAAACAAAAAATAAAGAACCCATAAAAATTAAAATTTTTCATGTAAATTCTTTAATATGAGATAGGTATGTGTTAAAATTTTAAGAAAATCGAGCTAATTTTTAAAAAATTTATATGGGCCTCTGGGCCCGTTCACTTTACAAAAAATTGTGTCCATCGGAGATACACATGTGTATTAAATTTGAAGAAAATCGGGTTAATTTTTTTAAAAATATTTTGTGGGGCCCCACGACCCTGGGGCCCGGGGACTACTAAGTTTTTAAAAAAAGTGTTGTCCATCGGTGATATACATGTGTATAGAATTTAAAGAAAATCGGGTTAATAGAAAGTGTTGTCTCCGGAAATACACATATGTGCAAAATTTCAATAAAATCGGGCTTTGGGAAGTGGGGTTAAAAATTTATCGCACGATTCCACGACTGCCGACCGACTCCCGAACGACACGGACAAGTGAAGTTAATATAGAGAATTTAAAAAATAGCACCCACACCACTTATGGCATTAAGTGGCCAGTAAATATTCCTAAAGAAATTGTTGAGGTCATCCCAGTCGGCTTTCTCGTGTAGCCATACTTTTCTTCTAGGAGTTTTCTCTTTTTAACTGTGTGGTTTGACAACGAGAAATTATCTGATGCCACGCACAATGGTCTGAAGAGCCTATAGAGGTGATGATACACTGACGGTATATTTGTTGGGATGGGAGGTTAGAAACATGTTAGTGATATTAGCGTTATGACTTTCACTGTCTAGAATGTTAGTGGGCTTATTCGCCAGCTGAGTGAGATCGTTTCACTCGGCAAACAATTCAACATCCCTCCCTTGTGATGTTGTCAAGCCAACTAGATTTGTGTACATTGAAATCGCCCGCAATGACGATTTCAGAATGTGGACCAAGTGAAAAAGTTCTAGAATAGTGGGGAGAGGATCGATATTGATATAACTGTCGAATCCATAGTTTTCGGGGTCGCTGAAGAGAATAGGATTGGTAAGACAGATGTGTGGTGTTGTGTGGATTTGAAGGGCTTTGAGCGGGTTTTGAACTTTTTTTTTGGAGGACGGGGTTGAGTGTCGGACCCATAGTTTTCGGGGTCGCTGGGATGAATAGTGTTGGTAAGACAGAAATACAGATATACAGACATACAGACATACAGAAATACAGACATACAGAAAAATAGACATACATACATACAGACATAAAGAAATACAGACATACAGACATACACACATACAGACATTAAGAATCTTAGACTTGCACATGTTAAAGCTTAAGGTGCACATATTATCGTCTTGTTGAAGATTTCCAGCCCTCCTCCATAAAAAAAAACATACAGACATACAGACAAAGTCTCATTTTCATATATTAAGATAGAAATATGTTTTAGACTATTGGATTGACTTATATATATGTATTATATTTTTTTAAAATATATATAAATAAGAACACCCAAAAGACCTTCAAAAAATTTCCAAAAGACCTATCAAAACAAAAACACCTAAAATACCTCCTAAAAGAACCTTAAAACACTTTTAAAAGACCCCTAAAGGATTTTCAAAAGATTCCCAAAAGACCCCTAAAGGATTTTCAAAAGACTCCCAAAAGACCCCTAAAGGATTTTCAAAAGACTCCCAAAAGACCCCTAAAGGATTTCCAAAAGACTCCCAAAAGACCCCTAAAGGATTTTAAAAAGACTCCCAAAAGACCCCTAAATGATTTCCAAAAGACTCCTAAAAGACCCCTAAAGGATTTCCAAAAGACTCCCAAAAGACCCCTAAAGGATTTTCAAAAGACTCCCAAAAGACCCCTAAAGGATTGCCAAAAGACTCCCAAAAGACCTCTAAAGGATTTTCAAAAAACTCCCAAAAGACCCCGAAAAGATTTTCAAAAGATCCCCGAAATATTCCTTTAGGAGCCTAGTCCTATATCAAAAGGCGGAGACGGTGAAATTCACGAAAGGAAAAATACACTCAATTGAATAAATAAAAAATATCTACTTTATTTTTAATAACGATTGTAAAAAAATAGCATTAAGACTTGAGAGTGATCATTGGTCCTACAATCCCAAAGACCTACCAAAAGACCTCTCAAAAGACCCATAAAATACCTTCTAAAGGAACACTAAAACTCAAAAACTTCCCAAGAGATCTTCAAATGACTCCCAAAAGATTACCAAAATAACTCTCAAAAAACTTCTCAAAAGACCCCTAAACCACTTTTGGGTGTGTGGACACTTAAAAAAATATCCTCATAACAATTCTAAAAGAATTCTTATAAGAATTTCAAAAGAAAAAAACCAAAAGACCACCAAAGGGCGCACCAAAAGACCCTCAAAAGATAACAAAAGACACTTAAAAGATCCAAAAACACCACCAAAATGCCCTCAAAAGACTACAAAAGACCCCAAAAAAACATTCCAAACCTTTCACAAAAGACCTCCCAAAACATTCGCAAAATACCCCCAAAGACCTTCAAAATATTTACAAAGTACCACCAAAAAACCCTAAAAAGACCACCCAAAAGACTACCAAAATACTGCCTAGAGACCTCCAAAAAGTGTGCCAAAAGACCCCTAAAAGTCCACCAAAAATACATAAAAAAAAAACCTCAATTGTCTACCAAAAGACCTTACAAATACCGCCATTAATCCATCAAAAACCCGTAATAGACTCTCTAAAGACCTAAAAGTATCACAAAAGGCCTCATAAAAAGACTAAAAAAAGTCCCCCAAAAAGACTACAAAAAGACACCGAAAAGACTCTTCACTAACACAAAATTACCTCTGCACGATGTTTAAAAGTACGCCTTCTGCTTCTTCGCGTTCAAGTGTAATTTATGTTGAAAAGCGTTTAGTGGATATTGGGTTAATCATCACTCCGTAGCGGAGAGTGGAAAAATTAAATCATCATGTCGCACTTTCGTAACGCTATCAATTTTACCCTCTCGTACTCGACTCGTAAAGGTCTTACGTGCTAATATGATATCATCCAAACAAGTAACGAGCAAAATTATTTTGTTATTATTTATTTCAAATGTTGAAAAATAATTTTGTATTTGTTTATTAGTTATAGTTATCATCGTCATCAAAACAATGTGCGACGTTGTTCCCTGTAGTCATTATTATAACGCATGAACAAAGAAAAACACATTCTTCCACCTCCACATAGATGATGGCTAAAAGCATCAGTCACATCAGTCGCTTCCAAGTGTTCTTCTTCTCACGTCATCGTTTTTTTTTTTTTTGTTTTCTTTTGAGGAACTATTTATTTTATTATTTTGAAAAACTACTTCCAACACAACGAGAACAACAAAAAAACAACAAAACAACAACAACAAAACACGAAAAGTCAAGGTTTATAAAATTTAAAAGATCAGGCTTGTGGAGTGCGTTAAGTCTGCGTCCGTCCACCATCACTCCGCATACCCTCAGCCAAGAATAGAATCTTCAGCATAACCGGTCCGCTGTTGGATGTCAGTAGAAGAACAAAAAATGCAACCTGACAGCTGACAAGGCGAGGTGGGCTAACGAGCGGGCTTTATTCCTGATGTGGACAACCCACGTGTGTTTACCGTTCAGGTTTATTCAAAAGATCATAGCCCTTGTTGAAAGATGTTAAGAATATCTGGAAACAATAAGCCGAGAAACTCGCAGCACAAAAGTTCTCCGAACCTCAATTTGATATTCCGCGCGTGCATCGTTTGTTGAATACGGCACACATTCAACAAACGATGCACGCGCCGGCAGGTATTAACGACGTTGAGTGATTTTTTGTGCAGACTTTCCGCACAAGAAAGTCGCGGCTTTGTTGTTCCACCACTGCCGTCTGCTGGCAACAGAGCGACTTCAAGCACATTCATGAGGCTATTGTCTTTGGATTTCTCTTCTGTTGCGTTGCCACGCGCCGCGTATTCACAAAACAGCATTCAGTGCAGTATGTCGCGACGCAACAATAGCCAAAGTCTGAATAAAAATTTTTGAAGCACAACAACAACAACACAACGATGATGATGAATCGATTGACTAAGCAACAAGGTTAAGCGCCGGAAACATCAGGCATTACACGACTCTGTCACACACCTCAATTTTCAATCGCAGGCGTTACTGAGTAAAACTTTAATTTAAAACAAAATTTCAAAAAAAAAAATTAAAAAATCTTTTTTCTAAGCAAGAAATGCCCTACACCGACTTGGAAAGCCTAAGTACTCCACTAACGCCACCGCCCAGAAGAAACTCCACTTTGCTGCTTCGGGTATTTGTGATGTATACTGCAGTCGCTTCCAGCAGATATTTTATATGACTCTCTTCGACAGGTGATCCTCTTCACACTTGGCCTGGCAGCGGCTATAACAGTTTTCCTGCTGATACATCTCTCCAACATTTTGACGTCGGATAAGCAGCGGCAAGTACTGGTGCGATTCAAGGATTTCCTGCAGCAGCACAATCGCACAGGTGTCGTGGACGAGACGACTTTCTAACAAACTATGCATCCAAATATGAATTCGCGTGCACCGCTCGAACTGATGGTCGCCTCGCCTAGTCAGCGCATGCGAATATTCATCCAGGATGTGCAGATTTTTAGCGAAGGAGTAAGTGTGCGCTTTGTGAAGCTTTCGCTTCCAAAAAGACTAATAACTTAAAGCTCTCTCTTTCTTTCTTTAAAACCCTCTTGCAGATACTCGGCTGCATGTTAACCGGACTGGCTATTGTTCTACTCATCTCATCTGCATGGGTCATAATTCTGCTCATTCAACCTCTTCTGGACCTCATTCACAGGGAATTCAATGTAACCAATAACAACACGACACAGGGTGGTGGTATCCGGTTCATGACGTTTTGGAAGTAAACCATTATTTGGAGTTTTTCGTTATTTTTGTTGGAAGTTTCTTTGGATTTTCATTAAAAAAAACTTCAAGGAAACTAAAATAAAGTACAGCCTTACAGCAGCCTGCGAGGTGAATCTTTAATTTTATTTAGAAAAGAAGACATAATCGCTGGGACTGCCTATATGAAGTCATAAATAACCGACTGATACCATGGCCATACTTAGAAACAAATTAAGAATTTTTGCGCATCTCAATTGCAAGTCCAAAAACCCATTAACGGATCACAGATTTCACCCGATACTAACAGCGATTTCAATTTGCTGGGTACAGTGAAGGTTTAGTGTCCCATTTCGACAGCGTTCTCGACGAAAACCAGAGATCGCTGTAGAAATGGGACACCAAACCTTCACTGTACCCAGCAAATCGAAAGCTCTGTAAATGTCCAAATATAAAGCTGACATTACAGCATTCCAGAAGATGTGGTGGGCAACGTTTGGTGTCCTATATGACATAGAATAAAGCTGTCGTGCAGTTCAGGGTTTACTTTCTAGACATAGAAAGAAGAAAACCCCTCAGTACAGCACAGAACACACCAAGCACGGGAGTTCTATCCAAGAGTCCACGGTATGACGCAAGAATTGGGTATTCTGATCGCTGATCTTAACGGCATCTTGGAGCTATGGAAAGAACACTTTCATGAGTTTCTAAATAGCCAGCTAACAGAGGAATTGTAGGCTCCATGAATGACCGACGAAAGCACTATGCAGCCGCCACAAAGCTATGAGGGATACTTGGGATAAGATGGTATTCCAGCGGAATTGATAAAAGACTACCAGAGTCTCAAACTATACCAAGCAATTCATGAGCTAAGAGTGCAAATATTGGAGGAAGAAATTTTGCCTGGACTGGAGAAGTGGCAGCCTGTACATCATATATATATAAGAAAGGAGAACAGGAGAGGAGGAAATCAGGGTGTAACGTTCTTAACTACCGCATATAAGATTCTCTTCTCTATCCTCCAATACTGGTTAGCCCTATCATCAGGATAACTAACATCATTATTGATACATACCAGTATGTGGCTTTATCTCATGCAGACCAATAAGGTATCATAGTTTCACTTTTAGGCAGCCTTTGGTAGCATGGCCAGAGTATAACTTTATAAAGCCATGGGAGAATTAGAGATCCCGAGAATCTAATGTAATTGCTAGAGAAACAATCCTCTATAAGTATGACTGGCTTACGTAGACAATAATTTTTTCCCCCATCATTGAAATCCAACAGCTTTTCAAGAAACTTTCATCCTGATCGAACAGGGGTCACCAAATACGCAGCGTACATTGATGAGAGCAAAATAAAATACATGGTTGGTTAGTCTGAGAGCAGCCAAAAAACCCCAAAAAACCTTCCCGAAAAGGGTCCCAAAAGAGACAACCAATAGGCCTCTTAAAGACCCCCTAAAAGAACCTCTAATAGTATCCCAAAAGACCCTCAAACAACTCCGAAAGTACTACTAAAAAAGACTCCAAAAGATGCTCTGTAGACCAAAAAAAAAAGGATCCCTAAAAAACCTTTTAAAACAAATAATTTCCAAAAAATCTTAAAAACTTTCCTAAAATACCCCCAAGAAGATCCTCTCTGAACCGCTCAAAAGACCCACACAAAACCCCCAATACACTACCGAAAAATACCTATCAAAACACCTCCAAAAGACCCCCAAAAGACCCACAAAAGAACAACAAAGCACTCCCAACAAGTAGCCTCAAAAGACCCTAAAAATACCTTCCAAAAGACCCTCTTTTTGAATAGTCTTTCGTGATGATGCAAACCACGCTCGAAGCACCATGATAACAAGACTTTGGCACCTCGGTACGTTCGTACCATCATCAGGTTCGGTTTGTGGCGGCGGTCTATCACCACGTGGTCTATCTGGTTGCGATTGGCTCCATCAGGAGATACCCAGGAGGCTTCGTGGATATTTTTACGCGCAAACCCTGTACTCGCAACGACCAAATTATTGCTTGTTGCTGTCTCTATGACTCGTTGTCCAGTGTCATTAGTGTTCTCGTGTAAGCTATGGGTGCCAATGTACTGCCTGAATACTGTCTCTCTACCTATTTTGGCATTAACTTCCCCCAGAATGATTTTTTCCATTTGCATTGCGTAGTTTGCTATGGAACTGTCGCCTTTTCGGAGTGTACGACCAATCCACTGCCATTTCCGTTGTTGGATAGTTGTGCCTATTGGTTCCTGACCCGTTCTCTGGTAAAGATGTTCGTTAGAGATACGGTTAGGCCAGAAAACCCTTAAGATGTTCGGTTCCACCTTCGGTCGAGACAATACTCCCAAGATATTGGAAACTCTCTACTCTCTCTACCGGCTGTCCAGCAATATTAACTTGAGTTACCGATTACCGATGATTTTGCTTTTGTATTAATCTTCGAACCCGCAACATTTGCCTCCCTCTCCACATTTGTTGTCATTTGGTGTAGCTCCATAATTCTGTGTGAGAGTAAACAAACGTCGGCAGCGTAGTCCAGATGTTTGAGTTGAGATGTAAGAGTCCAACGAACTCCTCCGTTTCCAGTAGATAAAGCTGCGCGAAGCTCATCGCTAATCACCAACAAAAAAAAGTATCGGCGATAGAATGCAACCTTGTCGTACCCCACTTAGGATCTCGAATTCCCCGTCCATCGCATTTCCTGAATCGCTTTTATGTCAGCATTATATTTGGACAGGGTATCGGCTATCTGCTGTTCAGATCGAGCTCTATATACAGTGAGCGTACGTTCCATGAGAATTTTCTTAAATCGTTTAGCCGCTTTCGTTGCCGTGGTCGTCGTAGTTCATCAGTGTATCCGAGGCTGATTTTGGATTCCGTAATAATAATTTTTTACGGGCGAGGTTATTGGTCTCGCGCCAACCTTACTTTGAAGGGAACTAGCCCGATCTCGGTCATATTTCGCTTATAGCTACACCTGCACACCATGGTAATTATAACAAAATAGTTAAAACTCATATTAGCCACTAAGTTATTTATTTATTACTAACAATAGTTCCAAAGATTCTCGTTTGATTTGGTAAATAAATTAATTAACAAAAAGAAAAGACAACCAGATCAGTTGGCCCTGACTGTACCCGCTACTACGAGTACTTATCAATTATTACGTTCAACGATATTTACATGACGGCTCAATGCAAAGTAAAATTTGTAATGTTTCCCATTCTCCCATCAAAGTATGTACCATACTGATGACGAGAAGTTAATAAATTCGAATGTCAAATAAACAATATTACCGGGAAGGTCAAGTGCCGGTGTTAAGGCAAAACTGACGATGTATTGTGAAGCGCACGGTCAAGAAGCAACAATCGAGAGGATATTCTGAATCCTTGAGTTCAATTAATTTCTAAAAATAGTGATCAGAAACCTTTTTGCCACAAAACCAACAGCAGAACAAATAATTTGAGTGTTAAATAAATAAACCGGCAAACGAACTGGTTTACCTTATAGCGAAATTTTTTTTTTGTTTTTTTGCCGAAATGTATTTTTTGAGGGCAAAAGTAGTAACACAGCAGCAGCAATAAATAAAAGTGGTTTTTTGCGCATTTCACCAATCACCTTCACTTATCAATAATTATACAATTAGCGCAGGGCAGCGCAGCGCAACACTTACCGCAGCAACAACATTTCTTTGATCCTCATTGGCGGTCATTTTATTTTTTGGTTCAATGCGCTGCTAAATTCCGTTTAAGTTCAAAAACTCGCGAGCGATAACCTTGCGAAAATTACGTTCACGTAGCTGGATGCTGGCGGCTTTGCAACCAGCGAGAAAGCGAGAAAGTGATTTCGCCTGTGCGGCTGCGCAATGTAAACGCACCCAATTGCAATGTGAGGTTTTATGTTTTTTTTTTCTTTTTTTTCTGATTACGGGAGCGCGCACGATCTCTGTGATTTAATGGGAGAATGAAATTTGCAAGGTGGTTGCTCTGACGATCACAGAAGGTAGGACGGACACATTAGTAAGCCCTATGGCAGTTCACAAGTCGTACACTTTCCCCCGTTGAGACGGAGAGTTCAAACACAGCGAGAAGATTTGGATGTCGCGGGCCGGCACCACGAACGAGAAACTTAACTAGTGCCTCTGTCTGCTGATGATGATCAACAGTGAATAGCGGACGATTGTGATGCCAACCAGCTGGCAGGCGGGTGTAGAGCTAACTGTGAAGCTTTTCTGTACGAAAAAGAGCTTTTGCACGATCGTTGCGCATCGTATTGCATAGAGTGCGGAAGTAGCTGCACAGCTTGATGGTGCATTTAATTTACCTGAGTACCCAGTGCCGCTTTGTGATTACCACAAATTCGGCGGTAGATCGCGGTCTCTCTCACGTGATCATTTTCTCTTTTAGTTGGACAATCCAAATTTTCCAACGAACTTTATGGAAGCGAAGTAATTGGAATAGAGTGTGCCGCTGTAGCACTTTTCAATTATGAAATTTTTTCAATTTCCATTTCAATTCCAATTTCAATTTCAAACTTCATACTTCAAACTTCAAACTTCAAACTTCAAACATCAAACTTCAAACTTCAAACTTCAAACTAAAAACTTCAAACTTTAAACTTCAAGCTTCAATTTCAATTTCAAACTTCATACTTCAAACTTCAAACTTCAAACTTCAATTTCAAACTTCATACTTCAAACTTCCAACTTCAAACTTCAATTTCAATTTCAAACTTCATACTTCAAACTTCAAACTTCAAATTCAAACTTTAAACTTCAAACTTCAAATTTCAAACTTCATACTTCAAACTTCAAACTTCAAACTTCAATTTCAATTTCAAACTTCATACTTCAAACTTAAAACCTCAAACTTCAAACTTCAAACTTCAAACTTCAATTTCAATTTCAAACTTCATACTTCAAACTTAAAACCTCAAACTTGAAACTTCAAACTTGAAACTTCAAACTTGAAACTTGAAACTTGAAACTTGAAACTTCAAACCTCAAACTTCAAACTTCAAACTTCAAAAATCAAACATCAAACATCAAACTTCAAACTTCAAACTTCAAACTTCATACTTGAAACTTGAAACTTCAAACTTCAAACTTCAAACTTCAAACTTCAAACTTCATTTCAATTTCAAACTTCAAACTTCAAACTTCAAAAATCAAACATCAAACTTCAAACTTCAATTTCATAATTTTAAATTTATTTTTTATTTTTTTTTATTAACTAGTTATTAATTTTTATAAACAAATTGAATTATAGATGAAAATCGTCAGTGAAACTGGCTCTGTTGTATAGTGGACTAGCAGCATTGCGACGATTTAACAAACCAAAGCATCCTCGTTGGTAGAGTATTATGGCTCCAAAAGTCATTGGAATGCCAACAAGGACTCCAATGAGCAGACCGATCAAAAGGCGTCCATCTTTCTCAGGATGACTGTCATCTACACATCGTAGAGTCTTCTTTTTGGAATTAAGATCCATGAGGGGTACAGATTTCCATTGTGGTGGAGTGGCGCAATTGACATCACTCGTGAGCATTGGACTCGAAGTGTTAATCTGCGACATTAGCGTATGAATTAGCCAGCTGTTGGTGCATTCGCATTCCCACAAGTTGTAGCGCAGATCTATTGCTTTAACTTTGTCCCAACGTACCAACATTCCACGCTCCATCACCGTTAGGTTATTGTTATGCAAGTAGAGCTGCACATAAGATAGAAAGAGTAAAACGTAGGCAGTCAGAAGAACGGAGGTATGATCATCTTACCTTCTCCAATGGTGGATAATCAAAAATTTCCGGATTCACAGTTGGATTGGCAAACACACCAACATCGATTGAACTTAACTTTGGATTATTTGAGGCAACCAAAGTGGTAAGACCTATGACACGGAAAGAGAGTAGTAAAAATATTAGCAAAGAAAGTCCTGAATGGTAACCATACACTGCATACTTACCTGTCAGATTACTCAAAGCACCTTTGCCAATTCTCACCAAGTCAGGGAGGAACGAAATGCTCAGGTATTTCAGCTTCTTCAACGGTGGGAAAATGCTGAAATTGTGTCACATTAGTTAGCATTTTTTTTTCGCTTTTCATTGGCGCCTACCCTAAACTCACTTTTTACCATCCAAGTTGTCCAGTGGGTTATCGTCTAAATTCAAATTTTCCAAATTTGCGGCCCAACTCAAACCAGCGGGAATCGCTTTAAAAAGATTTCCCGAAAGAATAAGCGTCTCCAAGTCACGTGGCGAATGCAAAAGATTATCTGGCAGTTCCTTCAACTCCATGTACGCCAAATCGAGCGTCTGCGGAGAAGAATAAGCGTTCATTAAATGGCTGCACCTTCACTTACTAGTACTAGGTACTTACCTTGAGCGAACTCAAGCCCGCAATGGCAGTTTCACTCAAGTGATTAATCACTTGGAATGTGTTGCCACCCAATATGAGGACTTCCAACTTTGGCAGATGTTCGAACAAATCCGCATCGAGAGTGTGCAGCTCATTGTAGCCCAGATTTAGTTCGCGCATATTCTCCAGTGGCAAGTAATCTTTGTTGGAGTAATTCCCCTTGAAGACATCTGGAACGAGAGCTTTTGACGTAAGATTGTTGTGCGCTAAATCGAGAACAGTCAATTCGCCGAGAAACTGAAATGCGGCCAATTCGATTTTGACAATTTCATTAAAGGACAAATAGAGATTTTTGACAGGCATTGTCTTCAGGATTGGTATCGCTGTGATCTTGTTGTGCTCCAAACGAATCGTCTCAAAAGCCAAATCACCATTCTCCAAGGTATTCCAATCGTCATCGGTGAACCAGGATGACATTGATTTGTTCCGGCAATCGAGCAATTTCGCATCAACGATACATGAACACTTTTTGCAGAGTGCACTGTCAGCGACATTCACCTTTTGCTGAAATAAAGAGAGAAAAGGAAAATATCGTATAGTTTTAGGGATGCAAAAGAAATCTGGAATAGTTCTGTTTGGTGTTTGCAGGATTTTGCAGCGGATGTTTGATATTTTTCTGGAGGGGAAGTTGCAGAGGTCACAGCTTTCTTCTTAGCTGCAGGCATACTCAGTACTCAGATTGTCTAAATGGCACCTAATTTCGTATTTAGTAGCCCGATCATGCATAGGTCTGTTTGGTGGGTAAGGTGTAAGTGCTGGTGGACCGATGTATTTAATTATATATTGGTGTAGTCAGTGCAAGTATATGCATGATGCTGTTTATCATACAACCGGTTGCCATCATCCTTAAATCGGCAGGGGTGTAAAATGGGTTCAGCTTCCATCAGTGAGTTAATGCAGGTACATCTTTTATGGGTGGAGAGGCACCCACGTAAATCTAATAGACAGTTTCTGTCGGTGAGCTTGTGCGACTCAACAATTACGAACCTTGGGGTTAGTTTTACTGGATATGTACGAGAAAGCTGACGGTTGAAGGACTATGGTACGGAGGTTTGAGTGACGCAGTGGCTAATCTGATGTCAGACAGAAAGTACGGCTTCAGAGCGGTTAGATTTACTGAAGATGCGTGGCTGTATTTGAAAGATTGCGTGAATGAAAGTGCTAGAAAATATGCCCTTGGTCTCTTTGTAGATTTCATGAAGCGTTTCTTAAGAGTGATTGGGACAATGCGTCGGGTTATTATTTTAAGAAGTAATGTAAGAATCATTATGGGTTTCCTAACAGGACATTGTAGGCTGATGGATGGAAAGAAATTAAAATTAAAAGAGGATGACAGCTGCAGGCTTCGTGGGGAAGCGGAAGAACCCCGTGGCACCTTCTCAATGAATGCGGAGCAACAATATGACAGAGAAGAGACCACATGGGAACTTAGACGATCTCGGAGGTGTTAGATAGGTCTTGCTCCTATCAGGGAGAACGCTGGGCCCTTACACCGAGTTAAACAGTCTACTTTTGGTTATTAGAAAATGTACTTTAAAATATTTATGGATGTTATGGGTAGTTTTTTTATTCGTTGGTTTTCTAAAAGTTCGTTAATTTCTGTGTTCCATTAAGCACAGACAACTTCTCTCGATAGCTTTTGTCACCTCGCAGATCTTTCTTATGAGTAGCTACTACTGTGCTGCACAAACATATTTATTTATACATTAAATATTAAGAATAGTAAATCACATGACTTGATAACACTTGTTTTCAATTTATGTAAAATGTAAATTGTCTACTTTTGGGCTTTATATAAATTGTGAACACCTAATCTACTCTCAACTGGTTTGTAGTACTAAGGAAGGCATAATTTTGAATACAGCAATTAGAGTTTAAGAAATAAAAATCGATTTTCTTTATTATTACCCCTTTCATTCTATTACTTTGTTTGAAAAATATGAAAATTAAAAATCGTATTCCTTTTATGATCTACTCAGTTATAATTCTGAAGGTATTATGAAAACTAAATGCAATTTTTATATTATGCTAGCCAATCCCTTGAGCTTCGCTACCCGCACACAAGAACCACCATTGTCTTCTTGTTACCAGCGCGGGATGGGCGTGTACTATAGCCTTGAAGAGAGCCATTACTTTTTCACAAAATGCATGCAGTTGCGCAGCTCACTAGCCTTGAGGGCAAAACCTTCTCTATAGAAAGCCCAACTGTTCCGATCGTACACAGATGCATGCTTAGATTTTGACCAAACGTATTTGTATTAGTAATCAACTAAAGAGCAAAATTCATATAAAATTTTTCTGTTTCCCACTACCACATCTTACGTTTCTCGCTCTTTGCGTCTACTTATATACACTGTATTCACATCCCACAAACACACATGCGTTTGGTCTTGGTTTACAGCATTAGTATGCGTAGAGTTGGGCTTTCTAAAGAGAAGGTTTTTCTTGAGGGTAGCGAAGAGTCACAAACACGTGGTTGTGTAAAGCGCCCCCGAACAACTAGTTCTTTTTTTTTAAAATTGGAGTTTTTATGGGGCCTTTTGAGGGTATTTTTGGGTATTTTGCGTATTTTGGGGGTTATTTTGGGTTTCATTTTGTGGTGTCTTTTTTGGGGTCTTTTGGAGGTCATTTGAGGGGCTTTTAAGGGGGTTTTTTTTGGGAGTCTTATGGGGGTATCATCTTTAAAGGTCTTTTGAAGGTCTTTTGCTAAGGTTTTAGGGGTATTTCCGAAATGCTTTTGGGTTATTTTAAGGGTTTTTCGAGGGTCTTTTTGGAGATCTTTTGTAGGGCCTTTAGAGAATCTTTTTAGATTCGTTTGGGGATATTTTCGTGCTCCTTTTTTGGAGGTCTTTTGAACGTTTTTTTGCGGGTTTTTAATGATGTTTTTGGGGGTCTGGCCTTCGAAAATAATTTCCCTTTAATTGCATAGAAAAGGACTGTCGAAGCGTTAATTTCCCAGATACTTTTAATGATGTTTTGGGGGTCTTTTGGGGGGTCTTTTTGGGATCTTTTTTGGGCCTTTTTTGGGTTTTTTGGGGGGTATTTTTCTGGAATTGTTAAGGTCTTTTATGTTATTTTAAACGTATTTTGGGGGTCTTTTGAAGGTGTTTGAGAGCCTTAATGGTTGCACGTATTAACTTATTGGCGCGGAACACTACACGAATATTTTATCAACAAAACGTCACAGCTTAATATAGTGACCTTAGTCTTTGTTTTATTAAATTATCGTAATATCGGCCACAGTGGGCGCCATGGCTCAGTGGTAAGAGCATGGACTTCTGAGCAGGGGGTTGGAGATTCGAGTCCCAGAAAACACCAAAACTATTTTTCACAGTCCCACCTGTCGCTAATATCTGCCAAAGGTCCGAAAGTAATAACTTGTCCCGGAAAGCTTCCCAATTCGCCGTTTGGATACGGCATTAAATTGTAGTTCTCTTCCATTTGTGCGCAAAAATATACATGCACAACACAAATGATCGCGAGAAGCTAGGCCTTGGACTGCAATGGTCTGTCGCGCCAAAATATTATTATTATTATTATTATCATAATATCAGCCACAACGTCAAAGAAGTTTCACTTCAATCGCGCGTAAAATTCTCATTAACACATTTTTTTCTTAATTATTACCTCTTTAATTTTATTCCTTTGTTTGAAAATTGTATAAAATTAAAAGTCGTATTCCTTTTAACATCTACTCAGTAATACATATGTTTTTATATTGGCAACGACAACTAATGAATATTTTAAGTGATATGCAGAATGGCGGTTGTTGTCTGTGATCGATTTCTTACGATCCACGCGCTGGTAAGACTGTGAAATTATGAAAGGTCTTATAGAAGTTATGCATTGTCAAGAAGTTTTGTATACTTTTGTTGATTTCTGTATTAGGTGCAGCGTTGCATTTTATATTTATTTTTATTTCAAAAGTTAAGGAACGCAACTTTTAGTGTGCTTTCAAGATTCAATTGACTGCAAATGCAATGGCGAGTAGTAAAAAGCATATCGTGTAGTTTGCAATGCTCAACTTACACAAAAAATAATACGATAAATTCTGCTGTACATTAAATTACCCGGAAATTTATTTGCTGTCATACATAAAACGCTGCAATTACACTTAAATGCACTTGATCTACTTTGTGTTTAGTTATATTTTCGATAGAAGTCTGCATATGACGTTTCGTCTATCTACTGGACACAAGTACACGAAAAATGGGAAAATGGAATATAGCAGTTTTTTAATTACAACAACAAATTTTACGAAAAAGGAAGTTATTCTTTGATGGCAAATAATTAATCGAAATAATTACTAACTACAGGTAATTAAATCTCAATTAATAGAGTAATTAAAAGAAAAATAAGTAACAATTTTTGTGAAATCGTTTTTTTGCACTTCAGCTTAATAGGTTACGAGTACTACTCGACCTTCAGAAAAGTAAAATGTACATCAGTTTCGACACAATCGTCGTGATAAGAAACGACAATTGTGATTGTTGATTTAACAACTCAACTGTTGAGCCATCAAAGAGCCAAACAGACTGATATTATAGGTGAGCGTGGGTTTTGGGTGCTGAGTTAAAAATCCAATCCAAGTCCAAGTAAATAAATCGATTCGATTAGAAATAGATAGCGTACCGACAAGCAGAATATCTTATCATTTTTTTGTAAAAATAACTCCTATTATTTTCTCACTCAATGAAAGATATCGATAACGCTTAAGCGTGTAAGCTGCGTGTGAGAGTAAAGCTCTTCGAAAATAAATTCCCTCTAATTGTGTAGAAAAGGACTGTCGAATCATTAATTTCCCAGATGCTAGTTGAACTAACTTATTGTATTCCAAAGACAGCTTTCATGGTAAAGTCCTGTATTGGAACCGTGTGCTCGTTCCACTTACCTTTGGCGTTGTGGTTGTTATTTTGGTAGTAGTGGGTGCTGCTGCAACTGTAACTGGTGTTGTACTTAAGGTAGCGGCTGTACTTGCTACTGATGTCGATACAGTTGTTGCCACTGATGATTTCTCCTTTACTTCTGCAACTGCATCAGCACTTTGAACGACAGCGGTCTTTGCTAGCAGAGTGGTGAACGTCAGCAATAAACATATTACCAACTTGACCATATTCGTCTATTTCGCAAATTCACTGTAAAACAAAAATAATTTCAAATAATTATTATAACAATTGCTTCACATTTTAACAAAATTAAAGAATGATTCATATTTTTAGTTGTATCGATTGTGTTGTTGCTGTTTTATCACCTTATCACTTAAAATAAAAAGGAAAATAACCTTTTTTATTGCTCAGTAGAGCAGAGTCTAGAACAAAAGGTGCGATCTGGGTAACTTTTTAATAAAACTGAATTGTATCGCTTAAGTTGAACAACTGAGGGGTTCTAACCAATAAGCTCATGTACTTATCTGTCAGCAATTATTGTGCTCGTGCCCTTATCTTATCATTCATTCCCAAGCAGCGCACGAATTGTTCTGGTATTGTGGTGGTGCAGGTGCGCTCTCTATTAGCCCCATTTGGATATTCGAATTTTTGATAAATATGTGACGTAATTATTTCTACTCTTACTTGTGAACGTGACTGTTCATAACTGGCTCTTTATTATCTGTTCTGTTGCGAAGTGGCTGTGTTCAGTGAGTCAAGTAGACGAGCGACAAAATTTCTGTTGAAATTGTAGAAAGCGAGAAATTATAATTAGAACGTGACGACTATAAGGACTGTACTCAGTCTATCGAATAACGAATGAGATTGGAAAAGCCCTTGAAGATAAAAAGATAAGTTCTAGCGGTATGACACGGAGGCCTGAAGCTTAAGCTTATCGTACCGAAAAAATTGTGCAGACTATTGGATTCTTATCTTGAAAATAGGCTCTTTCGTATTAGATACTGGACTGAGTATTCGGAGTTCAAAGAAATTCACACCGGTGTATACCGCAAGGCAGCGTTCTCGATCCAATTTTATTCTTGCTTTACACAAGACATATACCTCGTTATAGAGAGACCATCGTAGCCACATTCGTGGACGATACGGGTATTGTCGCAACGGGTAAGACTGTCGAATCATCAATGGGAAAACTGCAACGAACTTTGGACAAAATATGTTAGTGGACAAAGACCTGGCGAATCGTTCTTAACGAGACCAAGTCAACACATGACAATTTTATGTACAGAAAGGTGAATAATTTACCCCTTTTCATCAACTCGGTGCTAATACCGTATGGAAACGAGGCGAAAAATCTAGGAATGATTCCAGACGCAAAAATTTAGTGGAAGTCACACGTTAAAAAGAAGCGCGACGAGCTCGAAATCAGACTCAAAAAGATTTTCGGAAGATTATCGAAACTAAGCTTACATATATCCAACATCCAACATCCAACATCCAACATCAAACATCAAACATCAAACATCAAACATGAAACATGAAACATGAAACATCAAACATCAAACATCAAACATCAAACATCAAACATCAAACATCAAACATCAAACATCAAACATCAAACATCAAACATCAAACATCAAACATCAAACACCAAACATCAAACATCCAACATCCAACATCAAACATCAAACATCAAATATCAAACACCAAACATCAAACATCAAACATCAAACATCAAACATCAAACATCAAACATCAAACATCAAACATCAAACATCCAACATCAAACATCAAACATCAAACATCCCACATCCAACATCCCATATCCAACATCCAACATCCAGCATCCAACATCCCACATCCAACATCCCACATCCAACATCCAATATACAACATCTAAGATCTCGACTGTGTAGACGCGCACCCTACCGAAACTTGTTTGGCACTTGATTGGTTGTTAAACGAAAATATTTATGGTATCTTTCGTAGAGTAAAGTCCATAGAATTCTCAGCCATTGTAGTAGTCTGCCCATCTGTGCCCGTCCGCCTTTCTATCTCCTTTTGCGATTGTGCGGAAGAATTCAAATATAACCGATAAAGTGCACTTCGGTATAGGGAGCACATTTTTGTCCGTATGCTCCACCTGAGCTCGCTCCTAAGAATTATGGACTTATTTTCGGATACCCTTAGTAACCCTTAGATACTTAGTAATTTTTAACGGAATAAAACAAATTAACCAACCACATTCTACATTCCTGATGGACTCTCGTTATCATGAGTCATTTAGTCTTGGCTTCCAGTAAGGTGCTCATCAGTTGCTTATTATTGATTATCAGCATTGGGTTAACTTGCAAAATTAAAATTACTGATGGGCTGCTTACTAAAAAGTTAGTAAATCTTCGTAAGCATGGGTTAAAATTATTATAGTGGTGGAATACGTAGCCAAAAGCTTAGACTAGATGTGCAGTTAGTGTTTGCTTGCTTACGCCCAGCCACTTATATTCATAATGAGCTGATGTCACTGATGCATTGATACTACGGGATAGTGGAAGAAGTTCGCGAGGTGGGAACTTTCGAAAGGTAGTTGCTTTCTCTGTGCCAACTATGGTGCGGACTGATTTTATTTGGTGATCTTTTGTAGTCGCTGTAGTTGATGCAGGAACAATGGTATAATGACCCAAACAGCGGTAGAGATTTGGATAGATATCGCTTCCATCAATGTGAATTACTGATATCGCTGGGCGTTGATTAGTATTATGGAAAAATCCGTTTACTAAGTTGAGAGACTTCAAGGCATCGTGGATACCTAAGTCCTGGCCATTCATTAACTTATAGGGTGTTTTATGCTTAGATAGAGCGTACTGAAGGGTTAACTATCAAATAAAAGGTCATATAATTTGTTCAGTCTTGACATTTGTTATTAATATACGCTGGCAAATCATTATAAATAGATATACGCTTAAAAAACGCTACCAAATTATGGAAATTTACTTTGATATTCGTGATTTGTATGACATACATAATGGTCCAATTGAGCAAGCCCGCCGTCGAGCTGTCCATATTCAAAATGAAGCGTTTAGTTGATTTTGAGAAATTGACCTTTCAATTGGCCTCCAATGGTCGTGCGATTAAACACCTCTCGATTATTTCCTGTGGGACTACGTGAAGTCACTTGGCAATGCTGATAAGCAACAATTGACGCCGTGTTATTTGCATTGCTCGGAAAAGTGGCCGAAAATTGGATGTCAAGATTGCGCTTTGTCGAGGACTATTGCGATGGCTATATACCAACAATTATTTTTAGTTATTAATGCCATTTCTTGTTCTTTTGATTAAATAAAACAATTTGATTGAGATTATGCTTTTTGTGTTATGTTTTACAACTTAAAGTTCTATTGAGCTTAAAGAAACACGTATTATATACTGAATGGAACTTGCAATACTTTACCTAGATTCATATTACTTGTGTGTCTATCTTGCTATTGGTAAGACAGACACATGGACAGACAGAAACGAAACACCTCACGAAAATTCCATAAAAAAATGAAATTTCCCCCACCATTCGACAGCTTTATGTTAATAATGGAGCGAGCGGGGGCGAATTTATTGATCGCTGTATGACGGCTCCAAATCCTTCTATATCTTCTATATATCATTGCGTACTGCATAGAAATATGTGTCGTCATCACATCTCAAATATTAATTTTTATTTTTGTTTTTTGATTTACGATGCTAAGCAATGATGAACGAGTAACTTTATTCTCCTAATCAGGAAAATTCCACTTGGAGGAATGTGTTTTGGTTCTCGTTATAATAGAATCACTTCACTTTCGGTTCAGAGATGCAAGTGGTGCATTGAAGCATTAGATTATGTCGATATATATGCCACTATACCTAGCACATTTCAAATAATTCTCAATTATGCGCCCGCAATAGAAGTTGGTGAAGTGCGTTTCAGGCTAGAAGTGCATTTCTTATTCTCCGCACTCCATTCGGAGCATTCTTCAAGTGCACGGATCAAATTTCAATTTTTTTTTTGTAAGAATCCAATGGATTTTCAAATGACCGCGACGCATTTCATTGAGTGTGCATGCATTCCAATAATGACCTGCGAACAAGGCATAAGTAGGTATATACGAATAGCAGGAGAGTAGAAGATGGGAATCCTCAAGAGATTTCTTTTGCGCGCTGCTCGTTGCAAGTGATTGACGTTTTCGACTCAAAATGACGAATGGATGGATGTTTGAATTCCATTTTTTTTATTGTTATTGTTGTCTTTTTGAATCGCACATACCACTAACAAAAGACCGCATCTCCGGAGGACTCATTGCAGCCTTTTTATTATCTCCTCTGTTCTAAATTTAGCTCCGCCCGACTGTCAGCGACGTCGATGACGACAAGCGACGACGATTGAATGAGACAACTCAGCGAAATTTCAATTTCACTTTGCCGCCCGCTCTCTCTCTCTCTCTCACAGAATAGCAATACTGTAACAAGGAACGACGCACACATGTTTTGAATTTGCACACAACAGACAGACAGACAGACAGACAGACAGAAAAGACACCCGGTCGGTCGTATGGAGGAGGAAGTCCAATAAAATCTCCTTCTCTACGATGCTCAATTTGTTTGCTGCGCCAAATAGCCTGACGTTTGACTATTTGTTGCGGCATTTACTGCATTCCCATGGAGCTGGCGAAACTTTGTCCTCATCCTAATAGAGGACTGGAGGAGTCTATCGTAATGACGCAGCCTTGTTGGCAGACGCGGACGCGGACAGGTTGTTGGTTGCGCTTGATGGGACATTAATTGGCGACATCGCCGTGAAGCCTATACGAATGGATTTATGCAATTTCCATGCTAAAGTGTTGCCATGCTAGCTTGTGGGTGTGGGCGGAGAGGTGTAGCGCTGGTGCGCACCGGCATAGCGAGCCAGGAAATGCCGGACACAATTTATTCGAAATTAAATTCGAATTTGAACGACGAATAATGCGAATTATTTGCATGATGAGATATGCGGAATTGCTGCAGCGGCGGATGTGTTGTGTCCCATTAGCGGGCGCTATGTGTGAATGGACACGCGAAAATGCCTACAACAGCGAATGCTTAGAGGGGTTAATGTAATGTGTAACTACCTATTCGGTTGTGTACTTTTTTCGTGATGCTGGCAAATGCATTTTTCATTTAATTTTCGAAAAAATCCAATATACGAGAACGAATGTTCTGTAATTTTCTTTGTGTTCTCCAAGGAAATATGTCGTTTACTCCTATTCTGGAAGTAAGGTCGGGTTCTTCAAAGATGGTTTTTATCCAGAACCCATCGTTATGGGAAATTTTTATGGCATACACCGTCGATCGTATTTGCATAACAATTAGCGGAAATATTGCTCTTAAGATAACATAAAATATTAAGACGTGTCCGTTCATCTGTCAGTCCATTTAGGATGATTTCGGCCAGCCGCATATTGTGCGCCGCCTAGCCGAGATTTGTAGAGCACACAATGTTAGACTAAATGCCGCAAAATGTGAAAGTGCGCTAAAAACCTCGGTTACGCTATGCTGTGATGTGCCTTAATGTTTCGAAAAAAAACCGATATAGGTATTTTGTGCGTTAATCCATTATACCAGCTTCCGATTAGTATTTTTTTATAGAAAAGTTCTCAAAATTACATTGGCATAGCCAAATATATCGTCAGAAACCATACGTCTAAAAAGAGACAAGGGTAAATGTAACCAATTGTTCGCCTTCATTCATATAAAACACGGTAGCGGAATCAGTTGAGCTACGGACTACTTGCCCAGGCTAGTTATGGCCTGCTTGTAGAGATCACATGATTTCAAATCATGCCAGGGGATTAACTTGATGCGGCCTTGATGCCAGCCGCCATCGCAAGTGATAGGAGAAGGTCCTGGGTGGTTCCTCATGAAGGCCAGGAAGCTGCCAGACAGCTTCAACTTGACCAACTGCCACCGTTCAGGAAAGATCGTGGCATCGATGTCGCTGTGATTAATTACTGCGACAACGATCTTGTCTATCAGCACCTCGGAGATGTGACAGCAGAACGACTGTGGGTACTGGTGTTGTGTACTTTAGTTCGTTTGGAAGCCGGAGCGGTTTCCTGCACTGATTTCTTTTAGACGTGCAGTCGTTGCTGGTCCTCTTGGCTTGAGCCCATTTGAGCTTTGCAACCTGCATCGGAGTTCTGCTGGTCTCCGGAATATCTCCGGAATACCTTCAACGTCCGACTGGTGTTTTGCCGATCCTTTTGTAATGCGATCTGGATGGAGTGCGTTGTCGCAGACGTCTATTACCAGATTCGCCTTCATCGTCTTGTAAAAGTTTGTTACTAGCAAAGCAAGAATTTTTGGTGTGCTGCATATTGAGTCCAACGAGTGGCGGAGAAAAGAGGTTCATCTGTACAGAGATCTGCAGTATACAAATAACGCTAGCTATTCTGGAGGTGGCCAGGTATCCAGATCCCCAGTAAACGACTGACCCATTTTTTTTAACTGGACCCCTAGCCAGTCTGACTATCGGCACGGTACGTGTGACACCTTAATCCAGTCCAGGGAATAAGGACGAGGGTGGGTGCAGGAACAGGAAGGAGAAGGTCCATCTGTACAGATATCTGCAGTAGACAGGAGTTCGCCAGGTATCCAGATCCCCCGTAAACGACTGGGCCATTTTTTAAACTGGGCCCCCAGCCAGTCTGACTATCGGCACCAACCTTAATCCAGTCCACGGAATAAGCATTAGGGATAGTGAAGAAACAGACGGGAAGGTGAAGATAATTAAGAATGAGAATGAGAAAAAAAACAACCCATAAATATAAAAAATTTTTCTTGTAAATTCTCTAATCGGGGATACACACACACACACACTGCGTGCTCGTTTTGTGGCAAAATCATTCACAAATGACGCAGCGGCAGCGAACAGCGCTGCTCACAAAGCACAGAGCTCAGACTTTGCCGTGATCTGATGCGATATAGCGATATTTAAAAATTGCATATTGGGGTCCCCAAGGGGCCGATCGCTCCAAAAGTGTTTTCCATCGAAGACACACATGTGTACAAA
Source organism: Nephrocerus scutellatus (assembly GCA_947095585.1). NCBI lineage: Eukaryota > Metazoa > Arthropoda > Insecta > Diptera > Pipunculidae > Nephrocerus > Nephrocerus scutellatus. Next base: position 7,088,331 of record OX352762.1, read on the forward strand.
ATTAAAAGAAAATCGGGTAAGTTTTGTAAAATATTTGTATGAGAGCCCCCTGACCCCGCGGCCCTAGGGGCCTCAAATTTTAAAAGAAAGTGTTGTCTTGGGAGATATACATGTGTGCAAAATTTCAATAAAATCGGGCTGTAGGAAGTGGGTTAAAAATTGATCACAAGATTTGGCCAGCCAGCCAGCCAGCCAGCCACGGGCAAGTGAAGTTAATATAGAGAATTTAAAAAGAGAAAAATTCCCGAGAATCTTTGTCCTTAGTTAGCCCCTACAACTCGACACAGGTAGGAGAACTTATGAGTATATCATTTAAATAATTTTGGGACTTATGCCCAAAAATGAGAAATATAAAAAAAATGGTTGCGAAAATGACTAAAAATAACCTTTTTTTAAATTCTCTATATTAACTTCGCCTGCCCGTGTGTTTGTTTGTTTGTATATCGTGAAATCTGCCGATCAATTTTAAATTCACTTCCCAAAACACGATTTCATTGAAACTTTGCACACATTTGTATTTCCGATGACTTTCTATTAAAATTTTGGACTCCTCGGGCTTCAGGGCCGGGGGGTGATTTTCGTCAAATTTTAAACACATGAGTATCTCCGATGGACAAAACTTTTTGTAAAATTTTTGATTTTTAAATCATCATCATCGTCATCAGATTGGAGATACTTTTTCCGATAGGATTTTTATTAACATGTCACGCGTGACTACTGTCAAACTAAATACATAATTTTATTCAGTATTCATTGACATTTCATCATGGAATGACTAACGCCTCAACAACGTTTACAAATCGTATGATTGTATTACGAAAATCAACGCTCTGTGAAAAGTGTTCATCGCGCGCCTAGGCCAACTTATGGTGTACATAATCGTCCTACCGAACGCACTATTAGGCATTCCATCGGCAAACTTGAGAATAATTTTACATTATTGGATGATGCTCGACCGATTACCCCGAAATGAAGAGAATATTGCGGCTGTAAGTGAGAGTTTTGCCGAAAACCGGAAGAATCGATTCGGTGCCGTTCTCAACAACTTGGCCTATCTTATGGCACTATACTTGGGCGATTTTACGCAGAGATCTTGGTTTGAGAGGGTATACAATACAGCTAGTCCAAGAATTGAAGCCGGCCGACCTTCCAAAGCGTCATACTTTCAGTCGTTGGGCTCTTGAAAAACTCGCCGAAGATCCGTATTTTGGGACCCGAATTTTGTTCAGCGATGAGGTCCATTTTTGGCTTAATGGCTTTGTCAATAAGCAAAATTGCCATACTTGGGCTGGAGAGCAACCCGAAGCCATTCACGAACTGCCATTACATCCATTGAAAATTACCGTTTGGTGCGGCCTATGGACTGGAAGAATCATCGGCCCATATTTCTTCAAAGACGAGGCTGGCGCCAATATAACAGTGAATGGCGAACGCTATCGTGCCATGACAAACGACTTTTTGATGCCGGAAATTGAAGCCCGTGATCTCCACGACATTTGGTTCCAACAAGACGGCGCTACATCCCATACAGCCCGTGACACAATGGATTTACTGCGTCCTCGATTCGGCGAGCAAATGATCTCTCGTTTCTGACCGGTGGATTGGCTACCAATATCGTGTGATATCACACCTTTGGACTTTTTTGTGGGGGTAATTAAGAATGAGAATAATTGTTTGAAATCCGTAAATCCTTAGTTGAGAGAGAGAAAGCATCTCTCCATATGATAATTACACCTTCTCCTTTGTCGCGGCTTCCGCTTAACGTATGAGTTTTTGTGGAAAACGGCATTCAGAAATTTATGTTCGAAAATGAAAATGAATTGTTGTCTGTCAGAAGTTCAGTACAGAGTGACTCCTCTGAAGCACTATACGAATGGATACTCCTCTGAAACATTGGCCTAACCCAATTCCCATACTGCAATGCAATGCAATGCTGTAGGACGATAATGCTCAGTGCTTATGCTCACTGCTGCCGGCGGGCGACATAAATGCCATAATAAGCAACGTTTCATGCTCTCCAAAATCATAATTTATCTCGTAATTACGCTTAATGCGCTCATCTCTGAGCTACTACTGCTGGTCTTTGGTTCATGCTGTGTAGTGACTTTGCACAACAACAACAACAACTGACTGTGGCGGACGATGCGCTACGATATTGCTTTGTTTGATATTTGTTTCGCCTCGCAATCCTCTCTCTCTCTCTCTCTTTCTCCCATTCTATCTCTCTCCCACCCATCCAGCATTGCAGCATTGGCTGTGAAATTCAATACGGATCTGTTTTGAATTAGTGACGCCATTTTTCGAAAGTTGATTCTGACAGAAAACACCATTTGCGCCTGTCAGGCAGAGTTTTTGCTTCGCGCTCGAGGGATGATCGTTGATGATGGTGGCGATGATGATGATGATGATGCGATATTCTTCGTGATTTTTTATTAACTCCATAAAAAGTCCAAAATAAAAAATAAACGGAATTTTTTTTTTGTTTATGTTATTATTGCCATCAGCGCGATGTTAATGATGAGTTAACTCTTTTTGCTGCTCGCAGTGCGACTAGAAGCAGTGCCTGCGTCGGCTGGCGCAAAATGGCCGAAGTGAAGATGAGTTGATGTGCGGCAATAAAAAAGAATAAGCAATGGGGTTGAGATAAATTTACTTGTGCGGCTCCCGTTGCAGAGTATTGCGAGCTACTGTGCGTTCCTATACAACTATTCCGAAGAATAAATATTACGATCGTGGAGTAAAAAGAATAACTAAACAAAACCTGCGACTGAAATTTTTTATATAAAAAATATCTATATTGACATTGACTTAGTATACGAAAGATATAAATTAGGTCTCAATTTTCATGTTGCTACTTTTACACGCTCAACCTAATTCTGATTTACGTGGATTTAGAAAAATACCTGGACTACAGCCTTCCTAATTTCCATTAAATCTTCGTAATTTCGGTTTCTTTGACTAGCGCAAGCGTCCTGGACGTACATATAATTGCACGTCATTACCATAAATATGTAATGACAATAACTAAGCAGCAAATAATCAATAAAAGCAATAAACAGTAAAGGTCCCATGATAGAATCCTAAGGGACTCCAACTAAAAAATGTAAGAAAGGCTTATGGTGAGAGCAAATACCACCAAACTTTACCCGCTGAAATCTGTTCAATATAAAATTTTTTAAGAATCTTTTTAATATGCTGACAACAAGGCCAAAATACTATTTCAGCTTTAAGGATTTCATGGTAGGTACACATGAGAAGGTTTCAACAAAATAACAAAATTAACAGAATGTTATGTGTATCTATATACAGCCTGTATATTTATTTGTTAAAATAAAATTTGTAATTTTGAATTTAGAGATTCTTTAATTAAGATTAGCCAGCTTACCAGTTTGACCTATATTCAAGTCTTATCTAAGAATTTATCTATCAAATAATAAAAATTTAAAATAAGAACAGAAAGAAGCTTAGTGTAAGAACATATTGATTCGAGTCAGTAATGGGACGTCTTCCATCAATTCTGGCAGGTGATTCGTTAAAAGTTGCAGATGCCCGTTTGTATTAAGCCGTTAGAGTAGTAGGTATGTGAGGACCAATGAAATGATCCCCGATTAGGTACTCCTGCCCATTAATTTATACTTAAATGAGTACCATAATATGAATAATACGCATTTTCTTTCCAAAAATACCAACAGTGCCCTTGTAGCTTTAAAGGGTTGTAGAGTAACAGGGTGTGAAATGATACATAGTCAAAAGTACGTTTATTCGCTTGAAAACGCTACGCACACCACATGTGGTGGAAATAGACTACCCCCTCTCATACCAATTTTTTCTCGTTATTAACCAAGTAATCACCTCTTTAAGTATTTGCCACCTAAACTGATACACCCTGTATATTCGTCTATTTTCATTCACTCGCATCATGAGTGTCCAAGGTAAGCAAATCTCCGATGGACAAATTGTAGCCTGCCCTAAGGCTCGAGGGGCCTATGTTAAGGTTATGTTAGCGGCTTCCACATTAATCTCGTTCCATATGTCTTTGTTTCTTTGCGCTTTTATTCTTAGCAAGATACCTACTTCATTAGCAATACTTTGGATTTTCCTTTCTTGCCATTCTGAAAGATCATAACTCCGGCACGAAATTTATATAACACGATATCTTTTTGTGGATGCAATGGGAGTCAAATATTCTCCTCCGAACCGTAGTGCTGGAAATTTATATTTTTGTCCTCCTGGGGTTTTTTGTTTGTGGTCTAGAATCTAATAACGGATTTGCCCTTAGCTCTTAATTCACCTTCCACTGTTGTTGATAGCACTTCCTAGGTATATATCTCTATATTAGGGAAATGTATACCATTACACCTGTTCGATGATTTCACCATCATCCAGGGTCACATATTTTACCCTCCTTCCACACTACTAACCCTAGCCATAACACCTCTTCATTTTCGACGTTCAATTGTAAGTTCTGTGAAGCAACAATGTCATTCCACACTGTCAGGTTATTTTCTAAAAAAATTTCAAAATTTGCATACAAGAAAGTGATTTATCATCTGTATGTACCAGGCCAGTAGATCGGTCTCAAGTCCCTATATCCAACTATGCAGATTGCCATTATTTCTTGACAGTATCGTATAGCATTGTCCATTGTACAGATGAGTGATGCCTATTTCCAAATATGAAGCTTTCCATTAATTTGTGGCAGTATCGGATAACGTCGTTCATTGTACAGAGGGTTCTTTTAAAGCTCTCCGACATTCTATTGCTGGTTTTGACAACGTTGTAGGTTAGGTAGGTTGTAGTTCTTAATATATGCTTTTAATCGCCCTTACAAAGCCTCATTACCCCTTTAACATTGATCGCCACCCTTAGAAGACCCTCATCTGCACTGCAAATGTACATGCCTCTCCAATACAAAGATCGGCCTCAAGTGCCTTTCCATTCTTTCTTGTCAGTACGTAAAAATGTCTTTCTTTGTGCTATAGACCGCTCTAAACTTCTAGAGCAGTTGAGAGCACAGTTATGCCTTCTATTATTTTCTTAATCTCTTGTGTCTCCTTTTTTTCATATAACTCCGTATTTGCAATCTTCTGGGATCCGCAATTTTCCATCTTTTACGCCATATTTAGGCTTTCCAGTGGTTCTTGCTTACCATCTATTCCAGCAATAGTTCACCTGTCATCACTACATTTTTTGTCATAATTTATTGCTACAATTCATAAGCCATCCATTCCTAAGCGAATCTTATCACAATTAGAAGGTACCCCCACCCCTATATTGGGCGCGATGTGTAATGTAATGTTCTTCCCCTCTCAGGTAAACCATTAGAATTCCTTGTGCGAGATGTTCTCAGAACATACATAGGATACAGTTGTTAACTTGTCACATTGTCATGTTGGTATATAAAATACACGCATTATAAGGTGACCCCCCCACCCTTCTCTATTGCTTTCCGACAAACATTTCAACATAACCCACCATCGTCTTTCAGACCGCAACAAGTGCGTCCCAAAACTATGAAAGTGTAACGATTTTCCATCCATTTGCAGTTGTTTTTGTTGCGCATCAAAGAAAATTTAGCAACTATGGTGATGCGATACCACTCGTTCCACGCTCCAATCCCCCCTTCCATTTGTTTTTTTTTCCAGAAAAAGAAAATTCAGAAAATGCCATGGATGGCATACTGTGGGAAAATATCGAAACGATTTGCATCCCGCGAGCGCACAGTTGGCGTACGAAGATCAATCAGCGTAGTGCATTGCTTCGACGGACGACGACGACGACAAAAGGGAAAATTCTTTTTCTTTTGCTTCTGCGGAAAAACTTCTCTCAGCTGTGCTCTGTACAGGGATTTGTATGATGGAGTCTCGAATCTCGTTCGTCGCGCATCGCAACAGATGTTTGCCTCTCATCGACGAGTCGAGTTGAGAAGCTAAAATCGAGACTGACTGACTGATGTGCGTGTCCTATCCGCTATGCCATACTGATGTACGGGCGTAGCGTCCGTCGCCTCGTCGTGTAACATGTAATTCAATGTGACATTTTTTCCTTTAATGAGAATCAGTTTACTCGCTTGCAACAATAACAACAACAACAACAGCACAGCACAGTACAGCTCCCAGCACAGCAAAGGAGCAACTCTGTTTAATTATGGGAAGAAATTCATCAGGATCGGATTGCACCGCGATCTGACTGTGACTGTGATGTGGCAAGAAGCGATGCTAAGCGATTGATGTCGGGTTCTGATGCGCACACCGCTCCTACATTGTCATTAGCAGTCTCCCATGACTCAACCCATGGGCGGACAAGACAAACCAAAGCCCAGCAGACGGACGAACAGACAGACAGGCGGACGCACTTGTCCACTGGGGATTTTCGGTTGACTTTGAGCGATGCGCACAAATCCCCGCTGTGGAATAGGAAAAGGAACTTGAGCGTTTTGTCGACCGTTTCAGTATTTAAATTTAACAACAACAACATAAAAAAATTTCTAAACAAAATGCGTAACTGAAAAACCGCAAATGTCGATAAAAAAAAATTTACTTCTCTTTCTCTGTCTCTCTCCCTGACTTGTGTCGCCGATCGTTGGCCATCATTCGCCGTGCCTTTGTCACGCGCACATGTGCATTTATACGCGGAACAGAAATTTATAACAACAACAAGAACATTAATAAAAAAACAGTTAATGTTTAAACAAATAAACAAAGCGCGCATCAGTTTGGGTGTTTTTTTTAGTTTCTTTGTGGAATCGACACAACGGCGACGCGGGTTTAAAAAAAGAGGTGGATGGAGTCACAAAAATAGTCCCAAGGAATGTTTATCCCTCGCTTGCTGCCCTTTACCGCACTCGGCATCGGCATCAGCATCGACAAACTTTGGACGTTTTAATGGATTTTCGTTCCATAAACTTCTGCTTGATATTTGGAGACGAAATGATTGATCTGTGCGCGGATACGGTTAATGCTGATGCAGACAGTTTGATCTCTTATACCAGCGGCGAGTTTTCCCTCCATTGAGCGTTTAGTTTTTTCAGGCTATTACAAAATGGATCTTAAAAATGAATGCTTTTTTAAATTCTCTATATTTACTTCGCGTCGCCATTGTTCTTTCGTTTGTTCGATCGTTAGTTCGGTGGTGGAATTTTTAGATCAATTTTAAACCCACTTCTCAAAGTCCGATTTAATTGAAACCTTGTACACATGTGTATTTTCGGTGACAACACTTTCTCTTAAAATTTGGCAGTGATCGTACCCCGGGGTCGGGGTGCTACGAAACAAAATTTTTTTTTCAAGAAGCTTGCCATACAGCGGCATCAGATCACGCCATACCATAATGACTGTGTGCATGTGTGAAGCGCTGCTTTACAATTTAAACAAGCACACAGTGCTTCGCAAGTGTTTTTATTTTTCTGCATTTATAGTGGATTACTTTTAGGCGCATATTTTGTTTATTAGAGAATTACCATGAACACTTTTCATTTTTATGGGTTTTACTTTCTTTTACATAGTCTATGTTATTCTATGTCAAGCTATCACTTATTTCCGTTAACGTCCTCTCATTTCAGTTATTTTAATTCGAGACCAGGGTGTTCTTTATTGCGACATGTAACTTAATTTTCATTCCCATATCGGTCGCCTTTTTGAAAGAATACCCCACCTCCCTAATGAAGGATAGTACCTCCTGAGCCGCAAAGATTCTCAACTCTGCTGAAGAACATATTTCTTTGTGGAAAATATGCCTCCCTAACCAAAAAGTCTTATTTTGCCTGTAATTACTTTTTCAGAAGTGCGGTAAACTACTTGTCACAACGTAAGCTTTAGAAAGCTTTAAAGATGCAGTTTTAGAACTCTTTGCAAATTTTAATTAAAACACTATCCCCTTCCCAATTTCCTTGATAACTATTTGGTATTTATTGCATAAACTTTAAGCTTTTATTTATATCCTAATTTTTTATTGCACTAAGTACTGTACTGCGAAGTTATCGCTTATAATTATATATAATATATAATAATAACCTAATACATTTAAGGAACTCCTACAAAATGCTCTTACCAAGCTAACGAGATGTGCAGATCGTTGCGGTCTATAGGGGTAAACCACCCCAATAAAACTGAACTCCTCCTGTTCACAAAGAAATACAAAATGTAGACCCTCCCTCTGTTACGGGCATTAGCTTAACTTTCTCTGATGAAGCCAAACATCTGGGTCTTATTTTCGATAGAAAGCTTAGCTGGAAGCTTAACATACAAGAACGAGTTCGTAAAGCCACAGTGGCACTCAACCCCAACTCAAGTCAACCCCATTGGCCTTCAACTCCTAAAATTCTATACGGTGTGGCTGTATGATGGGCTGCCTTAAATAAAGCGGTAAATCGTGACAAGCTAAGCTAAGTTCAAAGATTAGCTTGTTTATGTAAGAGCGGAGCACAACTCCCTCTGCCGCACTAGACATTCTGTTCAACCTTACACCACTCGACATCTTCAGTAGATAAGTAGCTGCTATCACGGCTTTTGACACAGTGCAACCTCCCAGTGGGCCAGGAATGAAATCGGACACTCCTCTATTCTGAATTCGTTCGGGATTCCACTGGGCAACACAGACTACACCAATCCACAACAATTCAATAAAAACTTCTAGGTCACCATCCCCTCCAGATCATTCTGCGAAGAAGGCACTCACTTGGAAGATGAATACATACCATTTTACGCAGACGGGTCAAAAACTGATAACGGGGTTGGCGGATGTGTTTTCTCAAGAAGACTTCATCTTATTCTCTCTTTCCGTATTCCTAATCACTGTAGTTTCTTTCGAGCAGAGCTTATGGCGAATAAAGAAGATTTATCTTGGCTGAAGAGGAATGTCATATCCGATACGGATATCCACATCTTCTTGCATCTACGAGCTCTATTGTAGCCCTAAACTGCTTATCATCTCTCAAGAAGAGCAGTGCAACATTCACCTGTGTTGGGTGCCGTCGCATAGAGACGTTCGGGGAAATTGTAAGGCTGATGAGCTATCGCCACCCATGGAACTACGCACTGCGTCTTTTACCTGAAAATGGTTTTTTAGGCAAATCTATCGCTATACATGTCAACGCATGATAATGCGAGATGCTACCGAATAACCAGCCGTAGCAGCAAGACGGAACAACTTGTCTAGCGTTCTAGAGTAGATTTGGCCCAAGCTGGATCCAAAACGCTCCAAATGTTTAATCTCTCAAAAAAGATTGCTCATTAGTGTTATAATAAGTGTCATCACTGGGCACTATCTTATAGGCATGCATGCAGAAAGGCTTGGTGTTTTCTTTAAACGACTTCTGCAGAAGTTGTATGGACGAGGAGGAGTAGACCATTCTCCAACTTCTCTGTACGTGCGCAGAGCTCTCTCAGCAACGCAAGTTCCATCTGGGAGCTTTCTTTTCCAATGTCCTTAACGATTTAACTGACATTAGTAGTCTCTTGCGCTGTATACGAAGCTCCAAATGGATCAGCGAATAGGCGGGAAAATTTTTCTCGATACGTGTGGTATCACAATGGACTATTATTTCCACCGACAGCGACCTTGACCTAACCTAACCTAACTGTACTGTACTGTACTACGAACTCCGCCGAAGCCGGTCCTACGACCGCGTTGAAAAAGGAGGAAGGGTATAGAGGAGCAGAACCTCATTAAAAGAAACCATGACTTATCAGCCCTGGATGATTAAACGATCATGAAGGGGTCCTAGTCAGGCTTACGATGACTGGTGTTTGTGGATTGTGGATTGACGAGATTTTCATCACCTGGTGATTGTGTTTTGTGGATTCCTCACAATCACCAGTGCTATCAGAAACAATTTAATATGAAGACAATTTACTCCCCGGCGGATAGGGGTAATATAGAAAACACCGCGGTACGGAACGCCTGGGGTAAGAGTCCTCTAAAGTTCCATTTCGTGTTGGGGTCCAGCAGCATCTTTATCCTTTGGTTTATGATGCAGGGCTCTTTCACGGAAAATAAATAAAAGAAAGGGCCACTGGTACTTAGAGATGCTTAAAGTCGGGCAAACTCTTCGTATTTAAGTGGTCAAGTCTAACATATGTGAAGGGCCCGGGATAGCTTGCTATCTACTATTCATATACACATAACTCTACACTACTGTACTGTACTACGTAAAAATCAATTAGAAGTAAATTTAAAATAAAAATAAAACATAAACTTTGATAGACGATTTGGATAATTTTCAGACCTTGCTGAGGTGTGTTAATCTTTATAACTTAATGGCAATTATTTTGAAGTTAAAACCTCAAACAACCAGCAGCTTACTTTTCAATATGCGTATTGAAAAAAATAGGGCGTCTCAATTGAAAACCCCAGCAAGAGGTAATGGCTGCTAGGAAGGAATCCGCCTACAGAATACAACAAAACAAACGGCATTTTCATTTTGAGAGAAGACCAAGGAAATTTATTGCATAGTTTCCCGAGTGTATTGGAAGGCTATACATTGCTTTCCACATATATTTAATTCCGGAAAATATTTCTTATTCCTAATAGCTGACCATACAATGTTGGAGGAGGAGGAGGGAGGTAGCGACTAGCTAGCGGTAAAATGTCTGTCTATGACTTGACGATCAACAAGATAACTATTTACAATACATGCATGCACTCTGAAGCAACAACAACAACTCATAGCGATGATGATGAAGAATTTGTTGAAGGAATGTCGTCGATCGTTCATCAGAGCGATCTGCGAAATACGAGACAGACAAAATCCTTTTTATGTTTTCGACCGTCGCGGGTGGCTCGCCACGGTCCCACCTTCGTTTCCAAATCGATAAAAAGTTTTGTTTATTTTTTCCTTTTTTTGTTTTTCTAATTTTCTCGAGTAGGTACGGTTTTTCTGTCCTGTCCAGCAGGAAGGAACATCTCCATAGCTCGCTGTCGCTTCTGCGGTTTCTGGTACACTGGCTCGCACTGCAAGAAATAAATTTTCCTTTTCACTTAAGCGAGTTTCAAGTTACACTCCAACAGCTCCTTTTGCGGTATACGCACGTGATGTGGGCGCGCATGCGTCCTTTCGGCGGCTGTTTGTGACTTTCTTTCGTGTTGGTGTTTTCAGAATCCAGAAGAGAAATTCATTTTTACTTTTCGTTTTTAGTTGTTGCTGTTTTTTCCTCTACATATTATCCCACAGGATACAGTTGTGTTCATTCCGTGAGCGGATGCTGTTCATTATTGCGAAGATACTTTATTGAAAAGCACCATACGCACCCTGTAGTTGTAGTTTGCGCACAACATATCCGTCCGTGTTTACCATGCATCGTCACCTCTACATCAGCGGAACCGCAACTATTTACGGATTATGCAGTTGGAGCATTAGCAGTAGAAACGCAGGAGCAGCAGCTGATGTGTGTTCCAATAATGCAATATGCGGGGCGCGATTCGCAATCAAGAGGTTGTCCGGTTTGCCGCCTCAGTGGACGCAACATGTTCAGCTAAAAACATACATTTGAGTTGAGGAATGAATGAAGATTAGGAAGCAGTATCAGCATCAGTTGGGCATTTGCGAGTTTAATACGAAAGAGCAACAAATGTGTTTGGAGAAAATACCTCTGAGCGGCACCCGGCAGCAACAACTGTGCCTCTAATGAATGAACTAAACCATCACCACATGCGCAAGGAATTATGCAGAGGTGCCTTTTGCGTTCATCTGATGGCCATTGTCATTATGCCTATTGGAGGTGGAAAGAAATTGTTCGGCGTCGGCGTCAACTTAGTTAGACACCACGCTGAGTGTGCGCTATATGCGCCTTATGGGACTACAATCACAGCACACATCCACACAAACACACACTCACTTTTACGATGTTCCTGGTGTTTATTTATTGTTTTTTTGCATTGTATCCTTTAAGGATAGATATCTATGCAGATACGTGCGCTATGCGAATTGTGGCAATCGAAAACATATGCGGAACAATCGAGTAGTGACGGCCGGGAAACACCACATCACAAGCAGTCTATCCATCCGTCCATCCATCCATCCAAGTCCTTTTGAATTTCCCGCTGTATATCCCACATACAAAACACTCCAAAAGTAAACAAAATGCCCCGGCCGAACAGAGACGATTTTTCATTTCCTTGAAGTGAAGTGCCAATTATTATATAGGTTTGGGTTTTGGCTTTTGGTTTTTACGTCCGTGCAGCACATCTCCGTTGTGTTCGTTCCAGACCTACACATACATATACACATACTAAGCGCACTAATTCTATTTTCTTTTTTATTTCTTATGTGTGTAAGCGTGATGAGGCGCTAAACCATTCGTTATGCATTCACATTTCAAAAGGTCCTTGTAATGATGAGTGTCCTGGTACTATTAAGACTCTCTAGAACTCGAAAGACAATTGACTGCGTTGGCGGTTTGCTGGTATAGTTTCACTATTATCGGCAAATCCGATAACTCCAATGAGTGTTACTTTGGTGACTTTATAGTCATCATATATACGGGTAAAGTATAGACCTTATTTTGAAAGGATTTAACTTTTATTTTATTTTTAAAGGACGTATCGTCCTATCGAGTGGGTGGACTTTTTAGGAACATTTGTTAATTAATTTTTAACTATGCTATGCTTGGTACAGCGTTGGCGTTAAGGAAATGAAGGAGAAAAGAGGAGATGTCTTTGAGCTTGCGTTTTGAATTGATGTGGATCATAGAGATGTGAAAGGACAGAGCATGGCAGAGCATTCCTCAAACGTGTTGTACGACTGAGGAACGAATCCCTGAACTTAATTGTACGTCCGAAGATAGACTTGAGGGTAAGCTGCTTTATAACCCTATGCCTGGCCTTGGTGTTAAGGAAAGGAAGTAGAAAAGAGGAGATGTCTTTGAGCTTGCGTTTTGAATTGATGTGGATCATAGAGATGTGGACGGACAGAGCATGTCAGAGCATTCCTCATACGTGTTGTACGACTGAAGAACGAATCCCTCAACTTAACTGTACGTCCGAAGATGGACTTGAGGGTAAGCTGCTTTATAACCCTATGCCTGGCGTTGGCGTTAAGGAAAGGAAGCAGAAAAGAGGAGATGTCTTTGAGCTTGCGTTTTGAATTGATGTGGATCATAGAGATGTGGACGGACAGAGCATGTCAGAGCATTCCTCATACGTGTTGTACGACTGAAGAACGAATCCCTCAACTTAACTGTACGTCCGAAGATGGACTTGAGGGTAAGCTGCTTTATAACCCTATGCCTGGCGTTGGCGTTAAGGAAAAGAAGCAGAAAAGAGGAGATGTCTTTGAGCTTGCGTTTTGAATTGATGTGGATCATAGAGACATAGAAGGACAGAGCTTGGTAGAGCATTCCGCATACAGTTGTACGACTGAAGAACGAATCCCTCAACTTAACTGTACGTCCGAAGATGGACTTGAGGGTAAGCTGCTTTATAACCCTATGCCTGGCGTTGGCGTTAAGGAAAGGAAGCAGAAAAGAGGAGATGTCTTTGAGCTTGCGTTTTGAATTGATGTGGATCATAGTGACATAGAAGGACAGAGCTTGGCAGAGCATTCCGCATACAGTTGTACGACTGAAGAACGAATCCCTCAACTTAACTGTACGTCCGAAGATGGACTTGAGGGTAAGCTGCTTTATAACCCTATGCCTGGCGTTGGCGTTAAGGAAAAGAAGCAGAAACGAGGAGATGTCTTTGAGCTTGCGTTTTGAATTGATGTGGATCATAGTGACATAGAAGGACAGAGCTTGGCAGAGCATTCCGCATACAGTTGTACGACTGAAGAACGAATCCCTCAACTTAACTGTACGTCCGAAGATGGACTTGAGGGTTAACTGATGAGCAATTAGAGCGCCACGAGTATTGCGGTTGAATTCAAGGAGAGGTGGGATGCAATTGACTATTTCTCATGAGCACCGCTGATGCAGGAAGCAGCAAAAAATGTGTTCAAGCGAATCTATTGATTTCGCTACGTTTTCCACAGCGATAATCTTTATCGCTCGCTGTTGTATTCAATCTTATAGCTGATGCAAGGTAGTTTTAGGCGCACCAGACCAGATATGGTTACTGTACACAAGCTTAGAGCGATTAAAAGCCTTGTAGATACTAGCCAGATCAGATGGAGTAAATTACTTCGTGCACCGGAAGAAGTAAAAATTTCGCAGCATTTATGGCGATGCTGAATATGTGGTCATTCCAACGAAGCTTATCGTTAACGCACATACCGAAAATTGGGAGTTTTTCAGTTTCTTTAATGTAAGCGCACCATTCATGGATAATGACTTGGAATTAAGATTCACTTAAACGACCAGAGACAGCATTGAGTTTTGGAAGCGTGAAATTCTACTCGAGTATTTTCTCCCCATTTTATTATGCTGTCCAGGTCAGAATTTAGCGTGCTTAACATACGTAGTTGATTGAGTTCCACAGGAGAAGTGGTGGAACGTTCCTCAAACTTATATGAGAAGCTGAGAGTGCTGTCGTCAGCGAAAGAGTGAATTGTATGAGAAGTAGCGGAAAGGAGATAATTAATACAAATGAGGAAGAGTGTTGGGGACAAAACAGAGCCCTGGGGAACGCCATTTATGTGTTAAGTTTTAGACTTGAAACCGTCCAGGACTACTGGAATTGGCACGAATAAGCACGAATTTTATGGACAAAAGAGCTTGATGCCAAACTCTGTAAAATGCCTTGAAAATATCGAGTGCAACAGCTTTGCTTTCATCAAATTGATGTAGAGACCGGTTCCACTGTTCGGTGAGATATGCCATCAAATCACCAGTAGAAATTCGTACTGCCGGTCACTAAGGATTTCGTTAGGTTCAAGATATTTCTGAAAATTGAAGACCTTGCAAAAAATGGATGTAAGTGCTATGGGTCTGTACGAAGAAGCAGACGATAGCTCGCCTTTTTTAGGTATGGGCTGGACAAAGGCTGTTTTCCAACTACTCGGGAAGTGTCCAGAAGAATAGAAAGGATGGAAAAGCTTACGCAATGATAATGCCAGCTTGCAAGACCACCTCTTCAGAACTAATGGGAAAATGCCATCTGGCATAGCGGATTAGTGAGTGTTGAGTTCGTTTAGAATTCTAGCAACTGCACGAGTACAAATGTCCGAGTGTTCAATACTCGGAGGTGCAGGCGACAGCAATGCACAATCTAGAAAGCGTGCAGCTAGCTGCAAAATGTGCAGCAAACAGATTGGGGTTGTCCTTAGAGATGACAACTGGAATGTCATTGACAATGAGCGCTGGAATCGACGACGAGGCGGTATTTGTATTGATTCTTTATACGAATGACCAAAAATGTTCAAATGTAGTATTTTTTGCCTCAATTTTTGGTCGTGGGTAAATTTGACTCGCCGAAGATGGGCATTGCAATAATTTCTGGCTCGTTTGAAATTTATTTGGTTTTTCTCAGTAGGGTTTACTTTGTAAAACCGAAAGCATACCTCTATAATCCTAGAAGCCTCTTTACAGCTCGGGTCACACCATCCATCTTCCGTTGGTTTGAAAGATTTATTCCTGAAATGGATAAAGTTTCTCATACAAATAAGGATGATGTTCTATTCTATTCGATTCTATTGCAAAATAATAGCGACCAGAACATACGATGACATTGGTAAAAACACATTTTCCCAAACAGTGTAGACATAACATAGTATATATATAAGGTTATTAAATAAAAGGTCTACATCAGAAAAAGAACGGTAAAATGCAACAGAAGCAGGTCCTGATACCTGATCCTGTCCTGGATATTGTAATTCACACTTTATTTTATTGATCGATGTTTTCGATCGTACCTACACTTCTTATTGAATAAGGCAATATACAGGGTTTCCCCTAATTCGTCAAGGATAATTTCTTATGTATAGTCACAGAAAAAAATCGTTCTACAGTAAGGGTCCATCTGCAATGCTGACACATCATTTATCGGTGATTTAAGAAAAAGCTTACTTTGGGGTACCCAGATCCACGTTACCGGAAACTGCTCTGCTAATACTAATGGTAGAAAATTCGTTTACTCTGTTTTTTTTAGAAAAAATACTAGCCTTTGTAACTGCGTTTAAATAAAATTGATATCTTGTTTGAGTCTTCAGATATCTAACTTCAATGCCTGTTCTAGTTTTCTTGCCCATTGTCGTCGCGCCGTGCTGTCTGTCCAATCTACTGCCACTTCCTTCGTCGCATAATAATGCCTATAGGCTCTAAGACCGTTCTAGGATAAAGTTATTCCTTAAAGATTTCCATTTTGTTACGAAAGTTTGCAGCTTTCGTGTGATATCCACCTTCCAAGTACTGCACCCATACAACAGTACTGAGAAAATTCCTGCTCTAAGCATTTGTTTTCTCGATTTTGATGCGCACATTCAGCCGAGACCATATACATTTCCTAACTTGACTAATTTTACGACTATCTGTCCAACAATGTTGAGTTGGGAGCGAGTGTTAGAAGCGATATCAGAGCTTTTGTTTTGGTTGTGTTTATGTTTGGCCCAACTTTGTTTGCCTAAGCTTCTAGGCCATCAGAAGAAGGTCCATTATCCGATGTGAAAGCAGGCAAATATTGTCAGGGTAGTCGAGATAAGGTACATAAGCTGTCATAATTCATCGAATTTCATTGTTATAACTTCCGTTAATGTTGCAGGCGATGACCACCAAAAATAAAAGCGGTGATAGTATGCACTACTGACGTACTCCACTGTGGACTTTAAGACCATCCGTCACCTTACCATTGTGTAGGACGTGAAACTCATATGTAGCCTTGATAATAGCCATGCGTTTTTCTGGGATACCTCTCCTTCGCAGGACCAGTCAGATAGCATATCCGCCAATCTGTCAAAAGCCTTCTTGAAGTTGATAAATAGTAGATGTAGCGGAGACCTGTATTCGATAAATTTTTCTCTTAGGGCAAGATCTTTGAGCAAAATTTTCTACTAAGCGGACGGACAGAGCCCCATCGATAGTATCTACGAATAATTGAAATCGCAGCTCCGCGCAGGCCAATTATGTCATCTACAAAACATCTGATTATTCGGTTGCCAACTTTGGCGCGCAAGAGATCGATTGTCAGTCGGCTTTGTATGGCATGTGGCGCCATCTCGTCCACATTCATAGCGGCGATTTGAGGCTTTAAAAACTTGGTCAGCTTGCCTCTGTAACGGTCACCATTAACAGTAACGGCGTTTCCATCATCCTTTTCGATGAAAAATGGACCACCACTCCAAAATCATATGTATATCTATTGGTGGATTCATTGGCTTTTCTACTATTACGTGTGGCTGTTCTGCCAGTTCTGCTTGTTTACTTAGCCCCCGAATGGGAATGAACTTTTTGTGAAAATATGATTTTTTCACCAAAATCCAATCGACCGAACCTAGTTGAGGTCTATGGATTCTGTGCATGCGACCTTTCCGAGTTCAAGGACCACTTCTATTATCCAATAGCAATCCTCCTTATGAACTTTCTTCACCAATTTTACCACAGCGGTTCCGCGTGGTTTTTTTCCTGTTGTTAGAATTATATGAAATCTGATAAAATATGATAGAATAGGATGACAGCAGATAGGAATGAGGTGGAATGGAATGACATGAGTTGGAATGCGATGGAATGAGATGGATTAAGATTCAATCAGATGGAATAAGATGAAATGAGATGGAATGAGATGGAATGAGATGGAAGGAGATAAAATGAGATGGAATGAATGAAAATGAGATGGAATGATATTGAATGAAATGGAATAAGATGGAATGAGTTGGAATGCGATGGAATGAGATGGATTAAGATTCAATCAGATGGAATAAGATGAAATGAGATGGAAGGAGATGGAATGAATGAGAATGAGATGGAATGATATTGAATGAAATGGAATAAGATGGATTAAGATGGAATGAGTTGAAATGAGATGGAATGAGATGCAATGTTATGAATAGTGGAATTTGGCAATTAATTTTGTTTTTTATTCTTCTACATTATCGATTTATAAGAAAGAAAATAATGGATGGATGATATTTTGAGAGGGATAGGGAATGAACGTAACAGGGAACTCGGAAGAGCTGGGGATAAATACCTAGGTAGGTATATGGGCAAAACTTTTAGCGGGATGGTAAATAAATGATGATGATGTCCTTTTAGTTAAAATTCGAATCGAGATTCTTAAGTGAAAGTGTACTGAGCATTAATAGGAGCAAATGAAAAACGGAAATCATCAACCAGATTGTAGAGAGGAGGACTCTAAACTTCATGATAAGCTAATAACTGCAAGCAAGTTATTCCTTAGCCTATACAAGCCACTGGCAAAAGCTGGAAGTGGATGTGTTGTTTTCGTCTGCTAAATGCTGCGCAATTTATTCCCCAATTCCCAAAATCCAATTTAATTCAAGCGACCGCTAACTTGTGTTATTAGACCGCGACAATTCCACGAAATGATTCGTCGATATTTTTTGTCATCAGTGGAGGAGATGGTGAGGTATACAACTATCTCCTCCGCTGATGACAAAAAAATATGAAGCATTGAGCGTCGTTGTAGTCGTCGTTATCGTCGTCTTTGTCGCCGTCACCATTCCCGAATAAGAGATACACTTTGTATAATAAATCACGACCGGATGCATCTTACGAGTGTACCACTACGACAGCGGGAGTGTGCAGCCCCTCCTCTTAGCGAACTGCCGATGTTGTCTGCGTTCGCGATGACGTTCCGCTCTGAAAATGTCACATAAAATAAAAATGAAGCATCAATGATGGGCGGCAATTCCGAGCGGTTGTTCTGGGTATGTTTCTTTGTGTGCAGTTTGCCCTTGAGATCCTTTTCTCGCTCATTTAATGCCTGACGGCAAGCAACGAACGAAAGACTCGACGGCCATGGTAGGAACGATGAAGAGTTTCTTCGCCCTCTCCATCGTCAACCCATTCAACTGCTGCTGTAAAAAGAAAAACGCAATTTTTTTTCTCCTTTTTTTTTACTTCATGAAGATTTTATTTGGTGCTTCGAGATCTGGTCTTCTGTCCTTACCCGAGCGTCGCGTACAGGCATTTACAAAGAATTAAACTAACGATCGCATGGCATGTGTAAATAGAATTAAATTAGGTATAGGAATAGTTTAAAAAAAAATTAAATATATATTATAAACATTTATAAGTATTGATTTAACAAAATATTAAGTCTGTATCTGGTATAATGGGCGGAGGAACGGAACAGCCCTGCCCTGCTTAGCTGCTGCTTAGCCGTCTTACTGGCTCCGTCCTTTCATTATTGTAATTTTTTGATTTTTATTTTTTATTAATTAACAAATTACTTATCATTATCAACGCTTATCAACTAAATGGAAAGTTTTAAGATGGCCCCCCAGCGACGACAACGCTGTCGCTGGGAGAATGGAAGATTGATATGTGGTGCTGCGCCACTGATGGTGTCTTCTACGACATATTGTGAACATCGCCTTTCATCCGCCAAACGCCAAACAAATAGCTCAACTTTTCCGGCGTTAGAATGGGATTGGTGACACCAGATCCGCCACCGCCACCGCCGCCACCGACATTGGCGTTTGTACAACTGCCATTTGATAGATTCCCTACTGACGCCATTGCTCCAACGTTTCCATCGATACCCTTTAGCTGGCTGATCTCGCTTGTCAGAAAATCGATGTACCTATAAGGACGAGAGAGAGAGAGATGATAAATTAGTACACCAAGTCGAAGTAGAACTAGGAGTTATGGGAGGTTTTTGAGAGATTTGTATTGGATTGCACCGACTCACCTTGTTGCTAATTTCAATGTTTGTATTTTGCTAAGCTTGTCACTTGGCAGCGTTGGAACGATCTGTTGGAGTGATTTGAATGCATCGTTTAGGCTTTGCGTCCGTTGGCGCTCACGTACATTGGCCATGACCCGCTGATTTTGGAAGTCTTCGCTGTCCTCGGATTTGCTCGTTTTGCGTTTCGTTCGACGGCGTGGCTTGCGAAATGGCGGCTTTGTTGGATCATCATGTTCCGTTCCGCCACCATTGTCGATGAGGATGCCCAGTGATACTGCACTGCCATCATCCCCATTCGAAAGTTCATCTTCATTGGCGTACATATATCCGCCAGTGGGGCCAGACTGACGATGATGATATTCCATTTCGTCACGATCAGAGCTGGAGTAGGTGCTGCCATTTAGAGAGGAATTCGCTGGCTCATACTCATAGACGGCCGCTGGCAATAATTGTTGCTGTTGATGATGATGCTGCTGCTGTAGTTGGCCGCCACCACCACCAATAACTGATGGTGACATTATTAGCGGGATGGATGATGGAGCGGCGGTGGTGTGGCAGCCTTCCGATTGTTGTTGCTGCTGCTGCTGCTGCTGGTGGAATGCGTACTTAAAGTTATCCTCGCTGCTGTTCTCGCAGATTTCCTCATCGCCAAACTCAAACTGTGGTGATCGAACGTTAGCGGAGGTGGCTACTGCTGAAGTCGCCGACGGCGTTGAATTATTATTGCTATTCCCTCGGTTGTGATTTGAAATTTCGTCAACTGTCGTTGGCACAAATTCCACATAGAATTTATTGTTGTCCTGTTGCTGATGATCGATTTGGATGTAGTGTTGTTGGTGCATTGAATGCTGTTGTTGCATGTGTGTCTTCTTGCTCTCCTGCAGAATATCCCCAGCGGAGGAGCAGTCGAAATCGCGATGCCGCTTCCCATTCAGATTAATGAATTCCTGCAAATCGCTTCCGGGGGTGATGGTGGTGGTGGAGTAGTTGTTGTTATTCTGCTCTTTAAGTACCGCCGCAGCTGCTGTTACTGCTGATGGTGGAGATAGACTATTGGGCGTTGAACCAGCTCTGCTACTGCTGCTGCTGATATTGTTTGTGCTTCCGGCGTTGAGGATTTCACTGCTTGGGATTATGTAGTCTGATTCGTTGTTTTCCATTATTATGCCATAGCTCATGCATTGATTATTGGACCGGTGTTGTTGTTGTTGCTGTTGCTGCAGGTGTAGAATCTCTTGTTGGAGCTGCTGATGAGGGTGGTGCGCCATATGAAAGCCTCCACCACCATGATGATGATGCTCCATCGCAATGGCGGATGCTCCACACCGCATTGCCGCTTGCATATAGTTCTGCTGCACCTGATGATGGCTTAGATTGATGTTTTGTATGTTAATGTCCATAACAGTTGGCCGCGGCTTATAACTTATGTCGAGAAGCACTTTTGGCGAAGCTGGCCGCACAGGCATAGTTTGCACCAATCGCGCACTTATACGAACTCAAGTGTAGTTTGCTAAGCAGTTTTTGTTTAATTGGATTTTTTTTGAAAATATTTTCTTGTATGCATAGGTATCAATGTTATTTTTTTTTAAATTTTTATTCCCTAATTGTACACACGCACTTATTTACACTCACAACTGTAATTGTTACTGCCGAAATTTGCAAAAATTCAACTCGCAAATAAATATTAAATTTAAAATATAACGATACACGTCTGAACCGACGAGTGTTTGCCGACGACTGATGATGACTTCCTTGTGACAATAACCAAAGTAGTTCTAAACGCATGCGATCGGCTGGTGGTGATCTGCGCAAGTGCGCTAATCCCTCAGCGCACACTCAAGTAACAGAATGCATATAGAAATCGTCGGAGCGAGATAACTATATGTGTAGATATGTTTAACGCACATGCAAATTCGTAAATTTAAAAAATTATTTATTCAATTTTGTAAACTACCTGCAACTAGAACTGGCCGGAAAATAAATTAGAACTCATTTATTTGTAGGTGGAGAATTACAACAGAATTGTAACCCATGCACAGCAATCTAGCTCACCATATGGTAAAAATGTACAAACAACTTACTCTTATATGGGAAAGACTAAGAGTTTCATTTATAAATATCAACCAATCAGCAACAAGGCTCTCTATCTTTCCTATTCTATCGGCTGCCTCAGCAATGCCCATTACCATTTGTTTTTGCAAATCAACTACCAACTCACCACCAATCGAACAGCTCAATCGTATCATTTTGCTACGACATATTTTTTGTCTCCTTTGCGCCTACTCCTGTTCGGTATTATTCGCCATTATGATGAACAATCATTCCAAAGAGAGGAGAAAAACATGGACTGTGTTATGTGCAGCACACGAGTTCAATCAACTGCATCTAATACTGTAATTTATAACGAACCCACTGTAATTGGTGGGTTTTTCGGTTTGGTGGGTTTTTTGTTTTTGTTTTTCCCTCGCTGGGATCATCGTTAGATAGGTAGCGAAGGTAGCATTGTTGATGGTATTACGTTTTTCCCAATATAATAAACGGAATTCGCGCAACAGACGTTCGATTTCTTTTTTCACAGAATATTAAAAGCAACGCTGATTTGTTCAACAATATACAAATAATATGTAATGCGATTTGAAGATTTTAATCGATTATATCATCTAAATGGTATTGATGGATGGATGCTATACGGAAAAACCAATTGTTATGGAAAAGAAAGTTCCCTTCTGGAAAAATTCTTATATGTACGTACACATACATACATAAGACAATAAAATACAGTACACAGATTATCTGTGCTTAGATCGTACTTTCGCTAACAAGATAATGCATAGATAGGTGTTGTTTCAGTAGCGTTTCTATAAAACAATAAATAATTGACTATAAAGCCATTAAGTCAAAGATAAGCCTCATTGCTTATAAAAAATTTTGCGGTAAATATAATGATCAAGTTTGGACTAATAGCATTATCCGTTTTCTGAAAATGTTAAATTTTACAAATTAAAAAAAATAAAATAATTACTTTCAATTGCTAATTGTTACAAACTAAATAAATAAAATATTTCAATTGTTGCAATTGACAAAAAAATAATTACTTTCAAATATTAAAATGTTAAAAATTAAATAAATAAAACAATTACAGTTAAATACCGGACAAATTTTGTCGACACAACCTTTTCATTCATTTTCCCAGAAAAAAAATAATGCATATAGCTTAACTGGTACGCGGCAACTATATTTCATAACATTTTCATCAAAATATCTCTCATAAACGGACAGAAGTTATAGAAATCACAACAAGAATTGTATAAAATTTGTAGTTCCTCTATTGGTACGACTTGTGTTGATGACAACGAAATTGGTGATTCCCCTTTTAATACGGATGCACACATTTATGCAATATGTGTTGAGTAGAGGTGGGCTTTTTCGTTTATTATGCTTGGCTCGTGTTAATTGTGTTTATTTTTTAAATTCTTTCTCAGAGCCTAAAATTGCACAAAAAAAAATATGCTGTCTATTAAAGAAAAAATGGAGGTGTGGGCCCGCACCGCACGGACGGCACCGTAATCTTCAGTAAATGTATACTAACTTTTTTTTTTTTACAAAATGTTTTTTTTTTATTATTTTGTTTTGTTTTCTTATTTTTTTCTTTTTCTTTTCCTCCGTCTTCTTTTCTTTCTTTTTCACCTAACAGATTTTTCCTAAGTGTTATACTTTTTGGGTTATTTGCAAAAACTCGAAAAACTCTCTAAGTAAACTGTCACTTCCAGTTGTCAGATTTCCGTCAAAATCATCTGACCCCTCCCAATTTATGTACAAAGTTCAAATGTGAATTTTTATCCCGATAAGTTCAGCCGGGCTTTGGGAAGTGGGTTAAAACTTGATCGCAAGATTCCACGACAGACCGACTGCAGGCCGACATCCGTGCCAAAAGGACTTTCGAGCAGGAACCCCTTCTGTCATGCGAGCGAGGTGTCCTGCCCACCGGAGCAAACAATTCTTCGTAAGACTTTTCTCTCGAATCCGACTAAGATGTCAGAATAATGTTGCATGAACTTGATAGTGATCCGGATATTTTTACTTGGCTTATAAAATTGTTCGTGGTCAACCTACATAGTCGTGTCCGTTCATTTGGGATGCCGAGTTCTCTTATGCCTATATAAAGTTCTACTGTGCCAATGCTATAATAGACGGCTTTAAAATCTATAAAAAGACTGTGTAGTGAGTTTTGAAACTCAAGACATTTTTCCATCACCTGCCCAAGGCTGTGAATCTGATCTGTTGTTGATTTGCCTGCGATAAAGCCACACTGGTATGGACCAATGATGACTTTAGCTTATGGGGCTATCTTGTCTTAAAGGATAGATGAGAAAAACTTATACGCGGCACTCAACAACGTTACACCAAGATATTTGCTGAATGTTGTGATATCACCTTTCCTTTGTATAGTGCACAGGATGCCTCTTCGCCAGTCTTCTGGCATCGCTTGTTCATCCCATACTTTCACTATTACTTCATGAATTGCTTGCTGTATTGCAGGGCCTCCTGCTCCGCTGGGATACCATCAAAGCCTTATTATTTTTGAGCCGATTTATCGCACTGCTAACTTCGTCTATGCTTGGTGGCGGCAGCATAGTGTGGTCTTCGGTCATTGGTGGAGCATCCAAATCCTTAGTTAGTTAGTTAGATGGAGTCAGCAGTACTAATGACAGTATTCTTAAGGCGTGTCCATTTCTCTTCTACGACCGGCATCTAAGCCCCAGAGGACTTACTCTCCCTACATTTGGGGCGAGTCCTATCGCTTGACCATAATTGTTTCTGGTCTCTTCGTTGCGAAGGGCAGACGTTTTGACTCGAATCTGATTCGCGGATGTAGTCTTTCGTGATGATGCAATCCGCGCTCGGAGCAACATACCAACAGGAGGATAGTGGTCCGAGTCGACGTTGTCACCTCGGTACGTTCGCACCGGAATCAGGTTCGGGTTGTGGCGGCGGTCTATCAACACGTGGTCTATCTGATTGCGAGTGGCTCCATCAGGAGGTACCCAGGTGGCTTTGTGGATATCTTTACGCACAAACTTTGTACTCGCAACGACCAAATTATTGCTTGGTGCCAGCTCTAAGACTTCTTTCTTTCCTTTACTCCGCGGTTGAGCATAGGGCTTCCACAAACGCCCGCCAACGAACTCGATTTAACGCCTGAGGTTTCAAGAGCTCTATGAATAGTTGTCCATTATCATTGGTGTTCTCGTGTTAGTTATGGGTGCCAATGTATTGCCTAAATACTGACTCCTTACCTATGTTAGCATTCATATCCCCAGAATGATTTTTAATTCATACTGAGGGCAGTCATGGAGTTCCAGTTCGATTGATTCAAAGAATTCTTCATTTTCGTTATCTGGGGAATCCTCTGTAGGTGCGTGAATGTTTTTGAGGCTTATGTTTTAAATCTGTTCTACACGCGAATGGTGCATAGCCGTTCATTTATTGCTTTAAAGCCGATAACGGTGGGTTTCATTCCAATGCTGACTAGAAACCCCACCCCGAGCACAAGATGTCTTGCATGATAGCAGTAATATAATCCATATTCTGATTTTTGTAAGACACCATTCCCCGTCCACCGCATCTCTTCTATTTGCTGTTATGTCAGCATTATATTTGGACAGGGTATCAGCTAGCTAATCGTGCAGCTCGAGCTCTATACAGTGAGCTTACATTCCATGATAAAATTCATAAATCGTTTAACCATTTTTGTTGCCGTGGTCTTCGTCGTTCATCCGTGTATCCGAGGCTGATTTTGGGTTCCGTAATAAAGTTTTATTTTACGGGGTATTAGCCTCGCGCCAACATTGCTTTGAACGGACTAGCCCGATCATTCAGCTTTTCCTGTATTTGGTAAAAAGTTACCGGCTGCCACCACGTAGAGGTTTGATCACACTTCCACCTGCCAGTTACGGCCACGTGCAATTCTAGAGCATTCTGTATTATTCGCCCTATTCTTCTGATGACTGACCGCTATAAAAAATATACCAAATTATTATTCGAATGTTTCGGTGTTGTATTGACATTTATGTAATTTATTCGACATTCGACATTTGACATTTGACATTCGACATTTGACAGTTGACAGTTGACATTCGACATTTGACATTTGACAGTTGACATTTAGCATTTGACATTCGACATTTGACAGTTGACATTCGACATTTGACATTTGACATTTGACATTCGACATTTGACAGTTGACATTCGACATTTGACATTTGACAGTTGACATTTAGCATTGACATTTGTAATTTGACATTTGACATATTCGACATTCAACATTCGACATTTGATATTTGACATTTTGTAAGTTGACATTTGACATTTCACATTTGACATTTGACATTCGACATTTGACATTCGGCATTTGACATTTGAAATTTGACAGTTGACATTTGACATTTGAACTGACGAATCAATTGTCGGCGTAGTAGTACATAAAATCAAGATGTTATGTAGTTAAGTGTAGCCATTAGTGGTGTATTCCATGTTTAAAGAAATCCAGCAAACTAATAGACATCGTCCACTTCTTAGTAGCCTTTTTACAAACCTTTTTTCCTGTCTTTTTTCTCGGATATGATATATATGTTTAATCGCAGATGCCACATTGTAGCCGCGTCACATCAGACATCTGCTCAATTCACTTTTATACACTACGCTGATGGGAAGAGAATTGCGCATCTCGCACTGAAAATTTTTAATAAACAAACTAAGACAACAACAACAAAAAGCAATAAAAATGTCATCACTGCCGAATGGTAAGGGGGGAAGTGTAGGTTTGACTTTGAGTTGAGTTGTTGTAATTGTTAAACACGAACATTCAGTTTCACGGCCATTCTTCGCTCTATCGCACATAAATTAAAAATTTCCCTCATCACATAAGCTCGCCCATGTTCAGGAACAGGATTCGTCATCTTCCTTCAATATTCGAATTAAATTGAATCGACATAGAATCACATCTCTCGACTATGATCGGAAATTGATTTTAATTTATGTTCA
This sequence comes from Nephrocerus scutellatus, assembly GCA_947095585.1. Classification (NCBI taxonomy): domain Eukaryota; kingdom Metazoa; phylum Arthropoda; class Insecta; order Diptera; family Pipunculidae; genus Nephrocerus; species Nephrocerus scutellatus. The sequence goes on from OX352762.1 coordinate 7,115,109, forward strand.
AATGGAATGCATTGCAACCGCACCCGAACAGAGCACATCTCGCCGACAATGATCTTCCTTATCCTCATCCCAATCATAACTAAATGGGAATTCGTCTATTTATAGACGCTCGCAGTGTCGGTGTGGCACATTGAAGCGTTGAAAATAGTGCGTGAGATAATTCCATTTATAATTAAAACGAAACAATCGGTGGCTGATGATGGAGCTCATTAATGCGAGTTGTAGCATCAGTAGAAGGAGGATGCGTCGGAAGAGGATCCATATTGTAATGAAGGGCAAAAGTGCGTATTCCATTTGAATGGAGAGTTCTACGGTTTAGAATTCAAACCGGCAGAAAAGGAATGATCACTTGGTTGGTTGCCTGAGATATGTGACAGGGGCAGCAGACAATGTAGGTCGAATGATGACAGGAGACAAAACATCAAAACTTGTATTCTGAGTGAGTTCAAGTCATATGGAAGGATAGCAAGTTATTGTTTTGTCCAATAACAACAACAACTGAGTCGAATCAAAAAAAATGTCAAGCAATTTTTGTGGTCAATTGGCGATAGCATTAAAGGATGGGCAAGTATTCCATATAAAAGTGTGCAAAGTGTTCTTTACAGAGCGAACGAATATACAGAAATAGGGAAATGGGGAAATTTTTTCTCCAGTGACTTCCTCATATGGAAATTATGCGTCTGATGAGCGGACTTTCCTCAACACTAATGCCTCTGTGTGTGTTTTTTTGTGCATTGCGTTGTTGCGCGATTGCAGATTACCCGAGAAATATGAAAATTCCCGTGGGTAATGCGCCGCTGTTCAGACTGGATTTTCCTCGCTTTGCTGTTGTATTGGGTCGATGAGCGCGAAAAACCCTCTTCTTGCCGTGCGGCAAGAGTTCTTAACTACCTAAGTTTTGATAACTGGCTATGTGTGTGTTTGTGGGTAGATGTTTGTGCGTGCATATGTATATCATATAATCAGAAATTCCATATTTCCATGCGCTGCCTGATAACTCGGCGGCCTTCATCGCTCTCTCTAATCCAATCTGATTCCTTGGCGAAAAAATATACCTACGAGTAGTAATTTCAGTTGGGAATTTCCCAAATTCTAATTTCAAAATTTCCCTCTCCTATATACCATCATCATTATCATATTGTATTTAGCTATTTACCCGGTCCTGGCTCTTCCGCCAATACTCGGTAATTATTTTATGCGCTGCCGATGTATAAATTGGAAAATTTTTGATTTGGAATTTCCTCATCAGCCGCTCTGATGAGCGAAAAACCCTCCGCTACGTTGGCTACCTGGCTGACCGACTGCACGCTGATGATCGCTGGCCGTTGCGGCTGAACAACCAAAGAATTTTGTTGGTTTTTACGTATGATTAGCGCGCTAGAGGGGGATTTTGGTGATCGTGTATTATTGTCTGTCTCTGATGACTCTGGTGACATGGCATTGTTACAGGTTATGGCGCGTCAAAATGTCTGGCAATTTCTAGACTTCCGCACAGTGACAAGATGATTTGCACAACCCACAAAGCGATCATGCAACTTTAATTTGATAGCAAATATTGTGAAGGTAGTTGTGACTGTCCACTTAAGATACTAAATAACAACTAGCTGGAGACACCAATGGCATAATTATTTTCATCAATTGGTTATTTAATGGTTGGAAGTTGTCATGGAACAGTTCTTAGAGTCTAATATTTTTATCTGTCTGTCTGTTTGTCTCTTAAAATTTACAATAGCGTAAGGCTAGAAATTTTGAGTACGCCCTTACAACATTAATAACTAGGTATGCCTAGTCTAGGGTGACATTGGTAGCTATATGTAACCCGAGGCTTGTTATTTGAACCCTGTGGAAGCCGCTGAGTGCTTCTTGAGCTGATAACTGATTAAATGATTGTCTAACTTTTTTCAGTGCACTTAGCATGGATTTCTGAGCAGGGGGTTTGTAGTTCGATTCCCAGAACACACCAAAAGTATTTTTCTCGGTCCCACGTCTCCCTAATGGGTGACATACGTTCCAAGAGTAATAACTTGTCACAGAAAGCTTCTTAATTTACCGTTTTGATACGGCATTAATTTGCAGGTCCCTTCCATTTGTGTGCAAAAATATAAATGCACAACACAAATGGTCGCGTGAAGCTAGGCCTTGGACCGCAATGGTCTGTCGCACCGAATATTTGTTAATTCTCAACTGATTCTTCAACGATTCTTAATCTTTTGAATAAAAGTTGAGAAATATTTTCTCGTTGTAAGAATTTATATAATCAGATCGATTCTGAAAAAATCTGAATCTGAAAAAAACAACCCATTTAAATATACATTTTTCATGTAAACTCTCTAACAACCAAAATTATATAGAATTTCACTATAAGTGATAAAAAATAAATACACACCCACCCAAATCGTAAAGCAGCGCACCAGCGCACACAGACCACAATCATTATAGGAGAAGTATGGCGTTATCTGGTGCCCCGATATATGGCATGATTATTAAAAAAAAATTGTCGGATCCCGCCGACCCTGCGGCTTGATAACTACAAAATTTTAATAGAAAAAGTTGTCACCGGATATACACATGTGTGCAAAGTTTCAATAAAATCGGGCGTTGGGAAGTGGGTTAAAAAATCGTATAGCAAGATTCCACGACAAACAGACAAACGGACAAACAGACAAAAAGTCAAACAGACAAACATACAAACAGACAAACAGACAAACAGACAAACAGACAAACAGGCAAACAGACAAATAGACAAACAGACAAACATGGAAACATACAAACAGACAAACAAACGGAAACGCGCTGTTAATATAAAGAATTTGAAAAAAGAAAACAAACGATGAGATCGAAACAGAATTGGACGATGTTTATGGGGAGACTCTCGACCTTCGATATCAACAATAAAATATTGAACAGCTGAATTAAAGCGCGGTCGTACGAGCAATTTTGACGTACGAGCAATTTACCGGAAAAAGGTAACCACACCGTCAGCTATGGGGCCCGATCACTTTCAAATTTTTACAAAAAGTGTGGTCATCGTTTGTTGGTTTACAAAATTAAAAAAAAAAATCGGGTAATTTTTTAAAAAATTAAGGTGTGGGCACAACACCACTTTCTCTTACGAGCGGGACCGGAATCTTCAGTAAATGTTATTAATTTTTTTTTTATTTTTTTTATTTTTTGTTTTTTTTTTGTTTAAATTTTTTTTGCACTTAACAGATTTCTCCTAAGTGCTATACTTTTTGAGTTATTGGCAAAATCTCGAAAAACTGTCTAAGTAAACTGTCAGTTCCGGCTGTCAGATTTTTGTCAAAATCATTTGGCCCCTCACAATTTATGTAAAAAGCTGAAATATGAATTTTCATCCCGATAAGTTAAGCCGTTTGGGCTGTAGAGTGGACACAGACAGTCATACAGACAGACAGACGGACAGAGATTTTTTTATTTTCGCTTTTTCTGATTCAGGATATACGGTAATGGGTACATCTGGAAAAATCCCGACTTTGAAAATTTTCATATTTACTATACTTGCCTTTTACTATGTATAAAAAAGTCAAAATTATGTGGGAACCCCTCGGCTCTATGGCCCGACACCTTCCAAATTTTAATAGAAAGTATTGTCATCGGCTATGCATTTGGATGCAAAGTTTGAAAAAAACGGGCTTTAGGAAGTGTGTTAAAAATTGATCACAAGATTCCACCAACCAGCCAGCCAGCCACCGACCCATGCCGACACGTGATAATTTAAAAAGTGCTTTTCCGCCAAAGCAATGCACCGGCACACAAGTCCGCAGTCGCAATGGCAAAATTACATTACATGCGCTAGAAATTCATCCACGTTTTTCTCCAGACTTGTCCACCTCCGACTATTCCAAACTTGAAGAAATGGCTCGGTGGTAGGAGAAGATGAAGTCATCACTAAAACAGAGGCCTCTTTTGAGGGCATTCCGGAATTGTATTATTCGGAGGTTATCGAAAAATTGGAATATGTTGGACCCTCTAAAAGGAGACTTTGCTGAGAAATAAAATGAATTTTGCCGAAATAAGTTATGTTTTCTTGCATAGGGCGATTACTTTTCAGTCTGCCCTCGTATGTTAAAATCTAATTAAATTATTTCTTTAATTACATAATTAGAATTCATAGAAATGACAAAAGGGAAATTTCCAGGACAACTGCATTTATTTTTACATGTGGTTGTAGCATTTACCCAGCAGATGTCGGCGCGCAAGTGTATGTAAAGCTGATCGTGGCAACAAACTATTTAGCTTGTACACAAACCGAAGGAAGAACTTTTTTGGCCGCGTCACACTCGAATAGTGAATATGGTGGATTATGGTTCAGCTTTTGTTTCATTTTGCTGTGTTCCCATTCAAAAGAAAAATTAGTTGTGAGTAGAAGATAAGTGAAACACTACTTTTTGAATTCAAAGAACAATAATTGCTGTCTTTTAAAGCCCGATAGAACTTGAAATTGTAAAAAATAACACAAAAAATTTAATTTTAATTAAATTGTTTTATTCCTTCGAAAGACAAATACATGACAGTAGTATAAGAAAATTGTTTCTGACATATGGCCGCGGTGGCTGTCCTTGACAAACAACACTATTGACGTCCAATTTGGCCCACTTCTTAAAGCACTGCTGGTCGTATGTCACAAATAACACGAACAATGTTGGGCTCTAAGGCGTTAAATGTTGCTGGTTTATTAGCATAAGCCAGTGATATCACGTGGCTCCACAGGAAATAATCGAAGGGCATCAAATCACACGATGCTAGAGGCCAATTGACAGGTCCAGTTCTCGGAATCAACTTATCGCCAAATTTTGACTTCAATAAGTCGATGGTTGCCGTCGCCGTATGGTACGTACCGCTATCCTGTTGAAATCAGATCTCATCCGGATCAATTTTATCCATATTTTCAAACAAAAACGATCTGCATTGACTGTAATGCGAACTCAAGCCTTATTCTTGAAGAAATAAGGTCATATAATGACACCAAAGTGTAAACCGCAGTGAAAAGATGAATTTTTTCTGGATGTATTGAGCGCTACGAATGACTTCTTTAGATAGATGATTATGAACGCCATAAAAATCACGAAGTCGTCTAAAAGTTGCGCGAATCGAGGACTGATTTTCAAAGTAAATTCGGATAATTTGGTGGCGTTGTTCAAGCGTAAGTATTCATTACGATTTGAATTTTTTTGAATTGAAAAGGCATCTCCTTTATTTTTTATTATGTCCTACCAAGCTTATATCTAACGCTTGTAGATCAAATTATTATAGAATCTCCTCCGAAAGGACAATTAGTCCTATATCTCATAAGGGGTCGGAGGTCATAGTGCTTTTTCTTAAGCACCCAAGTCTCAGATCCATATAAATGCTAGCACTGGTATGACAATAATTGTGTTATATTCCAGTAGCTTCTCTGGATGATTAAACTCCCGGACTCAAAGATTTTTGACAAACTTAAGTAGGCTTTAGTAGCTTTTAGCAACCGCGCGCGTATTTCTGATTCCATGCTGTAATCGGCTGCTACAATTGACGCGAGATAACTAAAGGACTGCACTATAGTTCTTCGAATTCGCATTCAACGATCATAATTGAAGGACCTATGTTGGATCATTTGGAGAGAAAATCTCAGGTGTCTTAAAGAGCCACAAGGGTTTCAAGTCTGTTCAACTGCTGTCATATATTGACGACATTTATATCATTGGCAGAACCTAGCGAGCTGTCACTGGTGTATTTGCTAGCATTAGCTAGCAGAGGTGCCTAAAATGCGATTGGCGCTGTTAATGAAGGTAAGACAAAAAATTTGCTGCGTCAACAAGAAAGGACACCCAAAACATCGGCGTATCGGTCAAATACAATAGACAGCTATAGGTTTAGGTGGCTGTCGGTGGAAAATAGACAGATATAACTTTAAGGTATAGTTAGATAAAAGATAATAGATACTCTGTCTACCTAGCCTTCCCTATAACACCACTATAGGAATCAAATGAGGAATCACTCATCGCAATCGCGGTTTCTTTAGGCTCACAATGTTTAAAGCACTTCCTTGCAGTATTAAGAAGACCCTGAAGAAGACCTTAATTATTCCAATCTATCCTACTCTATGGTTTTGAAGGATTAAGGATGGATGAATGCATCTCTAGTTTTACTCTTGTCCGTAAAGTTTATCTAAAAATTAGTGCATGAACCAATAATGCTTACCTTGCTTTTATTCGTGTCAATGAATATGATGACAATTCAAATTTGTTCCAATTATGAACAGAACTTCAAAGGCTTCAGACAAAGGAGTTTATTTAGATATCTACAGATGGATCATAAATCTAGATGATGGTTCGATTTGATTCATTCAACTTAACTTTCAAGAGGAATATAGGGTCGTTTTTAAAACTATAAGAAATTAAAATCACAAAGAAGTAATTCAGAACCTAATTAATAGTTCGAAATATAAACATAAATTTAATGTAAAGTCAGAAACCGAAAACCGAAAACTGAAGCACAATCAGAAAACCGAAAACCAACACTCAGTCAGAAAACCGAAAAACCAAAACTTAATGAGAAACCCGAAAACCTAAACTGAGTCAGAAAACTAAAAAATAAAACTTAGTCAGAAAACCGAAAACCAAAACTCAGTCAGATAATCGAAACCAAAACTTTGTCAGAAAACCGAAAACCAAAACTCAGTCAGAAAACCGAAACCGAAACCGAAAACAGAAACTCAGTCAGAAATCTAAAACTAAAACTCAGTCAGAAAATTGAAATCCAAAACTCTGTCAGAAAACCGAAAACCGAAACTCAGTCAGAAAACCGTGTCAGGAAGCCGAAAACCAAAAATAGGTCAGAAAATAAAAAAAAAAAAAAAAAAAACGCAGTCAGAAAACCGAAAACCGAAACCAAAGCTCAGTCAGAAAACCGTGTCAGGAAGCCGAAAACCAATAATAGGTCAGAAAATCAAAAAAAAAAAAACGCAGTCAGAAAACCAAAACCAAAACTGAGTCAAAAACCGAAACCAAAATTCCTCAGAAAGCCGAAAGCCAAAACTCTGTCAGAAAATTGAAAACCAAAACTCTGTCAGAAAACCGAAAATCGAAACTCAGTCAGAAAACCGAAACCAAAGCTCAGTCAGAAAACCGTGTCAGGAAGCCGAAAACCAAAAATAGGTCAGAAAATCAAAAAAAAAAAAAAAAACGCAGTCAGAAAACCGAAAACCGAAACTCAGTCAGAAAACCGAAACCAAAGCTCAGTCAGAAAACCGTGTCAGGAAGCCGAAAACCAAAAATAGGTCAGAAAATCAAAAAAAAAAACGCAGTCAGAAAACCAAAACCAAAACTGAGTCAAAAACCGAAACCAAAATTCCTCAAAAAGCCGAAAGCCAAAACTCAGTCAGAAAACCGAAAACCAAAACTCAGTTAGAAACCCGAAAATTAAGAGAAGATCCAAAAACAATACGCAGCCAGAAAACTGAAAACCAAAATCCAGTCAGAAAACCGAAAACAGAAAACGAACAAGAAAACTCAGTTAGAAACCCGAAAACCAAAATTAGATCAGAAAATTCAAAAACAAAACGCAGTCAGAAAATCGAAAACCAAAACTCTGCCAGAAAGCCGAAAGCCAACCAACCCACCTTAAATACAAATTGGTTCGAGACAATAACAACAACGAAATCTTCAAAGAATTCTATGTTCAGTGTTTGTTTCTTTAGTCTTCCGTATGCAAGAGGGACTCAAAAAAATTCCGGCCTTTTCACATATTCATCTGTGCATCACTCTGATCATCAGTCTCGTTTTGGCTGCCACAAGACGCACTATTAGCAGCAGCATAAATTTCCCGAACAATTTTGTTAACCCTGAAGAGGCAATAAAGTAGCCATAATGATTTGAACTTTCTATGCCAACATTGGCTTTCATACGCTCACTCAAACCCATTATTGAGCCGCATTAAAAGTTCATCTTCCAGTCAAGACCCCGGATTTCTAATGGGAATCGAAAGCCCATTCGCAGTTAAACTGACAATAAGCTTAGTGCGATCCTCATGACATACCTTCTATTTTCACGCCACAATCTCCGGCTGACTGACTCACCAATAATTAAGCGCTCAGACCACAGCCCGCAATCGATCGATCAGAATCAGGAAAATCACACACACACACACATACACATAAACTCACAAGATCGCATCGATCGTTAATCGTTGACGGTAACGGTTGGTGCGGCCCTGACGATGACGATGGCGTCCGGGACACGGCATGGTATACGGCATGGTACGGCATCGAAATCGCCATCATCTCTCCCTCTTTAGCGCTGTCGTAATTATTATTATGTGAAAGATACAAATGGACGGACATTATCGGAACGCTGGCAAAGTGTGCGTTGTCCACTCCATCAGACTATAAGGCGTCACGCGAATGAAGTGCTCAAACGGTGCTGCGGCGCGAGATCCTATCACACGGGGATCTTGGTGAGAGGATTATTGATTATTCAAATTTCTCAGCGGATCCGCTGCGACTGCGATGGTGGTGCGGATTACTGTCAAGCACGGCACACAGGCGACCGCACGACTTGGCACTGTGCCAACAGGCCATTGATTCGGGAGGAGGATGCTGCAACGGGCCAAGCGGCGGGACATTATGTGAACACAACTGTGTGGCGTTTGCCACGGAAACGGATCCATCCATCCGCGCAATCTGTAGCGAGTCGTCTATAGTTGCTTGGAATAGTAATCTCCTTGCGAACATGCGATATAAATCAATTGATGGAGCTGCTGTGGTCATGTGACCAAGCGAAGCGCGCCAAACACACCTGGACCGGCCGACCGGGTTCAAGTCAAGTCAAGCGTCTAATTTACAATTTAATCTTGTTTGCTCGAAAGAGAGTGATGGAGCAAGAGAGTGCGGTTGTGATAGGGAAGGGGAACAAAGAGATAGAGAGAGCGCGCGGGACAAACGCAAATCACAAATTTATTTGTAGCGTTTTTCGCCAATCCTTGTTGTTGTTGCGGTGTCGAGTCTGTCTGTTTGCCGCAGAAATCACTAATAACATTACGAGTTATTAGCACAAGCGCTTGTTAGCGATAAATAACGCTCGCCGCTCGTCGTCGTCGTGTTAAGCAGTTTAAGCGAACTAAACAGACGGACAAATACGCTGCGCCGCTGTATAACAGTAGCAAGCAAGCAATTGGTACTCCAGCAGCGGCAACATGATACTCTACACCGTCCGTCCGTCCGCTTAACAAAATGCAAAATGCTTAACAAATAGAAATTAATTAAATTCCTTGTCTATGTGTGTGTGTATGTGTGTCTAGCTACGCAGTCAAAGGAAGTTGGCGGCACATGCGTAATGTCTAATTAGCTGCGACATTTTTCCAACGCGGTTTTGACTTACAACTTCTCCACCTGATGAAGGCTACCAGTTATACGCAGCTGCAACGGCCAGCCTCAGGTGCGTCGTGAAGGCTTAAGGTGTGGTTCGCTGATCATAGGTACGTACATACATTAAACAGAAGCCGCTCCGCTGATGTTGGGAGTGTGCTCGAGCGCAATCCGAATTAATGATCGATGATTTGTTGACTTGGATTTGTTTTTAATTATTGACTAACCGATCTGATGTGGTGTGGGCGGAGACTTTAACAAAATGAAACTACCCGCTGGTTAAGTATGTACCTATAGCTACCGATTATCTACACGATACTATAAAAGTGGGAGTGTGAGTGAGCTTTGAGGCGGTTGCTTATGCCGTTGCCAACGCTTTGCATTTATTGAAGGCAACAAATAAAATTTGCAAGCTAATTAATCATTTGACGATTTTTTTGAAGCTGAAAGGATCTCTACTACCAGTAGAATAAGAAAACTGTCTCTACCCAATTGGCATCTGCCACCTGCTTTCATGTAGATTATAAAGGGTGCTTTAGAAAAACTTTTATTTACCTTGACTTGACCCCTGTTTGTCTGTATTTTCGACTAATTTTTCTAAGTTCCACATAGCATTTTTTATATTCCGCGTGTGACGCGTGTCGCGTTTCGTGTGTGATGGGTGGACAAAAGACAACACTTTGTATTTCGGCGATTATTAAGAAATAATAAAGGACTGTGTGGCGTGTGTCAATGTATACCTACATAAAAGTTTTTACCGAAAAAACAAATTATTAACTTCGCGTGCCTGTGACTGGCTGACTGGTTGGCTGGCCAAATTTTGTGATAAATTTTCAATCCATTTCCTAAAGCCCGATTTTTTTTTTATTTAAATTTGTGGCCTACATACCGAATTTCATACAAATCACTTGAGAAATTGCTTAGTTCCTAATATTCCAGACTCTATGGGCCATATCTCAGAATATCCATATAAACAAGTCTTATAGTAGCATCTTAGTCGTCCTACCTACCGAATTTCATACGAATCGCTTGAGAAATGGCTTAGTTTCCAAAATTCCAGAACCAAATTGGCTAGATCCCAGAATTTCCAGTCTTATAGTCGCTTCTTAGTCCTACCTACCGAATTTCATACAAATCGCTTGAGAAATGGCTTAGTTACCGAAATTCCAGAACCTATTGGCCAGATCCCGTATCACACGCGTTCAGATCTAAAGGACGTGTGAAAGTTGTTGTTGTTCCACGCATCACACATGTCACACGAGACTCGCGTCACACGCGGGTTCTCAAAAATGACCCATGACACTGAGCTGCTCACAAAATTGTAGCTCTCTAGGTCGTTTTAAAGTGGTTCTCTCGCGAATGGGTGACAAACGTTCCGAGAGTAATAACTTGTCACGGAAAGCTTCTTAATACGCCGTTCGGATCCTACCTTAAATTGTAGGTCACTTCCATTTGTGACAAAAAATACAAATGCAAATGGTCGCGAGAAGCTAGGCCTTGGACAACAACGGTCTGTTGTGCCGAATATTTTATAAAAAAGGACATCTAAGTCGACGCGATGGGAGTCCAATTTCAAATATTAAGCAAATTTCCACGGATCACACGGGCAATACGTGACGTGTAACCCGCGCGATCACAGAAATGGATCTTGACACTGAGCAGCTCGCAAAATTTTTAAAAAGAGGCTCAAAAAATTCGATAAAACCGAAAGACAGGAAAAGTCAAAGTCAAGTAACATAAAAGTTTTTAGCTATCAAGTTAGAATATTATTGCGAAACCGAAGGGCGAAGCTTATATTCAGATAATATGAGGACATTTTTTCAGCGAGCGTGCGTGTACGTTTGTTTGCCGTGTCGTATATCTCGGCTTCTACCAGTCAAAATTTGATGGGACTTGTTTTAAAACAATTGATTAGCGCTCGGCTTGCGATGGTGTAATTTTTTAATTCATAGGGGTTACTACCCCTAAGTAAACTGAGAATAATACTAAATCTACACATTGCTATCGATTTTTTTTAAGCCTAACGATTTGCAAAGTTAAATGCGTTTTTTCAGTCTATTTTAGAAATCGCTTATGATTGAAAGACCTATCGTTTATGTATGAAAGACCTACATTTAACGTTGCATACTATTAGGCTTTTAACATAAATTAGTCTTTAGACTGAATTAGTAAATTAGTTTTTTAAAAAAAAGTTAAAGTTTTTTTTAAAAAAAAAAATATAATAAAAAAAAATAAAAAATGTTCAAAAAAAATTTTTACGAATTTTGTATATTAAATGATTACTATTGGGCTTTTAAAATAATTCAGTGTCGTGACTTCTTCCATGGCCTTCGGTACTCCCTCGATGCCTTGTTCCATTAGCCTTCGGTGTTTCCTCCGTGCTGTCGTGCCTTATTCCATAGTCCTTCAAACGCCTCCCTCAAATTTCGCATTCTGCACTCCGCCGTAAGTATGAACTGAACAGACGTCCCTGTGCTAGATACTTCCTAGCTACACCAACTTGGCCCGGTGCGTTCCGGTGCACACCTACTCGCAAGTACGCAACTCCCAAGAATAGAAGTAGAATTAATATATTACTCACATATTCCTTAGCTAAATTAATAGTAAACGCATCGCGCTTCCAAAGGGCTATCTACGGTCATTATAATATGCAATAATCCCCATGATTCCTGCAAATCTTGCTTTAGTAGTTACATATATTATCAGTTTGTCGTGCAAACCCGGGGCCCGATCTCTTCCAAACTTTAACAGTATTGTCAAACACAGTGTGTACAAAATTTAAAGAATATCGGGCTTTGGGAAGTGGGTTTAAAATTGAGCGTAAGTTTCAACCACCGACCGATAGAACCATGCCGACGGGAAGTTAATATAGAGAATTAAGAAAATGAAATTTAATTGAAAATCAATTTTCCTTCCTTTGGGTCTCTTAGTCTCTCAGCCATGTTAACGCTTAAGGCACCGAATTCAAAATTATGATCAATCGATCGCCTGGCTGATGTCAATACTGCATGGACGGTCCGGAGCTCACTCAACGCTGTATGCTACGAGTATTAATGCAACTTTCATCGATGAATTACGCATACGCACGAATACGGTGAAGCACCTCAACGATGTGGAAGTGAACCACCTGCCTGACCACCCGACCAACCGACCAGCACCAGCCAGCAGCTCTGACGGCTGACGCTCCGACGACAATCGATGGCTTATTAACCAGCAAATGGCAGATGGAATCGAAATTTGTCATTTGGATTATTGCTGCGCGGCAGAGAAATGTCTTGCGGTGGACTTCGCATCCAGCAGCACAAAGTATCTCGGTGGCAGTTACAGTTGACAGGTTTGTTAGTTGCTTCCTGCTGCTACTGCTGTTTCTGACGGCCGTCGCGCCGGCGCTGGCCAACGCATTTTCCAGCTGTTCGACGCTCAACAAATCGAATTGAATTGACTTGAATGGTGATGCTGGATGGTGGGGCCGCACCTATAGCACACACAATCATTCTGTATGACAACACTTACAACAACTGTGTGTTGTCGTGTGGTCGCTCGCATGTGGGCTCCAATAGATGTCAGCCTAATAGCAGCATAATATTTCTCGTGTTTCCCATTCGTCGGATTTTGGTGCTGGCTGCGGCTCTGCGTAATAGGAGTATGCAAAGCGACAGGACGCGGGACCACGTACATCGACCGCTAATCAACATTGTCGCAGAGTCGCAGTTGTTTGCCCATCAAAATGCCCCGGCGCTGCTGTTTGTCAACAGCAATTTCAATCTCTGCTCAGTCAATTGCGTCCATAATTTGCATTCCAACTGAATTTACTGCTAACGCTCGCAGTTGTATTGGTCAGGATTAATGTTAATGGCAATTGGACGCGCAGATGTGGGTTGTTTTCTATATGAGTGTACATCTATATGATTTTGTGTTCAGTGGATACCATCGGTGCGGGTTTGTTTTTGGTGAAACTTATGTAGATACTCATTATGTGGATGACAAATGGCTTCAGTCAGTTGTTTATTTTGTAATAAAAACTTATTCCAGCCCCTTAGTCTGTACAAATAACGAGCTAACTAACTCACTCAACTATCTCTAAGTTCTAGATAAAATGAGATTTTGTTGAAACATCCTTTGTAGACCAATTTCTTAACTTCTAGCCGAATGCAAATTATCCAGAAGTAATCATTGTGTAACTCCACTGCAATATATGTAAGTCAGAATGAACTGGAATGGAACCTCAATCAAAGCCGGAATGAATTATAGTAAGACTCGAATTAAAGTAGGTACAATTAAAGTTGTATTGACTTGAAATCAAAATGGGATTGAACTGAAGTGGAACTGCAATCTAAACCGAACTGGATCTGGAATGGAACTAGAATTTAAATCAAATGGAATTGAAACGAAACTTAAATGGTCCTGTAATGAGACTGAGATATAACTTTCAAAGTTGTGTTACTCCACTGCAATTAATGTAAGTTGGAAGGGGAATAGAACCTCAACCTAAGTCAGAATGAACTAAAATGAAACTGGAGTTGAAGTGCGATTAATGTTGGAATGACTTAAAATGCAACTGGAATTGAACAGGAATATCTGAACTGACCTGGAACTGGAATAGAACTAGAATTTTGATGAAATTAATTAAAACGAAACTTAACTGGACCTGTAATGAAACTGAAATATAACTTCAACACTTATGTAACTCCACTGCAATTAATGGAAGTCGGTATGAACTGGAATTAAACCTCAACCTAAGCCAGAATGAATTAAATTGGAACTGCAGATGAAGTGCGAAAAAAGACGGAATGGCTTGAAATGAAAATGAAATTTAACTGAAATGGAACTACAATCTAAACCGCACTGGAACTGGAATGGAACTGAAATGAAACTTAAATGGAACTGTAATGAAACTGAAATATAACTTCAAAACTTCTGTAAATCCACTGCAATTATTGCAAGTCGGAATGAACTGGAATGAAACCTCAACCTAAGCCACAATGAATTAAAATGGAACTGCAGTTGAAGTGCGAAAATGGCTTAAAATGAAGACATTTAACTTGAATGGAACTACAATCTGAACCGAACTGGAGCTGGAATGGAACAGAAATAAAACTTAAATGGACTTATGTTATATGAAACTGAAATATAATTTTGAAACTTTTGCAACTCCACTGCAGTTAATGTAAGTCGGAATGAGACCTAAGTCAGAATGAACTAAAATGGAACTGGAGTTGAAGTGCGATTAAAGTTGGAATGACTTGAAATAAAAATGAGATATAATTGGAGTGGAACTACAATCTGAACTGAACTAGAACTGGAATGGAACTGAAACGAAACATAGATATGGACCTGTAGTAAAACTGAAATCTGAAAATGTTTCAAAATTTAAGAAATTATTGAAAACTCATCTGGCATCATTAGTTGAAAATCATCTGTAATCACGTTGTATTATATACTAAAAGGGTGACTGACTAGCTTCTAAATGATAAAAAATCCACTAGCTATCAGTTACCCTTCCTTTTCTTTTTCCTTTTTTATATTTAATTTTGTATTGAAATAAAAACTAATAATAATAATAATAAAATAAGACATAAAGAAAAATATAACTTAAACATTTGTGTAACTCCACTGCAATTAATATAAGTTGAAATGAGATCGAATGGAGCCTCAACCTAAGTCAGAATGAACTAAAATGAAACTGAATGGAAGTGTGATCCATTTTGGAATTACTTGAATTCCAACCTAAATGAAACTAGAACTAAAATCTGAATTGAAATGGAACTGGAATGGAATTAGTAGGGAACCTCGGTTGGGGCATAGGGCGCCAACAAATCTTTTCTATTCTTCACGGTCTGCAGCTAGATATTTCAACTGTGGCCACGTTTTACTCTGAGAGTCTGCTTCTGCTGGGACTGTTGATCTGCACTTTGTTCTTCCAACCCGCCGTGCAACCTGGAGGTTCCATTTTATCGTTTGGCTTCCTCACTATATGACCAATACAATGAAATCATCTATCATATACTTACGATCCCTATTACTGAGCTGAGCACATCAATTTCACTCTTACCCCATGCATGTCTTCTGTTCTATGCGAGATAAGTCTCTACATTGACCAAGAAGACCAAGTCCTGCCACATATACAAACATAAAGTCGCCTCACAATTAATAAATAAAAAAATAAAAATCAATAAAAACAATAAAACTTATTTTCTTTATAAAATTTTATTTCAAATCCAATTTTTATTTAAAAAGCAAAAAAAAAAATAAAACAAAATTATCAAGTAAATATATATATGTATGTATATATGTATTATATAACTTCTCTGTGACGAATTAAATTCTTTATTTGTTTAAAGCAAAGATTCAATATTTTTAAACTCTGAGTTGAGCATTTTTTTTTTCTATGGAAAGGGAACACAAAACAATTTAATTTAATTTCGTTTCATAGCACCATTCAGACGAAACAAATTTAGAATTAATTTCATTTTATCGATTTTTGTATACAAAATAAAATTAAAATAAAACTAAATTAAATTATTGAATGAACGAACCGAAAATTGTGGAATGTTGTGGAATGTGAAAATCTCGATTCATTTCAATTCATTTTAGAGTGCTGCCAATGCGCACACACTGTGTGTTTACTTTATACCTACATTTGTCAAGTGTATGTGTAAGTTTTTTGTATGTGTGTCTGTGTGTGTGTGTGTGCGTGTTTGTGTAATTTATATTTACAAAATTTTGCTAAATTAAAACTAAATATCTTAAAAGAACTACGAAAATAATTGAAGTGGAAATGGAACAAATTTTTTTTACATTTTGAAAGTCCTTTTTTCGAATATAAAATATAAAGTGTAATAAAATTGTAAAAAATTGTAATACTTAAAAAAATAAACGCAAAAATGCTCAACAATGCACACCCAATAGAAAGGCTGAGAAAATGTTTGGATTTTTAATTTTGTGGTATTTTCTTATATTTCTTTATTCATATACATAGATATTTAGGTATATAGATTATACTTCTTGCTAGACTCTATGCGGTTGTTTTGTGTAAATTTATTTTATATATTTATCCTAAAACTTATATTTATAAATATAATCTAGAAATTGTAATTAATTTTACTAAAACGGAAAAATAAAATTGATTATAAGAAATGGAAAAATTAACAAAATACAAATTTTCTCCTAATTTCAATTAATTTTAATTACTTAACTCTAAGTTTATTTATTGCTTTCTGTTACTAACTAGTTTACATAATAAATTTTCTGCATGTATTTCTGTGTATGGGTGTTTACAAAAATGTTCAGTAAACAATTATCTAACTGGCTAAAGTATACTGGCAATTAAGTTCCTTGCATTGAGTCAATTAAAATCTCCTCTTATAATGAAACTAATTAAGTTACAAGATTACAATATCCACTAATAATAGTTACAATAATAATATCATTGAAATAAAATTTATATTTAATATCCATCGAACTGTCTCTTAATCTCTAATTTATATTTGCAATGAAAAAAATAATAAATTAATAATTTATATTGCAATAGAAATTCTGCTGTGTTGGCAGCTCTATTTTCAGCACTGCTGATTCTGAGCGAAGGTGTCAGTGCCGTCGCATATGCAACGATAGATGATCGGAGCGACTGAACGACCGAGTGCACAATTGGCAACGGAACGGTTTGACGCCAGTGTGTTTCCGGAAATGTCGCGTCAGTTCGTCGGAGCGAGCGAAACGCCAAATACATCCTTCCCAAGTGCATACGTACGGTTTTTCGCCTACCAAAGAGAGAGAGAGAGAGAGAGAGAGAGATAAAAAATTTAATTATTTGTTCTAGTTTCCATGTTCATAGAAATGATAGTGTTCTAGTTTTCACGATCTAAATAGCAGAGAGAAACGTGGAGAGGGGAAAAAATTAAATATTTGTGTCCGGTTTCAGGGTTCATAGGAATCAGAGTGTTATATTTTTATCTGGCAAAAAAAAACGAGAAGGAGAGAGAGAGAGGAGAACAAATTTAAATATTTGTTCCAGTTTCATGGATCATAGGAATGAGAGTATTATAGCTTTCCCCTGCTAAACAAAGAGTGGGGTAAAATTTGGAATATTTTTCGCTTGCCAAGGGAGAAGAGAGAATATTCGTAGCAATGTTCTTTAATGAGAGTATTACATTTTTCATCTGCCAACCAAAAATAACAGAGAGTGTTGAAAAATTGGGAAAGAGAGAGAGGTGAAAAATTTGAAATATTTTTCGCCTACCAAGCAAAAAATGAGAAAGATAGAGAGAGATCGAAAATAACTAAATACTTGTTCCATTATCAATGTTCATAGGAATCCGATAGTATTCTATACTGAAATTATTAAATGTTTCACCTGCCAATCGAAAGAGAGAGAAAAGAGGAAATACTTGTTCTACCCTACTCACCCGTATGCGTTCGTTTGTGTGCCTTCAGATGGGAACTCTTCGTGTAGACCTTATCACAACCATCGGTGTCGCATTTGTGTACCTTGCGATTTTTTGAGAGATCACTACCGTTGGAACCGCCACCAACTCCACCACCATTTCCGTCATCTGTCATAGCAGATGACAAACCGCCTACACCACGACTGAAGCCGCTGCTACTGCTCAGGACAATGCTGCTAAACGCACTCTTTCGGTTGTTGTTGCTGTTGCTAGTGCTACTGCAGCTTGCTGCACTGAATGAGTTATGGAACGTAGGATTGAGCGCCTGTTGTGCCTGATGATGATGATGATGATGAATATTATGGGGATGATGCATGGCTGCCATGGATTTCCACGGTGACGATGAGACGTTGCTTACTCTACTAATGGCAGGATTCGATGTGGGACTAAAAGGCGATGACGAAGACGACGTCTGCATTGAGGCCGCAGAGCCACTGCACAGGCGTTGCGTCGGTATCGATGTTATTGAGAGCGCCGACGGTAAGCTCGCCGTTCCTGCTGTTGCTGCTGCTGCTCCTGTGGACGACATTGATCGTGGTGAGATCGGTGGCGGTCTACGTTCCGTCGGATACTTGTACGGATTCTTGAACAGACTGAGCAGACTGAACTTACGATCGTAGTCGTGGAATAGCGACCGAGACGCTGTGGACGTTGTAAAGGACGAAGCGGCAGCGACAGCCGATGAGGGCGAAGGCGATGACGATGACGAAAGATCGCTGTGATGGTGGTGGTGATGTTGATGATGATTATGATGTTGAGAATGGTGGGAATGGCTGTTGTTGTTGTTGTTGATGTTGCTACTGCTACTATTGAAGCTGTTGTATGATGTTGTGTTATTATTATTGTTGTTGTTAGCAAAGCTGAGATTGTTATTGTTAGCCTCCTCCTTGATGCGGCGGTACGTGAAAAGGAACGGCGATGCGGCCAGCAATGGCGATATAGGAAGCTTCGACACTGCTGCTGCCGCCGATAAAGACGAATACTGTCGATTGACAGCTGTTTGAGTGGATGTGGTGAATCCCGGTGTCGCAGAGCGACCGACTCCAGCCACACCAAAGCTGCTACCACCACTGGCGCCGCCAAATGCCGTTGATGTGGCGGACTTGTAATGAGCATGATGATGATGATGATGACGATGCTGATGAGATCCTGCAAGAAAATAGGGAAGAGTTTTTTGTTTAATAAAACCATTCTGTATAAAGACATAACACAAACACTCACAGGATGTGAAGGGGAGAGGGGTGAGTAATAATTCCATACACACGAGACTCAAATCAATCGCAATAAATCGGCGAATGATTACATTTCGTGTATGAACGCCGATGCATCGAGTAAGTGCGAATAAAGATAAATTATAGTCTTCGTGCATGAGTGGTGAGCACACTCCATAAGCCCTCTGGCCAAGTCTGTATACTATGCTCTGTACCAGTAGACGCAGTCGGGTGAAGGTATATTAAATGGGGTGGGGGCGGGGGTGGCAGCGATAATCCTGTAACATATGAATGCATTCAGATGAAGCGCCGAGAGGGTGATGATCAGGTGCGTCGACTAAATGTGGAGGCAACCAGACACCGCTGTTAGCAATATCGACCACACTAATCGATTTGAAACCAAATTTTTTACTTCACATTTCAATTCATTTCATATTAAACTGCTTCATCATTCCATTCCAATTCATTTCATTTCATATTAAATTGCATCATCATTCCTTTCCATTTCATTTCATTTCATATGAATTTGTGTCAAACAACCACACTTCAATTTCAATTTCAATTTCAATTTCAATTTCAATTTCAATTTCAATTTCAATTTCAATTTCAATTTCAATTTCATTTCATTTCATTCCTCCACAGGATTTACAAAAAAGCCTTTTCGACGTCTTTATCATCACATCACATGGAGAAATATAAATTCAAAATAGCAGCATGCGGTGTAGATTACGGCAGATCGTTATGACGCTAAAACCACGATTAATTAGGCAATATTCGCACTTAAGTCGCTCTTGCTGGGAATAGAGCGACCTATCCAGCAACCAACAACGGGAGAACTAACACCCTGTGCTGTGCGCAACCAGGAAGCGCACAATTGGCACGTCGCATCAAACAGCGCTTCATTTTCAACGGAACGGAGCTCATACTCTCTTCCTAAGACCTGTCCTGCCCTGCTCAGCCCATTCCTGCACGTCGACAAATTCGAAAGTACAGTGAGTCAGAGACACTTTTCAACGAAAGTTGTTGTTTTTATTAAGGAATTGTGGCGCTATTAATTTTACTGCTAATGTCGTGGTGTTCCTTTAATGTTAAAGTTTAAAGTTTAATCGATCGAGGAAATCCATCACAATCGCCTCCGTCCAATAGGAATCATTACGCTCAACACTAATATTGATGCGTTCCAAGCACCGCAACGAGTGTGCAATCAAAAACTGAGCGACCCTGAAGTCGAGCGTATCCAGATGCTACGCCAGGAGCATTGATAATAAAAAAATCAATAAAACGCCAGATTTGAATGATCGGACACAGCCGCGCAGATCAAATCAAGATAAGATAGCCTTGAATGGGGAAACAGATCGATGGAAGAAGTGTGTGTGTGTGTGTGTGTGTGAAGACGATTAACGCCAACATCACCTACATACAGTTCGCGCCTTTATCTCTCCGGGTGACCATTAGGCATTGTCGCTCCGCAGACTTAACGATTTCATTAATAAATTTTTATCAAACGAATGTGGATCCTTTTAAGAGAAACGTATACGATTCTTGGAACTTGCACTTAAAGCTTTGCCGCAGAGAAAGACGCGACGCTAGTTGGCTGCTCGTTTGAAGTTTCAAATGTAGATGCCGGCAGCTTGTGAATCAATCAAAATTGGAACAAGATATGAAGCGCCTCCAGTTGGATTACTGTTGTTGTTGCTGTTATGACGCAGTAAATCAGCATTAGGTGGTTGTGACTGTTCGTCAAGTCAGACTGCCGATGGTGATGTTGACTGATTGTGTTAATTGATCAAGGATGAAGCTGGCCAGCTAGCCAGTTCCAACCTTCTGCGCGCCTCTCTAATTGCATGGCTGCTCTACCGCTTGCTCGCTGCACACTAATCAAGAAGATCCATTACCGTTAACATTAAGTTCGGCAACAGATACACATTTTAGCGCGCAATCTCCTCTAAATGTACGTCTCGATCGCGTACGAATGCGGATGCACATTAGGCGAGCAGATTTGAAAGGAACTGCAAACTGCGCACACACATAGCATTGCGCATGGCAATAAAAAAAGTGAATGTTGCCTCCAATTCGAAAAGATAATGCACGCGCTCCTCTTCTTCCTCTAAAGTGCAGCGCGTCGCAAATTAAGCGGCACAGACAGACGAACGAGTACATATTGCACGATCGCGCACCATAATTATTCTTATGGATGAACCATCGACGACGACGACGACGACGACGACGACGAGAAGCAACCAACCGCGCACGCGCATGTGTGTGATCTGCTTCACGGATCTGAGATGTCAAGCGTTTAATAAATTGCCAACCACCGGCATTACCAGCAGCATCGGCACCTCCACCACCACCAACGACACAAGCAGCAACAGTTCAGCCCAACAGTGCAACAGTATTATGCATCGACCATCCGTCCGTCTGTGCCGCGAAAGTGCGCTAGCAGCGCTTGCACAAGAGCACTATAAAGTGAGCGCCATCATCAGTTGTTGTAATTGACGGTCGTAAAGTCGGTCGTCGTCGTCGTCGTCGTCGTCGGTTGTAAAGCAATTACAATTATTACAATTTAAAATTACATTTTAGCTGTGCATTATTGCGACTGCGCACAACAACAACACAATTCATTGGCACTAACGGACAGACGGACGGACGCACGCAATCGTGTTATGACGAACAGTGCGAGTCTTTCGCAAGCATTGTGGCGGACAGCGTCAGCGCCGCAAAGCGATCGATTTGTTGTCCGATAAAAATGCCTTTTTCATTTGCATGGAAATTGTTGTTGTTGCTGTCAGATTATCTACCTATACGCTGTGCTATGCTGTGATGTGGTGCGTGGCGCGGAGCTCTCAAATGTCCCACGTCAGCGAAGATTATTTATTTAGATGTCCGCAATTAGAACATCGCGTGCATAGAATTGCTTTGGATGCGCAAACGATGTGAGCAACTTCGTGACAAGGTCGGTGAGCAGGTGACAACAACGTTGATGGAGGGTGGAAGGGAGGAGGTGAGATTATGGTATGGGTGACATTCTTTCGAAATCGCAAAAGGCGACTGTTAAGTGCGCTGCTGGGGGGTTCCTCTTTATCAGAATCGTTATAGGATAAGAAATCATGGGTATCAGATACCATACCATACCATAACTGTGACACATGTGATCACACCATTACATATATCACTTATTGTACAACACCAACTGTCAAAACCTTATCAACCATCACTCTCAATAAAGATCACGAACTTATCACATGGTGTCAGATTTGAGGTTAAAAGATAGTGGACATCAATAGGTGTATTAAAAAGAATTAACTTAAATCTAGTGAAGCGATTAGCGATAGGGGGAATAACACAGAATGCTCTAGAATTGTAGGCGGCCGTAACTATCTCTGACTGGTGGTGCGATCAAACCTCCACGTGGTGGCCGCCGGTAATTTTCCTCCAATGCAGGAAAAGCGGAATGATCGGGCTAGTCCCTTTAAAGTCAGGTTGGCGCGAGGTAAATAACCAAGCCCGTAAAAAATCATTCTTACCGCACCCAAACTCAGCCTCGGATACACTGACGAACTACGACGGTATTGCGGTCCAAGACCTAGCTTCTCGCGACCATTTGTGTTGCCATGTTAATTTTTGGACACAAATGGACGGGACCTACAATTTAAGGCCGGATCCGAACGGCGAATTGAGAAGCTTTCCGTGACAAGTGGGACACCGTGAAAAATACTTTTGGTGTTACTGCGATTCGAACCACGAACCTCCTGCTTAGTAGTCATGTGCATTTCCACTGAGCCATGGCGCCCATGCAGCTGGCCGATACCCTGTCTAAATAAAAGGCTGACATAACAGCAATCCAGGAGATTCGGTGGACGGGGAATGGTGTCTTACAAAAATCAGAATATGACATAAATTACAGTTGTCATGCAAGACATCATGTGCTCTGGGTGATGTTTCCAGTAAGCAAAAGAATGAAACCCACCGTTATCGGCTTTAAAGCAGTAAATGAACGGTTACTCAGCCTTCGCGTGCGGGACCTTATAAACCATCACGCTCCTACAGGGGATTCCCCAGATGTTGAAAAAGAAGAATTCTTTGAATCAGTCGAACGGGAACTCCATGCCTGTCCTCAGTATGACGTAAAAATCATTATCTGGGATATGAATGCTAAAATAGGTAAGGAGCCAGTATTCAGGCAGTACATTGGCACCCATAGCTTACACGAGAACACTAATGACAATGGACAACGACTCATAGAGATCGCAGCAAGCAATAATTTGGTCGTTGCGAGTACAAGATTTGCGCGTAAAAATATCCACAAAGCCACCTGATGGAGCCACTCGCAACCAGATAGACCACGTGTTGATAGACCGCCGCCACAACCCGAACCTGATGACGGTACGAACGTACCGAGGTGCCAACGTCGACTCGGACTACTATCTTGTTGGTATGGTGCTCCGAGCGCAGATTGCATCATCACGAAAGACTGCATCCGCGAATCAGATTCGAGTCAACACGGCTGAAGACACCAACTACGGTTAAGCTGTAGGTATCGCGCTAAATGCCGGGAGCCAGTCAGTCGTACAAGAGAAATGGACACGCCTTTAAGAATACTGTAATTAGTACTGCTGACTCCATCTTAGGCAGTAGTTATAGTGATCGGAACGACTGGTTTGATGACAAATGTAACCTAGCGACTGAAGGTAATAATGTTGCGTACCGAGCAATGCAACAATCTCATAGAACGCAGGCACGCGAAGGTCAATATAAAAAGCTCAGAAGATATGAACTGCGAACAGTTCACCGGCGAAAGAAAGCAGACTGGGAGAAGAATCTCGTCCGTGAACTAAAACAGTAGAGGGAGCAAGAACCGCACCAGGCGTAGAAGTTCTACCAAAGAGTTTGCGGTATGACTCAATATACAACGCGTTGCACATTCTGCAAGGACAAAAAGGGTCATCTGATCGCCGATCTTAAAGGCATCTTAGAGCGATGGGAGGAGCTCTTACAAGAGTCGCTAAATGGCCAGTTAACTGAGGAATTGGAGGCTCCACCAATGACTGAAGATCATACTATACACTGCCGCCACCAAGCATAGACGAAGTTAACAGATCAATAAATAATAAGGTCCCGAGATCAGATGTTAGAAAAGCAATTCATGAACTATGTAATAGTGCAAGTATGGGAGGAAGGAGCGAAGCCAGAAGACTGGCAAAGAGGCATACTGTGCCCAATACATAAGAAAGGAGATATCACACCATGCAGCAATTATCGTGGTATAAGGTTGTTGAGTATCGCTTATAAGATTTTCACCTCTATCCTTCAAGATAAACGCTTAAGTCATCATTGGTCCATACCAGTGTGGCTTCATTTCAAGCAGATCAAATTTACATCCTTAGGTAGGTGATGGAAAAATGCCTTGAGTTTCAAAACTCACTACACCATCTTTTTATAGACTTTAAAGTCGCCTATGATAGCATAGCCGGAGTAGAACTTTATAAAGCCATGAGAGAATTCGGCGTCCCAAATAAACTGCCATCACTATGTAGGTTAACCATGACCAATGTTATAAGCCAAGTAAAAATATCCGGATCACTATCAAGCCCATTCAAGATCTATAACGGGCTCCGACAAGGGAATGGACTTGCCTGCGTTCTCTTCAATCTGGCGTTGGAGAAAGCGATCCGAGACTCTGACGTAACGGCAAGAGGAACAATCCTCTGTAACTCCATTCAGATACTGGCTAACGCAGACGATAATGACATCGTTGGTAGAAACCGAAGAGCTGTACAGGAAGCTTTTATCCAGATAGAGCAGGCGGCATGAAATCTGGGGCTCCACATAAATGTGACCAACACAAAGTACATGGTGGCCACGTCTGCGAGTAGAAGATCCAACATTGGCTCCTCAATGAAAATAGTGGAGCGCGAATTTGAAGTGGTGCCATCCTTTAACTATCTCGGGTTAACTGTGTAGTAGCCGATAATACCATGGAACCAGAAATACGCACACGGTTGCTTAAAGCCAACAATGTCTATATAGTCTGTTAAGGCTCTTCAAATCCAGGAACTTAACCATAACATCCAAGCTATTGGTGTATAAGACAATGATCATACTACCTAGTACTTACATATGGATCCGAGACTTGTGTGCTAAGAAAGCATTCTCACCTTTTAGCCGCGTTCGAGGGACAAGTCTTACGGAGAATTATTGGCCCCGTACATGAGGAAGAAGTTTTTGGAGATTCTACAATGATGAAATTTACGAGCGTTACCGCCATGTCAACATCGTAAAGAGAATTAAGCTCGGTAGGCTCCAGTGAGCAGGACACCTGGCTCTCATAAGCGAAGAGGATCCTGCGGTATGATTTATGGAACACGAAAGCGAGGCCGGCCAACCCTACGCTGGAAGGATGGCGTGGACCAGGACGCCCAGAGTTTAGGGATGCCAATCTAGATGACATCGGCTTTTAATCAGGTCCGGTGGAAAGATTTTTTGCTGGAGGCCATGACCGGACACCGGTTGTATAACCAAATATGATGATGAATTGCGTTTTCCTAACCGAAATCCAAAAATGAACTCAACGTTCAAGCACCCTTTCATCGTGCAAATTATGGACAAAACTCACCAATAGCGCGATAGATAAGTCTGTAAAATATACTAAGTACCTTTAAGATGAAATTAATTTATTCGACACTGCCAAATTACGCCGCTACAAACCATTATATTAAAATAAAAATAACCCAACACTATAGATACAGACAATTAGTAGCTCCGTCTGTACACAGCTCATTGGTTAAATCAAAGTGCGGACCAACACCGAAAAAGACACCCCCGAAATATAGGTTCGAAAATATTTTTTCCCTAATTCCCCGTATAGTACAGGCCATAATAATTGTTCACATGAATTCTCTAGTTGAAGATACGCATGTCTGCAAAGTTTGAATAAAATCGGGTATATTTTGAAAAAATTTATATGGTAGCCTTCGGTCCCGGCACCCGCCCGATCACTTCCAAATTTTAATAGAAAATGTTGTCATCGGAGTATAACCTTATTGTTGCAAAGTTTGAATTAAATCGGGATTTAGGAAGTGGATTAAAAATTGATCACAAGATTTGGCGACAAACAAACAAGTTTCGAAGATTCTTAAAGAACTTGACCCCAATAAAGCGACTGGCACCAAACTTACGCGAAGTTACTGTGGAGAATTTAAAAAAAAAAAACGCTCTCCAAGCGATTGTTCACAGAGGCCTCTGGAACTCTGGTCTAGCTTGTTAACCAGCAATTGTAGTAGAATAGGGTCTGACGTTGAGAAATCAATGCCTAGATTACTTAATGCCAGCAGGCACTCGTATAACTCGCCTTGTTAGTAGCCGCTGATGGTTGAACCTTTGTTTGTTTGGGTTGCCCAAGTATTTTTTATACTAGCGTTGATGTTAGAATTCTAACGTTGTTGCATCGATCCTGAAGGGCGGACCAAGCGATTTTGTAACACTCTTCTGATAATGATAGGTGCTGAATCAGATTTCCTGATGAGATTTTAGGTACCACATTTTCTGAACGTTTGGTATCTGCTGCTTGTCGATCAGTCGAGAAAACAGATCGAAGAATTGTCTCCACTTTAGGTAGTCACCATCGAACTTGAGAATGGTGACCTCTGATAGGTTCAGTAAGTTCGGCTTCGCTGTACTATTCACTTTCGAAACTCCTCCTATAGCCTGTTGGTGCATCTTGGTTGCCATTAACACCAATTTCTCTTGAACCAATTTTTCCACATCGACATATTCGGTGTGATTGTAGCCAAATTTAATTGGGTTTTCCTCTTATTCCGAAATGGAATAGTTAAGAGACTCAACCTGCTCGTTTTGATTTTTCTTTCGCGATATTGTGGGTGTTCATCTTCGCTCAGAGATAGTCTCTGGATTATTCTTTGCAACGATCCTGTTACAGCCCTTTGTCTCCTGACTGTAGTAATAATTCTTAATGAATCCTCCGCTGATGTCTGTTGTATTGTATTGTATCTATTTATGGTAGCGTTGGTTGCGCTGGGTCAATTCTTCTCCCACCGCCAGTAGAACCTAGACTAGTCGCGCCTTCCAGATTCGCCATTGACTTTTCGAACCGTTTCTTTTATATCTCAAACATTATTGATATTTCCAAATAATATTCTTTCGTGATTAGTAGGAACATTCAGAAGCAGCTTAATTTTTCTATCTGCTTCGGCGAATTTCTCCCAGTTATCTTGCAGCCGGTGCAATCGCTCATCCAAAAAGAACTTCTTCTTTTTTTCATCTGGTTAGCCCAGCTATAACTGGCTATAACTCTCTGGATTTCCTGGCCAATTGCCAATTGTTCCACGATGAGTTCTTCAATTTGATTTCATGACAAGTGTTCTCGTTTAATCTTTCGACAGTGAAGTATTACAGATGAAGCTGTAGATTGTGCCGATGTCTGGATCAAAAAATATCATCAAAATAGTTATGTTGGTACCAGTATATGGCTGACGTACACGTCCAAGTATCTTCGAAATATTGCAAAGTTAAGTTAGCAGCAGTGTATAGCCCTGGTCCACGGTTTAATCACGTAGAGGTCAGCAAAAAGACTCATTTGTCTGCAGTGGATCAATGATGATCTTCAGCTATTTTCAAGCACAAACACTTGATAATAATTGGTTGTACTCGGAGTGCTTAATTAAGGAAATGAAAAACGCCTCTTTTCGACGGTATAATTATATTATATTATACAGGGTATATCCATTAAGGTGGCAAATACTTAAATACCTTGGTTAATTTCGTGAAAAAATCGTATGAGGGGTCTATTTTCATCCCCTACGATGTACGTAGCGTTTTAATGTAGAGACGTAGTTTTGACCTTACATCACTTTACACTTTGTAACTCTTCAACAATTCTAACTACAAGATCACCGTTGCTCTTTTTTGATAGAAAATTAAATTTTCAATCTAAACCAATATACATTTTTTCAAATTCTTTAAATCTTTACCAATAGGAACGTCGTCAAATTAAAAAAAAAAAATTTTGTTTGTTCAATTTTATTTTCAAACGCGGATATTTCTAAAAATGCTCTAGGATAATTTTTTTATGATAAATGCAGTAATAAAGCCTATTTAATTTTCTACAAATTCACCTCACAATATTTATGCATTCGATCAACAGCAGCATTGTGAAAGTTGAAAGATTGTAAAATGAACTAAAACGTACTTTTGACCTTAGATGACTTCACCCCCTATAACTCTTGAACGCTTCCAGCTACAAGGTTACCGTTGGTCTTTTTTTATAGAAACTGAAATTTTTAAGAACAGCAATGTACATTCTTTTAAATATATTTAAGCCATACCGATATAAAGGTCGTCAAAACAGAATTTTTCAAAATTGTATTTACAAACACAATTATTTCGAGAAATGCTCTTGGATACATTTTTTTGACAAATACTGTATTAAAGCCTATTCAATTTTCTACAAATCCGTTGTTCAGTATTTGTGCATTCGGCCAACAAGATCGAAATAGTGCGTGTTGTGTTACTACGACTACGTATAAGAAAAGTTGTATCACGTCTCAGTGTTCCTGCAGCAACAGTGTAAAAAAAAAATTACACGTGAAACGAATGCACCCTTACCACTTCACTCCACTGCATAATCTTCTTCAAATGGTCTAGCTAGGAAGGAGCTCTTCAAATCAACGAGCTGATTCCAGGTCGACAGCTAGATCAGCGACAAAGTTCGTTGGCTAGAGTGACCGAACTGCTGTGTATCGGCATACTTGCATATCTCTTGACGTCACTAAACACATGCTATCACGATCCATTCCGCTCTAATAATCCAATAATCGTTTGTCATAAACTGCAATAGCGCCACCAAATTGTAGACTCACCGAAGAGCCGAGCCGTTAGTGCCAATTATTGGCCATTTTCAGATCGTAATTGTCGAATTGTCAGTCAGCCAGATACAATGCACCATAACTGTTGTTCGCTGGCCGAATTGTCGCATTCTGGGTAATTTGTCGTCCCTATAAAGTATATAAATGTACAACAACAATAACAAAAGCAACAACAACAACAACAACAACAATAAGTGACAACATCGATGGCCAACAAGTAGCCGCGATCGCCGATCGCCAAGTCACAAACGAGTCAAGATGTTGCTGTTTGTTTGTGGGCTGTGAGAGGAGACTTCCTTATTAGTAGCGTGTACGAATTATAATGGAGTAGGTACACCGGGAGTGGGTACTTCTTCTGGAGGTACGAGTAGATACTACTGCTACTGCCTGATGGACCATATGTTTGTTCTGCCATTGCCATTGTGCGAATTTATTTATGATGTTACTGTGTTGCCATATAAAAGTGCAATTGCAAACAACAAGAGCAACAACGCAGCAGCCCACTTCAGGCCCCCTGCCCGACACCGCACATATTTGGGAGTTAAGATCCAAGTTACAGTTGTTGTTGTGCCAGACATTATGGTGTGAAGATCTTTGACACTTGCCACCATCATCTAATCCCACACATATTGTTGGTGTGTGAGGAGGAAGTTTCTTACTTTGATTGCACGATCCGACGATCTTCGAATCCGAATTCAGATCTCGATCGGCGGTCGTAGCACCGCACCAGCCGACTCGAAGCGCTAATGAAATTTATGATTCAGCCAAATGAGAAAACCCCATACTTCCCCTCTCTCTCTCTCACACACCACATCAGTTCACTCCTGCCTACGAGAGATCGCTCTGATGCGATTCTGCCGCGATCCATGTGTTCCATCTTGCGATGATGGCGATGGTGATGGCGATGATATTTTCCCACAGCATCTCGGGACTTACGAGTTTGGAGTTTTGTTTGGATTTTTCCCAGGGAAAATCGGCGCACCGAAAATGGAAATTTCGAGCTGCTCCTGACTGAGTTGCCGCTGCAGTTGCTGACTGCTCCTTGGCGAAAAATAATGAAGCAGCGTGATTGAGTTTTATTGCACCTGCGGCGGTCGTCGTCGTCGTCGTCGGCGCACATTTAAAGTAGGCTATATAGCGCGTCTACCTACGATTGTTGGTTTGCGTTCTCTCTCTCTCTCTCTCTCTCTCGAGCTTCCTCTTGCTCTGTGTAATGTGGTGCAGATTTCCTTATTTTTGCCCGATATTGACATCGCACAATAAATTTAAATTAATTTCCTTGTCAGAGTTATGCCGTGCCAGTGCAGGCTACCCGAGCGTCCCGATTTTCCCATCACATACCCCACTGGGAGCGCTGACAGCAACGCTCTCAACATTTATGTAGGTAGGTACAAATGTGGAGCAGGCAAAAGCGGTCGCATTTTGGTGCGATAATTTGTTGTTCTCGATGTAGATACCCGGACTGTGTCTGTGTCTGTCGGATGCTTCTGCAAATCCATGTATAAGCCATCTGCAGACACCGCAACCAACAGATCCCAAGACATCATGAACTCCATGCCATATTCTGCATTTTGGCGGCGCGATAAGTTGTCATAGACTGCGTCTGCGCGCACTCGATCGATTTGTCTCGCGGTACGAGCAGTAGGTACACCGATCGATAATCCCTCCACACGACGTAGGCATCGTAATCTCTACACCGGACAAGAGTGCGATCGATCGGTGATAAGTCCGTCGCGATACCAAATTACGCAACAATCCAGCGCGCACCAAATTGGAAGATACAAGCACCAGAACACAATGGCCCAATTTGGCTGTCGCTCGAGCAGCCTGCCTTAAATGCCATCTAATAATGGTCACCGGCGCAGTGGAATTCCTTTTGGGCGGTGGTTTGCTTAGCTTTTGTGCGCTTGCTGATGTGCTGCTGCTCTGCACAAAGGGTTTTACTCGGAGTCGGATCGCAGAAGATAATTGCTCCTCTCCGCGGACGACAACGCAACAACAAACAGTGGCAGTGACTAAGAAGTTGGTGTTTTTTTTTTTTTTTGCCTAAGACGGTCTCCAGTGGCCAAGGTGCTAAAAGGTATTTTTCTCTCGCTCGACACTCCACCCGAGATGCACGCTTATATGGGGCGCGAATAAATGTGCCGCGGTAGTGACGACGGCGACACAAGCAATGTTGTTCTGTGTTGTTCCCCCTCGCTATCACTCTGAAAATGTTGTTCACTGTTGTTCGCTGCTGATGTTGTGCACAGCTATTCGACACGAATGGTCTCATTGGCACTTTGCTACAAATTTTATGCGCATTTGTAAGATGTCAATCGAGTCGAGATCGAGATCGACATTCGCACCTCCAGCATGCGTAGCAGCGATTGCGTTGACTTTCGCACCTCGCGCATGCGTAGCTTTGCTGTTGTCGCCTTCCTTTGTTTCTTCGCTGTGAGTCGCAGTTGTTGCTAAATCAAATCAGGAAAAATATTTCGAATTTTTTCATTCGGAGAGAGTCAGTAGCTCGCGTGCCACTTGGACATAAAATGCCGGGAAACAAGTAACAGGGAGGACAGAGAGAGAATGAGGTTGACTGCCTTTAAAAGTCCACTGAACTTCATTTCTCTCTCTCGTTATCACAATCTTATATGTTTCCTTCCGGAAGTTGTATCTTGAAAAGTTCTATTTTGTGTTTGCCCTAAGGTGGCGCACTACCGCTTTACCGCTACATTTCTGTTATTTTGTGGAAGAGGTTAATACTAAATAAGAACAACATTTCTTACAACAAAGAGAAGATCACTTTTATGAGTTTCTAAATAGCCAGCTAACTGAAAAATTGCGGGATCCACTAATGACTTCACGATTGTGCGTCCAGCTAGCACAGAAGAAGTTCATCATCAGATTTCGCTCTACAAGCGAGAGGTAAGCAGAGCGATAAATCGCCAAAACGGCAACGGGATCCCACCGAAGCTGAACTAATCTAGATGGAGCCGCATTATGCCAGAAGACTGGCGAAAAGGCATCCTGAAGGAAGATATCACAACGTGCTGCTATTATCGGGGTACTTCTAAGACGTTGTTGAGTATCGCGTATAGATAGGATGGCCCCACACGCTAAAGTCAATATTGGCCCATACCAAAGTGGTATCATCCCAAGCAAACCAGTTTTCACCCTTAAGCAGGTGGTGAAAAAATGTCTTGGATGTCACTACATAGCCGCGTTGGAGAGGAAAATCTTATGGAGAACTGTTTTCCCCGTATGTGAGAAATCGGGAGTCCAGGACTAGACCATGGCTTTAGAGGCAGTAATGTCGTCTTTCCTCACGG
Source organism: Nephrocerus scutellatus (assembly GCA_947095585.1). Classification (NCBI taxonomy): domain Eukaryota; kingdom Metazoa; phylum Arthropoda; class Insecta; order Diptera; family Pipunculidae; genus Nephrocerus; species Nephrocerus scutellatus. The sequence continues at coordinate 7,147,320 of OX352762.1, forward strand.
ACGATTTAAGAGACTCTAGAGCAGTGTTTCCTTAACTTACTATGCCCATGGACCCCACAAATGAAATAACTTTACATAACTGCATGATACGAGGGCAGTTTGATAAGTCAGTGACTTTTTGAATTTCCCGCTCAGTAACTATAAATGCAACACTGCTTCCGTCAACTGCCACCTATTAATAGAGTACTGTCAAATTTTGAGCAAGCTAAGTCATTGAGTTTGTATTTGACAGCCATTGAAAGCAGACAACCTCGTGAATTTTAACGAAAATGGAAAAAAGTGATATTCGAATATCGAAGATGTTCAGCGACAATCCGAAAGAGTTTTTGCGACGTTTCGTAACCGTGGACAAAACATGGATCTATCACAACACACTAGAGACCAAGGAACAATCAAGACAGTAGGTTTTTGGGTGGAACGTGGGCCAAAGAAGGCCAAGGTGGGTCTGTCGGTCAACAAGATGGCTAGAGTGCCCGAACTGCTGTGTATCGGCATACTTGCATATCTCTTGACGTCACTTAACACATGCTATCACGATCCATTCCGCTCTAATAATCCAATAATCGTTTGTCATAAACTGCAATAGCGCCACCAAATTTTAGACTCACAGAAGAGGTTAGTGCTAGCGGATTACAAAAGCGAAGCTGCACTAATAAGTAGCAGAAAAAAGGTGGAAAGAGTGACAATCCGAGTCGGCGGACATAGCATCACATCGAGCCCACATATAAAATACCTCGGAGAACTTCTGGATCACAGGTTTAATTTTAAGGAGCATCTGAGATATGCCAGTGAAAAGGCATCGCGTGCTGGGATAGCTCTTGTGAGGATATTGCCCAATACTGTTGGGCCTAAGCAGCCTATAAGAAAACTGCTGGCAAGGATCAACACCTCGATATTAATGTATGCGGTGCCTATATCGGACCCGGCGTCTTCTTGCGCCAGCTACATAAAAGGAGATACATCAGCGTACAGACTGCCGTCTCTCAGAATATCCTGTGCATTCGAGACGATCTCCACCGATGCAGCAGGAGTCATACCAGGAAGGATGCCAGGTGACATCATGACAGAAACAGCGGCAGTGAGAGAACTTACGAACCAACAATTCAGTGGAGGTCATCGTAGAAGAGAAGACATTCGAAAATAGAGTGACAGCGTGACGCTGTGACGCCTATTCCTGACAGGTAGCAAGAAAAAATGGAGAGGTAAACTACCACCTGAGACACTTTCTGTCGGCGCTTAGATGTTTTCGTGAGTATCTCCACAAACACAAGCACAAGCGCTTTGACATTTGAAATATAAAAAATTAAAAACGCGGAGTTAATCGATTTGGCTTATACAACTAATACAAGTAAAAACAATTCGGTTAACATTTCTTAGATGACTTCCAAAACACCCAATCCAACGCAATGGCCATTAATCCTACAGCTTAGCCATCAGCACAAATCATTCAGACAGCAGCTCTCAACATTGTAAGAGACATCATGTTCGGCTTTGGTTTTTTTTGTCAATTTTGTAACTGAAGTCCCTGGCGTACCACAGCGGGGATCATATCAATTGCAGTCGACATCATTACATTCCAATTGCAGTTCGCCGCCGCCCGCCACGGCGGTGTCCATTGGCACTTATCGCATTACACCCATTCTCATTGATATACTTCTTAGCGCTACTTAATGTGCGGCGGCGACCGACGCAACAATTTTAATGACACGAGGACGACGAGGAGGACGACTTTGTGCGATTGATGGTGTCGTGTTGTTGATCGCTAATCGCCATCGCCATCGCCATTGCCATCGCCACACACACACACACATACACATACAAACACCAATGTTAGGTTTGTACTAATTCGTGTGTTACGAGCGCGTAACACTGCAGTTGCTGCTGCTAATGGAATTGCAACTTTGGATGGCGTAAATAACAATCGCTAATGGCGGCGGCAGTGGTGCTGGCGGCGGCCACAATCTAAGAAGTCTGCTGTGGACCGACTGACCGAGCATCGTTGGTTGTGAAAAATCAATCCTCTTCGGATTTAACCCATCCCACAAGGATATTATCATTATTAGTACGAGAGTGTAACTTGCGGCCAACCAGGCACAGTCGGTGTCGCGTAAATCGTTCGACGTCTGTGGGCAGTTTTCTATCTACTTTGGAGCTTCTGTTCGTCATCATCATGATCACGCGCGATCAACTCGCAACTTGCACAGTCTCCAGAGAGATAGGCAAGCGTCTGTTGTCTATCATCGATCCTATAGTCCATCCAGTCCAGTCATCCATCCATCCATCCATCGATCCACCCAACCATACAGAAGCTCGCGCCACACAGCTCACTGGGGTAATTACAACTGATTAGAGGGAATACCAACGCGAGCTAAATTGACTTTCAATGACGACGACGGACGGTGTCTTGCGTTGCACCGCCGGCCGCCACCGCCACCGCCGCCGTCGACAATGCTTCTTTTTTATTAGCCATCGGAATGATCATAAAAAGCAATCAACGTCGTCACAAATTGCCAACAACGCGATGTTTATCGAGGAGGGACGAGAAAAAACATGCAGCCGACGGACGGACGACCAGCAAGACATTGGATCCACCACTCACTCACTGGCTCATCCAATGAACTTTGGAATTTTTATTTTGAGGCACAAATCGATCGATCCCCAGAGCGGCATATTGTGAACTCTCCGCCAGCCAGCAGCCAGAGGCAGCGGCGAGAAGGATCAATAATTGTCACTTCGCTCGGTCGTCGGTCGAGGGCTACCGGACAGTCAGTCGTCGCAGTGTAAAGTACAAACGGATGAAAGAATGGCGGATGGCGATACATTCAATCTTCTTTGAAAATTCCAATTACCTGGGGCCAGACAATCGAGTGGAGTCGAGCCTCGCTTTACGTCGTTCTTTTTTCGCAAGCGAGCGCACGCCAGCTAAATGCTCTTTAATTTATTTCATTAGCGCTGGTGAATTATATCCCCGACTGGATGATGTGTCTTCGAAGATGGGGTCACTACGTCGATGGAGAGTCTCTGCTGTGTGTCGGTTCGTCTCTTGCAACGAAAACAAACAGAACATCAGATAGACGGACAAATGCCATTCACTAACGTTCAGGATGATGCGGCGCAATTAAATTTCAACTTTCTGCACACAAATTCTACTCGCCAGCTGGTGATGGGTGGGATGGGAATCGCATTGCAGTTAGGATATTGGAACGTATGCTTTGGAACGTAAGAAAATTGCCCCGGTATTGCTTGTTCTTTAAAAGAAAGAAAGTTTTGCGTACGCTCGACTCGACTCAACTGATAGCGAGCCAGAGTCAGGTGAAGAGTTATGATATGACTTCATCCGTCTGTCTGTCCGTTTGGCCCAACGACAAGCTAATTAGACTCCATTTGCAATTGGGATTGAAGAAGAAAAATAATTGTAGCAAGCACTCAGCAATTGCAACAGGAATAGGTGGCGGTGGTGGTTCGACATTGAGAGCAAAAGAAAGTATATTGTGGCTTGACATTGCGATCCAAAGTTAAACTCAGAATTAAGGCAGTGTAATCCTCGATATGTATGTTGTACGCGGGTGTGAAGTTTTCGACAAGTTATTAAAATTATATACACCTTTTCCAAATGTAATTTAGACAGTGTCTTAACTGTATTTCAGATGGCATCAATTGTAATTCACTTGGTCTAAACAATTTCATTTTCAAAAAAGTAGTATGTAGTAGTTATGAGATAGTTTCAATATCTTCACCCACCCAACTGACTACCAAGAACCTCCAAGACCCACCTTAAGATACCCCCAACCACCCCCACCATCACATATATCACCACTATCCATCACGGTCTTCATGCACGGTCTTCGTGTCAATGTCATACAAACAATAACTAGCCACCAACCACGTCAACCCCCTCAACAACATCACCATACCCCTACCCCTACAAACATCCAACCCAACAGTTCCCACCGCATCCCAAAGTTTCAGCTAAATCGGATAAACGGTCTTCGAGTTAATCGCAAACATCATACAGACAGACAAAGTTGTCTGTCCTTTTTAACCACCTTCCACATGATCTAGAGAGCTGACATTTTGTGAATGTCTGACTTAGCATTTTTTATATTCCGCGTGTGACGCGTGTCACGTGTGGAACGTGTGACGCCACCTTCCGCACGATCTAGAGAGCTAAAATTTTGTGAGTGTCTAAGTCTCAAATAGCATGAGAATCAGAATGAGAATCAGAGTGAGAATCAGAATGAGAATCAGAATGAGAATCAGAATGAGAATCAGACTGAGAATCAGAATGAGAATCAGAACGAGAATCAACACAACGCCAAATCTTCAAGTTTTCTAAAAGTTGAGAATTTCTATGTATGTCCATTTTTGTAATGGTTCGAGTGCTAGATCGGAATGTAAAGCTCTCAGGGTCAAATCTGCCTTGACTCTTTTCAGTTTTTTTGTCTTATATCTAAAATAAATGCAGCCTTGACGTGCTGGATACATTTTAGAACATAAGCCTCCTACACCACCACGCACCTACAGGGGATACCTCAGACGACGAAAACAAGAAGATTTAATCAAACGGAACTCCATGCGCATCCTCTTGTCTGCGTGATGTGAAAATCACGCAAAAATAGATCTGGAGCCAGTATTCATTCATTAGTGCTGTGCTGACACTACATCTTAGTTAGCAAATATTAGAACGACTGGTTCGACGATGAATGTAAGATAGCGACTGAACGTCAGAATGTTGCGGTCCAAGCAATTCAACAATCTTCTAGAACATGTTAAGAAGACTGTTAAAAAAATTTCCGAAGATTTCTTTGCAAAAAGTGTTGTCAATCGGAGATACACATGAATGTGTATAAAGTTTGAAGAAAATCGGTTAAATTTTGTAAAAAATTTGTATGGGACCACCCCGATCCCGAAGCCCGAGAGGCCCCCAATTTTAATAGAAAGTGTTGTCATCGGAGGAGGTACCTATGTGTGCAAAGTTTCAATAAAATCGGGCTTTACGAAGTGGGTTAAGATTTGATCACAAGACTCTAACAGCCAGCCAGCAAGCCAGCCACGGGCACGCAAAGTTAATATAGAGAATATAATATTGTATCGTGCAGAATAATTTTGATAAAGACATTTTATTAAAAGTCCTTCTCAAAACACACCTTCAAAAACACGTTAAGAAATCCCTAAGGGCCACCTCAAGATACCCTCAAGACCACATCAAGACCATACTCAAAACCATCTCAAAATCCCCTCAATACACCTTGAAGACACCATCAAAACCTTCTCTGAACCCCTCAAGGCGCTCTTGAGTCCCACTCAAGACCCCAATCAACACCTCCTCCTCAAAACGCCCTCAGGATCCTTCCAACAACCTCCTTAAACCCCAACAGGACTTAACCAAAGACGCTCTTAAAACCCTTTAAGACCAATCAAAAAACTCTCGAGACCCTTAGAACCTTCTCAACACCCCACTCAAGACACCAATCAATACTGCCTTAAAACCCTTCAAAACCCCTTAACGACCCACTCAAGAACCTCTCTAAACCTTCTCAAGGCCCTATTAAGATCCCCTCAAGACCAAATTCCTCAAATTGTCTCAAATTCCCCAAGACCTCAGATAGACAGCGAGGAAAGCTCGTTGACACAAAGGGTTGATTTGATGGCTAATCTCGAAGACATCGCGAAGCAATGGGAAGATCACTTTCATGAGTTGTTAAATGGACAGCTAACTGAAGAATGTGAAGCTCCACCAATAATCAATGACTGTCTTTTAATGGGCGACCTTAACGCAAAAGTAGGCAGCGACAACAACGATTGGAAACATGTCATGGGAAAGCACGGCCTTGATTCTATGAATGACAACGGATAAAGGTTTGCTGAGCTATGTTCTGATCGCAACCTAGTCATTGGAGGTACAATTATTACCCACAAAAACATCCACAAGGCCGTCTGGACCTCTCCTGATCGCATGTAGAACAATTAGATCGATCGCATAGCTATAAAAAGCAAGTATCGGTCATCATAGCTGGGCGTTAGAACCCGAAGTGCAGCAGACATCTATAGCGACTATAGTCTAAGATTAAAGTTCGCGGGCCCTTGACCACACGAAGTCAAACAACGAGAAAGCCAGCTGTAGCAGTACTGGAAGACCAAGATGTGAAACTGCAATTTGTATCCAGCATACAACAATCAACTTTCTAAGATAGAACCCCAAACCCTGGTGTGTTAATGGGAGAAAAGGGTGAATGCGTAACACCATTCGTGAACGCCAATCCATCATAGGACTGATCAAATGAACACCTGGGCCTAAACATTGAACAGTCAGTTGAGTATCACTCTCCTCTGGATATGGTCTTTGCAGATCTTACTTTGTCAGTGTAGGAGGAAACATGATGTGGCCGATTTTTGTCTATTTATGGTGCTCCGGAAATACTCATCAACATCATCTAGGAGATGTTTGGAGACTCAACTTGCCATGCCATTCATAACCATTTTGACGTCTACTAGGGCGTCAAGCAAGGTGGCACCCTCTCGCCATTGCTCTTCATACTCGTCGTTGACTAGGTGATGAAAAAAGTAACCCATCACTTATCAAACTCATCAACATCATCTAAGAGATGTTTCGAGACTCAACTTGTCATGTCATTCATAATGGACATCTTGGCTCTCCTTTTGTCATTTACTAGGGAGTCAAGCAAGGTGGCACCCACTCGCCATTGCTCTTAATAATCGTCGTTGACAGCAAAGCTGATCAAAAAAGTAATCCATATTCCATCTGATGTACCATGGAACGTTTTTCACCGTCTAGAAGATCTGGACTATGCCGATGATATCTGGCTTCTATCACAATCGTTGGGTGGCATGGAGAGAAAATCAATCATGTGATTTCTCGATTGGCGGACACCAGATAGAGGAAGTCGATAAGTTTTGTTATTTGGTCAGCTGGATGCGTCAAAAAATGGTGGAGCCGATTCGATTGTGTGGTCTCGTGTAAACGAGGAGCGACACTCCTATAGGAAGCTTAATAATATCTGGAAGTCATCACAAATCTCCCGGAACCTGAGGCTAACGATCTTCAGATCTAACGTTCTCTCAGTACTCTTGTATGGCTGCAATAGAAGAGGACGCAAAATCTCAGGGGACAGAGTGAATTCTCTTGAAACGTCAGTCGGTATATCGAGTTTGATGGCGGGCATTTGAGGAACTCCACCGCGGAGTAAATTTAGGAAGGAAGGAAGGATGCATTATGATGACGCCGCCGCAACCACATAGACGAAGTTCATCATCAGTTTTGGTTCTACAATCAGGGTCCTAACATACCGATATGTGAAGTTAGCCGAGCGATAAATCTGCTCAAGACCATTAAAGCCACGGGGACAGATGACAGCCAAGCGGAGCTGATTAAATCTGGAGGGGACCGCATTACATCAAGCAATTGATGATCTAATAGTTGCATGTATGGGGGATGAGGAAACGATGCCAGAAGACTGAAGAAAGGGAACAGATGCCAACAAAGCCTACTATAGTCTGTCAAGACTCTTCAAATCCAAGAACTTAACCTTAACATCCAAGCTGCTGGTATATAAGACAATGGTCATACCAGTACTTACATATGGATGCGAGACTTCAGTGCTTAGCAAAAATCACTCTGCCCTCTTAGCCGCGTTAGCGGAAAAAGACTTGCGGCAAATTGCGTTAGCTCTGTATGAGAGGAAGAACAATTCCGGTGACTATAATGACGAGATCTAGGAACGGTTTTAATTGAAAAAGAGGGCGTAAGTCTACTACAAAAAAGTCTGTATACTTTCCACCAGAGAATACCTGTACAAGAACCATCCCACTTATTACTATTCTCTATTCCGGTGAATTCTTAAATCTCAAAACTCTAATAAGAGGCGTGTCAGATATGAATGAAAAGTAACCGCATAAATCTATTAACAAAACGCACAGAGTGTTTTTTGTAGACATCGACATCTGCTTCATAAATCACAACTTGGCCTAAAGAGTACCAACTCCGCAAACACACGGCCAATGCCTCTTCCATGCAACCGGCTTAATACCCAACGAGAAATATGACATCGCATTTGTGTCATGCAAATCGCTGAGTGCGTCGACTGCATAAATCATCGATTGAGCCGACCGACCATACACCAAGAGTGGTGCCATGCACGCGATCGCGCAAGCGCACAAGATGACAAAGTCATAGTCGCGCTGCCGCGCCGGCCGTCGCGTCGGTTTATTGGGTGCCAAAGTGAGAAATAAGCCATAAAGTTTAGGCGTCGTCATCGTCGTCGTTAAAGACCCACAAGCCCGGAAGGTGCAATTTCGCACACCGCAAAATGGGCTCGGCACATTGTGATGGGTGGTGGTGGTGACGGTGGTGGTGACGATGGTGGGCGGTTGGCAGTGGTGTGCTACGGCGCGCGTCTGTGTGTCTGCCACGCGACAAACGAACAAACGCCATCTCACGATGATAAATTTCGGTGTACGGAAGGTGTGTACGACCAGACTGTGGATGTGGCAAGCCGCCGCATAAAAACTGGACCCAAGGCATATTAATGAGCGCGAGTGTGCGATGTGCGCCCATTAACACAGCGGCAATCTCGGTCGTTCGATCTTTCTATCTATGTATCTATCGATCGATCGATTGCGCACAATGTGTGATCATGATGATGGCCTTGAGGGTATCAATCTAACCCTCTCTCTCTCTCTCTCTCACCATAGGCCGTCCGTTCCACTAACAGCACACTCTCTACCATCCCTCCTGCTGATTAATATTCGCTTAGCAAATCGGTCGGAGAATGTGGCAAGCGGCGTCGATGCTGCTGCTGGTGCTGCTGCTGAGAAGAGGCGCTCCGTCGATCCTCCGCACGAACGCATGCGAGAAGGAAGTGAAATTCCGTAATTTATCAATCGTCGTCAGATGGTGAGCGGTGCAGCCCGGCCCGACTACCAATTGACTTATCGAATTTTAATACGCGCACTGCAATAATTCAATCATCAGCGCCGGCCCACTCTGGTCCGCCGCCGCGTAAAACGGTACAGTACGCCACCACCACGCAGTGCCACGCAGTGAGTGCATCATTTGTCGGAAGAGAAATCAATATTTTACGTGACTTACGTGTGCGTGTGTTTGTGAACGTGGCGGTGTAATCCCTCGCCCCACGAACAAAGCCTTGTTTGTGATTTATTACGCAGTTTTTCTCGCATTTGCGTTGTTTTGCGTTTTGCGCGCACAGTCCGTTGCGCAGCCGTATGGCGTCGCCGATCTTGTTGTTGCAACAAGGAACATGCATCTTGTTTGCTGTTGTTGTTGCAGCACCCCGCTTCAAATTGCAAATATCGCACAGATGCATTCGAAATTCATTTCGAAAAAAAAAACTCAAAGTTGCAGCAAACGCAACTTTCTAATTTGCCAATAAATTGAGTGCCATGGTGTGTGTGTGTGATGGGCACGCATTTGCCAACATTTGTTCCGCTCTGCCTCTCTCTATTCCCAAGCAACACCTCTGTTCATGTTCTGTTCTGTGGGATCGCGCAACGAGAGGATTCAAATCTGCGCCACCACATCCGCTATATAGACTCTGGCCGCTAGCATCAAACGGGAGCGCATTTTTAAGCAGCCTCCGTCTTTTAATGTCGCTCTACTTTTCATGTCGTACGCGTCGATGATGATCTGGTCGTCGGTGATCACTGAATTTAATTTGCATTTGTAAGCTGAGCGATCCTTATGGATTGAGAAGTCACGCATTGGGAAGTTGGAATGTGTCAAACGGATTGTCATCATCAAAATCAAATGTCGGTCAGCCATCATCCGAATAGGGGGACTGACTGGTGGAAGTGCAATCAAACCTCCACGTGGTGGCCGCCGGTAATTTTCATTCAATACAGAAAAGCTGACTGATCGGGCTAGTCCCGAGGAGCGATACCAATCGAACCATGGGTCATCTGTCCCGGATGATAAACCGCCCATAATGGGACCCCCGTCAGGGTTACGACACCATGGTGGGTTCAAGCTGCATTATAATTCTTATCTGGTATATGGTGCGGGGCTTTTCCACGGAAGAAAGTGCCGCGTGTACTTAAAGCATGCTCTTCGTACTTAGCGACCTAGAAAGGGCTACTGGTACTTACAGAGATCCTTACATTTGGGCAACCTCTTCTTATTTAAGTAGTCAAGTCCAACACATGTGGGTTGGGCCTAGGACCTAGGATGGCTTGCTGTCCTAATGGCAAATGATAGGGTTGCAATGAAAATAGTGGAGCGCCATCCTTTAACTATCTAGTGTCAACTGTCTGCCGATAACAACAAGGGAGCAGAAATAAGCGCACGGTTGCTTAAAGCCAACAAAGTCTACTATAGTCTGTCAAGACTCTTCAAATCCAAGAATTTAACCTTAACATCCAAGCTGCTGGTATATAAGACAATGGTCATACCAGTACTTACATATGGATGCGAGACTTCAGTGCTTAGCAAAAATCACTCTGCCCTCTTAGCCGCGTTCGAGAGAAAAGTCTTACGGAGAATGGTTGGGCCCGTATGTGAGGAAGGACGATTCCGGAGACTCTAAATGATGAGATCTACATACGATCGATAACGCGATGACGACATCGTGACGAGAAATAAGCTCGGTAGGCTCCGGAGGGCAGGACACCTAGCCCGCATGAGCGAAGATGATCCTGCTCGGAAAGTCCTTGTAAGGTGACCGCTACTATCAAAAAAAGATTACAAACGTTCGTAAATAGGTACCTAAGGAACATCTTAAGGGTTTTCTGGCCTAACCGTATCTCTAACGACGATCTTTACCAGAGAACGGGTCAGGAACCAATAGGCACAACCATCCAACGACGGAAGTGGCAGTGGATTAGTCATACACTCTGAGATTCGGTTGAACTCTTAGACGAAGGTGGCCGAAGCCGAATGTTCCAACCAGACCCCGGCTGTAGAGCCAAATATGTTAATGATAATGATATGTCTTTGTATGGATTTCATATCGAGTCTCCAATAGAAGCCCAATTGAATGCTGCTAGTCACAAAAACTCCAACAACATTTCCTTGTTATAGTGAAACCTTTACACCGCCCTAACGAGGACAACGACAAACATTTCAATGACAACTACGATTATAAGCAGTAAGCGCAGTGCTCTGAAAGCCGAGCACCGCATACGACGCAATGTCGATTTATCATGGAATTCAACGGAAACTGACCGACTCACTAACCAAGTTACCACGGAAAAGTTGAAAGGAATGGGACATGAGCGGAATGCGCTGAACGGCTATACGCATCCATCCGATTCGATTAAATATAATTAACTGAGGCGGCGGCGCGCTATTTGTCAGATAAACGAACGGAGCGGACGGCGGCGGCTCCATGTCACAGCTCAGCAGCATACAGACAGAAAGGCTGCTTGTCGTTCGCGGAATGCAAACGCAAAGTTGCTTGCGGCGCGTGCGTTTTATGACAACTCAATGCGTGCCTCAAAGTGACAAAAACCAACGGCCGGCAACAGTGACATGGCAGACTCGCCCAACCTGTTTTAGCAACGAATCACACACACACACACACACATACAAACGCAAATGAAAGGCAAAACGATGCACATCTGCTGACGCTGAGTTGTTGTTCATCACCCATTTACATGATTTGTTGTTGTACGCGCACTCATCTCGTTTGTGATAAGAACACGATACACAACGGACACAGGACACAGCCATCAGCAGTGGAGAGCGATGCAGTAAAAGCAACGCTGCCGCTGGTGCCATTGCAAGACAATTCGTTGTTGTTTTGCTGTGCACGACTGTACGATCGATTGTCGTATGCACAACACCTTCGGGTTCGGACACGAAGCAGTTGGAAGTAGAAGTGGAACAGAGCTGCCGATTTCGATTTTAAAAACCTCTATCTACTACTGTCTCCTGTTGCGAGTATTTTCTTGGGACCTTTCCCCAGTTATTTCGTTTTTGACTAGGGCGGTATTTTTTTTAATTAATACTGCGACCTGAAAGATCTATTGTGTCTTAGGGTTTGTTTATTCTAAGAGACGTACAACCTCCCTAATAGCCGATAGTACATCCTTAGTGGGGAAATTTCTCAACTCCGCTCTTGAGCATATTTCCTCGTGCAAGATGCGTCTCCTTAACCAAAGTAATGCCGGGCATTCTCAGAGAATGTGCTTGGATGACTCTTCATTCTCCGATCAGAACCTACATTCTATCTCTTAGCCCGCACCATAATTTTTATCATTTTTTATTAACACCAATTGTGTAAAGGTGATATCGCAAGCCACAATGACCACAATGCCACAATGAAAGCTCACCAGCTTCCTAATGCTATCCTTATTAAAGTTCAGGATTTCCTTGTAGGAAAAGGGTCTGATTAATTGTTTGGATTTTCTAATCCCCGGGACGCTTTCCCAATGGGCTGCATAGTTGACATCACAGTAGGGTTCAGCTCCTATGAATGCAGATTCCCAACCAGCTCTAGTTAGTTCATCTACAGATTAGTTGCCGGCAATTCCCTGATGACCAGAGACCAAACCGAGTTTGACTTTGTTGTGTCCGGCAACAGAGTGCAGTGCATCGTAACAGGTTTTGACTGAGCAGCGCTCTAAGTGCTGCCTGGCTATCTAAAAAGATATATATTCTAGCCTTTAATTCCTTTGTTAAGGTTAATCCTGGCGCAGATCTCAATAGCATGGAGTTCCGCATGGTAAACTGAGGGACTTTTTCCCATTGGTCATAGTCATAGGGCAGGTGTGCGCATGGCATCTGGTATACCTAGTCAGGCAATTCTTTGTAGTTTCTGAAGCTTAGTTGCCGTTGTCCGTTCAACAACTTTCGGCGTACGTGATAATAGATCTCTCCATCATTGTATACATCCAATGTACCGCATTTTAGGATTAAGACACCTGCCGTAGAAGCGTCTACTGGCCCACAGGGCCCCCCGTGGGGGTCCAATTGCAGCTTTTTATTTAGTGGAGATGTTGCAGGACTTTACCACGGCATATTAACAAAGGGTCGTCGGTGCTTAGAGTATACTCAGGATGGGTAATGTCTTCGTACTTGCGACCCGAAGTGGAGCACTGGTACTTGGAACCTCTTTATGAGCAAGTCTTTGTATTTAGTGTTTCATTTCATACAAAACTACAGGTCTGTGGTAAGGGACAGACGGGAATCTTGTATTCCAAAGGCCTAGGACTTGGGGAAATCTTAGTGGCAAATGATGGGGTTCGCGGTTCCGGACAAATGTGCTGCCAGGGTGTGCTTTTGCAATCGCCCAGGCACTCATTCTGAAAGAGCTGAGTCCCTTGATGCCTGACCTCACCAAGGTTGCGTTTTGGTGCCGCGGGAATTGTCCGTGCTCACAGACAACAAGGCCGGCCGTAAGGCTCGACCAGTCTGAGGACAATTGTGGTTGAGGACCCAGCTCGTTTTGGGGATGCAACGCGGGGGCTGTGGTTTACTACCCAAATGCGGGTAGAGCACTAGCATTGGTAACATCAGTGGAAGGCCTGATGTTACCAAATATCTTTGGTGCATCAGAAGACCGTCCTGATGTTACCGGTGCGATGATGCGCTCTATGTGGAGTTGCATAGATCAACCAGTTGTCGAAAAACCAAAGATCGGCAAGGATTTAAGATGGGTCCTGCTCTAACCATTGAGTTAATACTGGCACATCAGTCTATGATGGACGTTGATTGTAGTATAACTAATCCAAGTCCGAAGAGGACCGTGAGGTAAACCATTCAATGGAGACATCCACGTTAATCCAAAGACCACAGGGCCGTTGTGCCGTGACTTGATATGAGAATTCCAGTTTAGCCGTTTATCAAGGATGATACCGAGATATCTGCAGCACCATTCTAAAACGTATAGTAAAGCACCTTACATGACTCTAAAGATAGTCGTGCAGTGCTGCTTACCACTAATAAAAATCGCCAAATCGTCCGCATATCCAATGGCGATGTAGCCTGATCTGTGAAGAAGGGTAGAAAGCACTCATCATTGGAGACATCCCTTAACTGCAGTCACAGACACAGACATTTCTCCGGAGGAGGAGGAAATAATATCTCGACTTTCAAGCATGGCCCTTGTCCAATCGAGTCTTCTACTATTGCCTCGTATTCATTCATTGACTCAAACTCAAAAATGAGCATGGGCGGTAAAAAAAACCGGAACAGGCATTGATGTTGGATATCTGAAGACTGAAATAAGATATCAACTTTATTTAAACGCAAACGCGTCAAATATGGACGCTTAGAATATACCCAAGAATCTTTTTCCAAATTATTGTTAACGAATTAGGGGACACCCTGTATATTAATGACGCCAGTGCTAGTATATGCACGGCGTGGAGAAGCTCATCATACAGCCGGTTGCCGTCATCCCATAATTCGGCAAAGGTGTAAGATAGGTCCAACTCCTATCAGTGAGTTAAGCTGGCACATCTGTTTTGCAGGTGCGAACAGTGATTGTCGTTTAACTAATCCGGCTCCGAAGGAGACCGTGGGGTAGAGCCTTTCAGGCAGATATTCACGTTGACCCAAAAGACGGGTTCTCTGCCAGTCGGATCATATTGAAGCATGATGAGCGGTAACGCTCATAGATCTCATTATTATAAATTCACTGGAAATGTTCTTCCTCACATACGGGGCCAACAAATCTCACTAAAACTTTCCTCTCGAACGCGGCTTAGAGGTTAGAAAGCTTTTTGCTAAGCAGCCTAGTCTTGCATCCATATGTAAGTACTTCCTATACTGAAATTGGTTGAAGTTGTGATTGAATTTCAGGATTTAAAGAGTCTTCGGCAGAACTATTATTTTGCCATATCCCGCCGACCAAGCGATCGTCTCATAGTCCCCCCCAAAGTAAAACAACCATAGACCGTGGGAAGATACAAATTGTTCTCCTAATAAAAATGTTATAATTGCGCGTGAGGTGGAGAGGGACACACAGAGAGAGAGAGAGAGAGAGGGAGAGTGAGAAAGCAACAACGAAACAACCGCAGTTGATGGTCGATCGGTGTCTCCCAAATGCGAAAAACCCGAACCAATTATTTTTTATCGATCCACTAGGCCGGCCAGTGCGCAATGTACAATCCTCGTGGACTGTGTGTGCATTGGCCACAGATGGCACCGTGGTAAGCAAATGCGCGATGTTTACATTTGTGCGGCATCATCATTATGCGGCGCGATCAGCGCAGTGCATATCGAGTGTTCTCCAGAGTCGATGTCATGCGCGGAGACACCAAGTTGTTCCCCCACAATCATTTCAGTGTACAGTGAAACAAAAAACGGGACTGTGATAGTTTGCCGCTGCCATCTCTCGATCATGCGAACACGAGTAACGGAATCGTTTATTTTTATTGCCACATTTATTGCCTAAAAAATGCATGATTTGTGTTTTTGTTGTATGTATTTGTGAGTGGATCCACTCACGACGACGATCATTTGGAGATCTGGCATAGTGGCATGGCCACTTCTTGTCCTGCCACTGCGTCGTGTCATCGTCAACTGACTGTCAACGCTGTCAACTCTGTCCAACTAACCGTCCGTACCGTCTATCGATCTCCAGCGCATTGCAATCGTTTAGAGTCAAGGCAATTATTCGGACAACATTTGAGGCTCTGATCAATCCGCAATCTCCCCGAGGAGGTACCTACTTTAAAGATTGATCCTTGCAGCGTATGGTTTCAACGAAAAACGCAAAACCGCCTGACGATTGACAACAACAACAGCAGATAACCAGAAGCAACATTCGCAATAAGTCTGACATCGACATCGATCCATCCAACCTGTTTGTCGGATGGACTCTCTGATGGGATATTATTTGAATTTTTGTTATTTTATGTTTGGCAGACAGGCAGGAAACCCGGAAAACATCGTCAACGGCGGGTCCCAGAGCGGTGCGGCCAAACATCAACCAACAACTGATTGGATCTGTCGACGAGACGAGAGAGAGTGTGTGTCAGCGTCAGCACCGTCTCTGCGAAGGGCAAATCGCATATCCACGCACAAAAGTCAAACGGTTCCAGGACTGTGCTTCTTGACGTCTTCTATTTTTGCTGTTGGTGTTGTTGTTGCTAGATATGTAACGGTTGTATCCGCTGAACCTTTCGCATACTAGACTCAAAGTAGAGAGGGCAAAGATAGGAGCCACCGCGCGTTGACCAATCTCTACTGTCGTCTTCCCAAACTTCTTAACAACCAATGCGTCCAGCGTTTTTTTTTAGACTAATAGCAGAAATGGCAAGGAGCAGATCGGCGCGTTGACCAAGCTTTACTGTCGTTTTCCTAACCTTCTCGGCCGCCAATGCGTCCAACGCCTAATGAGATTTGTTAACTTGCAACAAGCGATCTCTGCTGTGTACTCGCAATTAGTTCTCGGGCGGTTTTCGGTTGCAGTATAGTTTGCCGCGGTTCATTAGGTCCAACTGTGATTTTTAATGGTACAACGTCGCATGGCTATAGCTTTAGCCTCTTCTGTTTGTTCTTCATTTGGGAAGACTGGCGAACGCTGCTTTGCGTTGCTTTTGTTAATGTCCGCCATGTCCAGAAGGCCATTTTCGCATTTTGCCGATCCATTTGTTGGTCCGTTTGTCTGTCTGTCTGTCTGTCGTCCCAACTAGGGTGACGGTGCCTGCACGTAAATGAATCTCTCTCCTTCCTTGAGTTTATGGTGTCATTGTACACAGTGCAGAATGTGCCGCTGCAGGCGTGTCGGCGGATTTCAATTGCTTTGCTTACCTATAGACCAGCAAAGCAATTAGCATTTTTATGGTAATGGCTGACCTCATTTGCCCCGAAGATGTACCTCTATTATTTAGTGGAAATACTTCCATTTGTTTCGAGAGAGTGCGGATATTACACTCTGAGAAGAGAGCAGTAAAATAACACAAACGATTATCTTTCAGTCGCAGGGATTTTTTTTAGCGCAAACCACTAATATTAGCGCGTTCGAAGCGAAGCGCGAAAGCTAAGCTTGGATTTTACAACCTTTGTGAACCTGCGCCTTCTATGAGATGCATCTTGAGCTTAAACCCAAGCTATCATGTGAGGTGACGTAACAGGTTACGTGTTTTTATAGCTTCGGGTTAAGGTTTTAGATAGAGAGAGAGAGGGAGAGAGAGAGGGAGAGAGAGATAGAGCAATTTACTGCACTGGACTGATGTATAAAAAAAGACAAAACAGAAATCGATTTAAGAAATAAGGTCCAAAAATTACATAATCCTACGCATGTAGAAAAGATGAATATTTGAAAAGTTTTTATTGGAATACCTCAAGGCACTAACTTTGGTCCATTGTTTTATTTTTGTTCGGGATCTGAATCACTGGAAGCAACTTGTAAATGTTTGCTTGATTTATATCAATAGTCTCTGTTTTACGTAGGCATTTCTTAAGAAACCTGAAACGATTCATTCATTGGGTTGCCCCAAGGGAGTATGTAATTTTGGTCCACTTTTTATTTTTTTTTAGAATCTGAATCACTAAAAGCAATTTCCAAATGTTTGCTTTACTTTGTTTAATAGTCTCAGTTATATCAAGCATATCCAAAGCAAATTCAACCGATTCATTGATTGGAATGCCTCAAGGCAGTAACTTCGGTCCATTGTTTTTTTTTTGTTTTTTTTTCGGAACTTCAAAATATTTGCTTGGCTTTGTTCGATAGTCCGAGTTATAACAGACATTTTTTAAGCAACTTCAACCGATTCATTCATTGAAATACCTCAAGGCAGTAACTTTGGTCCACCGTTTTTTATTTTTTTATTTTTTTGGAATCTGAATCACTGAAAGCAACTTACAAATGTTTGCTTTGTTCGATAGTTTCAGTTATAGCAGGGATTTCTCAAGTAACTTAAACCGATTCATTCATTGAAATACCTCAAGGCAGTAACTTTGGTCCACCGTTTTTTATTTTTTTATTTTTTTGGAATCTGAATCACTGAAAGCAACTTACAAATGTTTGCTTTGTTCGATAGTTTCAGTTATAGCAGGGATTTCTCAAGTAACTTAAACCGATTCATTCATTTAAATGCCTCAAGGTAGTAACTTTGGTCCATTGTTTTTTTTCGGAATCTGAATCACTGAAAGGAACTTCCAAATATTTGCTTTACTTTGTTCGATAGTCTGAGTTATAACAGACAATTCTTAAGACACTCCAAACGATTCATTCATTGAAATGCCTCCAGGCTGTAACTTTGGTTCACTGTTTTTTTTTTTTTTTTTCGTTTTTTTTTGGAATCTGAATCACTGAAAGCAACTTCAAAATGTTTGCTTTACTTTGTTCGATAGTTTCAGTTATAGCAGGAATTTCTCAAATAACTTCAAACGATTCATTCATTGAAATGCCTCAAGGCAGTAACTTTGGTCCATTGTTTTATTAGTTTTTTTCTGTTTTATTTTGGGCGATAGTCTTAACTATATCAGGCATTTTAAAGCAACTTTGAACTGGGACTTTAAGCAAAATTAACTCGCCTCACCAAACACGCGCCACCCGTAAATCAGAAAAAGTGTCAACTGTTGCTGCCAAATTCATCCGAACTGGCATTCCAAAATATCATTTTGACTTTTATGGCTGTGTGCGCGAGCATTGCATCAGAAATGTCAGAAATTCTCACAATTCCATTTGAAGTGCGCGGCGAAAACCTGTCAAATTCTTAATTGTCCGACGATCGACTTTCAAATTTCGAATGCGCAATGGATGGACAGCCTTCGCGGTTTGCCGTATACCATATATTTCAGTGTAGACACAAATAAACATAACAGAAAACAAAAACAAAAATTCAGATTTGGATTTTTCCCACAGTCAAAGTCACACGCAGCTGTCAAACATTTCAACTGGCATTCATCACCTTCTTCGTGGTCTTCTGTCGACAGGCAATGCCCGCTGGTAATGATGGTGGTGGTCAACGACGGTACAGTACAACTCAGCACAAGACATTACAGCAAAACGCTCACGATCGATCAATCGAATCGATCGAGCCGATTGATAAAGCGCACACGCACAACACTCTGAATGAGGCACAATTGCTTGTTTTACACGAAAATGTTTGTTTGCTGACGGCTGCCACTGCCGCTGCCGCTGCTAACGTCATTTATTTCGAAAGAAAAATTCATAATAATTGAGCGACGTCAGCAGCAGCTGTCATTGCCATGCATAGAATTTGAGAGATTCAGAGTGATTCGCGTGTGATCATCGACTCGAATAATCGGTATGCATGCAAGTTGCTGCGTCACCCCACCACGAATAGAGTTGAGTGGAGTACGTATACGTACCTAGAGATATGCTGATGGCGACGACACAACAATAGACGTGACAGAACGAGATAACACTATTGACAGCGCGCAGTTGAGCAATTTGTCGTGCGTGCTTTATCGAGTGTCCGAGCAATCATAACAAAGTGACGATGACGTTGCCACTGCTGTTTGCATTGTTTGGAATGCAATGGACATTGAAGAACATCACAGTACTGCCTGTGCTCTGTGCCGTGTACAGTGACCGTAGAACGGAGAACGATGATGAAAGGTGAAAATTTATCGGTGTCGGCTGAAAGACAAAGTTGATTCACGTTCTTGATTACTTTGTGTGGAGATTGACAAAGAGGAGGGAGATTTGGTTTTAAGAATTGCGTCAATTAAAAATCTATTGAATGTTTTACGGGGCGTATGCGTATCAACCTAAAGAAAAATCGTCGAAGACGCAAATTAGGTAACAGATGATCAATCAATGTAATGATGATAAATATTGTAACTTAATAAGAAATGTCAACTTATTATTATATTTGTTTAAGGTAATTATTTACTTAATGAGCACTTTATATTTTATTATCAATTCTATTATTAACAATATTTGCTGGAATAAGAAACCGCAAAAGAAAAAGCTGGTGAGAATTTTCTGTCAACTGTCAACTGTCAACAGCTTCTTGACTACACAAAGCGCTCTCTCTTCAATAATCTATCAATAAATAAGAAAAAGCTGGTGAGAATTTTCTGTTAACTGTCAACTGTCAACAGCTTGTTGGCTACACAAAGAGAAATAATCTATCAATAAATAAGAAAAAGCTGGTGAGAATTTTCTGTCAACTGGCAACTGTCAACAGCTTGTTGACTGAAACATTGCTTCTCCACACTTTCGATAGCATTCCAAAAGCAGCCCTTGCTTTCCCGATTATGCTACTGCACACATCCAGTTCGGTGCCACTGCGTTCAGCCGTGCCCTCACTTCCTAGGTATAGAAAGTTGACAACATTTTCGATTACCTGTCCAGCAATGTTGAGTTGAGAGCGGGTGTTAGAAGTGAGTGTTCAGGGCTTTTGTTTTGGCAGTTTGGATTTCAATCAACTTTTTTCCCGATTAAAATAGACAGCAAACGGGTTAAATAATCAATTCCACAAGTAAAGAAGAATGTCAAGTACCTTCCTATATGTCTAACATGAACTGTATGAAAATAGTGTTTTAATATGAATGCTTAATATCAACCCATGGTTCACACTCAAAATATTAGACACCATGCTTAGAAATTGAACAGAGTAAATTGCCAACCATGTAACAATAACTAAACTACGTTCTAATCATATTCCTTAAATTCCAAACGAATACGAAAAGAAATTGTTTAAAACAATTGGTCTAAATTACTGTCTAAAACAATTGGTCTAAAATAAATTTCCCCTAAGCAATCGATCTGAATTCAGTTCGTCTAAAAAATTGGTGTGCAGTTAATTTGTTGTAAACAATTGGTCTTAAATCTCAATTGCTCAAAAATCACTTTGTCTAATGAATGAATAAAATAATAAAAATAAAATAAAATCAATTTGTGTAAAATAATTGGCCCAAAATCCATTCACAATCGCTTCGTATTTTGAGTGAATGTCAATGGTCTAAAACCAATTTACCGTAAACCATTGACTTAAAATTATAGTGTCTAAAACAATTGGCCTAAAATCACTTTGTCTAATGAATGAATGAAAATAAACTCAATTTGTGTAAAATAATTGGCGCAAAATCAATTTTTCTGAAACCATTTGTCTAAAATCATCTTGTCTGAAACTACTGGTCTAAAATCTATTTGTCTAATGAATGAAATATCAATGAATAAATGTAAATGTCAATTGGTCTAAAATCGGTACTTTTTTTAAGAGTTAATGTAAATGGTCTAATGAGTGAACGTCAATGGTCTAAAATCAATTTGCCTTAAACCATTGCTTTAAAATTATTTTGCCTAAAATTATGGGTCTAAAATCAATTTGTCTAATGAATGAATATTTCTGGTCTTAAATTAATTTTTCTCAAAGGTTGGCCTGATCTAAATTTGTCTTAAAGAATTGGTCTTAAATCATTTTATCGAAAATAATCGGTATAAAATCAATTTCTCTAAAAAAGTGGTTAAGTCAATTTGTCTTGAACAATTGGTCTAAAATCAATTTCTCTAATGAAGGAATGAAAGTCTGTAGTCTTAAATTAATTTTTATGAAACAATTGGTCTAAAATTACTTTGTCTAATGAATGAATGAATGAAAATAAAATCAATTTGTGTAAAATAATTGGCTCAGAATCCCTTCACAATCACTTCGTCTTACAAGTGACTGTCAATGGTCTAAAATCAATTTGCCGTAAATTGGCTTAAAATTATAGTGTCTAAAAAATTGTCCTAAAATCACTTTCTTCAATGAATGAATGAATGAATGAAAATAAAATCAATTTGTGTAAAATAATTGGCCCAAAATCAATTTTTCTAAAACATTTGGTCTAAAATCATCTTAACTAAAACTCTTGGTCTAAAATCAATTTGTCTAATGAATGAATATTTGTCAATGGTCTAAAATCATTTTATCTAAAACAATTTGTCTAAAATCACTTCGTCTAATGAGTAAACGCCAATGGTCTAAAACCAACTTGGCTTAAACCA
Source organism: Nephrocerus scutellatus (assembly GCA_947095585.1). NCBI lineage: Eukaryota > Metazoa > Arthropoda > Insecta > Diptera > Pipunculidae > Nephrocerus > Nephrocerus scutellatus. The sequence goes on from OX352762.1 coordinate 7,169,213, forward strand.
TTGGTTTATTTTGTCTTAAACTATTGGTCTAAAATCGATTTGTCTAATGAATGAATGAATGTCTATGGTCTTACATTATTTTTTCTAAAAAAGTGTTCTAGACTAAATTTATCTCAAAGAATTGGTATAAATCAATTTGTCGAAAACAATTGGTCTAAACTCAATTTCTCTACAAAAATGGTCTGGAGTCAATTTGTCTTAAACCATTGGTCTAAAAAAAATTTCTCTAAAAAAGTAGTCTAGAGTCAATTTTTCTTGAACAATTCTTTTAAAATAACTTCGTCTAAAACAATTGGTCTAAAATCAATTTCTCTAAAAAAGTAGTCTAGAGTCAATTTTTCTTGAGCAATTCGTTTAAAATCAATTCGTCTAAAACAATTGGTCTAAAATCAATTTGTATATTTGACACAAGTCAATGTAAAAAAATGCATATATCAAATTTTATTGAAATGTCTTCACTATCGAATACCGAGCGACCAGTAGCGAACTTGTAAGTGAAACTCCGAAATTACGTAACCGCGCACAGCTCTAGGAAACATAATAAAATAATTAAATGGTATATACAGTTCCACTAAACCACTTAAATGGTTAAGTCAAAACGCCACAGAGTTAATGTCTAATGATGACGAACGGTCGTTCGTTCAGTGCCCACGATTGGTCGATTGGTCAACGCATCACAAATTAGAAAGACGATAGACGACGTCGTTGTGTCAATGGTGGGTGTCCCTTCCCCACCGAATGTAAGCGGCTGTGTGAAGTGTAGTAGTGGGCGAAGTGGGTGACGACTGACGAGTGACGATGACGACAAAGTGAATGTTAATCGTTTGTGTGGTGAACGGTGACGGTGAGCGGGCAAGCGCCGCGCCGCATTTGCTAACTGTTACGTGTCGTTGTCTCGTTTCTCAGATTTCGGATTTTGCTTTGGCGCGTCTCCGATTTCCGCGGATGTCGAACACTGTGAGAACATTCGTCTCAAATGAGCCGAACGTCATCACGACGCATTCGAATCGTGGAATATGATTTCGGCTGCCGTTGCCTGTTGCTGTGGTATTCCGTTGCTCGGCGGTTTAACGCGGCAGGGGGTAGGGGCGTGAGGCGATTAAATTTTCTATCGCCACAATCGCGCGTACACGATCGCCGCGGCATCGGCGATGGTGTGACTTCCCAGCTGAGCTCAGCAAATAGAATAGAATTATCCACGCCGTTGTGTCTCGTCTCGACTTTTTTTTGTTTTTTGTTTTTGTTTTTGTTGTATTTGCATTGCATTACGTTTTGCGGATATTGACTCAGTGCAACTTAATGGCGAAAGACTCTCCTTGATGCTGCTGACTATTCTGTGCGGCTAACATATACCCACCCAAAAGCGACGACATCGACAAGAGTTCGTGCAACGTGCACCACACCATCACAACGCAGTCCCATGGGAACAGGAATGGGAATCGTCTGCTGCTTCTTCGTCGGTCGTTTGTCGTTTATAGCCTCTTGCTGGGCGAGAGTTGGTGTCTTGGAGTCATTGACGGAGGGAGGTAGGCCACCGAGATGCATGCAGTCAGGCACCTTCGCTGATCTGATGTTGCTCTGCTCTATGGGAAAATGTGTAATTCTCCAAATCCTTTTCCTTTGTGACGATGACAGCGCGCAGCACATGAGTCTGAGGGAGGTTGTCGCGGCGGCTGCGCTTCTCCTTGCAATCGTCTAGCGTTTCCCAGTTTACTCCTTTTTTCCCCCTCTTATACCACAATTTATATTCCAACGCTTAACTTTATCCATTAGCGCCGAGATGTAATTCAATATCACTTGAAAGCCGCTTGCAATTGCTAAGCGAATTGAGTTTCCAAGCCTCTACACACTAACATTTGTTTCCACTCACTCAAGGAGTAGGTGTTAATAAGGTAATGTAATGTCCATTAGATAATAGCGGAAGGACTGTTTGGCAATTTGGGGCATCTCAATTTAAAAAGCTTCACACAATACACAAACCATTGGGCTATATACAGAGTGTAGCAGATTTCGAGCCATTTCTTTAAATGTCTACCATAGTGCTGTACCATCATCATCATATTTGGCTCTACAACCGGGGTCCGGTCCTAGCCTCCCGCAAAAAGTCTCTCCACCGGTCCCGATTTTGAGCCGATGTCATCCAGTTTTGCCTCCCTAAACTCTGGGCGTCATGGTCTATAACATCCTTCCAGCGTAGGCTTGGCCGACCTCGCTTCTACATCAAAGGACTTTCCTCTTCGCTCATGCAAGCTAGGTGTCCTACACACCAGAGCCTACTGAGCTTATTTCTCTTCACGATATTGATATCGCGGTAACGCTCGTAGATATCATCATTATATAGTCTCCGGATTCGTCCTTCCTCACATACGGAGCCAACAATTCTACGTAAGACTTTTCTCTCGAACGCGGCTAAGAGGTCAGAATGCTTTTCGCTAAGTCTCGGATCCATATCTGTATGTACTGATATGACCATTGTCTTATACAACAGCAGCTTAGGTGTTATGGTTAAATTCCTGGAGTTGAAGAGTCTTGACAGACAAAAGTAGGCTTTGTTGGCTTTGAGCAACCGTGCGCATATTTCTTGTTCCATGCTCTTGTTGGCTGACCCGAGACCACAACCACACTCGTCTTATTTATAATTCTTATTCTTATATCGTTTTTTTTAACCCAATAATTGCCTGTTCTTAATTTTCTGACGACGCGGTAAATTGTCTCAAATATCCAATACACAGAGACTTATCCTTAACCCATGTAAACTTCTCAAGTGCAATCACCAATATTTCAGCAACAACAACAATAACAAAAACAACAACAACGACAAATTCGAGGCCTGGAGGCGCAAAGACAAGCCCAAGCCCAAAACCAAACAAAAAGACGACACCAACGTTGACGACGATGAGTGGAAAAAGCAGAAGATCCATCGTCCATCCGATGCAAAGTGCATATAAGATGACGATTATCGCGTTCGCGGCGGAAGATCCCAAGCAGCAGCAGCAGCAGCGGCGGCAGCAGAGCGCGCGACCGCATAAAATCCGTTAAGACATTCTCAAATCGAAAATCTAAGCAAACGGATGACCGCGCATCACAGCATCCGCTGCACCGTCGCTCTGCATCACCACTACTGGGAGCTGGGCTGCTGACGCTTGGGAAAATCGCGGAAAGTTCACCTACAGCACACGATTTATTGACTTTTGCGTTGGGAATGGGCGGTTTCGGCTGGTCGCCGTGCGCCGTGAAAGCACACACATACATAGCCAGCAATAACAACAACATAACGCTTTAGCTCGCGCAAACTTCGCGGATCTCATCATCACGAACGTATAGACGGATGGATGGAGAGATGGACAGACAAACATGAAATGTGCGTTGATGGGGAACCATGAAGCACTATCTCTGCTCCACCGTTCCACAACTACACCACCACACAGAGCGCCCATGGAGATGCGAATTTATGAAGTGCCACTATCCAGCTTGCGGCGAGCGGCGGGTGTATACGCAACTGCGCCCCACTGCGCCATCAGCGTAAACTTCATTAAAATTCAATTGCTCTACACCGACAGACAGCCCTATAAAGAGAGCAGCAAGGGCACACACTGTGTTCCCTCCTCTCCCCCTCATAAAACACTCAGCAACAGTTACTGGAGGGTAATGCGCGCGCATTGCTTCGCTTTGCATCACATCCCATTATTCCGCGCACATTTGGCATTATTTGTGCACAAAGTGTGTGTGTGTGTGCGCTCCGCCACTATGAAGATTCCCTCGGTTAGATACGTCTGAGACACAGTGAGGCATGAAGCCGCCCATCATTGGTTTAGCTGTTGTAGCCTCTGCTCTGAATCGACCGAGGAAGTATCATCTGAGTGTGTTTGTTGCCCATTTGGGAACGTTGCAAATTTAATTAAGTTCCCCCGCTGGCAGCTGTTGGAAGAGCGGCAGCATTCGCGCGAAAGATTAGTGCAGGAGATAAAGGCGTTGCTGTGTACACTGAGAGAAAAATCTAATAGCAATAGAAGCAGTAGAATATCAAGGATCGGTTACAGTACCTGCAAGGTCTGAAATATTATGCTGCTACCTTCAGTACTCTCCTTCGTTTAATTTCTACCACCATTAGGTGAATCAATAATAATACATTGAATATATTTCTATCGAAATCTCGTCATCATCATCATTTTAGAAGACCACCGTCCATATGAATATTACACACACGTTCCTGCCAAAATTCTACACATTCTACACGATGCATATATTACAACTGAAATTCTACTTAACTTGACCCAACTCTACTGGATTCAACTCACTTTTATAAAATTGCCTGCCAGCATACAGGATTATTTTACTTAAACTAGTAGCGAATTATACGAACAGAAATAATTTAGTCTTGTGCAGACTTAGCTTCTACTTATACTATTTTTATAAATTAGTTGGGAATTACATGAATTGAAATTATGTGATATAAAATTAACAATGTGTCACTATCGAAGGTGTGCTCACACATATTAAAGGTGAGTGAGTGAGTGAGTGAATGAGTGAATGAGTGAATGAGTGAAGAGTAAATGAGTGAATGAGTGAATGATTGAATGAGTGAATGAATGAATGAGTGAATGAGTAAATGAGTGAATGATTGAATGAGTGAATGAGTTAACGAATGAATGAGTGAATGAGTGAGTTAGTGTGATAGCTGGAGCGGAGTGACTGTTTGGTTTGGAATATGGTCCAGAGGTCATCATAGTGTGAATTTTCTTGGAAAATTAGCAATAAGCCGCACTAACACTCAATGGCAAACCGTTATCGTACAATGTTAACTAACTTTTTATTCCCTACGATTGAAGAGGAAGACTTGGCAGATATTTGGTTTCAATCGAATGGCACCACTGCCCATACAGCGGACGATACAATCGACGTTTTGCACCCTATCTTCAAAAATAGCATTACCAGCTGAAATGGCGATGTTCGCTAGCAACCTAAGAGCTGCGGGTTGATTCCTTTGGAATATAAATTGTGAGGGTGGGGTGGTGGGGTGGGGCTGTCAAGGATAAATGTAATGCTAATCATCTTTGCCGAATTTTCCAATTTTCATGGCATCTTTTTCAATTTTTCTTTCCGTATAAACCTTATTCGGACTATGACAAATATTTTAAAATAATGAATGAGCCAAATCGATCCAGCCATTTTCTAGTCAACAAGGAACAGCATTTCACATTTCTTTATATATAGAATAGATTGATGATTAAAAATACTTTTTCTGAGTGTAGTGTGCGCCCTAGGGTACGTTGCGTTGTTTGCAGAGCATCGCCAAACATAAACCAAACCGAACAGTTAACCGGAAAATGGAAATTTTCCCATGATGCTATGGTCCCATGAATTGCGATGAACGCGATCGATAAGTGCCAACACTGCAACGACGACAACGACAACAATTTCCTGCTCTGATTTGCCTTTATTGGGGAGGGGGGGGGACACAACGCGTCACCCTCACAGTCGCGTCGTCGTGGTCGAGCCGGCAGTGGCACCGTCAATGCTACAACGACCTCAACCAACATCGTCGAAATCAGCAGCCAACATCTGTTTTCGAATTCAGATCAGATCATTCTCTCCGCCTCACTGGCACGGTGTCTTGGCCATGTTCAACAACTTCACACAATTAATTAAGCCTTTTCGCGTTTCATATGGAATCCAGGTGAAACTCACACTCGTTGACCGCATGTCAGAGTCATAGCCGCAGCCGGATAGAACGGACGGATGACGACGAGGGGTCCAACCAACGACAACCGTCTGCCAATATGAGAATTAGAGTCCGCTCATCCGTCTGTCTGTTGGTTTGTCGGTCGATTCATAGGTTGCGCACATTGAATTGGGCCGGCGGACTATGGAAGGCCGACAGGCCGATCAGTTGATCCGATTATATTCCAAAAGTTCCACCCGCTATACGTTCACAGCGCCTTGTACCTGGCTGCACTGCATCAGGCATTTTGCCAACCTGCATTTGCTGCGGTGGCCGCTGCGGTGTGGAGCGAGATATTTTAATTTCAATTTGACATCTTGACCACCTATGAATGGGCCGTTGTAGTGATTGTTGTTGTTGTTGTTGTTGTCACTGCCACCGCGTTGATTAGCAAACAAATTTATGTGCGCGGTGGTGCTCTGCTGGCCTTCTCACAATAATCACAATCAGCGATCGATTGTTGGTTTTGTCTGTGTCGGAGCACGCGTGGTTCAATGTTTTTGCCCGGACGCCCGCATAGCAGCAGCAGCAGCAGCAGCAGCAGTTGACTGCCAAAGAGATCCCTAAAGCGCGATAGCACCAGCGAATATTTACAACAAAAACGTTCCACTCGTTGTCGTCGTCGTCACCGTCGTTGGGCTCTAGATCAGGCAGCGATCGTTGATAGGGAAACGGGCGAAATGAATTACTTTGTGTCCATATTGGATATTCAGACAGACAGACAGAGAGGTAGAGAGATTGCAACAACAGGAAACACTGATAGATCGATCACTACATGTGCCCAGTTATGTGGACGATCAGCGACGACAACTTCCATTTGGGTTCAAACTAATAAACCTGTAGCAGCAGCAGAAACCCTCACCACTCATTGCGGTGGTGTGCTGTGCACCGATCCTGCGACGATTGTCCACAACAACAAAAAAAAACCCCCCTGAGAGCCAGCGAGGCATGTTGTTTAACAAATCGATATCAGACCCGGACGACGGGGCCAGATCGATGTCTTGCCGCCGTGCATGTAATATGGGACTCGAACTCAAACTCAAACACGAAAGTCGACCGACGACGCCGCGATTCGACTAGCTGCTGAACTTCGATCGGTCTGGCGGACTGGCTGCGCGGTCACCACAAATTAGAGTGATCTTGTCATTGTGGAGGGAGAACATTATATCGATCGGGTGTAGAATATGTTAGGTTGTATGTCGGCGGAGGGACGCACAGGGGAAGTGATCTTGCGGTGTGTTGGTCATTCTTAGTTTTTCCTTTTTGTAAAGCTATGTCGCACCCAGGGAAGCCCGACAGATCGCCTGAGTTTAGTCCGCACTCCCGCACTCCAGCACTCTTTCTCTTTCTCGTTCCTTCACTGTTGCCTCTGGAGTACCCCGGCGGACTCATTTGCATCGATGTTCTGGAGCATAAGCGACGATTATTATTATTTGTTGTTCCCACGATGATGGTGAGTTGTGGATTAGATGTGCGACGCGATTAACAACGATGCTCTTCGTGTTGTTAGCGGGTAAGGGGAAAAGATAGAGGGCCCTCCCCGGGAGGCTACAAAGTGTCTGCTCGTCGCAAATTAAATGAAACTGTAACGATGTTTGATTGCTTTTGCCTGTGCATGTTGTTGTTGTATTCGTCGCGCTCTGATATCTAGGTCGATCGATCATTGTAGATCACCGTCATCATGATGCTGATGGGAAGGAAACTTGTGTGATGGGAACGGTATGAATGGATGGATGGATAGGTGATGGTGATGCATAATTGCAAATTTTTTGCAAGACTTTTGCCCGATCGACGGCGTTCTAGAAGGCGAGACTAGCATTGTGTCACGCCGCTTCGCGTCGCAATCTGGAATCGATTTTTAATGATTTTGCAGGGCAGAGGGCTCTAATTCGATTCTCCAAAAGGTGTGTTTTTGTCTTCCTGTCACGTGCACTTATGAAACTTCCCTTCCATCTTCCTTGCTTCCACGAGACATCTCTATGCATCGGTGAGGAGGAACTTTGGATTTCTCTAATGAAAATGAAAACTGAATTGGGAAATTTTTTGTGATTTGTTTTTGAGAAGAAATTCTGCATGTCAGCGGCTAGAGCGGTCATTGAAAATGGTTCCGGGCGGTTTAGCAAAGGACAAAATGCGAAAAAGTATACTGGGTGTACTGGGTGTACTGGGTGTACTGGGTGTACTGTGTGTACTGGCTGTGTTGAGTATATATACTGGGTATACTGGGTGTACTGGGTGTGCTGGATTAATGGGCGACGTAAGTGACTATGTAAGAAAAAATTAATCTAAAGCGAAGAGGTCGCTGAGACGAGAATTTACCGTCAGACACCCCTAGAGCACCACTTTGGGTAGGAGTGGAAAGGGCAGACAAGTAAAAATAATCATAAACGACTGATATTTGTATCAAATCAATACTTTTCGGAGTTACTGATATGGAAAGTGATGTTAAGATACCCCTTAGCACCCTTATGGATGGTGATAAGAAGGTGTGACTTGTGAAAAGAATTAAAAATGACTGCTATTAGAGTTAAACCCATAGTTTTCGCCTTTCGGGTTCTCTGAGATGTAAAGACATCCTCTACTACCACAATGGGTGGAACTAGGAAGGGGTGACATTTGAAAACAATCTAAAACGACCCATATTAGTATAGAATCCATAGATTTCAGGTTCGCTGAGATGAAACGTACTAAAGTGTAGTTTTTGTGTAAATGTAAATGTGAGTGTATGGAATGAATGAAACAAATCCCCCAATACAAGGTGGAACAGCATATCCCGAAGGATGAATGACTTGTGGAAAAATAATTCCTTATATAAATACTTGCTGGGGAGCATAGACGTGGCCCCACTTAAATAAATGCCTTACTGCGGTAATCCGGAGCTTTTGCGTGGCGGACCTACCCTTCTCGCGGAACTCGTGGCATTCAAAAGGAATGAAAGAGCGGAAGCAGCCCAAAGAGCTTCAAAAACAACGGAGGATGTAGATTCTTTTAGTAAGAAGCCAAGACTAACAGATGAAGAACGTGCCTCCACGTCCAAAGGCTCCCAAAGAAAAATTGAAGGTGGCATAAAGGGCATAAGAGCCCTGAAGTTAGGGGAAAAGTCCCCAACAAAAATACCAAACAAACCAAAATAGCTAAGTGGTGCAGGTCGGAAAAGGCTCGCCTAATTCCAAAAAAAGGCTTAACTAGAGAAGAGGCTAGAATCCAAGCCGAGAAGCTCATAGAAAGAGCTGACAACAAACAAACACCAAAGAAGGTCCCCGACCGAAAAAACTTCAAAAATACGCCAAAAACATCCGGAAGAGCAACAAAAGAAAGCAAAAGAATCCTTTGGAGAGGTTCTCATGGGAGTAAAAATTGCAGTGTTGCCCAGGAACTTCTCGAATACAACACAAAATACTGGTCAAATGGACCAGATTCAAGAGGCCACACTTGACAAAATTATTGAGCAAAAGGAAGGAAGCACTAAGCGACAATTCTTTGCTGCGAAATCAGTGAAACAGACAAATGGTTAAAAAGAGAAGCCCAAAAACCTCAAGCTTTTGGAAGGTGCCGAAATATGGACCACAAAAAAAGAAGGGTGTCCCACATCCGGTTACTATTGTAGGATACTTACCCAACGCCTCGGGCCTTGAAAATGAGAAATCCTTAACATATACAGGGGCAGAATGCAGGACTAAAGACAAAATCGTGGAGGGCCCCAAAGCGGAAAAATCGGGGAATCAATGCCATGTTGGTAATTTCGGTAGAACAGAAAAATATAAAGAAAACCCAATGGACAGCTTTCGTTTCGGTCAAATTCCGCTACGACCAAAGAAGAAGGAAGCACAAGAAGAAGGGGATAACGAAGAAGCCCTCCCAAAGAAACTCCGACACAGAAGGGCCAGAAAAACAAGCAGAAAATGCCTCCTCCTCCTCAAATAACCCATAAAATGAGATGCATCCACGTAAATAAGCACCATGCTAAAGCAGCAGCATCAGCTGAAATAAGCAGAAGATTTGCCTGTGGCATCTTCAACATTGGAGCCCTTATTAATGAAAGGAAAAATAATGGTCCTTAAAGACAGAAAATGTCAGCTAATATATTACAAAGAAGCAGACCAATCTAGGTCTGCCATTATTTTAGATAACATCATTAATAAAATGCCTATTCCAGAGCTCACGGACAGAGACACAGCCACTATCCTTGCAGATGTTATCATTCAGGAGAAGAGTACAGAGGTCATCATTGCCTCAGCATGCCTCCAAGGTGAAGCCCCACCTAGGATGATTCAAAAATTAGAGGATTTCTGTAGAAAAACGAATAAGATTCTCATTATTGTTCGTTGATCTCATCATTATAGATTCTCCAGAATCGTCCTTCCTCACATACGGAGCCAACAATTATCTGTAAGACTTTTCCCTCGAACGCGGCTAAGAGGTCAGAATGCTTTTTGCTAAGCACCATGTAGGTACCTTGTTTTGATCTCATTTATGTGTAGCCCCAGATTTTGTGCCATCCACTCGATCTGTATTAAAGCTTCCTGTATAGCTCTTCGGTCAATTTTCCAAAGCTCATTCACAATGAAATTCCAACTGTCAGCTCTGTAGACAAGGCCAATCCAAGCAAAGTTGTGCACTCGATATTTTTAAGGCGTTTCACAGAGTCTGGCATCAAGCACTTTTCTCGAAAATGAATGCCTATGAAATTTATAAGGCCCTGATTGATTGGACTAGTAACTACCTTTCTGATCGTTCACTTAAGGTCGTATGAGACGGTTTTGAATACAGTCTCCACCGCATAAACGCCGGTGTTCCACAGGGCTCTGTTTTTTCTCCGATACTCTTTCTGATTTTCTTTAATGATCTCCTATCCTTATAAGCCAAACTGGATGACATCGGCTCGAAATCAAGACCGGTGGAGAGACTTTTTACGGGAGGCCAGGACCGGACCCCGGTTGTAGAGCCAAATATGATGACGATGATCCTTAAAATCCTTATAATCCATTCCATTTTTCGCTGGCGACAGTACTCTGAGCGTTTTATATAATTTCACGCTTTCTGCACGCGCCTCCTCGTCGCAAGTGGAGCTTAAACAACAACTTATGTTAAGCAGACTACACAATAGAGTAGAAATAAATGCTTCCAAAACTCAATGCTGTCTTTTGTAGTCCAATCCTCAACCTTTATCTATGCATGGACTTTGCATCGAAAAAAGTGAAAAACTCGCAATTCCCGGTATGTGCGTCAACAACAAGCTTCGTTGAAACGACCACATATTTGCCATCGCCAAGAATGCTGCGAAATGCTCCTCCCATACTTGCACTATTAGTTTTAGCGTGTTTTGAAGATCTTACTAATCTAACCCCGTTGCCATCAAAGAAGAAGCAGCCAGATAAGCTATACAATTTCAAACAAGGAGACGGACGACAAAGGACATCTGAGTATACTTGGAAAGGTAGTAACCATAAAGGAACTCACCAGCGGAGCAGTGGACCAGTGGAGCACTAACACGACACTATACTTGTAAGTATCATTTACACAAAATAAGAATCAGCAATGATGCGAACTGCAGATACTTCAATGAAGAATAGGAGACAATAGAGTAACTCCCAGCAGATTGTCCAACCCTAATAAAAATTATGGGCAAAATAACTATAAGGGTAGAAGATTACCAAAAAATCCCAGACAAAGGAATAATACAGTTCATCAAAAGAATAAGAGATTTCTGAGCTCAAAGAATAGGGGGCACAATAGATCCATCTAGATCGCAGTGCCAGTGGCTTGTACATACCCCCATTCCATATCGTATCGTAGTTACATCAACGCTTAAATTGAGTAGCCGTTTTCATTGCCTAGTTCATTACCCCGAGGGAGCCGTTGTATCTTACTTAATCGTCTGGTTATTATAAGTCTGATACTTGGTTTAACTCGGAAGATTAAATGGGCAAGGGGCTTCTAATATAAAATGTCAGAATGGGCGCTCCTACCATACAATAGCGTTGATGCCTGGGATAGTTTCTATCCCGGGCGGCCTAGGATATTAGAGCTGGTATCCTAGTAACCAATGATTGGATACGAGGTTCCAAACGAACGTGCTGCCAGGGTCTGCTTTGCAATCGGCCAGGCACTCATTCTGAAAGAGCTGAGTTCCTTGATGTCAGATCTCACCAAGGTCGCGTTGGTACTACGGGGGTTGGCTGCCCACAGATAAGGTTTAATCTCCTTGGAGGTTTAACTGAGCCTGGGCCAACCTTTGGTTGAGGTCCAGTATCATTCTGGCTTGGCCTACGTAGTGGCTGGTGGTTTACTAACCAAATGCGGGTAGAGCGCTAGCATGGTAACATCAGTTTGGGGGCTGATGCTACCAAAAATCTTTGGTACATCAGTGTCCTTCCTGATGTTACCGGTGCGATGATGCGTTCTCTGTGGAGTTGCATATCTCAACCGGTTGTCGAAAACCAAAGATCGGCAAGGATTAAAGATGGGTCCTGCTCTAACCATTGAGTTGATACTGGCACATCAGTCTATGATGGACGTTGATTGTCCAAGTCCGAAGAGGACCGTGAAATTATACCCTCTGTTGGTGGTGTTCACGTTAATCAATGACACATTTCATTGCCTAGTTCGTGAGTTCAGTGATTTTGAATCTGATTTGGTAGATTCGGTAGAAAAGTTTTTGTGAGGTCGATGTTATTGGCTTTACTTACTTAGAAGGGACTGGCCCGATCATTCATCCCATCTCTCCAAAAGGGAAATTTCACAAAAGTGTGGTTTTTTTTTGTTGTTGTTGCTTTCGGTAATAAACAAAGTCCTGGCTCTTTAAAGTACTGGGATGCACAAAATAAATCACGCTCCTTTGTTTGTCATGCCTTGCATGCATTCGCTTCTCAGCGAGCTGCCTAATTACTATGACTATGACTTCGCGATCACCTGGATCGCGCTGCCATCTGTGAAAAATCGTAGTACGCTATGTGCGTGATCGTGAGGTGGAGTACCAGCGATTTTTTGGTATCTCTAAGCGGCACCGTGGCGACTCCAATCTCGAATCTCGAGAGAAGTAATTGCAAAGTGAAAATTACAATTGCTGATTACGCTGGAAAGAATGTTCAAACAACAACAAAAACAACAACAACAAAAACAACAACCATATCTTAACTGAACTGTTCGTTAATGGGCAGCAATGCAATGCAACGCATTGGCATCTGGAACGCTTGGGCTGGCACTTAGCGGTGCACACCTTGGGTGTGAGTGAGTGGTGCGTGGAGCAGTGTAGCGTGCGCTCCTCAATGCAATCTTCATGGGTAATTTATATTTGAAGGTAGAGCTAGGTTGCGCGTGCAACAAACAACCGAATCCTACATTAATGCGTCGTAATCACACCAAAGAAGCCTTAAATGCGTTTTATTACTCCGCTGAGTCGTCGTCGTCATCGTCGTCGTCACCGGCGCTGCATACACTTTTTAAGTACAAGTTACAAGCTTCCCTCTTCCATCTTTTCGACAGTCATCCATCTCTCTCTCTCTCTTTCTCTCTAACGCTGATTGATTAAATGATTGGGTGCACGTGATGTGTACAACCGCGCCGCGCCGTACCGCACACTATTCGCAGCGCAGAGAAAAGAGAAAGGCTTTCGTTTTGGTTTAATAGCAGACTCTCTGCAGGAAGTGCTTGCCGCTGATTCTGCAGTCCTGTAATTGACTGTAGTGTCTTTGGGACCTGGCGATACATCCAACTTTTGTGTGAGCATTAATTTCCCTCTAAGACTTTCCCGGTGTAAATTTCGTTTTTTTTTTGACAAACTAGTAGGGTCATAGTGTCTCGGACTGGGATATATGTGTGCCAACAAGACAAATAAATGCCGATATTATTGCAGCTGCGACCATGAGTGTGATTTGTCGATTGTGCATCGATATCAGGATTTGGCCATCTCTGTGACCTGTTGGTGGACGATTTTGGGCAAGGTCTTGTAAATACATCTCTAGAAAATAGCTTTGATACAAGAACTGCAGCCAGCACGACCATCAGCGGTGAATTCCCTTCAGGTCAGCTGACTCCAGTTAAGATTCTTGATTTCAAGACCCTGGCAGGTCTTATAGGACTACATATCGAAATCTGAAGAAACCTTGATATGATAAGATTTTCCCTCCAGTACCTTCAGTCGTTACTGGACACGGTCAGGCATAGTGACCTTTCGACTTCAGGACCTCTGCAGGCCTTATAGGACTACATCCTGATCTCTTGCAGGGCCCAGCATCCATTCAGTAGAGAGTGAGTCTGAGTAGTGAAAAATCTACTGCTTCCGAATGAATCCAGTACACTCATCTGAGGGACGAGTGATCCGTCCACAGGGCATAGGTGCTCCGATATAAATTTTTTCAAAATTAGCATCCCGGTCCCAAGCCTGGGTAAAGGAGGAGGGTTTGAGGCACGGACTAGTCCTATCCTCAGTAGAAGGTATTTCTAATCCAAGATGGAACAGCATACGCCGATGGATGCATGGCTAAGAGTGTTCTTAGTCGAAAGTATGCGGACTCTGAATTCCTGGCGAATTACGATTTTAACTGGGCTTTCCAAGGCATGTCGGGCTGTTTCATGGGTGACCTCCTTTCCCGGATACTCGTGGGTCATTATTGAGGGACTTGTCCCCTCTATGCTTATCATATCTATTAAGTTCACAGGGGACGTGAACGTCTTTCATATTGGCCTTTAGATGAATAGTTGGGACAAATATAAGTTCACCCTTACAGAGTACAAATCTGAATTAGGGCGATCCAAAGGGCCACATGATGGTCTATGCTTCGGTGAGTCTACCCTTTCTAGATAATCTTGCATTTTTTGCTGCATAACTGGTCGCGTCGTGAAACCTGTTGCGCTTCTTACCATTGCCGGAAGAAGAAGTCTTCTCTATCTTCGACCTTTCTAAACTCTGGGCGTCCTGATTTACGCCATCCTTCTAGCGAAGGCTTAGACAGCCATCCTGTTGAGTCCCATAAATCGCCCAGTTGATATGAATGAAAGCTTCTTGTACAGTTCGTTCTGCATTGGTCATTGCTGCCATAGGTACATGCTAGCCCTTCTAAGACTCTGCTACCACTTTCCTTCTGAAAACCAAAACTTCTTCAGATTTCCTTGTTTTACCGAGTGCCTCTTCCTCTCTCCGTTTTCATGGCACTCACTACTTCCAAGAACACCTAAGAGCACTCTCTCGCGTATCTGTAATGCAAAAAATACTTTCTTCCCGCACTGACGAACACCAAATGAAGAGACGCGATCACAACAATTGAACTCCCATTTTGAAGCAACGGCCACACCCGTTCTTCTGTCGCTTTTTTGCGTTGTTGACCACCCAACAACGCATCGCATTCCACTCAGGTGCCATGTGTGGTGGTTGCACGCACACGTCGCAGCCACCCATCTAGGCGTGTTGCCCATATCGATAACGATGATCGACGATGCGACAACATCAAATGGTTGAAACTGAACAAGAGCGTGACAAAGACTCGATCCAACTCCATGGTCAGTTACTCATGCAGCTGATGTGCAAGACGTAGCCAATCGATGAACCAATATCGATTTTCCGCCTGCAATTATGACCGGAGCTCCTCCAATCTAAGCGACGACTAATTGCCGATCTTCTTCTTCATCTTCTTGGGTTTTGGCTCAGCGGCTTCATGCCACCTTCGAGTAGCGGTAATTACCTTCAATTACAACAACTCAATGATATAGAGTTGTGCGGCGGTGTAATTAATTGCGCTTGTGCCTAACCAGCAGAGATCAGCATCAGACAGCAGACAACAGACAGCAACGAACAACAAGACTCTCGACTCTGGAAAGGTGTGGTAGTTTGGTTTGCTTATCTGAATGGAGCATGTTCCATCTAAGTGGACGTGCTGCGGATCTGCTTCTCGCTCATTCTCCCCACCCCCCTACCCCACCATCACACTCTCTATCTAACTTCAAATCACAACTGCAATTCGTAATCCATTTTTCATTTTTCTCGCTTTTCGCGCATTTACTTTGTATTTTGACGAATGAGAGGCATTAGCGGTCCAGCAGGGCCAATGTCGGACTAAATTGACTGAGCTCTGAGCTCGGAGCTCACATGCACAATGCGCTTTCATCTCCTCCCACTTACACTCCCGGTTACACCTTCATCACTCTGAAGATCAACAGCAATTACTTCATTACCGCATCAGTCGCCGATGGGGTCGACGGTGGCGTTGTTGGCCAAATGCAAATGAATTGAGCGCGCTTCTGTAGGACACAAGACAGCGGCGAAAAACGTGGAACGAGTGATGTCTTGGTGATATGTGTGCGAGGTTGAGTCAACTCAAGTCGAGTTTACTTTAAATTGCCTCCAGAGCATCAGTTTTAAGTTTACTTTGCTGTTGTCTCTCATCTGCCTGAGACTCTTGGTGTCATGGCTTGGGTGAGGGATGGAGATAGATAGGGACAGAGAGAAAGAGAGATACTGAAAGAAGAGAAACCTCCACGTAGTAGTATCGTGAATCAGTCGAACGGGAGCCCTCCAGTATGATGTAAAAATCATTCTGGGGGAAGTGAATGCCAAAATAGATAGGGAGTCAGTATTCAGGCAGTACATTGGCACCCATAGGTTACACGAGAAGACTAATGACACTTGACAACGAGTCATAGAGACGGCAGCAATCAATAATTTGGTCATTGCGACCATCAATAATTTGGTCTAGAGTTTCAAAACTACTCTGGCTACGTCAGTATGTCATTTGTTATAGACTTTAAAGCCGCCTTTGATAGCATAGCCAGAGTAGAACTTTATAAAGCCATGAGAGAATTCTGAATCCAAAACAAACTGACACGATTATGTAGGTTGACCATGACCAATGTTATAAGCCAAGTAATAATATCCGGATCACTATCAAGCCCATTCAACATCTATAACTGGCTCCGGCAAGGCCTGAATCCTCTTTAACATGGTGTTGGAGAAAGTGATCAGAGACTCTGACGTAACGGCGAGAGAAACAATCCTTTATAAGCCCACTAAGATACTGGCTTACGCCAGACGACAATGACATCGTTGGAAAAAATCCAAGATCTTTACAGGAAACTTTCATCCATATCGAACGGGAGGCACAAGAACTTTGGATTAAAAAAAATCGATAGCGTAGATTTAGTATTTTTCTCAGTTTCCTCAGGGGTAGTAAGGCCTATGAATGAAAAAATTACGCCATCGTAAGCCGAGCGCAAACCAATTGTTTTAAAACAAGTCCCATTAAATTATGACTGGTAGAAGCCGAGATATACGACACGGCAAACTGACCAATGTTTAAACGTACAAACGTACAAACGTACAAATTATATACATATTTTTTTTTTTTTTATTGTAAGTGAAACTACTTTATCAATTCTTGAATATGATCATTATGGTCTGGAATTTTGGGAACAAAGCCATTTCTCAAGCGTTTCTCTTGAAATTTGGTATGTAGGACTAAAGGGTCAACTATAATTGACTTGAGTTGGATTAATTTAGGACTCATTACATGCAATTCGTATGCTGTGACCAAAATGTGACTTTGGTCGGTTTCGTCAAATGTTCGTTAACTTACATGGGTCAGTAAAGTAAGACATTCGGTGCGGAGATTTGAGAACTGAGAGAAATTGTGTCGTCAAATGTTCGTTAACTTACATGGGTCAGTGAAGTGAGACATTCGGTAGGGAGATTTGAGAACTGAGAGAAATTGTGTGAAATGCAAGCAGCTGCTAAAGTTAAATATGGGTAAATTAAAGAATGAGAGAAATTAGCTGAGCCTTTCGTTCGGTTTTTTCATGAGAATAAGCCGACTGCAGCCCATTATATTTCGCCCTTAAGACGCGACTATAAAATTTGTTCCTTTTGGGATGTCCGTTCGTGTATCCGTTCCACAAACAAGAAGATCTTTGTTTTCTTTTCTTTCGTCCCGGGGAGACGATGTCACGCTCAAAACCCAAGGCCTTACTTCCGACACAACCTACCCTGCTCTTTTTTGTACTTTGCTTTTGAACTTGCCCTTTAAAATGACAAAAACTGAATAAAAGTCTGGAATGAAGCAATTAAGACGCATGTTGTCATACCAGTCTTACTCGTGATCATTGAGCAATTCAATACAAACAGAGAATTAAAGGGAGTATGAACCTAAGAAGAAGTAGAAGATAAAATATTATCTATTGTAACAACACATTTCGTAAAGTGGTGTGCAGAACTGGACCAAAACTGACCGACAAATTAAATTTTGTATTTGACCAACTTCTGGTTAAAGAAAAAGAATCTACGTGTTTATTGCTATATGATGCCTCAGACTTGCCATATGCCAAAGTTGAAAGCTACAATGCAGGAGTGCAATAGTCATATGGTACACTCTCATCAGCAAATCGGTTGTGTAGTTGGTGTGGTGTGGTGTGGCGTGGAGAGGGGAGTCGATTTGCTCAAACATCAGTCTATCATCTGCCGGTACACGTGATGCAATTATCGCAATTATCAATGTGGAGTGCACAGCAACAACAACAACAACAACCGAAATGATGAGGCGAAAAAAAACCTCCGCAGACTCTGTACATCTGCGGTAATTGAAAATCGAAAGGAGGAAGCGACGTCGCCCAGTTGAGAAGATGCGACTGGAATCACAGTTAGGTTAGGTAAAGGTCATAAACTCATCGCATATCTTTTGCACGTTCTTTGCTGAGTACACCACACACTCACACACACTAACATACATACTCCTACTCCTCCTTTTCCCCTCTTCGGCTAACATACCAACTACGATCTCGTGTACGTCGTTCGTCGTTCACTTAATGAGCGTGCGCGATCGTGATCCACATTTTATTCTCCTCTCCTCGATTGAGTTGCCCGGCATGAAGCTGTGAACCAACCACCTGTGCTGCTGTGTGTTCTTTTTTTCAAGAAACAACAACAACACGGTAACTGTGTGAACATTTTGCAAATGAGGATGAAAGTGGAAAGTGCAGACTGATGTGGATCGTGTGTGTGTGTCTCTTTGTTGTTGCGACAGTGGAACCCTTTGCAATTTCAAAATTTGATTAATTTATTATCGGATGGTTTTTTGGAGGCTGCTTCGCGTGTACATCTGTGTATTTGGAGTTCCGGGAACACCGCGGTCCACGGTCCTCTCCTCAATGCCTATCCACAATATTGCTATAGTGACATATCCACACATCCTCAAGCAGCCACTTTGTTATCTAAAATTTTAATCGAAATCTCGCATTTGGTCGGTCACGTAGTCATACATTCTGCTCCAGATGCAGAATCACATATTTATTCAGGTTGCCTGAATCGTAGCTGGACCATCCGTTCATTTAAATCCATTAATAATTTTATAGCCTACATGCGCTCTGTAGCTGTGGACAACTTCTCACTGATGGAAGCGAGACCCGTCTAAAGGTACCGGCACACGGTTGAAAAACTCAACTACACGCCGATTAAGTACTCACGCTGAGTTAATACTCCACCCGCAATTGGATGTCAACCACAGCCACCACGATGCTCCCACAAGGGGGCCAAACTTATTAGCCGGGGAAGGAAGAACTCCTTCCGCGACCTCCCCGGCTTCTGTGGTAACAGACGAATCTCTAGTCGGATTATCGTTGTTAACAACGTAGTTCACTATTCCAGTATAGTTTCTTACAAGTCAGGTGAAACAACCATAACGAGTTGCCTCCTCAACCGCTGCTCAAACACGTTCGTAGCAAATGTCTTTATGCGTTCAGTCTATTCTCTGCGTTATCTGCTATCTGTTGTTAAAGACTACTCTAATGCCCATTGCATTTAAGTTACGAGTATATCGAACAGTCACATAAGACATGCAATCAGTCCTCTCTGGCGGATCCGCAAGTACAACTCTCTGTCTCACTGAGGCCGATGCAGGAATGCATTAAAGTAGGAATCTCAACTTTAGGCTAAGATTAAAGTCTGGGCTTGTCTTGGCATCCTGGACATCCTTGATAAACTCAATCGTTACTCTGCCATTTTCACATTCTGACCATCTAGAATGCCATCTGGAAATCATGGCATCCTCAAGGAGTTCCTTGCATTGCCCAAGACTTTTGTCCGCGAAAACATTAGCTGTCAGAATGGCCTATTCCTCACGATCTTGGAGACTATGATCCTCCGGATTACCTCCAAATCAAGAGGTGGACCACCCATCAATACTTACATAGTCTCCGTAAAGACAGTTAGACAGACTGGAAAGCATTCAATGATAGCCACGCGCTGGCAAGAGTTAATCTTAGCTTTTCTCCTGGCAAAGATGACAGTTTCATCCCAAACCAATGCACTATATGAGGCACAAGCAACAAATAGGCCACCATATATGGTACGAACTGCCCGCCTGTCCAGACCCCATTCGGCACGAAGACGTCGATGCAATGGTCCTACGAGGTTTGGCAGCCGCTTCCTGAACTCGGTAAGATGCACAAGGAAGTTCATGCACTCGCTCATGTTTATACCGAGGTGTCTGACTTGTCTAACCCATTGAGCCTAACTGTTGGAGGCCGACTGGGTGATAGTTTGCCTTTTTAGCAATGAGAGGTCAATACCAGCTCTAACATCCCAGTGATGAACAACCGACATAAGTTCCTCACTCCTTATCTCAAGCTCAATTTGCGAGTCGGCTTCAGCAAGGATGATTAAATCTTCCGACAAGGCATAGCATTTGCAGATATCTGCTAGTTGTCCTAAGAGGGTGTCGATCATAAGGTTCCATATAAATGGACGGCAAATACATCCCTAAGGACAGCAACATGCGACACACTTACTGACACGGTCTGCAGTGCCATCACAGCACGTTTGTCTGTCGCTGAAGTAGCTCAACCAAAGAGGTACGACAGCCCACTTCTATCAGTCTTTCAACTACGCAATCCCAACTGAGGTAGTCGAATATGCCCTTGAAATCTGCAAATACAAATGCACGCTGTCTTTTACGTACAGCCATGCATCTGCAGTGCTTTTCCCAGTTTTTAAGCCCTCGTATTATTACACATTCCAGCTCTTTTTCAAGTACCGGCAGGAGACTCATGCCACGGTAGGAAAGAGAGTTACTGCGCACCTTGTCTGGTGACTTTAGCAGCACTACAACTTTTGCGCGTTTTCAAACGGCTGGGAAGTAGGAAGTGTTAACGCACTTTTGAAAAATCATCACGATATGACCGGGAACCGGGATGGCTCGCCAGATGATTTACACATCTCGCTAGTCCATCCCAGGAGACTTTTGGGACTTAACCATCGCCATGCATTCCCACAACTTAGATGGATCCAGAGATGGAACATCTCCGTTTTAAAGCCAAGCATCGCGAGTACAGTTTTATTTTTTATTTTTGTTGTTTGTTGTAGCAACTCCATATCCAAAACCAAAACTCAGCCAGAAAATCGAAAACCAAAACTCAGTCACAAATCCAAAACCAAAACTCAGTCAGAAAACCGAAACCAAAACTCAGCCAGAAAATCGAAAACCAAAACTCAGTCACAAATCCAAAACCAAAACTCAGTCAGAAAACCGAAACCAAAACTCAGCCAGAAAATCGAAAACCAAAACTCAGTTACAAATCCAAAACCGAAACTCAGTCAGAAAATCGAAAACCGAAACTCAGTCAGAAAATTGAACACAAAAACTCAGTCAGATAACCGATAGCTTAAACTCAGTAAGAAAACCGAAAACCAAAACTCAGTCAGAAAATCGAATACCAAAACTCAGTCAAAAAACTGAAAACCAAAACTGGCTAAGTTTCAGTCATCGTTGCATTCTTTTCCAAAAAATTTACTTTACTTCTCTTTTCAATCGGCGGGTTAGTGGGGCGAATGCGTGATTTCGTGATTGCTCGCATTTAGGGTAGTTATCATTTCCTTGTTTTTGGGGATTTCAGAGCAGCTTTTGATTCTGTTTCTCGAGAGGAACTTTTCTTTAAACTTAAATGAAAGTTAAAGTTTCTAAAAAAAAAGGTAAACATTCGGTGTCCCATAAAAAACTTGGCAACGTTGGCATCGCCACAGCAACGTAACTGAATGGATTTGAAAACGAATTTCATTTCGTTTGATTCTATGATCAGAAGGTGCAATTAATTCATGTATTTAACTAATAATAATAATAAATTCATTTTATTTTAATCGGTCTCAAGATATTTAATGCCTTACAATATATTTAAAAAAAATTTCATTCATTTCTGATTAGTCAAAAAAATCATTTCATTTATCTTTTTATCCTTGAGAATGGACCGCAAGAAAGAAATATTCGAATAATTTAAATTATAATTTTTAAAATAATATCTATAAGAAACTATACAAAGCTTAAATAAAATTTTTATTAAAGACTTAATTATTAATAATAATCAATATGAATATCAATAATATTCACTGATTTTTTCATTAAGGAATTAGTAATCAAATACTTCTGAATTAAATGTAATATAAATTTATAATTCTGTTAATTTTTCTCTGAACACGAAATGGATTTCAATCATATTGCAAGAGTGATCCCTTTTTTTGGCACATTTTTTTTGTTTTTAATTTGTCCACAGAATTTTTGTTTAACGGCAACTCTGGCGCCGCAGCCGTGTCGTCTCATTCAGGTGTTCAATTTCGCTCGTTAAAATACAACTCAGAGCGCATGTCGAGTCTGATGTAGGACGTGGAAGGAACAAACGGCAGAAAAAAAAAACAGAATGGGACATCATACTCGTATACAGCAGTGTCAGTGCCCACTGGTAATCGTAAGTCATTTCCCCATCGCCATCTCGCATCAGAGATAAGCTCTCACTCAATTCTTCGTCACCGTCATCGTCATCGTTGTCGTCATCGTCTGAAATTTTACATAGTGTTGTGTTGTGGTGAGTGAGCTTCGCGATTCGTTGTTGTCGGCTCTCGGTTGTCGTCTGTCGATTGTCGTTCGTTTTTAAATTGCGGCGATTGGCATCCTTCGGACATAATTTTCTCACGGCATCCATTGCCGTAGCAGCAGCAGCATCGCGATTCAGTTCATCGTCAAAAAATTTCGATCTAAATTTTGTGATTGCTCAAAAGTTGGAAAAAAAATGGTTGTTGGTGTATAGCGGTATGCCGGTACAGCCGTAGCGCCACATTGCAAACTGTTAGAGCAGCGAGCAGTGAGTGAGACAATAACTCAAATGGCCAAACGAGGTCAGAGCAGCAACAGCAGCAGCAGGTACAGTAAAAAACACAACAATGCCACAACTCCTCAGTCCTCAGCAAGAATCGTCCGTCTACACGTCCGATTGTTCGGCTGTTGGCAGTTCACAATACAACAACAACAGCTGTACAGAGACGAACTACTAAAGATCAATTACGCGAATATTTACTTAATGTTGTTGTTGTTGTTGTTTGGTCGTTCGGGTCGTCAGTCGTCACTGCTGGCCAAGTCGTCGATTTCTGTGCAGATTTTTCCAAAAAATAACTGGCTCCAGTTCTGCAGAAGGACACAAGTGGTGCGCATGTGTGACACTTGTTCGTTCGTTGCACCGCCGCTGCTTGCGTAATAAGAAGCAGCTGACTGACGGATCGTGCATTTGGTTAGAACGCTGTATCTATGATGCATTTTGGTCGTTGGTGTACCTACATACATTGATTGCATCGAACATGTGACAACAATAAATAGCCGAATTGTTGTTGTTGTCGTTGTTGTTCCAAATCAACAATCTACACTGGATCTGTTGATCGCTTGATTGATAGATCGACACACGACTACTACTCCATCAATTGGACAATCGATAAGAATCCAATACTAAGTATGCATCAGAATCACAGACAGAGGTTACTACTAACAGACAGTAGCACGTTCCCGTTGTGTCGCTATAAGAAGTTTGAAATTGCAGCACAACTCGGCATCATTAATTAGCTCCACTTTTGCTTACATGTTGGTTCGTTTCTACGCAGTTTTTGTGGATTTCCGAGCAGCTTTTGATTCTGTTTCTCAAGATCCACTTTTCTAGAAACTCTTTGGATGTGAAATATCTACAAAAGTAATAAATGTCTAGCCAGCAATGCACGCTTTCGTTTGGAATGGAAACTACTTGCCTGATAGTTTTGAGACTGCAATTGGCGTGAAGCAAGGCTGTCTATTAGGTACTCTACTTTTTATATTATACATAACGCCATAAGGTGGGATTGAACTGGACCGAACAAATATCCCCGCTCTCATAACTCCCCCGTAGCCGGTCACCAGCCCGGTTGACAAAGGACGAGTGGTAAACCCGTGGTTAGGACCAACTGCATCATAGATTTATTTAGTGGATATGGTGTGGGGCATTACCACGGGAGATTAATAAATGCCGCGGGTATTTAGAGTATGCTCTTTATGGGCAATGTCTTCGTACTTAGCGACCCTAAAGAGGGCTGCTAATACTTAGAGGATTTCATTCGGTAGAGCTCTTCGTATTTACTGGCCTTGTCATAATAAACTGTGGACCTGATGTGCCTGGGATAGTTTCTATCCTGGGCGGCCTAGGATAGCTTGCTCTCCTAGTGACAAGTGATGGAGTTTTAAGGTTCTGGAAGATGATTTGCCGGTGATGGATTTTTTCCTTCGCAAAAAGGCATTCACTCTGAACGAACTAAGTCTCTTGATGGCAGATCTCATGAAGATCGCGTTAGTACTACGGGGGTTGGCCATACCGCAGATGAGGTTGATCTCCTTGGAGGTTAGCTGAGTCTGGGACAACTTTTGGTTGAGCACCCAGTTTCGTTCTGGGCTTGACCTACGTAGTGTCTGGTGGTTTACTACCCAAATGCGGGTAAAGCGCTAGCATTGGTAACATCATCCGCCACAGGTGTCATCAGTGGTGCCTCCTAGTGTTACTGGTGTGATGATGTGCTCTCTGTGAAGTTGCATATCTCAATCGGTTGTCGTGAACTCACAAAGATCGGCAAGGATTTTGGTAGGTCCTGCTCTAACCAATGAGTTTTTACTGGTACATCTGTCTAAGATGGAGATGGACGTTAATTGTCGTATAACTAATCCGTGTCCGCAGAGGACCGTAGATTTATGCCCTCTGTTGGCGGTGTTCACGTAAATCCTAAGAAATTTCATTCCCACTGTTATGTTTACAGATGATATTGTCTTTCGCGCAGATACTGTCGACTGCTTGTAGCGAATGGTAAACGGGCCACAGGCCGAACTTGTTATCTTGGTCCTTTTACTCTTAGTCTCAAATTTGAGAGTGGTCCATAGACCACAAGACTAAGAAGAGCAAGACAGCTTGCAGGACTAAGACCAAGACTAAGCACTATGTACTCCCGGTCTAGAGAACATATCGACTGGCCATCAACAATGCTCATCATCGCAACAGAAACCACAAATCGAACAAAACCGCGAATTTTTTATTTTTTTTTATTTTTAGTTCGTTGATTGTTGGTTGCACTCATCGTGTGGCCTTTCTCTTTTTTGGGCCTCCAAGCGGTGTTGGTGGAGATCGATTCGTCCTCGTTTTTCCGCTTGTTTCGCTATGCTCTTGCGTAGCGGCAGCACCCGCGCATGCTGTGACCATATTTGCGAATCGATCGCGCTTGTTGAACATTTATGATGGTGAGGTGGGGGAGGAGGACGCCATCACCACTATAAAATCCGCCGGCCGATCTACTTGAGATCAATAAAAATTCATAAGACGACAGCCGGCCGTATGGAACGACGATGCAAAACAAACAGACCCGCTCCTCGGTGGTAGCTGTTGCTATTGCGTTTGCGTTTTTTTTATTTTCTCCGTTGATCGCTCGGTCAACGATGTGATGTTGGTCGTTTGCTTGCTTGCGTCCAATGTGGGCATTGTAGTACACAGACGGAAAACTTCAAGCTTCTAAACATCTGCTGTGGGTTTTGGGGCCAATAATTCTCTCCTTAATTATCCACTAACCAGCAGCAGCAGCAGCAGCAGACGCCATATTTGCCTATGAAATTGTTGTAAATCGTCCGTTGGGTTTTGGTTTTTGTTTTATTGAATGTAGGTATGCAGTAAGTAGTTGCCTCTGTTGCTATTGTATTATGGTCGGCAGTCGTCGCCGTCGTTGTCTTCGCCGTGTATGGCAGTGCAAGAGCGGATGTTGCTTTGATTTTGCATTTAACTGAGCAGCAGCAGCATCATCAGCATTGCTCTGATATTACACTGCGGTTCACTAGATTAGAAGCAGGCAATTTTGAAAGTTTTTGACAGTGAGAGGAAAAAAAACAAATAGTGAAAGAAACAGTGGTTCATGTTTAATGCAAAGGTGAATTCCAAAATTTTAAGATAAAAAAAGAACCAAATGAGTTAGATTGGCATTTAAAAAGGTTCATAAAATTAGAAGCACTCAAAGTACAATCGTTCCTTGTGAAGTGGTTCATATTTTTTTGTATAAAAGGTTAATTTTGTAAGAAAGAAAGGCTTTGTCTTATTTTTTTAAAGAATGGATATAAGAATTGTTTGACATTGGCAGAGAAGACAAAAAGCACTTGTCTAAGCATGCTATCGCTCGCAAAATCAATCGCAGCTATCATGCTGTTTGGAATTATTTAATGGGTCTGAAAATCTTGGGGAAAAATTACAAAGGATATATTGATCGACTAGCCTGCAATTCAGCTGTCTCTACTGTCTACTGTCTACTGTCTACTGTCTACTGCTACTGTCTACTGTCTACTGTCTACTGTCTATACTGTCTACTGTCTACTCTCTACTGTCTACTGTCTACTGTCTACTGACTACTGTCTACTATGTGTCTGCATTTACACAAAAACAAAAAATGCGAATAACAGTCGCAATGTTATGTGTTAAAGCTGGAATTGTCTCTGGATTATGAGCATAACATCTTACCTTAACGGCACCCCATAGAACAATCAATCGTCGTCAAATCGCAGCTCCGCGCAGGCAAATTGATATCTCCATAATGGCTGATTATTCGGTTGCCAAATTTTGCGTGTACGAGATCGATTGTCAGTCGACTTGTACGGCATGTGGTGCCATATTGCTGAAACGAAGGGTCGTCTTCATTCATAGCATCGATTTGAGGCCATAAGAAGTTGGTCAGCATGGCTCGGTCGCTATTGACGGTACCGGCGTCTCCAGCAGTGTTTTCGAAGAAAAATGGACCAATTATGCCACCACTCCAAAATCAACACCAAACGGTCACTCTTGGTGGATGTTTTAACTTCTCTACGAAGCAGAAGCCCAAACCTGGCAGTTCTGTTTGTTTACATAGCTCAGCACTTTGTCTGAAATATGTTTTTTCGACCAAAATCGACGTCGTTATCAAACTGGTCAATGAGCCACGCAAAGAACTGATATCAAAGCTGACGGTCATTTATTTTAAGCTCCTGAGTCATCTGGAACCTTAAGGCGAATAATCCGAGGACTTTGTGTTACTTGCTGCGATCGGCGTCGAGTAGAGGTCAATGGATTCTGCTGCAAAATATGGGCCACAGCCGCAATATTATCAGGCGTGCGCAAGCCTTTCTCGCGAACTTTCTGCACCAGCTTCACTACAGAGGTTTCGCTTGGAGCTCTTACGACCCATATTTCTTTTCACAATTCGCACGGTTTCGTCTACACAGAACACTGACTTTGAAAAGAGAGTAGAGAGTACTTTTACTGATTTAATAGTTAAGTTGATGGCTCCTACGTTTGCTGTGATTCTTCTTTATTCTAACATGATTTTTATCCATTTTTTATCATGGGTGTTGCCTTGAGATAGATCCTTTTAGATTCTTGCGGTATCCGGCACATCTTTTAGGCTTTTATTAAGCTTCTCTCTTAGATCTTCTTAGTTCTTTATTATAGCTTGCGACTGCTTGTTTGTAGCTCTCCCAAGCATGTGTTTTTTTGGCTTTGTTGAACTCAGTTCTACCCGCTTTTCATAGCTTTTCTAATTAGCTGTTCCACTGAGGTACTGTTTTGTTTATTAACTTTATTTTTGTTGGAAAGTTTTCATGATACGCTGATAGGATGACTACTGTTAATTCAAGTACAGTCTAATCAAGCTCTACTGTGTTTATCATCCATAGTGCCTTGTTATTTAATTCTATTTTTAGACATTCTTTGTACCTTTTCCAGTTTGTTGACTTAGGCGACCTTTAGACTTGTTGTATCTTTTGTTGGATGGCTATCTCAATATCTGTGATCTGAAAAGGAGTCCTCCTCTGAGACTCTCCAATTTTGAATCACATCCATTACTCTATTTATTACTAATGTCAGGTCTAGAGCCTCTTTTCTCTTGCGTTTACAAAAGTGGAGCTTTCCTCTTTATTTACTATTGTCAGTTGGCTAGCTACTAAGAATTCTAGTAAAGACTAACCTCACATGATTGTTTCATACCGCGGAATATCAGACTGACAAGCTGTCAAAATTTCAAGGGAATCGTTAAAAAAAAAAATTGCTATAGCCTATGATTTAAAAGCAAACCAGTAAATGGCCCACCTAGGAGAAATATCAATTTAATCTCCCAAAAATGAAGTGCTTCTAATCTAGTGCACCACAGTGTATGTATGCGCGTACTACACTCCAACTCCACAACAGCAGCGGATTGGTGCTCTCGTGTTCGGCACCCACTTCATGTTAACCTATAACAATGCGGTTCATATGATTGCTCCGTTTATGGCTGGCCAACGGTTTGTATTACAACGCTGCATTTTTGGACACACACAACACACACACACCCAAACACAAATCCCTCTATTGGCTGTTGTAGGCTGGGTAGGTATGTGTGTTTGGTCGCTTTACTAATTGCAACGGTTAAGTAAAATGTTTGAACAAAATACCGAACGATGCTGATGCTGGTGCGCTGATGCCGCCACCATTGTGCTTTGTTGTCTCTTTTCCTTTTATGGCAGTTGCAGCAGCAGCAGCAGTCGCCGAATGTTCAAAGCGGTAATAAAGTAATTTCTGTCTAAATTTGGCACAGCCGCAAAGAGATTGTCTGGCGGTGATTGTGCCACACACATTCACGCGAAAAACTACTCGACGTAGCCTCTCGAGAAAAGTCAACATCAAGAGGAACTCCTCCTTGTAGATGGGTGGGTGGGTGTTTTCTCTGTTTGGTTGATGGAATGGGTTGGGTTGTGATGGGATGGAATCAGATGGGTGTGATGTGACGTGATGTGATGTCATTTCTGTAATTGAAATAAAACGGTTTTTATGATGAGTCCCGCACACGCACAGGGTGTGTACCAGCAGAGCATTTCATCAGCATCATCGTCACCGTCACCGTCACCATCACCATCAAAATCGCGATGACAAAGACTGTCAGTCAAGCCCTCGACAGCCGTACCCATGTCTGTCTATCTGTCTGTCTGTTTGTCTGCGAATGCAACAATCATCCGTCATCAACGGCACCGCCTTTGTTTGTCGTACCCTCCCCCCCCCATTTATGACAGGTGTGATATTTTCCGACGGTGGCCGCCTGTGTCGTAACTCATCTCAACTCCATACTCAACTTAGTGACGAGATCGGTGTTTCATCCATCAATCGATGCTCATTAAAATGAACAACTGTCGCTGTTGTTGTTGTTGTTGTTGTTCGTTGTTGTCGTTGTGATTGCCTTCTCCTTGTATGCACCTCCTCTGTTCATTATGCGACTCCGTTTCTTATCCCGATTTTGATTCATCCAGATGCATGCGCACCAGCATTTCATTCAATTTACATTTTTTGCCCGCAATTTACATGCTGCTCAGCTCATCAAGGTTGCGTACACCTCCTCTTCGCCGCATTAAAAAATCACACCAGAGGCGGTGAACTGCGAAGTTGTCGCAACCGCATGCAATATGCCAGCGACAGACTCATGCTGAGCCATCAGCATCATCATCATCATCATCATCGACAATTGTGCGGTGCCGAAATCTGAATGTAGCACGAGATCCAGCAGCCGGCACGTCTGTCTGTCTTTCCGTCCGTCTGTTCGTTCCAAAGTTCGCACAACATTCGCGCGATCAATCAGAGCAGTTAATGGCGTGCGTGTGTGTGTCTGTTGTACATTGCCTTCGGCTGTTGAATTGTAATGTAAATTCATTCGCTGATGTTGTTGCTGCAGGTTAGACGAAACGATCTGCTTGTCTACCAGATGCAAAAGCCGCGACCGCGAACATCAAGAGACCAGCCAGGCCAGCCAGTCATAGGCTGCCTGCAGCGAAGCCCATTGCGTTGTTACACTTTTAATTTCTTTATCGATTTGTGTGCGTCGCGGTGTTGGTGTGTTGCACAACTGCAGAGAATATATCTTCTAAGAGCAACGATGGGAACTAAAGTCATCATCATCATCAACACAAGTGTGATGCTTAACAGGGTATTTCGCATGAAAAATCTCCTCTTAAGTTGGACGTCATGATATTCGAAATTCATCGTCCTACTTGCGCATTGTATGGCCTATCCACTCGAATCATCCGCCTAAAGCTAATCCATCCAAACCATCCAACATAAATGAACAAAATTCACTACTGGCACCAACTCCTCCTGGCG
Source organism: Nephrocerus scutellatus (assembly GCA_947095585.1). NCBI lineage: Eukaryota > Metazoa > Arthropoda > Insecta > Diptera > Pipunculidae > Nephrocerus > Nephrocerus scutellatus. The sequence continues at coordinate 7,199,370 of OX352762.1, forward strand.
GTCAAATGACCGCCCATCACGGGCCAAAGCCCGGATTAAGGAGGTGGTTTTGAGATAACGCGGGGCAACCCTATTCTCTGTAAATCACATATCAATTGTGAGCCCGTGCCGAGAGCTGCATGGTCAGTAAGTGTTTAAAGATAACTGATCGCTATAGGACCGTTAGCGATCCGACGCTCAGACAAGGTCGGCTGTACACGGCTTATGCCCTATCCTGGCATGTTGGTTCTGGCAGGATAGACATAATTTCCGATCTACTCAAGAGACAGGAGGAGGAGAGGACGGAACAGCCTTAAGGTTCGTCCGTTAATGATCAGTTGGCGTATAGTCAAGAGACGGTGATATCAGCAGATCACAACGTGAGTATGCGCCATAGTACACCAATGCTCGGCAAAACCACTACCTTGACTAAGGTGGTTGCTGGGATCGGCCTGAAAAGTAAGAAAAAGGAAAACCGCTGGTGTTCTTTGTAAACAAGCAGTACCAGAGGGCTGTATACACTCTTGGCAAGATTGCTAAGAATAAGGCAGCCGGTGTCATTGTTGAAACAGACGCAGCAGACAGCTCAAATATCTCAAGGTAATAAAGGAGTTCAATAAGAGGCAAAGCAGTAGCAACTCCTTCCACATCTAGCCAGTAACGAACAGGTCTCAGGATGAGGCCAACAATGTTGTGAAGAAGGCCAAGCTACCCAAGAAGGGTGGATTCACCGGGGCCAAAGTGGCAGTACCTAAGAAAGTCGAGGAGACCGCAGCTTCCTCCATTAAGAAGGCTAAGGTCAGACCTTTTTACAAGGTCACTAAAACGTGACACTTACCGACAAGGTGTCGAACAGTGGCAATCCAATCCTGGACAAATGGGGCGTCACCTGTCCGAATTGGTGATAGATCACCTTCTTACCACCGCTAAGAGACCACCAAATCTTTTTTGACTGCTCTTTTGTCCTTTGGGGTTTCACGATAATCAGCCGTTATTGGACTTTCTTGGCAAGTGCGTCACGGACGGCTTGAAGTTAATCCCAAGATTAAATCAAAGAAAATTTCAAGAAGGCCCAGGGCATGTATTTGGTTTCCAACAATCAAGGTGAACAAAATAAAGACAAAGCTCCAATATCCTGAAACACCGATGAAGTATTGGAGCATCATTTAGGTAAAAGAATCCCAGCTCAACATCATGTCCCTGGTAATCTTGATTAATGAGGAGTGTCTGGGACCTCTTGATAAATCTGGGTTTAAACTTAGGTTAATTCAATTATGGCGATTTCCATCTATCCTATTCTTCTGGACTCTTCCCGAGAAGTTCGAAAACAGCCTTTGTCCAGCCAATACCCAAATCAAGGCGAGCCGTCATCTCCTTGTTCGTGTTGACCCATAGCAGTTACCGTTCTATTCTTCTGGTAGGTCAAGGAAACGCTGATCAATTATCAGCTCATGAAATATGTTGAAACTAATGAACCGACCGCGGCAGTATGGATTTCGTGGGCAACGTTCTACTGGTGATTTGATGGTATATTTTATCGAAGATTGGAACCGGTCTTTGCATCAATTTGGTAAAAGCAAAGCTGTTGCACTAGACAGAGTTTGGCATCAATCTCTTTTGTCCAAAATGCGTGCTTATGACGACGTCCATTGGACTATAATCTTTCGTTTGGACAGCTCAATTCAATTTGTCTTGGACGGTTTCAAGTCTGAAAAACATCACATAAATGATGGCGTTCCCCAGGGTTCTGTTTTGTCACCGACACTCTTTCTCATTTATAAATTCTCTGTATTCACTTCGCGTGCCCGTGTGTTTGTGGATGGCTGGCCAATTCCTGTCATCAATTTTTTTTAACCCACTTCCTAAAGCCCGATTCTATTTAAACTTTGCACACATGTATGACATGACAACACTTTAAATTTTATGCAGATGTGTATCTCCGATGGACAACACTTTTTGTAAAAGTTTGGAAGTGATCGGGCCCCAGGACTAAAAGAAGACCACAAAACAAACCACTATCAAATGACCTCCAAAAAGACCTCACAGCAGACCACAAAAAGACCCTAAAAAGACTCCAAAGACCACCAAAAACCCCCAAAAGGACCCCAGGAAAACCCCAAAACTTTCCCAAAAGAACCCAAAATGTCCACCCAAAAGTTCCTTTAGAAAAAATACCACAAAAAGACCCTTGAAAAAGGGTCACTAGTACAATCAAGAGGCCGGTCAAGCCTACTATTCCTTCTCCACGTCCTTGCTGTCATGTTCCATAAATCCTACCACAAAGGACTTTCCGGCAGGATCCCAGAAAAACCCCAAAACTTTCCCAAAAGAACCCAAAATGACCACCCTAAAGTCCCTCTAGACACAGCCCAAAAGACCACAAAAAGACCCTTGAAAAAGGGTCACTAGTACAATCAAGAGGCCGGCCAAGCCTATTCTTCCTTCTCCACGTCCTTGCTGTCATGTTCCATAAATCCTACTACAAAGGACTTTCCGGCAGGATCCTGTCGGAGATAACCGAGCTTAATTCTGCTCACGATATCTACATCGAGGTAACGCTCGTAGATCTCATCATTATAGAGTCTCCAGAATCGTCCTTCCTTACATACGGGGCCAACTCTCCATAAGACTTTTCTCTCTAACACGACTAAGAGGTCAGAATGCTTTTTGCTAAGCACCCAAGTCTCGGCTCTTATACACCAGCAACTTGGATGTTATGTATAGATTGGTGGATTTGAAGAGTCTAGGCATTTAGCAACGGCTCTTCCCATCGCTCTAAGATGCCTTTGAGATTGGCGATCAGATTACCCTCTTGCCTAGCGCAGTCCTTGCTATCTCTACTGTTCTAGTTCATGGACGAGATTCTTCTCGGAGCATCATACCAACAAGATAGTGGTCCGAGTCAACGTTGGCACCTGGTACGTTCGTAGCGTCATCAGGTTCGGGTTGTGGCGGCGGTCTATCAACACGTGGTCTATATGGTTGCGAGTGGCTCCATCGGGGGTTACCCAGGTGGCTTTGTGGATATTTTTACGCGCAAACCTTGTACTCGCAACGACCAAATTATTGCTTGCTGCCATCTCTATGACTCGTTGTCCATTGTCATTAGCGTTCTCGTGTAAGCTATGGGTTCCAAAGTACATACTGGCTGAATACTGGCTCCCTACCTATTTTGGCATTCATATCCCCCAGAATGATTTTTACATCGTACTGAGGGCAGGCGTGTAGTTCCCGTTCGACAAAACTATGGTAAGTATCAGCCGATCGTAAAGACTACAGATCATGTTATAAATACCGCAATATTTTCGCCTTGATGTTAATAGAGATCTGACTGAATACTGACACATTGCAGCATCATTATCATCTTTGCTACATCATTCGGAGCTGCAAATCTCACGACCAGAAAGATCAGAAAGGGTCCGGCAGGCTGGAAAGGTGTTATATGTTTGTGTGCGCACCATAAAACACCGAGTTCATCTAATAGCGGACACCTGATGAAGAGGCAATAAAAGAAAAAACAAGAAGCTTCCTATTCCTATTCAGTGCTGTGTTGAGAAGTTATTTCTCACATTTCCGCTCGAATTGATCGAACCGCCCATATGTCAGATGCCACCACCATTCAGCGCGCCCATAAGCTCGAATTCCGATTAAAGAGCAATGACAACAATGCGATGACATTTACAGATGACGATCGATCATCGAGCAAAGAAACCAACAAACAAACAAACAAACGATCGATCGATCGATCAAACGAACGATCGATCATATCACATTGCAGCAACATCAGAGAAATTCCACAGATCAATGGATCACCGGGGGGATCAAGTCAAACTGTCATCATCGCATGCGGAGAATGCAATTCGATGGAATCATGAAATACCGCGAATTGTGGTCGTCGTCGTCGCTATTGTCGACTGCTCCCAAATGGGAACATCCGCACGACCAGTGAGGAAGGAAGGCACTTTGAGAAAATCGATTCATGATTTAGAGAAGGTGGATCCCGTTATGCATGTCATCTTCATCATAGCGAGTGTTCCAGTGGAAGAACAACGAAGAGACGAAGATGCGCGCGATCGGTCGCCTATTTGCCTATTTGCAACGATGATGACGACGATGACAACAACAGCAACACAAAGCCTTGACTTGGCTGTAGCTTCTTCTATTTTTTCTTCTTCTTCTTCGCCGCCTTCTTCTTCTCATAGTCGTGTCTCCGCTCGCTTGGGATGAGACAATGTGTCTCCTCCGTCATGTGAAGATCGCGTCCGTATCGCGCATTCAGCATTCACTCAATTTTTGGAATGAAATCGTGGCCCGGCGTGGCATGGCGTGGTGTGGTTGGTGTTGGTGGCTCCGGCTGTGACTCTGCTGCTTCCTCGCCAACAATTTCGAATGCGATCACGAACTTGACCTTTCACATAACCTCAAAAAGCACCATAGCAGCAGCGGTAGAGATGAACATTATTTTTTTTTCTTTGTCGTCGTCGTCGTCGTCGTTCGTTTGGCGCGCAAACATCGAGTAACACAACACTCTCAGGCTGTGTGATCTTCTACCGTTTGCATCCATCTATGAGCGCACCAGCGCTATGCACACCCACCGCTGCCCTCCATGTAGACCCCACCCGACCCAGAGGTGGGTCGCGCTCATTTCAATGATATGACAAACCGTCGTCGTTTGGTTCGATTTGTGTGCGGTGACCGCGAATGATCGTCAAACATCATGTCGGAAGGAAGATATGTATGTGCGACATAATCCGCCTCACGTCTCTAAGAATGCTTCCAGCGATATTTGGAATGGAATAGCATTTTTGCGATTCTCCAAACTCATCAGCAGCGCTTCCAGCGACGAAAAAAAGGTATAATGATGCCCGGCCGCTTGTAAGTGTGCAGGCGGTATACGACGACGACGAAGACGCCCGAACTCAAAGCTCTCAAAGATTGTTGTTGCGATCTCTGGCATTTATTTATGCGATTCCCAATGGTTGTGTGTGTGTGGGAAAGAGAAAGAGAGATTAAATAAATCACGCCGCGTCGACCACATCATCTCTCTTCTTGCAGCAATTAGCACGCTCACTTGAGAAGATCCACCTCGATGGGAACCTGCTTCAGCTCCATCTCCAGCTCTAGCTGCTGATCATCTAAATGCGATCTCGTTACTCATCTGACCTTATGTAGCTGTGGCTATCCGCTGGTGTGGCATTCATTTTCATGAAAACAAATCGTTATTTCAAGGAGCAACCGCGACATCACAGAGGAGACGACCCCATCCCCCATGGCGCATAAAATCTATGACACATACACAGCAACCGCCACACAACAACCTGACAACTAGATCCGTTGATAATCGCTGGTGACAATCTCTGTAGCGGCCGCCGCTCCACCGACAACTCACAGACTACCTATACTCACAGAGTCACAAGAGAAACAAACGCCAAGTGGACGTTTGCAACATGGAAGACACCAGCAGGTCTGGAATTTCATGTCCATCCGTCGTCCATCCGCATCCCATGGGAGCAATAACATTTATTTATTTTCAAATTAAATGACGGCAGGTAGTGTAGAGAGGGAGGCTCGAGGTTGCGATTCCGATTTTCAGATTCGTTCGCAATTCTCAGCTCAGCAGTTGCTCCTTTTGGCTGGCACTTATCTCGGTATCTACTATCGCACTTCCATTGAAACTCATAGAATTGACTGCCTAAACGGGCCAAATGGAAGACAAGGTGGAAAACACAAAGTGGCAGCGGAAGGCAGAGGTGGCGGTTGCGATGGCGGTGGCGGTGGCGCTCTCTTTGAACTCTTTGAACATCAGTGTCGGACATTGGAAGGCGTTGTGCGGTCTCGTATAGTGGCTACGTTTAGCCTTTTTGTTGTTGTCTTTATGTTGATGTGAATGTTCGGATATCGCCTTTTAGATGATCTGTTTTATCAGCAGTCTCACGGGACAGAGGGTGGATGCGTGCTGCGCTCGCCACAGTCAGTTCTTCTGCGCAGAGGAATTAATCAAGTGCTGCACTGATGGGAATAAAAGACTACTTTGTAGCTCAATGAGTGGTCTGATTACATATATATATATATGTATACAACATAAATACCAAAATTTAAATCTTGACACACAAATTATAAAATGTATCTTCTATATATTTATTAAGTTATCTTATGTTCTTTTGCAATAAGAATATAAAACCAAATAATGCAAATTTTGATAGTTCCGGACAGCTATCAGCAGAATAGGCGGAATAACATGGTAGCAAGTATACAAGTGACATATCTGACTGTGGAAGCGCGATTAAACCTCTTCGTGGTGACCGTTGCAGCTGTTAATCTCCCACAAAGAAGGAAAACCTCAATGATCGGCCGAATCCCAATTCAAAGTAAGGTTGACGCGAGGCTAATAACATGAATGAACAAATTTGATAATAAAACGATTCTAGGCCAATTCCACTAGACACAATTCCACAGGACACAATTCCACAGGACACAATTCCACTGGTATAATTCCACTTGGCACAATTCCACTTGGCACAATTCAACTTGCACAACTCAACTTGCACAATCCAGTGGAATTGTGTCTAGTGGAATTGGCCGGTTACCATAAAAACGTGTCTTCTAAAAAAATTTCTATTATTTTACCAAAAAAAAAAACTCGTTTTAGTGTGCGATTTGAGAGGTCTAAGACCTTGTAATGAATCGTTACACACCATATCTCCATATTCATCCATCAGAACGTTGGGTTAGTTCGTGTCTGCACCCAGGCTAAGCCCGAAATCCGAAAATCAATGTGCTAACAATGAACCACACAACGGCACATGTGTAAATCACATCAGCAGGCAATAATGCTTATAAGCAACGGCTAAGGAAACTCCTTCAGAAGAAATTCAACAGGACTCTTAACACAGTTAACGACGATACCCAGTCTGTACTTGCCAACTGTGTTGTACAGTAAATATGTTTCATCAAGCTGTGCGGAGCTACCTGGGAGATGAACTGACCAAACATAAAACCAGTACCTGATGCTTTAAAGGAGCTGAACTCTCTGGTCGGAAAGCGTATATCTAGTTCAGAGAGTATAACGATTGAAGACCAAATAACATCCAGCGCTCCAAAAAAAGCCGAAACCTTTGCCTATCAGTTTGAAAGGAGCTTACGGACCGTCGGTCCATCATATTCCATATTTTTTAGAAGAGGTTGAAAGTCTTGTGGAAGACGCCACTTTTTTCATCAAGAACCTCTGTAGCGCGGTGCAGCGAAGAAAATTCCGCAAACGCACCCGTAGACATCGATATGTTCACCGGGACAGCTGTTTTCAGCGATTTGATCATGAGTGGGAACTTTTAAAAAATCATCAGGCATTGACGGTAAGCATAATTTTCAACGAAAGCCTAAACAACGGTTACTTTCCGTACAAATTGAAGGTGGCGAAAGTAGCGCCAGTTCCCAAGTTCCAGCGTTGTTGGTTACCGTCCAATAGCTTTACTATCTTTTATCAGTAAAGTATTGGAATCCTTGATCCGTTAAAAGATCAATGCGTTTTCTTCGAAAAGAAACTTAATTCCTTCCTTTCAGTTCGACTTTCGAGAGAGGCACTCTATGCTGCACCCTCTGTTGAAGCTTCATAGTGATGTCACTAAAGGGCTGAACGTCAAACGTTTACTAGGGTCTTTTTGTACAGGTTTACGGCTGCCGATCAACTAGAAAAATGATTAAAGCCGGAGTTCCTCAAGGTTCCAGACTTTGCCCAGTTCTGTTCAGCATTTACACGGCAGATTAACCCACCACCAATACAGCCGGAACAAGGATATGCTTTTCTCGGATGATTCCATCACATATGCCATTTCACTCTCTCCTGAGATAACTGCCTGAAAAGTAGAGAAACACCTCCAAAATCTTTGGGTTACTAACTCATGGCTTGCGCGTAAAATTATCCACAAAGCCATCTGGGTATCTCTTGATGGAACCACTCGTAACCAAATAGACCGCGTGATGATCGGCCATCGGCACAACCCGCACCTGATGACAGTACGAACATACGTAGGTGCCAACGTCGACTCAGACCACTACCTTGTTGGTATGGTGCTCCGATCGCGGATGGAAAAACTGCATCCGCGAATTAGATTCAAGTCAACATGGCTGCCCTTTGCAACGAAGAGACTAGAAACAACTAAGGTCAAGCGACAGGACTCGCCCTAAATGCAGGGAGAGTAAGTCCTGGGGCAAAGATGTCGAGCGTAGAAGAGAAATGGACACGCCTTAAGAATACTGTCATTAGTACTGCTGACTCCATCTTAGGCAGTAGTCGCAGAGGTCGCTGGAGGACGATGACAAATGTAAGCTAGCGACTGAACGTAAGAATGTTGTGTATCGAGCAATGCAACAATATCATAGAACGTGGGTACGCGAAGATGAATATTAATAGCTCAGAAGATATGAAAGAAGGAAAGCAGCCAGGGAGAAGAATTTCGTCCGTGAACTAGAACAGTACAGAGAAAAAGGACCGCACCAAGGAGTTCCCGCAATACACCGAACAATTAAGGAACTAATTATGCAAGTATGGTAAGAAGAAGCGATGCCGGAACACTGGCGAAGAGGCATCCTGTGCTGCATACACAAGAAAGGGGATATCACAACATGCCCCAATTATCGTGGTATAACGTTATTGAGTACCGCGTATAAGACTTTAGCCTCCATCTTTCAAGACAGAATAGCCCCATACGCTAAAGTCATCATTGGTCCATACCAGTGTGGCATCATCCCAGACAAATCAACAATTGATCAGATTTACACCTGTAGGCAGGTGTTGGAAAAATGTCTAGAGTTTCAAAACTCACTACACCATCTTTTTATAGACTTCAAGCCGCCTATGATAGCATAGCCAGAGTAAAACTTGATAAAGCCATGAGAGAATTAGGCATCCCAAATAAACTGACACGACTATGTAGGTTAACCAATGTTATAAGCCAAGTAAAAATATCCGGATCACTAGCAAGCCCAATCAACATCTATAACGTTACCCGACAAGGAGATGGACTGGCCTGTGTCCTCTTCAACCTGGCGTTGAAGAAAGTGATCTAAAGTACTGATATCCCAAAAAAGAAGTTATATGAGAATAATTACAGGGCCTGTCTCCTCGGAGAACTTGCGAGAAGGATAGGCGTTAAGTTCAACGACTTCTTTAGAATTTGCAATATATGCCGAGGAAGAAGAAACAGTATCCCACTTCCCGTGTTCATGTCATGACTCCTGCAGGTAGAAGACAAAAACATTTGGGATATTATTTACTAGGAGGTGTGTTGAGCAGAATACCATGTACCCTTGCTGTACCTGTTCGCTTATCACGCAAAACTGATTGATGCGAGCCGGCAAATCTTGAGAGTGGCTTAGTAGTAAGAAAGCTGGAAGCGAGGGAGTCATGACAAAGCAGATAGTCCAGAGAGAGAAAGAGTAAGAAGCCTAGAATGTCAACTAAGAAACCTGATTGTGATTAATGCGGACTCGGCACAGAGCTTTCCCACTGTTCGTTCATCTTCTGACATCCAACTGAGGTATCCTGAGGCGCCTTAGCCACAGTTAACCAGTCAGCCGCGTTTTAATCGATTTGACTCCTTTGATCGGCATTCACAAACACGCACACACACACTCATCTGGGAAACTAATTAACATGTCATAGGCAGATCATAAATTGTTGTGTGCGCTGCCGCTGCCGCCACCGCCTTTCTCTTGTGCTGGAGAGCACTCAAGCAGCTCTCTGTTGTTATTGCCGCTGTTATTCATTTAAAGGAAAGAAGATGCTGGTGCGTTCACCCCTCACTCCTCACCATATCGTTGTTTGCATGATAAGTGCACACTGTCGCTTCTTAGGACGACTTCCCGACTCCTCGTCTGTCTTACTCGCTGCTAAATGTCAATAATTCAATTCAACAAGCACGAAGATCAGCGAACAGGGATCACCAGATCAGCGTGCGCACACAGAGACACCAGGGGAAACCCGAACCGCCGAGACCGACCACCGCACGATCATCATCGATGTTCTTGTACTTCGGTACAACAGTTCGTTAACATAAAGCAAAATGGTGGAGTTGGTGGAGGGAGGATGATGTGGCTGGTCGGTCGATCGGTCCGTACGGTACGGTACGACAAGGCAACGCACGATTAACATCGCGGGTGATGCTGACACCGTTGTTCTGCGGATGAGGTTTCCACCGACAGTGTCATACATATGCTTATGCTGCTCCCATCGAGCATACCCAATGGAGCGGAAAATATTGATGACGCTGTTGATGGCGATGATGATGATGATGATGATGATGGTACTGGTGGAGGTGGCGGTGGCGGCGTCCTCCAACAGTGCGAGTGTGAGTGTGAATGAGTGAATGTGAGCATTCCATGTCGTTTAGCGCCGACGGCGTAGGTACGGGACCACGGATGACTAACTGCACGCAATCGTCCGGTGTCAATTATTAAATCCATTTTTGCGGTGGGAGACTGGGACTCAAGAGATTGGCAAACGGCAAGTCACGATGTGTGTGTGTGTCTAGCTGGCAGGTGGCAGTCGGGAGTGTTTTTTTTTTTCAATTTGTACGGCGGCTCAAATAGGACATTCAAATTGAGTGCGTAGTGAGAATGCAGGTATAGTTTCTTACCGAAGTTTTAAAGGGTTAAGGGCAAGTTAAGGATCTGGATATTATGGCGTAATGTTCATTCAATGCATACAAAATTTTCGTTTTCTAAGAATTTTCTGAGTCATGAATGAAAACAAGAAAAAGTGTCGGAGACAAAACAGAGCCTTGAGGAACACCGCAGCGTTTTTTTGTGTGGTGAACAATAGATTTGAAAAACACGTCGATCCAAACCGTGCTAAGTCACTAGTCAGGCAGCCGTATTCCTCTTATCATTCAGAAGCACATCTCGTCGGGACTCATCATTCTTCTCGCTAAGAGAGATCAGTACAAATCTCAATCATCCGAAGCTCGATTTTTTTGTTACAAATAATGAAGAAAGTTCGATGCAATAATTGTCATAGTTAACTTATTATCTACCTACAATTTAAGCTCGAGCCATACTCAGATGACCTCACAGTTTTTTCTAAACACTGATCTTTAAAAACCATCAGCTAAATCATCAATACTCATTGATCGGATGTCGCTTTCTAAGTTTCAGTTTTTTTTGAGAAAGTGTTTGTCTGGGACCGAAGACAAATCCATTTAGAAAGCCTGGACCTAATTTATAGATGTCATGTTTGTCATTTCTATGGTAATTAATGTTCATGTGGGATTGGTGGGAAACCATTAATGCAAATCCCCCAAATGAGTGAGGTGTGCTTCTGGCTTTGGTAAAATAAATTTCGAAGTTGCAGTAAAAACCATTAATCATTGTGGATTATGGGGAAAACTGTAAGTCTTGCTATCGGTGCCCAACGTACTTGTTGACTGTTCACAGTGCACCGCCAATTGTCAGCATATCTACTCTCCAGATCTTCCCTTACTAATCTCATTGGTTTTGTGGTGCTTAGCACTGACATTGATAGCTTGAGATTAATAATGTCAAGTGAGCGCAAGGTCTTTATATATCTTATGATATATAAAAAATAATATTCAAAAAATGCTCTTAGAACACATTTGCTTCTAACTGACCTGGATTAGCTCGGATTTGAAAAGATTTACTGGCGATTAGGAGGTTGTTCGAAAAGATCTTTTGATGTTCTTCTTATCTCTTTCTCAGTCTTTGAAAACTGTTTGGGAATTATATAATGACGGTAGAATCAAAAAAAAATTTATGAACTGAGTGAATGAATGAACTGGATGAACTGGATGAACTAATGAACTAATGAACTAATGGACTAATGAACTAATGAACTAATGAACTAATGAACTAATGAACTAATGAACTAATGAACTAATGAACTAATGAACTAATGAACTAATGAACTAATGAACTAATGAACTAATGAACTAATGAACTAATGAACTAATGAACTAATGAACTAATGAACTAATGAACTAATGAACTAATGAACTAATGAACTAATGAACTAATGAACTAATGAACTAATGAACTAATGAACTAATGAACTAATGAACTAATGAACTAATGAACTAATGAACTAATGAACTAATGAACTAATGAACTAATGAACTAATGAACTAATGACCTAATGAACTAATGAACTAATGAACTAATGAACTAATGAACTAATGAACTAATGAACTAATGAACTAATGAACTAATGAACTAATGAATTAATGAACTAATGAATTAATGAACTAATGAACTAATGAACTAATGAACTAATGAACTAATGAACTAATGAACTAATGAACTAATGAACTAATGAACTAATGAAGTAATGAACTAATGAACTAATGAACTAATGAACTAATGAACTAATGAACTAATGAATTAATGAACTAATGAACTAATGATTAATAAACGGATGAACAGATCATCGAATGAACTCTCTTGCTGTCATGGCCATGATTATGGCAAAGACGAAGAAAATATCAAGCTGAGCTCTCACCTCTCAAGTCAAGGTTCAATCTCGTTCGATCTGTATCTCCAGTCCGCTTGTCCAGTGTACACCCATCTTGAACATGCGTCAATTCTTCTAATCTGTATTCCATGATACGCTCCCCTTGCTCATTGTCCTAGTAATCAAGCCGACTGACTCCCCACAGAAACAAAGTTGAAATCTTTAATTCGAAAGTTGTCACCTTCTGACACCTGTTTTTAATCTTAAGTGAAAAAATGCTAACCATGAAAGGCGAACAACATCACGAGGCACTACAAGAGTGAACAAAATAAATAACCGCGCCGGTCGTGCTCGCTCCATTTAATCACGTACCAACCGAGCACTAATTAAATGACGCGCGCTCGAGCACTGAATGCCTATTTTTGGCTTCACTTGGGGAATCATAACGAGCCGCACTGCGCGCGCGCACACACACAGTTGTTGTTAAGCGGTAGAAATTTCCAAACTTAGCCAGTGAGCCGCGAACGACGACCGGGAAATGCATCGCTGGCACGCACGCACTCAAGGCTCCAGATTGCCCATTCTTCTAATCAGGCGCGCGCGCGCACACACACAGAGTGGCCGGACGACCGCCAAGTTTTAATTCCCAAGAGAATCAATTTTATGATCATCCTCCTTCCTGCAGGGCACTCCAATCCACTTGCAGTTAGTCGCATTTTAATTATGTGCTGTTACGGTGCAGTGCAGTGCGTTCCCGCGTAGTCAGTCAGTTAAAGGTGATTTGTGGGTTCCGCACTCTCGAGCTCTGGTGCCGTGGGAGCATGTGGGAAATCTCAACGCCACTGGGTCGCCGGTTGGTAGTTACTCGTAATTTGGAATTCTCTATAACGTATCTTCCCCAAAGAAAAAAGGGAGAATTGTAAGGAAGTCTCAACGTAACTCTAAGCTCGAGCTCCACGTTTGTCGCATTTAATTACAATGCAAGGCAATATTCCCTCACAAGAAGGTTCATTCGTTTAACGACGCTGGAATCTTCCTGGAAACTCAAGCAGACGACAATTGTCTCGTCGTCTCTGTCTCCTGTCTTGGTGGAGAATAGTCGTCAGTCTGTTGCGTCGCGCTTCTTCGCGAAACACACAAATTTAGATAAGGCCACCACAACCAAGACGCTTATTGCCGCCACTTGGTGATGAGGTGCGCATGCGCATCGAATGTTTTAATTATTCTTCGATCGAAACGAGAGCGCGTATAACGCGTGCAAACAGCATAAGTGGCACGGCACAGCACGGCAAGACAATATGCGAAGCGGCGTGCGTGCAGTGGGATTCATTTATGCGTAGATTGAGATTGCGTTGCGCGTATACCGCCAGACGATGACGATGGCGTCGGTCGCGCCGTCATGTCGTCGTTGTCTTCGGGTGAATTTACATGGGAGAGTGGAGCTGATTCGCATGCGTTACACACTTGACGAACGACGCACTGTACGATGACGTTGGGATGTGGTATGGTGGTGAAGAGCGAAGACGGCACCAGGAAGGCATATTACTCTGACTCTGGGTATCGCACCAGCAACAGTCAGATTGACACAAAAGATTCCCACTGGACTCCACGATATTGTAGCGTGTTCGTCGTCGTCTTCATGGTTTTGTTCTTGTCTCGTCTAACCAATCGACCACTGAAGTGCACAAATCTTCACGTAATTGTTGTCGCCAGACTGTCACAAAGTGACGGCCTCAGGCGTCACCCTAAACGATTGCACTTATCGACTCACAGTCTCGCAGTCTCGCAGCAGAAAAATGCATTCGTTTCTCATGGTTAGGTCAAGTATTGACTCTCCTCCTCTTGCTTATTCTCCTCAACAACTTGATCTCTGCTATCATCAACTGACACCATTTCAATTAAAGGACGTTTTAGAAATGAAATTCTTGTCTTAATTATCAGTATTGTCATTGTAATCAAGGTCTTCATTTGTGTGTCACCCGTAATAAAATTGCGATACGTCTTCTTCATAAAAAAGAAGAATCCAGAGCCACCGTGAATGGCGATAATGAGTCTCCTTGACACAGCTGTAAATGGAGTTTCGCACGTTTTGAAATTAACTCCCGACTCCCCTCCAAATTCCAATCATCAATATCTTCTGACAACTCAGCTCCACCCGATCAGCGAGTGATCAGCACAAAAGCGATCTTGATTGATTGAAATGCAATGAAATCGCGTCGTCACCTCACCGAAGATGGGTGCGGAGCAGAATCACGCGACGATATGCGATGTGCAGTATTTGCTGCTGAAGCAGGGTGTTGCCGCTGGGGTTGGGTCTGGGTATTATGTATATAATGCTCGTCGAGAAGTTGGGTTCGCTCGCTTCGATTAATGCAATTCCATTCAATGGTTGCCTCTCATTACAGATATTTATGATGCTATCTATTGGACTGTTGTTGACAGCAAAGGAGTCTGGAATTTTGAGGTTTGTACCTACTAATCCAATGATACTGATTATTGGACTTATTCAGAAGGTGTTCGAACTAAATTTTAGTACAAACAAATATTCTACGACTACACTGTCGGCTCGAAGACAATAAGGCCTCATGATTAAGCCTCTGTGCAGCTGATTAAATCTCGAGTGACCACCACACTAGACCAGATGAATACAAGCCTTGGATACGTATCGAATTTATCAACAATGACCTTTGGCCCACGGAAAAGCACACGTTTTGGAACTTGGAACATTCGCACGCTCGTCAAGAAAACAACGCTTGCACAATTAACAAAAGAATTTCGTAAATACCAACTAGAGATTCCTGGTCTTAGTTAGGTGAGATGGCCTGGTGTAGGGGAAATACGAACATCTACCGGAAAAATTTCTAATTTTTTCGGGTAAGCCTGCAGGAGAACACCATGCCAATGGAGTGGGATTTTTACTCTCTAAAGCCGCGAGAAGATCGTTACAGGACTGGCGAGCAATATCCGATAGAATTATTATTGCAAGATTTAAATCAGCTGTTCGACAGGTCGTGTTTGTTCAAGTTTACGCACCAACGGAACAAGCCACCTCTGAAGAAAAAGACTCGTTTTACTTGCGTCTAAATAATTCATTAGATCAACTACGGAAGAGTGACATCGTTATTTCGATCAGTGACCTTAACGCAAAGGTAGGCAGCGACAACAGTGATTGGGAACATGTCATGGGAAAACACGGCCTTGCTTCTATGAATAACAACGGCGAAAGGTTTGCTGATCTATGTTCTGATCGCAACCTAATCATTGGAGGCACAATTTTTCCCCACAAAAAAAATCCACAAAGCCATCTGGCCATCTCCTGATCACATGTACAACAACCAGATTGATCACATCGCTATAAACTGGCGATCATCTTTGCTGGACGTTAGAACCCGAAGAGCAGCCAACGTCTACAGCGACCACCACCTTGTGGTTGGCAGTGTGCGGTTGTAGCTCGCGGTCCACTCAGCCACACGAAGCCAAATGACGAGAAAGCCAGCTGTAGCAGCACTGAAAGACCCAGATGTGAAACTGCAATATGTATCCCGCGTACAACAGTCTCTCTCTCTCTCTCTCTGTGATACAGCCCCAAACCCTAGCCTCTAAATGGGAGAAAACAGTAATAGCGTATATGGAAGCAGCCTCATCCATTTTAGGTTATCCCGACAAAACTAGAAAAGAATGGATATCAGATAGCACATGGAACACCATTCGTGAACGCAAATCCATCAAAGCAGAGTTAAACGCGGCCTCGGGTGCCGAGCGAAGCGCATTAGCGCGGAAGTATAGGGATCTGGACCGGCAAGTTGTCCATTCAGCTAGGAACGACAAACGAGCATGGCTAAGCGACATCTCAATACAAGCACAGCAAGCTGCTGATAGCAGACAATATAGCACAGTCTACCAACTCGCTCGTAAGCTCGCCAACAAGAAACACCACATCAACTACCCTGTTAAGGCAATAGACGGCTCTTTGATCCTTATGGGGGAACAACAATTAACCCGCTAGACAGAACATTTTACGAATGTTTTGAATTGTACTTCGCCAGGCACGTCCATCAACCCACATATGCACCCTAATAGGCTACTTAACATCAGCGTCGCTACTCCTTCGTTGGATGAGATAAGACAACAATTCGTTCACTGCAATCAGGTAAAGCAGCAGGCAATGAAAACATCTACGCAGAACTCCTCCAAGCCGACGTCGACGTTAACTACGCGAACATTGCCTACGATACATCAAGATATCTGGGAATCTGAATCCATTCCATCGTCGTTAAAAGAAGGCTTAATAGTCAAACTCCCCAAGAAAGGTGTCTTGAGCAATTGCGAAAACTGGAGAGGAATTACCCTGCTAAACACCATAAACAATGTGATCTCCTCTATAATAGCTAGGCGCTTACAGAATGCGTTAGAGCCAATCTTGAGAAATGAACAAGCGGGATTTCGGCCAAGCCGTTCTTGGTATGACCAAATTAAAACCCGGCGTATAATCATTGAACAGTCAGTTGAGTATCGCTCTCCTCTGTATATGGTTTTTGTAGATTTTAAACGCGCCTTGGATAGCGTAGGCCGAAACATGATGTGGCAGATTTTGTCTAGCTATGGTGTTCCGGAAAAAAATCATTAATTAATCATTAAGGAGCTGTACCGCGACTCAACATGCCGCGTCATTCATAACGGTCATCTTGGCTCACCTTTCAACATCTAATCGGGAGTCAAGCAGGGCTGAACCCTCTCACCATTGCTTTTCACAATTGTCATCGACTTAGTGATAAAAATAGTAACCCGTACTTCATCGGGTTTGCCATGGAATGTTTTTCACCGCCTAGAAGACCTAGACTATGCCGATGATAACTGTCTCCTATCACAATCGCTAGGTGACATGGAGCGAAAATTAAAAACTCACTAGAACTCCACGCTAACAGAGTGGGTTTAAAAATTAACGTCTCATAAAACAAAACTACTTCGCGTTAACGCTAGTGGAGCGCTAGTCGATAAGTTTTCTTATTTGGGCAGCTGGATATCAAAAAATTATGGAGCTGACTCGGATGTGTGCTCTAGTGTAAACAAGGCGCGACACTCCTATATTATGCTAAATAATATCTGCAACTCCTCGCAAATCTCCCGAAATCTGAAGCTAATGATCTTTAGATCTAACGTTCTCTCAGTACTCTTGTATGGCTGCGAAACGTGGAAGGTCACAGAGTCAATTGCGACGCGCCTCCAAGTTTCCATCAACAAGTGCTTAAGGACGATACTGAGAATAAGATGGCCGGACATTATCAGCAATCAAGAAGACTTGCGGAGAGAAACACAGCAGGAAGCAATCGCGATTACCATCAAACGACGAAAATGGAGCTGGATAGGCCACACTTTGAGAAAGCCAGCGGACGACATTACGAAACTAGCGCTCGACTGGAATCCACAAGGAAGCCCTCGATTTGGCCGTCATAGCAAGACATGGAAAAGGACAATAGAAGAGGAAGCAAGATCCCAGGGAACCGAGTGGCGTCTCTTGAAACCTCAGGCGTTAAATCGAGTTCGTTGGCGGGCGTTTGTAGAAGCCCTATGCTTAACCGCGGAATAACGGAAAGAAAGAAGAAGAATTACTGCATTTTGTGATATCTCCCCTCTTATGTATAGGGCACAGGATGCCTCTTCGCCAGTCTTCTGGCAAAGCTTCTTCCTCTCATACGTGCACTATTATTTCATGAATTGCTTGGTGTAAAGTGGGACCTTTTAGTTTTATGAGTTCCGCTGGGATCCCATCTGAACCCAGGGCCTTATTATTTTTGAACCGATTTATCGCTCTGCTAACTTCGTCTATGCTTGGTGGCGGCAGTGTACAGTATGATCTTCGGTCATTGGTGGAGCCTCAAATTCCTCAGTTAGCTGGCCATTAAGCAACTCATGAAAGTGCTCTTCCCATCGCGCTAAGATGTCTTTGAGATCGGGCGATCAGATTACCCTGTTTGTCTTTGCAGTATGTACAACGCGGTGTATATTGCGTCATACTGCGGACTCTTTGATAGAACTTCCGCGCCTGGTGCGGCCTTCGCTCTCTATACTGTTCTAGTTCACGGACGAGATTCTTCTTCCAGGCTGCATTCTTTCGCCGGTGAACTGTCCGCAGTTCATATCTTCTGAGCTCTTTATATTCATCTTCGCGTGCCCGCGTTCTATGAGATTGTTGCATAGCTTGGTATGGCTTGAAGGGACTAGCCCGAACATTCAGCTTTTCCTGCATTGGAGGAAAATTACCGGCGGTCACCACATGGAGGTTTGATCGCACTTCCACCATTCAGAGATAGTTACGGCCACCTGCAATTCTAGAGCATTCCAAATTCCATTTTACCAAATGTTAGTAAAGAGAAGGTTTTGAAAGCTTACTCCCAACACGATGCCTATAAAATTTTCACTTAAAGTTCGTAGACAAAAGAGCTATTTACGAACGGTCCGGGTTATACGATTTGCTGTAAAGGCAAAGATCTGATA
Source organism: Nephrocerus scutellatus (assembly GCA_947095585.1). NCBI lineage: Eukaryota > Metazoa > Arthropoda > Insecta > Diptera > Pipunculidae > Nephrocerus > Nephrocerus scutellatus. Next base: position 7,218,304 of record OX352762.1, read on the forward strand.
AGGTAACAAGTTTGCTTGACATACATAACCAGCTGTGGTGTGGTTGTCAGTGGTGACAAGAAATCGTAGCGTATAACCTTTCTCTTCCAATTTTTGCTTTGCATCATTTGCATTTCCATTCAACATTCAACACTTAACTCCTGTCAGGAGATCCTAAAAAAAGCCGTTAACTTTGACAGGCTAAACAAATTTATTGACACCTCTAAATATTGCCGGCGGCCTATATGTAACCAAAAGAAGGTTTACATATTTAAGATTTTATTACTGATGTGGAGCACGATAATGCAAGGCAGGAAGTGTGTGTGCACTGCTCCGCATAGACGTTTCAATTGTGCGCGGATCGTCGAGTTATTGGCCATTTAGTGGACTACTAAGGTAACGTCGTCAAACAGACGGGATATTATACCCCATGGTCATAAGTCAGACGTTAGAGCGTTAAAGAGGTTTGACAAAATTTATGTACAAACGCCGGAGGAACAAACAAACAGACACGCACACATACACTAACACAGTCTTTTTTTTTTTTTTTTTTACAAAACAAACAAACATTTAATGCTCTTACCTCTGGGCGATCGTAAACTGAGATCGACTGGCTCCACTTGCACAGGAGGGCCCTCTGCCTGCAATGTAAGAATGGAAGAGAGAGAGATAGTTAGTATGAGAAAAATGTGCAAAAATTAAATTTCATGTTCGCGCCAAATTCTGAAAAATGTGCAAATTAATTTAACTGACGCGACGTAGAAAAACACCACAACAACACACCGACGACTCGCTCCGCGATCTCGTTTCTATGCTAGCTCATGGATCATGGTTTTGGCATCGTGCACCAGGCGCCTCAGGGGTTAAACTCAAATCAAATGTGAATTTAATTCCATAAATCTGACCGCGGGTGGCTATAAGTTCGGAGCTGCCTTCGTTCCCTACAGGTGGTTCTAATAAATTGCATAAGGGTCTGTGCAGTGCAGTGCGGACTACAAGTGCCCGCCCGTCTGCGTATAGAGCGGCTAACAGAGTGAGTTATTAGTCGCAGTTTTAAGCCGCGAACCGATATTAACGGTTATTAATTAGTCATTGATGGACGTGACGCGTGTGCATGCGCGCACACTCGCTCGCTCTGCGGTCTGCGAAGAATCAGAGAAAAAAATGCAAATCAAGTTTCAAGAACGACGCGGGCGTTATAAGAGTTACTTAGTATCTGCATTATGTTAGAAAATTGTTTGATTAATGACAGGCGGCGGACGCCCGACAGACAGAAGTTCCGATTGCAACTGCAGCACAGTAGGCGAACGAACATTAATCTACGCTCGAATGGGCATTCAGTCATCGCATCGCCCATTGACAGAGCGCCACTTGCAGAGCAGACCCCATATAGTGTTGCCAGCCGCCCACACAACCCGTCACCCGTCACCGCATCGATCGCTGCAATAATAAAAATAATGACAGTTGTATGGCTTCGTTGCGGTATGAATACATTGTATGCTGCTTAGTGGCCGTAACCCCGCTGAACAAACGCAAAACGCACACACAGACAGAGAGCGAGAGTTAGAAACCGCACGCGCCACTTGCTAAGAACAAAGATTATTCCAACCGGAAGCTTCTGCTTCTGTAAACCGACACTTAACTTGCCGCCCGTACAGGTGCGCTTAAATGTCTGTTCGTCTACTGTCTGCCGCCTAGGCTAGCAATAGGGGTTTGCCTAGAAGGGTGCGGATTGCTGAGGAGGCGTTTGAAAAGAATTCACAAACAAACGAACATGGAAAATCAATTTCCATTATATGCTCGACTTGACGCGTGAAGTGTCAATTGTAAATGACATCGATTCGTGTCTTGGTAGATGGCTGGCTGGCCAGCTAGCTGACTGCTACTGAATGATGACTGACCATCTGACTTTTCTATATCCGCGATTGCACGCACTTACATCACTTGCTACATTGTTGCAAGCAAACACAACACAGCCAGTCAATTCACGCCCCAAGTGAGTTGAGCCAAATGCCATCAATGGCATTATTGTATAAACCGGCTGAAGTGTGAGGAAGCCATCGTTGCAGTGAAGCAGGGTGTGGAGAATAGAAAAAAAAATAATAACATAAGAGCCAGTCTGTCTGGGACCCATCGATTGGAGGTCTTTTCATGTAAATTCTCTAATTGGTGGTACACATGTGTGCAAAGTTTGAATAAAATCGGGTTAGTTTCGAAAAATATATGTGGTTGCTAGGACTTATGAAAATTGATGTGTAAACAAGTCACTTGTATCAGATAAGTTATATGCTATCTTGCAAAATAGTTTTGATAACGATACTTTATATAAAAGTCCTCCTCAAGACCCTCCTTAAAAACCCCCTCAAGAAATCCCTTAGGACCAACTCAACACCACCCCAAGAACATTTGAAGAACCCACTCAAGATCCTCTCAATACCCCCTCAAGACGCTCTCAAAGTGCCTTCATAACCCCCTCAAGGCACTCTCAAGACGCTCTCAAAACCCACTCAAGACGCTCTCAAAACCCTCAAGAACCCCTCAAAAACCTTCAGAACCCCCTTAAAAACCTACTCAATATCCTTTCAAACCCCACTCAATACCTCCCTCAAGACCGATTGTTAAATTCCTCACGATCCCACTCAAACCCCTCAAACCCCCGCAATACTCTCTCAAGACCTCCTCAAGCCCACCAAGAAATCCTCTCAAGATGCTCTCAAGACTACCTCAAAACCCCCCACTCAAGATGCCTTAGGATCCCCTCAAGACTCTACTCAAGCCCTCCTCAAAACAGCCTCAGAGCACCTATCAAAACAACTTTAAGATCTTCTCAAAACCCATTAAAAACTCTGCCAAAACCGCCTCGAGACCATCACAAAACAAAAAATTAAAGGCCACCCTTATAACATCCCTCAAAATACCAGCAAACTCCTCAAAGACCCCCTGAACTTCCCCTTAAGACTCCATCACGATCGCTTCAAGACACTCTCGTTACCCCTCACAAAACCACTTTATGACCCCGTAAAGTTCCTCTCAAGATGCGCTCTAGACGCCAGTTAAGACAGTCTTAAAACTATCTCAAGTACTCACTCAAGACCCTCACAAAACCTCCTCAAGACCTCACTCAAACTTCCATCCACCAAATGAACCCACTCAAGACCCTCTCAAAACCCTACTAAGGCTATCTAAAAGCGCTTCAATACCAAACTCCAGACCCCACTCAAGACCGCCTCAAAGGTTTGAACAACAAACCTAAAAAAGACAGCAAATAAATCTTGGTTAGATCATACCTTGAATACCTTTAAACGTTGTGACTTTACAAGAAATTTAAGCCACCAAAACCATCTTCACAGATCAGGCTACATCGGTTATGCGGACGGTTTATCGAATTTAATTAGTGGTAAGCACTGGACGACTATCACTAGTGTCATGCAAGGTGCTTTACTACACGTTTTAGAATGGTGCAGCAGAAGAAGGACTTTCCATTAATTCTTACAAAACCGTTCTGGTGCCTTTCACGAAAAGAAGACTGGCCAAACCTTGATAAACCGCTAAACTGGAATTCTAACAGCAAGTCCGCCATCGGACGCTCCAGTAGGACTTTGTGGGCCAGTAGACGTCGAAATATTAATATGGTATACTGGATGTAGACAGTGATGGTGAGAACTATTATCACTTACGAGGTCATCGTGTAATAGCCAAAAGTTTTTGAATGGACAACGGCAACTAAGCTTCAGAAGCTACAAAGAATTGCCTGTTTTGGTATAACGAGTGTCATGCACACCTGCCCTACGACATGTTCTGCACTATCCCCGACATTATGGTGAGGGAGCACTGTTTCGGAAGGGAACATGTAGAAAGATTGTACCTGGTAAACTGGTGCAATAGTGTTCCGGCACTGGACGCTAGAGATCTGGTCTGGTTCACAGATGGATCGAAGATGAAGATGGAGTTGGAGCTAGTGTAGTTTGACCCAAAACCAAAGTCTCGATACCAATGGCAAAAAGTACTTCGGTTTTCTAGGCAGAACTCCATGCCGTTGAGATCTGCGCCGACATTAACCTTAATAAAGGAGTTAAAGGCGCTAGAATATATACCTTTTCAGATAGCCAGCCAGCAATTAGAGCGCTGTCGTCCAATTTGATGGACTCGATATCAATCAAAACCTGCTACGATGCACTGCAATTGCCAGACAAAACAAAGTCAAACTCGGTTGGGTCGCTGGTCATCACGGAATTGCAGGCAACGAATCTGCAGATGAATTAGCTATTGCTGGCTCAGAATCATCTGAGCTCATAGGATCTAAACCCTACTGTGGTGCCAACTGGGCTGCCGCCACAGCACTGATAAATTGTTGGGAACACAAACTTCGTCTGGCCCACTTGGAAAGATTCCTGGGGATTAGACAATCTAAACAATAAATCAGGTCCTTTTCCTCAATGGGGATAGCATTAGGAAGCTGGTGCGTTTTCTAACAGGCTATTGTGGTTTACGATATCACCTTAACAAAAATGGTGTGAGCTCAGAGACAGAATGTAGGTTCTGCTCGGAAGATGAAGAGTCATCCAAGCACATTCTCTATGAATGCCCAGCATTACTCTGGTTAAGGAGGCAAGGAAATATGCTCGACAGCAGAGTTGAGAAATTCTGCTACTAAGGATGTGATATCGTTCATTAGGGAGGTGGTACGTCTCAAACAACAAAGGTTTGGAGTACCTCAAGGACACCAACTATGACCTTTGGTCTTATTTGTTTATTTTTCTGTGCTCATAAATAATCGTTCGTCTTGTCGCTTTCCAAATCTTTTTGAATTCTTCTCCTTTTACTATGATGGAGCGAAAGTTTCCTTTCAATCTAATAACTTGGGAGTTCTACAAATCTTTTTCATAGTTTTAATCAATTTGAAAGTAGCTCTATATCATTACATGCAGTCTCTACAACAGGAGTCCAGTCCTTGGTTTTGCAAAAATTGAAATTTGCGTGGTTAGCAAAAGACATTTTGACCTCTTAACTGCGTTGGAGAAATCGGGGGATAATTTATCGCATACCACATTTCCCCTGAATTTTTTTGTGGTGCCTCCGAGGTAACATCCTAAGGGGTTGTTTGTCGGGATAACGCATACCGCTTTTCTCATGAATTTCTTCGTGCTACCTCCGACATATCATTTTAAGGAATGGTTCATCGGCGGCTGGCTAGTTCGACACGCCCGCGTTCATTTCTGTTAGATTTCTTCTTGGTGCCTCCCATTCCTCTAAAATCCTCGCTCTATTGGATATCGTGGACTTCTGGTAGTTCTATGAGTTCTGAAAGTTTTTTACGGAGACTTGTTGGCCCCGTATACGAGGAATTACGATTCTGGAGGCTCTATAATAATGAGATGTACAAGCGTTGTCGACATCGTGAAAAGAATTAAGCTTGCTGCGGTGGGCAGGACACTTAGCTCGTATGAGCGAAGATGATCCTGCTCAAAAATCCTTTACGGTAGTGTTTATGGGACACCACAACGATACTGATGAAAGTATGGCATAGACCAGGACGTCCAGACCATAGGTATAACAAACTGGATAACATCGGTTCGAAATTGGACCGGTGGAGAGATTTTTTGCAGGAGATGATGATGGAACGGGCAAGTCACACCCCATCTGCAAAAACACGCTACAGCTTACGATTATTGCAACTTATGATCGAGTGGTGACTATTCGAGCTTTAAACAAGAAGAGCTTTAGGCTAGACGCATATTGAGAGCAGCACAGCGCAGTATACCGTAGCCGAGGTTTTTTGGGAATACAGTATAACATAAGTATAACATAGTGTGTGCTTTAAAACCCCCGGTTATGCCATGCTGTGCTCAATATGCGGCTTAAATCTTGTAAAGTCTCTAATCGGAGAATCACATGTGTGCCAGGTTTGAAAAAAATCGCGCCAGTTTCTAAATAAATTATTTGGGAGCCTCTCGGCCTTGGGGCCCGATCACTTCCAAATTTTTATAAAAAGTGTTATCATTGGAGATACACATTTGTCCATCGGAGATACACATGTGTATAGAATTTGAAGTAAATCTGGTACTTTAAAAAAAAATTATGGGGGGGTCCCCCATCCCGACGAGGGGGCCCAATCACATCCATTTTTTTAAAAAAAGTGTTGTCACCGGAGATACAAATGTGTACAAAATTTGTTGAAAATCGGAGTTTGGGAAATGGGTTAAAAGCTGATCGCAAGATTCCATCACCGAAGGAACGAACGACAGAACCATGCCGACGCGAAGTTAATATAGAGAACTTGAAAAAAGTTCACTTCAAACCGCGATTAGTTAAAAGTATGACTCAAAGGTACATTTCACAGATCCGGTACCAATGTGTTTGGTTATCCCCCTAGCAGGATTCAATTAATGTGCGTCGCGAGAAATTCAATTATGGCATCAGCATCTAATTACCTGATGTTGCTGACGACTGAACGCAATCTGTCAAACGCAAATTCCATCCATTAGTCTTTGGAAAGCACTGATCTATAATTCAAATAATGGAGGCGTCGTCAGGACAGTCCTCTATGTGGACTGCAGAGTTGTTCTTGTGTTTGTGGTCATTTATGAGTAATCCAAAAGCCAAGGCCGCTACCCGAGCTCCCAGGTCCGCACACTCAAATCCCAAGCAACACGCAATCTCAATTAATTTCGTTAATGGACGGGTCGGACAGACAACACTCCAGCTCAAGCGCAAGCTAACAAAATCCGTAGCTTACCGATTGTCTCCCCAAAAAAATAAATAAACCAACTCCATCCACACTACACCAATTGTAACGGATATCTAAATCCGAATCTGAATCTGAATCTCAATCGACATCTTAATACACAGTGGACAGCGAATGCGCACGCGCGCACGCCATAGCAATAACGCAAACGCATTTGTGTGTGCCCCCCCTCCAATCATAATAGCATATGGCGGCGGTGTCAACCTAATTTCTAGGCACCCAAATCTCGATTGTGCCGTACAATGCCACGCCACAAGTAATAGCCTGATAGGAGCTGCGGTTTGATCGGCTACCGCTGATCTGTGTTCAGTGTGGAACCACAACAACTTGAGTCACTTGCGATTATTGTCAAAAGGAATTACTGCCAACCGCGCCGTGCTGGCTGATTCTGCGCCAGCCAGACCGACCGGCCGGCGACACACCCACGACCTTGGCTGTTGTCGTCTGCTGTTGTTGTAAGGCGGTGCACGCCGTTGCGAGTAGATATCTGTGTGTGTTTGTGCCATGCAGGGCAGTGACGTCGACGACGATGACTGTGACTACGCCATAAAAAAAACAACGACAATGACTACTACCGGCTTAATGGACACTGTTGGCGCGCTGTCTCGCGGCGACGACAAGGTGGTGCAACGTTCGCCAATCGACCTCTTGACCTGGTTTTGGGGTCAGTTCGGGCTTGATATTATCAAGATCACTCTGCTGACTGGTGTTTGAGAGTAAATATCGTCGTTGGACATCTTGAGGGTGGTTCGCCTTTGTCTGCACGCACCCATCGGCAAGAACATGAAGACCGTATCAGATGATGGTTCGGCTTCAGCATGACGCATCAGCATAAGCCAAAGCCGGTAACAAATATCGCTCCATCTCACTCCCTACATGTATCTCTCTCTCGCTCTATCTCTCCTTCTCTGTCCTTCTCTCTCTGGCCTTTCCCTTCACGCCTTGGCAAGAACATGAAGATTATATCAGTAGATGGTTCGCCTTCACCAATGTACACAGAATCCAGTAAGAGATATCGCTCGCTCTCTCCACCCCTCTATCTCTATCTCTTTACCTCTATCTGTCTCCCTCTACACCTCTCTCACTATTTTTTTGAAACATACGAGTAATTTATTGTTATTCATTGGACAAGGCCAGAATCATCATCATCATCGTCATCATCGTGACAACAACAACAGCCAGCACCAGAAGCAGAAAGAAGCAGCTACTCGACCGTCGCACATAGCACATCCGTGGCATCCTCTAGCGTTTCCTTAAACACAAAAAAATGATTTATTTTATTGAACAGCGCTCGCTGGAGATCTGTGCGCCTCGGATGCGGGCTTTCGTACTGCAGTTGGATTGGATGCCACTTCTCTGGCACAAACCTAATTAACATATTTGAATAAACTTCCCATTTCCCACCCCTCTTCTCACTGGATCCGTCCACCGCTTCATCCCGCAGCAATTTGCTACGCTGGTGAACATCGATCAAATCACGTGACGCGACGCAAAATTTATTGCAGTTTAGCGCCGCAATCGACCAAATGGGATCATAAATATTAATTATATGAGAGAGAGAGAGAGAGAGAGAGAGGGAGAGAGCTGCCCAGAGATTCAGATGCAGTCTGCTTCTTCATTAGTTAGTACATGAGCACCGCAAGCGATATGCTGCGCGCGATTTTAACTGGGACTTGTGGTCAAAGCATTCAGTCGCCGATGGCCCTCATCATCATCATCTGACAAAGTGAACAAAATTTAATGCATCGCAAAAAACTTTAATGTTTTTCTCCGCTTGCAGGTTTTGCTAACTAGATCGATCGAAAAGAAAAAGAAGAAGAAGAAGCGAAGCTGGCGACGAACCAACACTTTATGGACAACTACACCATATTTTAGTTGCTTTTGTATTTTGTTTGGAAAAAAAACCAATAAGCTATTGGGAGAAAAACTAACTTGTATATTGATGTACCTCAAGGAAGTCATATTGGTCCCATATTTTTTTTATTTTTTATTCAATCAGTCAATTTTTGGCTACCTCAAAAACAATAATAACAGTAGCATATGATAGATATAGGAAAGGAGTATTAGCAGATTTAAGAAACAATTAAGATCATTCATTTTCGGAATCTATTGCTAATAAAGTTATAAAAACAAAAATGCAGCCCAATCGATTGGTCAAGCTTCCAGTTGGAGTTCGACTCTAAAATAAATTTGTCATCTTGTTTGATAGACGATAGCCCAACTTTAAGTTGTTTCTTCGTCCAATTGCAATATGGAGTTCACTTGCGTTAAGTGTCAAACCTTCTATGGCCCTGGAGAGTGTAAAGTGGCAAGAAGATGCTGTTCTGCGTGCTTTGTGGAAAGGCTGGACATCCTGATTCTTGGCGAGGTTGCGAGATTTATAAAAACCTCAAGCCAAGAAGCGGTATTATGAGTTGTTTTATTTTACTATTGGGAGAACCTTTGATGTTTTCCAACAAGTCAGTATGCTAATGATGTAATAATGCTTACTGGTGATACTGCAGTAACATACCTGACGGTGACTGTAATAAGAACAATACAATTAGATACTGGTGGTTAGACCGGGGTGTGATCGACATTCAACCCTAAAGCGTCATGTGCGTTCTGTACAATTGGTTTCCCAAGGATACCTTTGTAATAGCTCTGTGTGGCCAGACGTGCTTGGGGCACGAAATGATCGCGTTGGTATGTTTTATATTATTAATAATTTCATTTTCTTTCAAAAAAGACCAACAGTAAGTTTGTAGCTAGAAGCGTTCAAGAGTTTTATGGCGTGAAGTCATGTAAGGTTAAGAGTACGTTTTCGTTCATTTTACAAACTTTTAATTTTAATCCTGCTCCTGTTGACCGAATGCATAAATAATATGAGGTGGATTTGCAGAAAATTAAATAGGCTTTAATACTGCATTTGTCAGAAAAAATACATCCGAGAGCATTTTCGAAATAATCACGTTTGAAAAAAAAATTAAAAAAAAATTTATTTTTTTAATTTGACGACGTTGATATAGGTAATGTTTTTAAGAATTTAAAAAATGTACATTGTTTGACCTTAAAAATTTAATTTTTTATCAAAAAAGGCCAACAATGACTTTGTAGCTGAAAGCGTTCAAGAGTTACAGGGTATGAAGTGATGTAAGGTCAAAAGTACGTCTCTTCACATTAAAACGCTACGTACACCACGGGGGGTAAAAATAGATCCCCCCTCCCATACGATTTTTGTCACGAAATTAACCAAGTTAAGTATTTGCCAACTTAACGGATACACCCTGTAAATAGGGTTTTCCCTAACTCGTGCACAATAATTTTGGAAATGATTCTTGGCTATATTTTAAGAAAACGATCGATCGTTCTACAGTAAGGGTCTGTCTCTACTGTTGACATCATTTATTGGGTATTTAAGAAAAAGCTTACTTACAGAAGGCTTGTCATCGGAGATACACATGTGCGCAACATGCAACAAGCCACATGCCACAAGCCACAAGCCACAAGCCACAAGCCACAAGCCACAACCTACAACCTACAACTCACAAGCCACAAGCCACAAGCCACATACAGACAGTCATGGAGAATTTACAAACAACAACAGCTGTTAACGCAGAGAGAGCCTCTAATAAATCACAAATCTGACGGCGTTCCGGTTGCAGCCTAACTTCATCGCATTCCAGCCGCAATCTAATTGCATTCCGCTGTAATCATGACAATTATGCGCTTGATTACGCTAACCGTACAATTAATTACAATAAACAACAGCAACCCAAAAATTGCTCCCCATCGCCGCAGCAACAACAATGTGTTGACGATCTCATTAATGGCATCAGCCTAAATGGCCATTTGGCGCACGATACCAGCCAGCGGCACAGCACAGTCATTATGTTCGCGCTCGATTGAGCAAATTCCCTCATATCGACGACCGACGCCCATAAAGTTCGCGCCACGCTACGCCAAAATCCACATGAAAGCTCCTGAAAATTTCTGCCGTGTCTTCGAATAATAAATTCCGCTCCAGCAGAACCAGAGGTGGCTGTGTCACTTCCGCAGCGCAAAGTGCAAATGGAATAAATAAATTCAACGGGTTGATACGTGCGACGATACTCGCCGGTGCATTCGCTTCAACTCTGACTCCGACTCTCTGACTACACACTCAAGTGGAGCAGCCGCCGAGCTGTCTCCATGAAAACATAGCCACAGAGACACAGAAAAAAAAACAAAAGGTTTTATGTGGGTCTTTCATTATTGTCAAGTGATTTACCAGTCACTACTGTTGTGTCGGAGTTGTGTCTGTCGCACTGCCTTCCATCGCGTCCACCTGCACCAATCGCTCGCCTCTGTGTCTTGAGTTTGTCACTCCAGTCAACCGCATAGCAGTGGGAAGGATGCAGACGAAACGGCCGAACGGGGAGCTTTTCATCACAGCGCAGCCTCAGCGATTGTGTGTGATGGTGATCCGATCGTGACACAAGAAGCAGGTGAAGAAATTACCATATGACATGCGATGCCATCGAGTCAGAGAGAGAGAGAGAGAGTGATAGTGGGTTTTGGGGGGGGGGAGGGTGTACAGAGTGGATTCGTCTCGATCAATAACACGGCACCAACAAACACCAACAACACCAACGACAACAAAAATTTTTTCGCATACTCGTCGCCGGCATGACTTGATGGAGTCTCCTCTGTTCGTTCAGCTTCAGTGGACGCCGTCCTTCGTCGCTCCACCGCTACAAGTTCCATTTAATGCTAAACGGAAAATTTATTGTGGCTTTTATTTATTGACTTTTAACAGCAAATGATCGACTGAATGGTTTTTGACTTAATTGCTTGACTCGATCTTAAGTGGCGGCCTAAAAGAATTTATGGTAGTAGAGTGAGTGGAGTGGCTGACTGGCTGACTGGCTGGCTCTGAGTTGCCGCTTTGTGTTGTGTTGTAGAGCGGACCACCGCATGCTGTGCACTGTGCAGGAATTAACAGATTAACAACGCGTGGCAGACCATCAGGACTCTGGATCCATCGATCTGGCTGGCTCCGGTCGGATACAAATGAAGAGAAAACCATTTAAGAAGGACATGCGGCATTACTCAAAAATTAACAGATTTGCGGGATCTAATTGAGTGGTTTTGTTGTGTCTTCGGACGGTCGGTTCGGTCGGTTCGGTCGCCACCATATACCAATAGAAGCCAAACTGTAACTAACTACGGAAAATGTTACGCTTCGACACTGGGCTTCCGTGAATGGGGATGTGTCCTTGTCGTTTGTTGTTGTCGATCGGTCGGTTTAACATTGAAGGCAAAAGTAAATGCGCGCGCATTTACAGTCCGCCGCTGCTTTGGAGCAGCTTGGGAGCTTCGTTGCCTCGATGCTTCATTGCCTCGTTGCTTCATCGGCTTGATATTGTTTTATTGGGTCAATGTTGCTTGTAAAAATACGAGTACTCTCGCGTAATTAATTCGCTTGTCAGACACAGGCAGGCAACGGACGACGGACGACGGACGACAGGACAGGACTAAATGAGCGTGCAGATACGCAGAGAACAATTGATCAGCAGCGGAGTTGGGGAGCGGGCGGAGTGTATCAAATTGGACGCAAATTGATTGAAATTCGATGGCGATGGGAGAACTTACGAAAGCGCAAGAGGCATGTTTGGCTGGAAGGCAACTAGCGAGCCAGTGGCGGCTTAATTGATTGAACTATGCAGTAATATACGAAATGAGCGCGGTACAACAGGTGGCCAGCTACGAATTGGGAAGCTGGAATTTCGAATGGGGAATGTATAGCAGCAGCGTGGGAAGATACAGTCCTCGAAAAGATGCGGTATTGTTTGGCTGCAGCGCGCCTGAAAGAGCGGACAGAGATCATTACATCCGAGTGGGTAACTTTCGTTTTTTATGATCACCTGCTTTTTGCCATTTACTTTATTTCAATGGGAGTTGAGAATTAAGCAGAAACCGCTCTTAACTTTTAACTGCGCAATCTTACGGAGAACTATCGTTTTTTTAACTTTTTTTTAATTCATTTATTTTGATCCAAATAATCCTTATAGTAATAAATCCTTGTGTCGACATCGCGGTAACGCTCGTAGATCGCATCATTATAGCGTCTCCGGACTCATCCTTCCTCACATACGGGACCAACAATTCGAATGCGGGTAAGAGGTCAGAATGTACCCAAGTCTCGGATCCATATGTAAGTACTGGTATGACCATTGTCTTATTTAACAGCAGATTGGATGTTATGGTTAAGTTCCTGGATTTGAAGAGTCTTGACAGGCTATAGTAGGCTTTGTTGGCTTTAAGCAACCGTGCGCGTATTTCTGGTTCCATGCTATTATCGGTTACTACAGTTGACCCGAGATAGTTAAAGGATTGCATTACTTCAAATTCGCACTCCACTATTTGGATTGAGGGACCAATTTTGGATCTTCTACTAGCAGACGTGGCCACTATGTACTTTGTTTTGCTCTCATTTATGTGCAGCCCCAGATGTCGAGCCGCCGCCTGCTCGATCTAAATGAAAGCTCCCTGTACAGCTCTTGGGTTTCTAACAACGATGTCAATATCGCCTGCGTAAGCCAGTATCTGAATGGACTTTTAGAGGATTGTTCTTCTCGCCGTTTCGTCAGGGTTTCCGATCACTTTCTCCAACGACAGGTTGAAAAGGACGCAGGTGAGTCCATCCCCTTGTCGGAGCCCGTTATAGATGATGAATGGGCTTGATAGTGATCCGGATATTATATTTTTACTTAGCTTATAACATTGGTCATAGTCAACCTACATATTCGTGTCAGTTTATTTTCGATGCCGTATTCTCTCATGGCCTTATAAAGTTCTACTCTTGCTATGCTATCATAGGCTGCTGTCAAGTCTATAAAAGGATGGTGTAGTGAGTTTTGAAACTCAAGACATTTTTCCATCACCTGATGTCTAAGGGTGTAGCTTACATTCGTCATCGAACCAGTCGTTCCAATCTCTACTACTACTGTCTAAAATGGAGTCAGCAGTACTAATGACAGTATTCTCTAAGCGTTTCCATTTCTCTTCTACGCCTGACATCTCAACCCCTGGACTTACTCTCCCTGCATTTAGGCCAAGTCCTATCGCTTGACCGTAGTTATTTCTGGTCTATCCGTTGCGAAGGGCGGCCGTGTTGATTCGAATCTGATTCGCAGATGCAGTCTTTCGTGATGATGCAATTCGTGCTCGGAGCACCATACCAACATGATAGTGAGTGGTCCGCACCTCGGTACCGTCATTAGTTTCGGGTTGTGGTGGCGGTGTTGGTTTCATTCTTTTGCCGACTAGAAAGTCCAACCCAAGCACATGATATCTTCCATGACAGCTCTAATATAAGTCATATTCTGATTTTTGTAAGACACGATTCCCATTCCGCCGCATCTCCTGAGTTGCTGTTATGTCAGCATTATATTTGGACAGGGTATCGGCTATTTGCTGTGCAGCTCGAGCTCTATACATTGAGCGTACGTTCCATGAGAAAGTTCTTAAATCGTTTAGCCGTTTTCGTTGCCGTGGTCGTCGTCGTTCATCAGTGTGCCCGAGGCTGATTTGGGGTTCCGTAATATGGTTTTTTTTACGGGCAAGGTTATTGCCCTCGCACCAACCTTACTTTTAAGGGACTAGCCCGATCATTCAGCTTTTTCTGTATTGTAGGAAACTACCGGCGGCCACCACGTGTCGGTTTGATCGCACTTCCACCAGTCAGAGATAGTTACGCCCACGTGCAATTCTAGAGCATTCTGTGTTATTTTCCTTTTCTGCTGATCTGGCTGACCGCCACACTGTCCATCAGTCTACGCAATTAACGCAAAGAAAATTCCACATCAGCACAGAGCCCACGCACCTATCCGACATGAAGATAGACATGAAGAGCCAAACGCCGAATAAGAAAAAATCTCAATTAAGCGAGCTATGTTCGAATCGCGTTAGACTGGGACTGGGACAAGGCAATGCCGACAACGTCCTCCACACACGTTGTTTTGATTATGATTTTGTGGTCATCGCTTTGGTGTTGTTGTGTTGTGTACGCCTTGCGCGCACTTAACAAAATGAATTGATGGCTGTTCCTGTTAGCCACTCGGTTGAGCACCAAATGATTGAATGGTTTTTTCTTTTGGCAACTATCTTCGCTGCGACTTGTGGGTAAGAGTAATCACAACCACCATTCAGCCATAGCTACTTAAGCGTTAACCACATTTTGGCGGGACTTTCAATTGTGGCGGCCGAAGGTTTTTGTGGTTTTTCATTGACCGCATTTTCATTGCTACCAACGCAATTAAGCAAATTTCCAACTTTTTGTCTGAGTAATAACCAACCGAAATGGAACTTAGCATTTTTTTTATTTAATACCCTAGCTCATTCTGCCATATGAGCTAGGGTATTAAATAAAAAAATGCTAAGTTCCATTTCGGTTGGTTGGCGCCACACGCGACGCGCAACACGTGATACGCGTCAAGTCATCAAAAGCCAAGTTTTAAAACAAGTAATTTAAAAAAAAACACACACACACACGCGCCACACGCGTGTCACGTCACGTCATCGCAAGCCAAGCGCTTACCAATTGTTTTAAAACAAGTTCCATCAAATTCTGACTGGTAGAAGTCGCGATATACAATTGGACAAAACCACAAACCCACAAACCCACAAACCACAAACCACAAACAAACAAACACGTACGCTAAAAAAATGTCGACGCGTGACACGCGTCACCACATCGCAAGCCAAGTTTTAAAACAAGTAATTAAAAAAAAAAACACACACGCGTCACACGCGACACGCGACGCGTGACACTTGACGCGCCTCACGTCATCGCAAGCCAAGCACCCACCAATTGTTTTAAAACAAGTCCCATCAAATTCTGACTGGTAGAAGTCGCGATATACAATCGGACAAACCCACAAACCCACAACCCGACACACGTACGCTAGAAAAATTTTCTTGTCCTCTGATTATTAGCTTCGCCCTTCGGGCTCGCAATAATTCTAAGAGAAGTACCATCTCCTCAACCCCGCTGTCGAGCATATTTCCTTGTGAAATATGCGTCCCCTTAACGAAAGTAATGCTGGGCAATCACAGAGAATGTACTCAGATGACTCATCAATCATCATCCTTCCAGCAGAACCAACATTCTGTCTCTGAGCCCTCACCAATTTTGTTAAGGTTATATCGCAAGCACAACAATTACCTGTTAGAAAGCTCCCCACATTGGTATCTATACTTTGGTGTTGGGTGCAACGACAACAGCTCTATCTTCAGTTTGCATCTTCGATCCATCTGTGAACCAGACCAGACCTTTAGCGTCCAGTGCCGGAACACCATTTCACCAGTTTACCCGGTCTAATATTTCTACACCCAATTTCCTTCAGAAACATTGCTCCAGTGACCATAATGTAGGGGATAGTGCAGAACATGTCTCTTTCAGGAATTGAGTCAAGAATATTCAGGTGTCCCATATAGTCACCCGGTTTGTACCCGTACTCTAGTTAGCGCATCTAGTAGCCGTCTTCCTAGTGAAGATTGGAAGCCAAACATTAGCTTCTAGTGCTGTCCTAGGGAAGGTGGGCATGGCACCCGTTATACCTAGACAGGCAATTCATTGTAGCTTTTGAAGCTTAGCTGCCGTTGTCCGTTAAAGAACTTTCGGCGTACGCGATAAGAGGTCTCACCATCATTGTGTACATCTAATGTACCATTTTAGCACTTAGACCCCAAGTTCTGCCTTAAAGGCGTCTACTGGCATGTTCGATGGCGGACTTGATATGAGAATTCCAGTTTAGCCGTTTATCAAGAATGATGATAACGAGATATTTAACTTTGCTGGAAGAATCTAACGTGGTGCCTTGGTCCCAAATCAACCAGTCTTCTTTTTGTGAAAGGCACTAGATAGACAGTCCTTCTCTGCTGCACCATTCTAAAATGTGTAATAAAGCACCTAGCATGACACTAGTGATAGTCGTGCAGTGTGTACCACTTATATAAAAATCGCCAAATCATCCGCATAACCAATGGCCTGATCTGTGAAGATCGACCAGAAGATTGTCAGTGCCTAGTGACCATAGAAGTGGAGAAAGCACTCCTCCTTGGGAACATCCCTTAACTGGACTGGAGTGACAGACACTCCTCCCAGGGGAGAAAATAATATCTCGACTTTCAAGCACTGCCCTTACAATAGAGTCGTATTCAGTGTGATCGAAAGCGCTCTCAATGTCGAGGAAGGCACACAGGGCCAGTTGCTTCTTCTTTACAAGATAGTGAAGCGCTTTTGCCTTTCCTGTACGCAAACTGACTTGAGTGCAGAACTGAGTGAACAATTCTGACCGGCCAAATCAATAACTCTCTCTATGATTTTGAGGACGAACGATGTTAGACTTGTAATAGGTCTGTATATGATTTAGGCAACTCACTAAGCCTATTGCCTGGTTTTGGGATAAATATCACATTTACCAGTCTCCAGATAGTAGGAATGTACCTCCAGTTGTAGCTGGTTTTTAATAAACCAATCAAACCCAATAGGATGACATCGATTGCCGTCTGTAAAACCGCTGAAAAGATCCCATCAACGCCGGGAGCTTTGAAAGTCTTAAAAGAGCCTACTGCCCATTTAACCTTGGCCGAACTGTAGATTTTACCGGATAAACTATATACCCTACTAGTAATACAGACCCTTTGATCGGATGCGTTCGGGTACGTGTATTGTGAACGAGTAGACGAACCTGGGAAATGAATCTAGAGTAGGGTTCTGATTGTATCCTCACGGTCCGACGTGTAGGTGTCATCGGCCTTTTTTAATAAACATACACTGTTTGTCTGCTCCTTAACTAATGCTTTATGGATTCGTGCAGCTACTGGCATTTCGACAATGTTGTTGTTGTTGCAGCATTTCATCCATGTGACACGTTTGGATCGTCTTAATTCAAGGCTTACTCACTCAAGGCACGTAAAGGCACGTCCAGACTTATGTCAAGGATCACGTCAAGGATCACTTCGTCAACGCTTACGTCAAGGCACGTCATGGCACGTCCAGGCTTACGTCAAGGGTCACTCCGTCAGGGCCATCCATCATGTCACGTCAAGGATCACTTCGTCCAGGCTTACGTCTAGGATCACTCCGTCAAGGTTCTCGTCAAGGCTCTCGTCAATGCACGTTCAGGCTTATGTCAAGGATCACTCCGTCAAGGATCACGCCAGGGATCACTTCGTCAAGGCTCACGTCAAGGCTCACGTCAAGGCACGTCAAGGATCACTTCGTCAAGGCTTACGTCAAGGCACGTCCAGACTTACGACAAGGCACTCGTCAAGGATCACTCCGTCAAGGCTCACGTCACGGTACGTCCAGGCTCTCGTCAAGGCAGGTCAAGGCACGTCAAGGATCACATCGTCAAGGCTTGCGTATCGTCTAGACTACATACATGCATACATCACATCTATAAACTCGATATAAAACATTAAATTCACCTGAAAGCACCATCGAAGTAATTTATTGTTACGACGTTTTTTTATTTTTGAACCATGGTCAACCTGAGTTTACCGCCGGAGTGGTAAACTCCGTTACAGTCGGTTCGAGGACATTGACGCCATCTGACACGATCTCATCTCATCAGGCAGCTGTCAGTGGCGTAAAATTTATGCGTGACGTAGAAAACGCTGAAGACGTGTCAGAAGATGAGATTTTACCAAGGAGATATAATTCCCAATCACTTAATTGTAAAATTTTTTTTTTTTTTTTTTTTTTTTTTTTTTTTTTTATAATGTACACACGCTAAAGGGGTTGCACCCTTTTGAATGCTTAGCACGACGTGGGCGTTGGGAAATTAGGGAGAGAAAAAGATGAAATGTCTATGCAAGCGTGTCTTAAACGACTGCACATCATATAAATGCGTAAACACAGTATGTGCTCTGTTGTAGATTAAAAGATTCTAATTTATTTATTCTATAACAAGCGTCTTGCCGGTACGACGGCTAACATTCTCCTTCTGCCTTGTTCGTTGTATTTACTCGTCTCATTCGTCACTTTGCCAACAATTCAGAAATTCAGAAATAAAAAAATTCGATACAAATTAGCAACATCTCTAGGCGAGAAGTCTTCAATCACTAAAATCCCACCGCACTTGTTGATAATAAATTTGTCCGTTTCACGGGACATCAAGTTCACAACAGTTGTGAGATCGATCATCAATTACACACAAGTTGGAAACACCAAGCAACTCTGATCGGCAGCCCAATTTAGCAACCAATTTGCGGCGCGCAATGGAATAAAAAACGAAAACAACAAAAACGTGTCCAATTGACTCGAAGACACTCGCTGCTACGATAGCATTACATTAATCACAATCACACATCCAAGGAGCGTTAAATTTCCCAACAAGAGGGAGAGAGAGATGGAGAAAAAAAAACTCCGAAAAAATCTGCAATTGCTCCGAGACGCGATCATGATACCACCGCGCTCGACCGACCGGTGCAAATGGATCTTGTTCCAGAATTAATCACTCACCCACTACCACTAACAACACCTTCGATCGTGGAGGACAAGCTCAGAACACTAACCAACAAAAAAAACAGCCAACAACAACCACCCTACCTGGGGAAAGCAACAATCTTATTCACAGCTGGAGCAATCGGCGCTCACCCGGACACCACCCAACGGACCGACCTGGCGCGCCACCAACCATACAACAAAACAAAATTACAAATGCGAAATTGTAAAAAGTTTAGCGAAACACAAAACTAACAAGAAACACAATAAGCAAACATTGTTGTTGGCGCTGCTGCTGCTGCTGCTGATGGTCCTGCTGCACAAAAAAAAAAAACCAAAAACAAAACAAAAACAAAGCAGCAGCGCCTCACAGCGCGACGCGATGTTCTCTACTTCTCAGTACACCACATTCAGGCGATCGCGTGGAACGTACAACATCGCGAAACAGTGAATACACGATGTAGGAACACAGAGTATAGCGCCCGCCGCCGCCGCGGTCGCTGCTGCGCAACCAGCCAGCCAGCTAACAGCAACAATTCTGCATCTCTCACCTTGAGGATTGCGGAACGCTTGTCGCGTCGGCGTGGTGAGTATCACGATTTCGACTCCTCAAGTATCCATTGCTCATACAGGAATCATTCGAGGACTCCCTCACAAGCCACAAGCCACCAGCCAAACAACCGACCGATCGACCCACCGACGACGACATGGCGCGCCAAAGCAAAAGTGTAAAATGGTCAGCGACTACATGGTGACAAAAACAGCTCGAGGTTGTTTGTTGTTGTGATCATCGGTGCCATCGTCGGTCGGTCGGTCAGAGTTGGCACTGTAAGGAAGGAGTTTGCCGAATTCGCCGAGCACACCGAGAGATCCGAGAGTCACGTACAATACCGTCAGTGGCTGGTTTGCATGCGCACACGATAGCAGCAGCAGCGATAGCAGGCGGCTTCATCATCACCATCATCATCATCACCACAGTATCGTGCATCATGCACGAGAACACACGATGACGACTAATATAAAAATATACCATCAGCCTCGAATGGACAATTTTTGAAAGTGCAGACAGAAGTCCCTGAACAGTTGTATAGGATCATCAGTTTCGTGGTTTCAAAACTGTAGCGTTGGCATATCCCTGATATGTCAAACATAGCTGTCATTGAAATTGTTAATTAGTTAGTCAGTTAAGACTTTTCATTCATAAGAAGGTAGGTTGGTATACATTACACCATAGGTTTCAAGTCTATTGGTCATTATTGACCGTTTACCAGATTGGCATTTAGTATCTCTACATAAAATATGTAGATCAGCAGAATAGGGCGAATAACACAGAATGCTTCAGAATTGCATCTCTGCCTGGTGGAAGTGCAATCAAACCTCCACCGGGTTGGCCGGTGGTACTTTTCCTCCAATACAGGAAAAGCCGCATCTCCTGATGGAGCCACTCACAACCAGATAGACCACGTGTTGATAGACCGCCGCCACAACCAGAACCTGATTCCGGTACGAACGTACCGAGGTGACAACGTCGACTCGGACCACTATCCTCCACTGTTGGTATGTTGCTCCGAGCGCGGATTGCATCATCACGAAAGACTGCATCCGCGAATCAGATTCGAATCAACACGGCTGCCCTTCGCAACGAAGAGACAAGAAACAACTACGGTCAAGCGATAGGACTCGCCCTAAATGCAGGGAGAGTAAGACCTGGGGTTGAGATGTCGGGCGTAGAAGAGAAATGGACTCAGTTCGTTCAGTATGAGTGTCTGGGCGTAGGTACGCTACAGCCTTGGCAGCACATCGTCCGGAACTTCGAACCCCATCATTTGTCACTAGGATACCACCCATAGTATCCTAGGCGGCCTGGAATAGTTTCTATTTCAGGCACTTCACACAGACCTGTAGTGTATGAAATGAGCTACTAAATACGAAGAGTCGCCAACAAGGTTATTCTTAGTCCAAGCTTAGCAAAGAGCATTCTGACATCTTAGCAAGGACATTTCCGGATACT
This sequence comes from Nephrocerus scutellatus, assembly GCA_947095585.1. Lineage (NCBI taxonomy): Eukaryota > Metazoa > Arthropoda > Insecta > Diptera > Pipunculidae > Nephrocerus > Nephrocerus scutellatus. The sequence goes on from OX352762.1 coordinate 7,239,514, forward strand.
CTATAATGATGAGATGATGAGATATACGATCCTTACCGCGATTTCGGCATCGAATTAAGCTCGGTAGGCTCCGATGGACAGCACACTTAGCTCGCATGAGCGAAGAGGATCCAGATCGGAAAGTCCTTTGCGGTAGGATTTATAGAACACGACAGCGAGTACGGCCAAGCCTACGCTGGAAGGATTGCGTAGACCTGGACGCCGAAAGTTTAGGGTTGCCAAGCTGGGTGACATTGGCTCGAAATCTGGACCGGTGGAGAGGTTTTTTGCGGGAGGCCAGGACCGGACCTTGGTTGTAGAGCCAAATATGACGATGATGAAGGATACCCATACTTATACCAAAAGGAATCGAAATGATCTCTATGTGACCGCTAGCAGAACAAAGGTTGGAGGCGATTCTCTATTTTGTATGGACCCTACTTCCTACAATCGACTGCCTATGAAGATGAGAACCATTACTTCGAATCCGCAGTGAATCAATAAAATAAAGGAATTGACATTCCATTCCAGTATACTCTCCTCTTGGACAAATGGAAATGGGACGCAAAAATGATTGAAATGTCAACGAGCGCCTGACACAAACATCACACATCAAGAAAATGTGGGTGCCGTTGACTGAGTGGGTGGCTCATCATCACCGTCATCGTCATCCCCATCATCATCGTCATCATCATCATTATAACCATCACCACACCATCATTATCATCACACAAACACATTATGTCGTCACCTGACTAACCATTCCATCACTGTAGCAATAACTTGCGCCGATCAATCAAAAATGCAACCAAGATCAACAAAAAGCAACAACACATTGATTAGCACGGACAACAACTCTATCATCATCATCATCATCATTGGCAGCGTGTGGCGACGTCTGTTGTAAAGTAGAGGCAAAAAGCAATGCCGACGGTGTGCTCTGCTTCTTCTATAACAACCAGAATGGCCAATTAATCCAATTTAAAAGCAAAATCGCTCACTTTATTATACGCATTAAGATCACAAATTAACTGTAAGTATACGATGTTAATTTAATCAGCGCAACAACATCCACAACATTATCTTTATCGTTGTGATGTTTGTGACAGCGTCTCGCCTCTTCTACTACTATACGTTGATGATTTGGTTTAAGCGAAACACCTGATGATGTTGCTTGATGTTTATGATGCAGCGCGACGGACATCATCAGCGTGTGAGTCCGGGGTCCGTTGGCGTCATCAACTCAATTATCATCACAGCGCGCGCACTTCCCAACTACATTATTGAGTGAAAATTAATCTTCGATAAGTTGTCACCGGACGCTCTGCCGCATACGAAATTAGACAGCTGCTGCTGGGCACAGGAGGTAACGGTGTCGGTATCGGTATCGGTATCGGTATCGGTATCGGTATATCGGTATATAATGTGCAAGTCACGGCGGATGACGGCGTGCTGTACTTTCGCAAACATCTTCGTGTGGCAACAACAAAAAGTTGCATTTTATTAGACACAATAAATACACAGAACAAGGACGTGAAGGTGCTTCGAGAGCTGGCATGGGGCGGTCATCAGGTGCGCCAGTTATCGCCAGACTGTGTGTGTGTGTCTGTCCGATCGACTTTTAATAAATGCCGGACAAATGGCCGTGATACCGCGCCAATCACTCGAGACTGATTTATAGAGGTAATTTGTAAGCGGTGCAGCATCAGCCGGCAGCCAGTGACTATTACTACTACTACTGCTGCTACTTCTACTACTAATACTACTACTATGTACTGCATAATATCAGATTCCATTCCAACTGGGCATCATCGCACACATCCGACATCAGCATCACACGTATACTCGCCATTGCGAAACACACGAGCACGGTACTGTCTTCCACTCTCGTGTGCAATTTGTTTGATGTCGCGAGATCAAATACTACACATAATGATGACTTGTGGTCACAAGAGAAAGAGAGCGAGAACGAGAGAGAGGGAGAGAGAAGAATTTTAGGTGAATCAACAATGCAACATCAATCATAATAATGAATGCCGACGAGTACAGTACAGCCTCGCTAGTCCGGACAAATAAAGTTTTGGCTCTGTCAAAACTCTGACATTTTCATTTTATTTAAAATAAATTATTGTTAAGTAATAGAAAATAAAATGGAAATAATGTTAACATAAATTGAATTCGAAATCATGTACGTTTTTTTTAATAAGAAATAGGTTATGGATATCTAAAGGATAGGAAAATATGAATTCATTTTCTATTGAATTGCTTTATCCAAAAGCATCTTTTTAGCTCCTTCCTTCAAGCATTAGTTTTTCAGCCCACTGGATGCCCCCTTCGAATAATTGCCTTGCTTTCTTGTTTAAAACTTTCTCAGTCTAATCATAAACATCAACATTAGATTGTAATTGTTGTCGTAACTCTGCAAGCTGTATGATGAGTCTTTATCATCCCACTCTAATGACAATTCTGGCCATAGTGTTGGACCAACTACTTTATATATATCCCCACCCCCCCCCCCAATTCCGCTTCAAGCAGAATTTCAAAAGAAGACACCATCTCGCAAATTGAACTTTTTTAGGATGTCTGTTATAGTCCTCTAGTAGAATGTGTAGCTTTCTATATGCCACCGTTATATTTTGAATTAAATTTTAATCAATGGGCTCCAATATTGCTGTACAATTAGGTATTAAAAAAAAAGACCCTACCATTGGAACTGTACCATTATAACTTCTATCATCTTCTTTCGGATGAGATGGACCATTATCTATGATCAAGGGCGCTTTCGCCGGTTTATTTATGTCATCAAAGCTTTTCTCACGTCTGAAATGAAATGTTTTTTGTACCAAGTTATAAGTCGACATCTTTGTATACTACTGGAAGACATTCTTAAAAGCTCTTAGTTTAATTTAGTAGCCAGTTACGAGTAATTGGAACTTATGAGTCCCTGAGGCGTTAAAACAAGGCATAAAGGTTACACGATCTTTTGCGATTTTTCTGCCAAAGGCTGATTTTTCATTTGCATGAACCCATGTCGTTCCTGGTAGAGCTATCTAAAGGGTAGCAGATTCGTCGGAATTATAAACGTGATTTTGATCTAGGTGCATTTCTTGAATAACCTGGGAGAATTCCGCTTTACAGTGCTCTACAGCAGTAACGTCGAGCTGGACACGTTATCGCCACAAATTCAAAGAAATCGGATTATATGGAGCATGGAGCACCGAACATGCGGCAAAGTCTTCTCTTTCTGTAACTTCTTTATAAAATAATTTGGCTATACCTTAAATCATTTGAATCAATATGTCAAGCCGATGTCATTCAGTTTGTCATCCCTAAGCGTAGGATCATCCTTTCAGCGTAGGATCGGCCGGCCTCGCTATCGTGTCTCATAATTCATAAAAGATCTGAGCAGGATCCTCTTCACTCATGCATGATAGGTGTCTCGTACACCGAAGCCTACCGAGCTTAGTTCTCTTCACGATGTCGACATCACAGTAACGCTCATAGATTTCATCATTATAGAGTCTCCGGAATCGCCCTTCCTTACATACGAGCCAACATGGCTTTTTTCTCGAACGCGGCACCTAAGTCTTGGATCCATATGTATGAATTAGTATGACCATTATCTTATACACCAGCAGCTGAGATGTTATGGTTAGATTCCTGGATTTGAGGAGTCTTGACAGACTAATTTATGCTTTGTTGGCTTTAAGCAACTGTGCACGTATTTCTAGTTCCATTTTGTTATCGGCTGCTACAGTTGACCCGAGATAGTTAATTGATTGCGCTTTAAATTCGCGCTGCACTATTTTAATTGAGGCACCAATGTTGGATCTTCTGATCGCAGACGTAGCCACCATGTACGTTGTTTTACTCTGATTAATGTGCTGCCCCAGATTTTGTGCCGCTCGCTCGATCTGGATGAAATCTTCCGATGCCAATATTGCCTGTGTAAGTCAGTATCTGAACGGAATTACAGAGGATTGTTCCTCTCGCTGTTACGTCAGAGTATTGGAACACTTTCTCCAACGTCAATTTGAAGGAGACGTAGTACAGTATATCCCCTTGTCGGAGCTCGTTATAGATGTTAAATGGGCTTGATATTTTAACTTGGCTTGTAACAACGGTCATGGTCAACCTACGTAGTCGTGTCAGTTTATTGGGGATGCCAAATTCTCTCGTGGCTTTATAAAGTGCTACTCTGGCTATGCTATCATAGATGGCTATAAAGTCTATAAATAGATGGTGTAAGGAGTTTTGAAACTCTAGACATTTTTCCATCACCTACCTAAGGGTGTAAATCTGATCAGTTGTTGCTTTGTTACTTTGTTGTTGCTGAAGCCACACTGGTATGGACTAATGATGATTTTGGCGTATGGGGCTATCCTTTCTTCAAGGATAGAGGAGAAAATCTTATACGCGGTACTCAACAACGTTATACCCAATAATTTCTGCATGTGATATATTATTTTCTATGTATTGGTCATAAGATGACTCTTCGCCAGTCTTCTAGCATCGCTTTTTCTCCCCATACTTGCACTATTAGTTCATTATTTGGTATATTGCGGGACTTCCTGTTTTAATAAGCTCCGCTGGGAAACCACCTGAGCCCGGGGACTTATTATTTTTAAGACGATTTATCGCTCTGCTAACTACCGCAGCTACCACTCTCAATAAAGTATAAAATTTTACTTTTATCACTAAGAGTTAACGTTACGTGTCTCGTTTTCTTAATAGGAGCCCTAAATTTGCGGAAATATAAATCGTTAGAGAAGACTTCACCCAAATGACCAATTCACGCATTAACAGACCTTGTAACAAAACTGGTGGTATGAGTTTATGTGTGCGGTTAGTGAACCGGGAACAGCTAGTATGAACATTACCCGAATGCAAAATGCACATTGCTACGAAGTTTTCTCTAAACATAAAGAACATGAACAACAAACCATACTCATACTGTATCTAGACTCTAGATGACTAGACAAATTGAATTAAAGATTTTCTTACAGAAACTATGCATTGCGATGCTACGTCTGGACAGTAGAGGTAAATTTTCCAAAATGTTCGAAACGTGTCCGAATTACCGAATTGTCCATACTAGAGAGGCTATACTGTATGAGGATGATGTACAATGCACAAAGACTGTCGGATGGTCTGCAGTATGTGCGGGGACACAGTGACAAAGATGGAGCAAACAAAAAAACTCACCTTACCCAACACGACCCGCCGCACTGACTACTGTTTGCAGTAGGTACTACTGATACATCCGCCCTGTCAGACCTCTAATACGAGTAGCTCCCGCTCGCCATTTAAAAAGTAACAAATCGGTTTTCTATAACAGCCGCGCATAAATGAATAAAAATCTTTTTTCCTAGGAATAGATTGTCCGATATACGTGTGTGTGTGTATGCACGCGGCGTAAGCAGCCACCGAGCCACCTGATCGCCATCAGGATAGACGGCACTCTGTTATCTTCTGACGAGGAGCAAAACGATTGAAATGCTTTATGGGACACTGCGATTAGATGGGGCACTGACAAGTACGCGACGGCTGGCTGAGCTCAGCACAGCTCAAAAGATGCTGCTGCTGCTGCTGCTGCTGCTGCTGTTCGATGATTTATCAGAATCGTTAAAATTTCCACCATAGCCAAACAACAACAACAACAACAACAGCAGATGGACTGCGTGTGATTGCGCGCCACGGTAGCAACCAGCACACCATTGGGCTGTGCTGCGCTCCAACTACAAAACGCCATTAGGCGCTTCTAATACGAAATTAATAATTGGCATTTTCATAATAAATTTATGAACGTAAGGACTTTGCTGTCCTATCTCCGTCTCACCGACTGCTTAACCGCTTGGCGCCGTCTCTTCATCCTACCTACGACGCAAATCCACTCACCTGGCTGCGAAACAACGAACAACCAACAACAACCATAACTGTCAGTTCCTCTATCTCGCCGTGTGGTGTTGCGGCTACTTGCAGTTGTTGCACTTCTTGTTCGACGATGGATGGATGGACTAAATCTCAATTGTGTGCGATAGTTGATGTACAATCATAGCTGTGCTGTTTACTGTCTCTGAGGACGTCGTTATTTTGTTGTTGTGATTCTATTGGCTGTCAAATTGGTTTTTAATTTTCGAGGAATTAAATGATGGTTTTTAAGATGACGATTTTAATGGGAGAACAACAAAAAGGCCATACATGTTGTTATACAAGGACACATATGCAGATCACTCTCCATTTATAGATAAAGTAATGTCCGTGATCATCTTGCAACAATGCCAACAGTTAAAACTTAACTTAACAAAAATCACGATCAAGACCATCTTGTGATGATCTTGCAGAGACAGGACAGGAAATGCGTCCAATCAGCAAATAGATAACGCAAACTCACGTACGCATATGCCTCTTTTTCGGTGATAGGTGTTAAGGAGAAGTTACACTTCTTTTGACGCGTTTAGTAGAGGGTGAAATTGAGAGCGTTACGAAACTACTGATTTATTTTAATTTTTCCACTGTACGCTACGCAGTGCTGATCAATCCAATATCCAGCACACAAGCCACTAAACGCTTTTTGGGTCCGTTGAGAGTGTTTGGGAGTCATTTGTGAGTGTTTTGGGGGTCTTTTGAGGTCCTTCGGTGGTCTAGGAGTTTTTTTGTTGTCTTTAGGTCTTTTAGGGAGTCTTCTGAGATTCTTCTTTTGGTAGTCTTTTATGGGGTCTTGTGGTGGTACTTTAGGAGTCTTTTGGAGGTTTTTCGGGGGTCTTTTGTGAGTCTTCTGAGGATATTTTGGAAGTCTTTTTGTGAGTCTTTGGAGGTTATTACGGGTGTCTTTTGGTAGTCTTTCGGGTGTTATTTTGGGAGTCTTATGAAGGTCTCTTGGAAGTTGAATATTTTTGGGAATATGCTGGAGTCTTTTCGGAGGTCTTTGGGGGCCTTTTGATGGTCTTTTGGTATTTTTTTGGGGGATATTTTAATGGTCTTTTGGGATATTTTTGGGTCTTTTGTGAGGCTTTTAGGGGTATTTAAGATTCTCTTGGGAATGTTTTGGGGTCTTTTTGGGCTATTTTTGAAATATTTTTAGGGGTCCTTTGGGAGGTATTTTTTGAAGGTCTTTTGGGGGTCTTTCGAAGGTCTTTTGGTATTCTTTTGTGGGATTTTATGAGGGTCATTTGGGGTATTTAGTGGTCTGGGAAGTCTTTTGTGAGGCTTTTAGGGGGTGTTTAGAGGGTCTTTTTGGGGTATTAACGGTTCTTTTCGGGATATTTTGGAGTCTTTGAGGAGGTCTTTGAGGGTCGTTTGAAGGTTTTTTGATGGTATTTTGGTATTCTTTTGGGGGATCTTTTGAGGGTCTTTTGGAAGTCTTTTGTGAGACTTTTAGGGGTATTTTGTGTTCTCTTGGAAATATTTTGGGAGTTTCTTGAGGTTGTCTTGTGGGGGTTTTTGCATGTCTTTCATAGGTCTATAGAAGGTCTGTTGGGTGTCTTTTAGGGGTTTTTGGAAGTCATTTGGGAGTGTTTTGTGGTGTTTTTTTAAGGCTTTTTGGTGTTTTTTGAGGGTATAAGCATTTTTGGGGGTCTTTTGGGGGTTTTTGGGGACTTTAGAGGGTCTCTCGGTGTTCTTTTGGTGATATTTTGGGCTTCTTTTGGAAGTGTTTTTGTCTTTTTGGAGGTCTTTTGGGAGTATTTTGGGATATTCAGGGAAGATTTTTAGAGATTTTTTAATGCTCTTTTGATGATCTTTTGGGTGTCATTTATGGGACTTTTGGCAGTCTTTTAAGGAACTCCTCTACATAAGTACACGCACCCACTTTTTTTTAGCGTAAGTCGAACTGTCAACACACATTCCGTATACCTGGAGAAAGGTTAACGTAATATTTATCCCTAAGCCAGGCCTAGTGTGCTGCCTAATTCATACAGACCTATAAGTCTAACGTCATTTGTTTTCAAAATTATGGAGAGACTTATTGATGTTCATATCTAGATCTAGAGCCTGACTAGATACGTCTAGCCCTCAACACTTAAGTCAGTATGCATACAGAAAAGGTAAAAGCACAGAGGGCACCCTTCACTATCTAGTTAAAAAGATAGAAGGAACTTTTCGTTCCAAAGAAGAAGGTCTGTGTGCTTTCCTTGACATTGAGTGTACCTTCGATAACACTGGCTACGACTCAATAGCAGGAGCAATCAGTAGCAGAGGTATCTAGGACTCGACCAACCAATGGATTAGGGCCATGCTTGAAAGTCGGGTCGAGTGGAGGAAGTGATCCACAGAGGAAGTGTCTGTGTCGGTGACCGCTCTCCTCTCTCCACTGTCATCAATCGTCATAGACACCTTCTAGCCGATCTACATAGAACAGACTACATCGCCATTGGCTATGCCGAAGACTTGACGATTTTAATTAGCGGTGAGCACAGACGACCATTAAAAATATCATGTAAGGTGCGTTACTTCACGTCTTTGAATGGTGCAGCAGAGAAGGGCTGTTCATAAATCCTTGCAAAACAGTTCTAGTGCCCTTCACGAAAAGAAGACTCTTCAATATGGGACCTATCATCATTAAAGGCTATACGTTAGATTAATAACAATAATAATATTCGGCGCGACAAACCATTGCGGCCCAAGGCCTAGCTTCTCGCGACCATTTGTGTTGCGCATTTATATTTTTGGACACAAATGGAAGGGATCTTCAATTTAAGGCCGGCTCCGAACGGCAAAATGCTTTGGGAACGTTTGTCACCCATTCGCGAGAGGTGGGACACTGTGAACAATAGTTTTGGTGTTACTGGGATTCGAACCACGAACCTCCTGCTCAGTAGCCACGCGCATTTACACTGAGTCACGGCGCCCACTCGTAAGTAAGCACTGTTTTAAAATACACGCAAACTACTCGAACAAAAAGGCGTCTCAGCTGCAGGCAGCGCTATCCCGGATACTGCCAAACATCGAAGGACCTGGATATCTAAAGATAGTTCTTATGTCCAGAGTAGTCAGCTTTGTCCTCATTTATGAAACCTTAGTTTGGACGGAGGCATTAGCGACTAAGCAAATAAGAAGACATCTATCGTCTGTATACAGACTTGTGCACTAAGAACGATCAGTGATGGTTTCCGAATGAAGCACACTCATTATAGCCGAAATAGTTCCGGAATTGACATCCTCCCAAATGAAATGCTGACGATCCTCAACAGAAGAGCCTCAAACCAACATAAGAAGACACGTTCAATCGAAAGGATCACGTACCAAGAAGATGTCACTTCAATGGCAAGCTTGTTGGGACACAAGTATGAAGCCATCAAAGCCAGGATAAACCGAGTTCACCTATCTATTGCTATGGTGGGCTATCGTAAAATTTGCACTGCTGCTGCTTTTGTTTCGATCGATCCGCTCGTTTGGTTGTTCGCCCATTCGCGGAATTATGGTCTAATGCTCCATCTGTGATGTGTGATGACTTGGATTGTGACACGCGGCCACCTGGTGGTATATTTTCGATCTGTCAATCATCAATGCGGATCACAACTCAGCAGTCACAACAGAAGGAACCATCAGGCTCTTTGATGGCTCTCTGTCATCGTAGTCTCGTCGTCATCGTTTGATTGAAAATTTTGGACATTTGTATTCGACCACCGAATTGGGTAACTTTCATCCATTCAACCATCCATTCAGCGGTGCATAGCCGCATAGGCGTTTTGTAACACCTGACCGACTGTTCAACCGCCGCACCTGACGTTCGCCTATATCTCTGCTCTGGTGGAAAACGGAGATGGAATTTTTCGTTCGCTTTAAATGACCGACATGACATGACGCGACGGGTGAGAGTGAGCTATTAAGAAAAAATAATCTGGCCGGCCAAGTGGCTGCAGCATCAGTCCGCCGCAATGCTACATGCATCTCTTAATATATATATATATAGAGAGACATACTTACGCACCTGCCGCTGGCCAAACTTAGCGACTCTAGCGAGACTAGCCACTTGGAGCATTTCAAGTTTATCGTCGTCGTTGGAGCCAGCCAGCCAGGTGGAATGTGATTAGATTACTCTAACGGGGACTAGTGTGCTCAGTGTTCGCATTTAACACACTTCACACACACACACACACACGCATACAGAGCATATCGTTCTCTGTGTGATTCCGATGATAATAATGGCAAACGCAGCGCGCCAGCTCTGGACAGCTCCGGACGAAGCATATTCCAGCACCGCAACCACCCATTCCCCACACCCTCCCTAGCAAATACATTTTACCATTTTTGGACGAAAATCTATTTGGTCCATTTTTTTACACCTTGTTTGTTTGGAAGCGAGCGATCGTGTGAGCTATGATAAATGCATTTTTCGAGCGATATAATCGATCATATGTGCCGCGCATGCGCCGCTTTAATTATCACTTACCTCCTTGGCTGGCAGAGGGTCTGGTCCAAGTCCATTCTGGAAAGACAACATAGAATAAAGTTAGCCTTGGAGGAAAAAAAATGGTCAAATATATATATAAAACGCTCTGTTCGATGAGTTTTGGAGTTTGATGGTGAATGCAAGGGATTCAAGAGGGTTAACCAAACCAAAACCATGCTTGCTTAGCTCAAAGATATGTACGTGTCGGCTAACATTAAAAATATATCTTGCACAGCTGTTGTATGCAACAGAGATTCGTCTCTTTAATCAACTATCCATGCATGAACAAATCTCGCATGTATATATCATAATAGGTAAAATTAACAACTTCACAAGCTTTTATTGAACGTGCTGTGGAAGATATTTTGTAAATGGTGTCCAAGAGTTTCCAAATATTTTGCTGAAAGTTTTGCATTGAAGCACTTTTTATATGCGGTAGCACTCTCCCCATAATAGCACGTTTTAATTTTATACACAAATAATTAAAATTCATATAATTCCCAGCTAGTTTACAAAAACAATTAGGTGTATTGACAAGAGCGAAGTTAACTTAAGACAAAATAATTCCTGTTCATATAATTCGCAACAAGTTTGACTAAAATGCTTAAATTTGTTGCGAACTCTGGTAGGCCATTTTGTGGGGAGAGTCGAAGAGAGTTAACATTAACAGTGTGTTAATATTTTACTTGAAGTTTTGCATGGAAGCACGTTTGTATGCGGTAGCACTCTCCACATAATAGCACGTTTTAATTTTATATACAAGTAATTAAAATTCATATAATTCCCAACTAGTTTACGAACACAATTAGGTGTATAAGCAAAAGCAAAGTTAACTCAGGACAAAATAATTCCTGCTCATATAATTCGCAACAAGTTTGAGTAAAATACTCAATTTTGTTGCTAATTCTGGCAGGCCATTTTGTGGGGAGTCAAAGAGGTTGTTGATATTTTAATTGGGGTTTTGCATAGAAGCACTTTTCTGTTTGTGGTAGAACACTCCCGATAATAGCGCATTATTATTTTTAAACAAGCTGAGTGCCCAAATTTGATACTGATCACCCCAACACAAACCAACTGGCCAGAACATAACTTAGAATCACTATTCACCTCAGCGACCCCGCAAAGCGACACTAATATCCGTTACCCACCTCCCACAATGAATAACTCACCTCCTAGAGGTGTCCTCTACCAACGCTACTCATTTCAGCTGCCCAGGATATCAAACGGCCTCACCCTTCAACTACACTAGATCACCCAGTACCATTCTATCACCACTATTCATCACGGCGATCCAGAAAACTATTGGTTCGACATTAATATCTTCTGCCACCCCACCTCCAGCCACAAAAGGTGTTATCCCCCATCATCTATGTTTGATTCCAGATTGTAAGTAATGTGTATACCAGGTTGGTCGAAATTGATCGAAATTAGTCAAGGAGTTCCAGAGTTAGATAGCAACAAACATACAAATAAATTCTCTTTTTTATATATTTCCAGACATACAGACACACAGACCAACAGACATAAAGACATAAAAACATACAAACATACAGACATACATACTTACAGACCATCATTCATAAAGACATACAGACATACATATCGGGGCTCATTCCATTCTCTCCTTCCTTTCGTCCTCCTACTAAATTTGTAATCATCTCTGTTGGGTCCCCACTCAAAGCCGTTATCAATGCTCGGGTGTGTAGTCACCTAAGGATCCCATGGTTATCTATGCAAGCAGTGAGGCTATGCAAAGGGTTGACACGAGCCCTCATGGGGTCTTGTGTTCAGAGTCAGATCGGTGCTAAACAGGAATTCTACATCTGTACCTACACCACTAACATACACACAGACATGCAGCATACAGACATGCAGACATACAGAAGCAGACATACAGACTTACAGACAAAGTTTCATTATTATATATTAAGATTTCAAATATAAATTATTTGAATTCATGTAATTCCCAACTAGTTTATAAAAACACGATTTCGGATTTCGAGCGCAACATTCTTCTTGTGATTTGATGGCATATCCCACCGAACTGTGGAACCTGTCTTTGCATCAATTTGGTAAAAGCAAAGCTATTGCACTCGATATTTCCAAGGCAGGCATTTGACAGATTATGGCACCTTATGGAGTCGATGAAAAACTGCTTCATTGGATTAGAAACTATCTTTTGGACCGTTCAATTTAAGTGTTATTGGACTGTTTCAAGTCTTAAGTACATCACATAAATAGTGGGGTTCCCCAGGGCTCTGTATTGTCCCCGGCACTCTTTCTCATTTTGATTAATGATCTTTTCTCCATTACTTCTAATCCAATTCACTCAATTCACTCTCAGCTTTTCAAATAAGTTTGATGAACATTCCTCCACTTCTCATGTGGAACTACTTCAATATTAACGTATGTTAGGCACGTCAAATTCTGACCTGGACAATTGGGTGAAAGCAATTGTGTAGAATTTAACGCGCATTACTGTCTCCTATCGTCGAAGCGAATCCTAAATCCGATGCCATTATTAATGAACGGCACTTGTATCGAGGAACCTGAAAAACTCGCAATTCTCCGTATGTACTTTAACGACAAGCTTCATTGGAATGACCACTGTGCAAGAAATATTTCATTCCATCTGATCTGGCTACTATCTACAAGGGGTTCATTCGCCCCAAACTTGAGTACAATTGTCATATCGGGTCTCGTCCGCCTAAAACAACTAAATTCGCAACTAGTTTAATTAAACTACTCAGACAGGGCATTTTGTAAGGAAAGCCGGTTAGTCAGGGGGTAAAAGTAAAGTGAAGTCGGACTCAGTTATTTCCCGACCACATAATTACCACATTTGGCCGGTTTTCGTTACAAAGCCCTTTATAGCATGTCTTTAAAATTTTAAACTGAACTTTTGTGCAATTTACGCAAAAGTACCTATCCGTCGCCATTATGCTGTCGTCCGCCACCACGAACTTACTGCACTGAAATGAGTCAAAATTTTAATTGGCCATCTCATGGAACGCGACGCGGCTCAGTGGGTTGTCTTATTGAAACCCCTTTCAACGGAAATGTTATAGTCACCGCTCGTAATATGATTGTGTGCAACCGCAAGTTTTGTTTCGGTGCAATAACAACAACAACAACAACAAACGTCAAATTGGAGAATTAACTGCCTGATCACTTCACTACACTTTATTGCACCGTTATTACGCCATTAAGACAATCGACCTCTAAATTGCACCGATACCGATACCGATACCCAAATGAATGCCGGCCTGACTGGATGAAGAATGGGCAACAACACACTCTCGCCTCACGCTGATTGGCTGCCGGTTGATGGTTGATGGTTGTGTTTAGTGTTTAATTGGAAATCTGTAAAAATGCTATTAACTGTGATTGGTGATTGGTCGTCGGCGGCCAAATGCTGAATAGTAATTAACAGTTAAAAGCAAAAGCACCGTTAAAACTGAAGTACGTGCCTACGTGAACATTCTCCGAAATTATTTTTGAATTTCAATTAAAGAAGATGCACATACATAGGATACGCAGCAGCAGAAGCAGTAGCAGCCGCCGCCGCTCAAACGATCAGCACTTATTCTCAATGAAAGTAAAATAAAGGAGGGAAGAGAAGAGAAGCGAGCGAACGCAAAAACAATTACCGAAGAAGCAAAAGAAGCCCAGCGAATTGCCCAGCGAAGCGGACGCCAAATCAAATTCGATTTCAAGGCGCGAGATCTCTCCATTAGGAACTTAAGTAGCTACACCCCCCCCCCCCCCACCACCCCACACACTACTAGCGGGATAGCTCACATAGCTGCGTTCTCTTTGTTGATCGCGTTAATGAAGCGATTCGCTTCAACACTGCAGCTAACTCGAATCGATTTGTTGTGACTGTTAGGTACGAGGAACGAACAAACGACGGTGCTACCGCCGCTGGTGGCCGGGCGAGATACTCGTATCTATCTATGCTGCTGATTGGCGCGTCATTATGCGGTTAACGGTTAACCGCACATATCAATGTCTTTAATATTCCGTCGTCCTTCGTCAATTAACTTAACGACACAACATTCTAAATCTTCTGTGAAGCATACCTAGTCGGTTGTGTGGTATGCCGTATGCCAGATATTAGGATAGCCCTAATCCCCTATCGACTGCCGCGCCGTGATGTAATTGCCTGTGACTGCTGGCTGCTGCACTGTCTGTCTGATATATAGTATAACGATCCCATTGTCATTTGCGGTCAAACTTCCAATCGCTCCAATTTCTGTCTTACATGACCGCTTGGTTTTTTCCTGACTTTGCACGCTTCACGTGGTGAAATGGGGAAAACAAAACTCTGCGTGTTGTGACGGGTATTTCGAAAAGCAAATGAGGCAAAGCGCAGGCGATTATGACGAAGTCTTGCGCAGAAGTCAACCAGTGACAGACCAACAAATGTGTTTGTGGTCGTACCTATTGGCTACTCTCGGGCGACCAGGACGGGACCCCGGTTTTAGAGCCAAATACGATGATGAATAGAAACTCTGTCATGAAACATCGGTCATTAGCGCAGTTAATTTAGGCATTGTGACACCTCACAGCCTCACGCACATTACATATGTGCGTGAGCCTGTGAGGTCGTGAGGTGTCACAATACCTAAAATAACTGCGATAATGACTGACGTTTCATGATAGAGTAGCCACTTTATTCATCATCATATTCGGCTGTAAAGTCGCCCACCCGACACTAACCAGTAGGCCTTTTAATGTCGATTTCGAGAGCTCATAATTTTGGTGTCACCTCAAAAATGGAGAGGAAGAACACACAACACACGGGACGTTTGCCCGCTCTATAAGGAATTTGAATTTCTTGTCCTTGATACTTTCGATAAGATCTGTGTTCCATTAATAAGTACTTGAGTGTAGATGTTAGATGGAATTTAAATAGAACTAATTAAGGAGTACTCAACTAGACAATTGGAGGACTTATAAACACAGAAAATACATTTGTGAACAAAGCATCTCTGCGTATGCGTAAGACATTTAGGCTGTAGGCATCCCAACTGGGTGAGTACATCACTTTGGATATTAAAAAGCTATCCGCGCGATGGGTACCGCGATTGCTTACACTCGACCATAAGCGCAACTGTGTGACCACTTCAAAGAAGTGTTTGGCTATATTCAGCCGCAATCTGCGCCTTTTCGTAACCGTGAACAAAACATAGATCCATCACAATAAACCAGAGACCATGGAGCAATCAAGACAGAGGGTTTCTCCGGGTGAATGTGCATCAAGATGGGTCTGTCGGCCGACAAGGACATGGCCACGGGTTTTTTTTTGGATGCACGTGGTGTACAGAGGGTTTCTCCGGGTGAATGTGCATCAAGATGGGTCTGTCGGCCAACAAGGACATGGCCACGGGTGTTTTTGGATGCACGCGGTGTAATTCACATCGATTACCATGAAAAGAGTAAAACGATCACCAGGGAATATTATTCGGGAGCTTTTGGACAGATTCTATACTGATTTTAAGCAAGAAGAAGGCGAACCAAAAAGTGCTGTTCCATCAATACAATACACGGGTGCACACGTGTGTAGGCACAATGGCAAAAATCCATAAATTGGGCTATGAACTGCTACGGTATCCAGCATATTGTCCAGATTTAGCCCCACTGCGACTATTTCCAGTTTTCAAACCCGAAGAAATGGCTGCACGGTAAAATATTTGGGTCTATCGAAGAGGTGCTCACTGAAACGAACGCCTTTTTTGAGGGCCTTGAGAAAACCTATTATTTGGAAGGAATAACAAAATTGGAAAAACGCTGGACTAATTGTATCGAGTTTAATGCATACTATGTTAAGAAATAAAACTTTTGTTTGCCGAAAAAAATATCTCTTATTTAAGAAGCAACTGACTTAGCAAACCACCATCGTATATCTATTGCGTTGGATGGACAGACGTGAGGTTGATTTGCGTAAGCTTGAAGAGGTTGTGAGTATTGATGAGCAAAGTCTGGACGATGCATGAGCCCTGAACGATTAGTCAGCCTGAACGATGTCTGTCCATTCATCGAGCCTTGAACGAACGATGACCACCGTGAGTGTGGACGCATTGTGTGCCTTGAACGACCCTTGAACGAAGGTGTGGCTCAATGAGTACCCTAAGTCTAGACGGTGTGTGAACCTTGAACAAACGTAAGCCTGGACGATTTATGACCCTTGAACGATGCGTGAGCCTTGAACGATGCGTGAGCCTGAACGATGTGTGAGCACCCTGAACGCTGTGTGAGGATTCGACGAGCCTTGAACGAACGATGACCACCGTGGGTATGGACGAAGTGTGAGCTATGAACGTGCCTTGAACGAAGGTGTGGCTCAATGAGTACCGTGAGTCTGGACGATGTATGATCCTTGAACGATGCGTGAGTCTGAACAATGCGTGAGCCTTGAACGATGCGTGAGCCTGAACGATGAGGGAGCCTGAACGACTTGTGAGCATTCGACGAGCCTTGAACGAACGATGACCACCGTGAGTATAGACGAAGTGTGAGCTATGAACGAGTCTTAAACGAAGGTGAGCCTCGATGAGTACCGTGAGTCTGGATGGGGTATGAGCTTTGAACAAACGTAAGCCTGGACGAAGTATGAGCCTTGAACGATGTGTGAGGACCCGACGAGCCTTGAACGAACGATGGCCACCGTTAGTCTGGACGAAGTGTGAGCTATGAGCGAGCCTTGAAAGAAGGTGAGCCTCGATGAGTACCGTGAGTCTGGATGGTGTATGAGCTTTGAACAAACGTAAGCCTGGACGAAGTATGAGCCTTGAACGATGTGTGAGGACCCGACGAGCCTTGAACGAACGATGACCACCGTGAGTCTGGACGAAGTGTGAGCTTTGAATGAAGGTGAGCCTCGATGCGTGAGTCTGAACGGTGCGTGGGTCTGAACGATGCGTGGCCTGAACGAGCGTGGTCAACGATGTGTCTGAAAGAACGTAGGCAACGAACGGCTGCTGTCGGTAAATGTCGTCGACTAAGATTCTGCTGCAGGTACACTATTTTACAAACGGTCGTGATCGAATCGTCGGCAAAATAAATATCGACAGAGAAATGTCGACAGAATAACGAAGGCTCCGCACATTTACATGGGAGTTTAGCGATTTCTGGTGAAAGAAGCACCGATGCTAATCACTGTGGGACCCAACATCGTTCAAATGTACACCACAAAAACGCTTGCACGAACGTTTGCCCACGGCGCAAATACTTCACCACTTTTTCGCATAAATCGAACTAGATCCGTTTAGTGAGTTGCTGATTGTCCATCTAACTTGAGCTTTCATCCAGTCGAATTGACTCCGTAAAGTGAGTCTGCAAGGATTCCTCACATGAAGTCGTCTATGAACCACGTCTGGTTTAATTAAGAAACTGGGACTGGTTGGATTTGTAGAGGGAATCTTCCTCAAATATGTTCCATTATATTACACAAAAGTCTCCATGACTTTTTCTTCTTCTTCGCCTTTGTTAGTTCTGTATAGTTTTAGGTTCTGAAAGCCATCTTACATGCCTTATTTGATAGGTCCCTACCACAAGGGACCATGTGGTGGTCCCCACTCCCTTTTTACTCTTACCATAAATATTACACCTACGTCGTCTGCATCATATTTGGCTCTTCAACCGGGGCCTGGTAGTGGTCTACCGCAATAAATCTCTCTACCGGTGTCATTCGGTATGGTACCTCGTCTTACTACTTTTGTAATTTAAACAGAACATAAAAAAACCAGCAAATGAAGATTCCATTTTGAATTATCGCATAACATAATTCATGGAAATGTCATTTTAATTATCAGTTACTTCTGTACACTCCTCTGCTCGTCAGCACTCTACAGAGACCATAACTTCTTACCGTTTGTCTTTTTCATCTGTACGCGAGTAAATAATGAATCTTGATTTGGTGACGTCGCCGACGACGATTGCCTAATTAATTTAATTTTTTTTTTGCTCATAAACTGATCGTGGGACAACAACAGCAAGCAAATCGGCAACTGTGTGGCACCCTGTGGCGACAAAATACACAAAGCTGAACGAGCAGACTACTGCTACTACTGCATGTGTCATTAGCTCCATCAGTGCACTTTTTGACACCAGTGTTGTGTGCATTGCACCGCACAGCGGTATAGGATTTAATTGAACAAAAATCAATGCGCTCCATCCAGTGCCTCCCATCATCCCACCACAACCATCAGTGTCCTTTCCCTTAACGAACATAAGTAGGTACGGACGGACGGACGGACGCACTAACCAAATGATTTACGATCGATCCGTCACAACGAAAATGTCTGTATACGGTCGCCGGTCCGGCAGTCGTCGCCTCGTCGTCAAACACCTAAAACGCTTCTTAATTATGAGTATGAACTGAGCTGAGCTGAGAGGAAAGATCAAGAGATCGATACAGAGGAAGAGGGTGACAGAAAGACAGTGCTGGACAATCAAATTAATGCGATTCCCACAATTTGGAGCCACATCGCTTTCGATTTGGACAACTGGACTGCATTGCATGAGATGGAGAACACATCGTTAGAGTTACTTTTTTTGCACATAGTTGCACATACCATCACCATGGAACACATTCCGCCCTCTCTCGGCTGTACCCATCAAAGATTGCACATCGATCAGACCTAATCCCGCTGTCATCAGACAAACAGAATCAGCAGCGGTTGCAGAATCAGCCGCGTCAATAATCCTTACGATGATGACAATGACAAAGGCAATCCTATGATTCGTTTCAGTTCAACGAGTTCATTGGTTCAATCTTCTCGTTTGTTCGTTCATTCGCGTTCGTCGTCTTAGTCGTCTCGGTCGTCTTTGTCATCGTCATTGCAATCAGCAACAACCAGGGTTGCCGTCAAACAGAAATTCTGTGGGACAAATCTTCTGTTTATCAATCTACCTTCTTCTATATACATAAAAATTAAATGCTGTTCGTTGGTAACCGCATCACTTGAGAACGGCTGGACCGATTTGGCTCATTTTTATTTTGAAATGTTCGTCATAGTCTTAGTAAGGTTTCTGAATATTCCGGTCCCGTCCGTAAAAGAAAGAAGTGTTGTGCCCACACCTCCATTTTTTACTTAATTTTTGAAGTGAAACTTTTTTTACGGAGGGGGCAACAATTTTCAAGCGTTACACTGTTATTACTCTGTTGTACACATTGCTCTGTTGCTCACATTACTCTGTTGTACACATTACTCTGTTGTTCACATTTCTCTGTTGTACACATTGCTCTGTTGTTCACATTACTCTGTTGTACACATTACTCTGTTGTACACGTTGCTCTGTTGTTCACATTACTCTGTTGTACACATTGCTCTGTTGTTCACATTACTCTGTTGTACACATTACTCTGCTGTACACATTGCTCTGTTGTTCACATTACTCTGTTGTACACATTACTCTGTTGTTCACATTTCTCTGTTGTACACATTGCTCTGTTGTTCACATTACTCTGTTGTACACATTACTCTGTTGTACACGTTGCTCTGTTGTTCACATTACTCTGTTGTACACATTGCTCTGTTGTTCACATTACTCTGTTGTACACATTACTCTGCTGTACACATTGCTCTGTTGTTCACATTACTCTGTTGTACACATTGCTCTGTTGTTCACATTTCTCTGTTGTACTCATTACTCTGTTGTTCACATTACTCTGTTGTACACATTACTCTGTTGTTCACATTACTCTGTTGTACACATTGCTCTGTTGTTCACATTACCCTGTAGTACACATTGCTCTGTTGTACACATTGCTCTGTTGTTCACATTACTCTGTTGTACACATTGCTCTGTTGTTCACATTGCTCTGTTGTTCACATTTCTCTATTGTACACATTGCTCTGTTGTTCACATTACTCTGTTGTACACATTGCTCTGTTGTTCACATTACTCTGTTGTTCACATTACTCTGTTGTACACATTACTCTGTTGTTCTCTTTTGTTAATGTTATGCCTCGTTTTCTATAGGTATATTTTATATATTTGTAACTATATATGTATATAACTACAAATAAAGCTTTATATAAAGGGTGTTTTTTTGGGAGGTTTGTTTTTCCGATAGATGTCGTTTTATTTTATGACAGTTGTTTTGACAGCTCAAAGTGGCATTTCTACTCAGTATTGTTTGGCAAATCATTATGAAAAAAAAAAAAAAAAAAAAAAAAAAAAAAAAAATGACATTTGTGAAAAATAGTCGTGGTAGCCATATGCCAGAAATTGTGTTTAAATGTTAAATGCCAAAAAATTATCTACCAAATAAAAAAAAATTTTGGTCATTTCATAATTTTATATGTGTTTTATTCAAAAAAAAAATCGGCAACCTCTTAAAAAAACACGTTATATCTAACGGGTGTTTTTTTAAGAGGTTGCCGATTTTTTTTTTGAATTAAACACATATAAAATTATGAAATGACCAAAATTTTTTTTTATTTGGTAGATAATTTTTTGGCATTTAACATTTAAACACAATTTCTGGCATATGGCTACCACGACTATTTTTCACAAATGTCTTTTTTTTTTTTTTTTTTTTTTTTTTTTTTTTTTTCATAATGATTTGCCAAACAATACTGAGTAGAAATGCCACTTTGAGCTGTCAAAACAACTGTCATAAAATAAAACGACATCTATCGGAAAAACAAACCTCCTAAAAAAAACACCCGTTATATATAAATACATATATTACTACGGCCAAAGCTCCTATGGAAATTCAGGGATCTGGCCAATAGGGTCTGGAGTTTTGGGAACCAAGCCATTTCTCAAGCGATTTGTATGAAACTTGGAATGAAGGACTAATGTGCGACTATAAGACTTGTTCTTATGGAAATTCTGGGATACGGTCATTAGGGGACTGGAATTTCGGGAACAAAACCATTTCTCAAGCGATTTGTATGAAACTACGATGCGACTGTAAGACTTCTTTATATGGAAATTCTGGGATATGGTCATTAAGGTCTGGAATTTTGGGAACTAAGCCATTTTTAAACCGATTTGTGTGAAATGCGTTATGGCCTTCTGTGGGTCTTTTTGGGAGTCTTTTGAGGGTATTTTAGGGGTATTTTGAGGGTCTTTTGGGGATCTTTTACGCGTCTCTTAAAGGTCTTTTATGGGGTTTTTGGGTTTATTTAGACGTCTTTTGAGGGTCTTCTTGTGGTCTTTGCGGGTATTTTGTGGAGTTTTTTGAATGGCCTTTTGAGGGTCTTTTTGATGTCTTTTTGTGGCATTATGAAGAGTCTTTCGAGTCTCTTTCGGTGGGTTTTTGGGGAGTCTTTTGAAGTTTTTTTTGTGGTCTTTTAAGGGTCTTTTGGGGGGTCTTTTGCGGGTCTTTTGAAAGTCTTTTATGGTTTTGTTTGGGTCCTTTAATGTTTCCTTTTAGGGGTTTTGGGGGTCTTTTGATGGTCGTTTGTGGTAATCGAAATTTACAAAAGATGTTCAGAGGCGGCCATTTAATAATAGTATCTCTTATACTGAAATGAAATGCCTTATATTTTTTTATTAATAAAAAAATACAAAGATTTCCTTTTACTTAATTTTTATTATCATAATATTAAACAGCCTATATTTAATTTTTTTCTGTTTTTCTATTGATTTTGAACAAAATTTTTGAGTTTATTTTGCGTCCCTTTCTTTATTTTTCCTTTTATGGTTTTGTTTGGGTCCTTTAATGTTTCCTTTTAGGGGTTTTGGGGGTCTTTTGATGGTCGTTTGTGGTAATCGAAATTTACAAAAGATGTTCAGAGGCGGCCATTTAATAATAGTATCTTTTATACTGAAATGAAATGCCTTATATTTTTTTATTAATAAAAAAATACAAAGATTTCCTTTTACTTAACTTTTATTATCATAATATTAAACAGCCTATATTTAATTTTTTTCTGTTTTTCTATTAATTTTGAACAAAATTTTTGAGTTTATTTTGTGTCCCTTTCTTTATTTTTCCTTTTTCCTTAAAAAAAATGGTCACCGTACGTATTGTGTCTATTAGCCAGCCGTTGCTGCTACTGCCGCCACCACCAATCGTCAGCGATTCATTGAACTGAACTGAATACACGACTTACGACGTCTGTGCGTCCCGTCACTTCTTGTTGTGATTGATTTGGAATTCCTCAACTAGTGACTTAGATTGGTCGTCGTCGTCAGCGGTGCCAACATTGTGGAATTCTTCGTTTGCACCTTTTGGCTGTTGCTAATCTGTACACCAAATTATCCGGCGACAAGAGCAATTCTTTGTGTGCTTCAAAACAGACAGTAGCAATAGCAGCGGCCACGAGAAAAATTCCTGCAAATCAATTACCAACGACGAGTGCGATCGAGCAGATTTTTGCCCATACATTTTTATCAATTAATAATGTGGACGTGGACAATGCGACGCTGAAAAGACTGATCCTCATATCAGCCATGATTTCGAAGAGGGAGACAAGCAGACAGACGACATCAGAAACACTACTGCACCACAAAAGGAATTAATGCGCGCGCACGCCATCGCATAGCATACTCGTAGCATCGCATCGCATCGTTTGTTGGTAAAACGAGCAAAAGATCACTAACGCAACAACAGGTGATCTCTGATGCTGGCTTGGCCTGAAGGCAAAAATTAATATTCCGTTGGCATTGCTGCGATCATAAATCACTTTGCCCGTTTGCAAAGCGAAACATCAAATTAACGTGCAGATAAAATCGGTACGTTGCTGGGAGCCCGACCGACCCCACCCGACTCACTGGCTCGCCATCACCACAATATGACTGCTGATGGTTGCCAATAAAGACAATATTAATGTTATTGATCGTTTTATTTATGGAAAAATGGGAAAAATTGGAAAAACATGCGTTTCGCCATCGCCATATTGGAAGAAGGCGAAGACGAAGACGATGACGACTTGAAGCCACATAGTGAAGGCGACGACTCCTGCAGCACCGGTGACACTTTTATGAATTCAATATTTTCCCTGACGATGCGATGCAAAAACTGCACAGCGAAACGTTTTTGGTCATTCAGTGGCAGTGGTGCCATATTTGGGACGCACAGTTTCTTGTGCAGATCCTAATGCATATCGTGCGAGGGTGTGTAAGCACCACAGTAGAGGATCGATGATCGGCGAAGAGGACAAATAATGATGGGGCCACCAGAAACATCACAGCGTAGCACAAATTGCTGCGTAAATTGTGCTTTGTTGTGTCCACAAGAAATTGATGGTAAATGTCAAGTTGGTATATGACTGTGCGTATATTGATGGTATCGATGATAAGGCTACAATCACAGATATTCCATAATATCTTATTGTCTATGCTACAATGCAGGAAGCAATGTGTTTGCGAATGTTTGTGATGAATTATCATCTAGCGGCAGCTGCATTTGTACCGCAAATCCATTATTCAAAGAAGCCGCACGCATCTCTAATTTAATTGAAAGCTCTAAACCTTAATAACTACGTCTTCATAACTAACCAAATCCACGTAATCGTTTCAGAGAATTTTTACAGTTGACTCCTTCTTACAACAACCACTATAGGTGCCAGAGATAAGAGCAGTTTGATAACTGCCCGCGCAGTAACTTTAAATGCCACTTTTGACTGCTCCCGTTAACAGCCATCTCTTCATAGACTACTGTCAAATTTTGAGAGCAAACTGCGTTATTTAGTTTGTGTTTGACAACCATTGAAAGCGCAGACAACCTCGTGAATTTTAACGAAAATGGAAAAAAAGTGGATTTCGTGCCAACAAGGTCATGGCCGCAGTTTTTTGTGATGCACGCGGTGTCATTCACATCGTTTACCTTGAAAAGGGTAAGACATGGCAAAAATTCACAAATAGGGCTGCGAACTGCTATCCCATCCAGCATATTCTCAAGATTTAGCCCCCTGCGACTTTTTCCAAAGCTAAAGAAATGGCTGCGTGGTAAGAGATATGCGGGTCTAACGAAGAGGTCATCACTGAAAGAAACGCCTATTTTGGGGTCCTCGAGAAAACCTATTATTTGGAAGGAATAAAAAAATTGGAAAAACGATCGACATGATCGCTTAAAGAATCTGTTAGACAATATTCCTCTTGCCTTGTCGTCCGTGAAGCAGCCCACCTTGCACAAACGTAACTTAGTTTCCTTGGTTTTGCTCTTTACTAGTGATGATCGAAATTGGTCTTGGAAATTGGCAGTCTTGTCTTGGTCTTGTAAAAAATTAAAGATCTCTCTCTCAGTTCTCTCCAACTCTTCCCCAATTGCCGTGACTCCTCCTCAACTGTTCTGCGCCATGTATTTCTCGGACGACCCGTTTTTCTTCCATCCTGAGTTAATGGATTCCATTGCATTGCGTAGTTTGCTATGGAACTGCCGCCTTTTCGGAGTGCATGACCAATCCACTGCCACTTCCGTCGTTGGATGATTGTGCCTAATGGATCCTGACCCGTTCTCTGGTAAAGATGTTCGTTAGAGATACGGTTAGGCCAGAAAACCCTTAAGATGTTCCGTAGGCACCTATTTACGAACGTTTGTAATATTTTTCTGATAATAGCGGTCACCTTCCAAGTGCTGCACCCATACAAAAACACAGATTCAACATTTGAACGGAACAGTCGCAGCTTGTGGTGTTCAAGCTGCTCGTATTGCTTCGCCATAGCATGGACATCATTCCAAACACTGATTTTGCTTTGCCGATTCGGTTGACAACGTCCCGTTCGGTTCCACCTTCGGTCGAGGCAATACTCCCAAGATAATAGAAACTCTCTACTCTCTCTACCGGTTGTCCAGCAATGTTACCTTGAGTTACTGAGTTAGTGCCGAGGTTGATGATTTTGGTTTTAATCTTCAAACCCGCAACGCTTGCCTCCCTTTCCTTCCACATTTGTTGTCATTTGGTGCAGCTCCACAATCCTGTGTGAGAGTAAACAAACGTGGTCAGCGTAGTCCAGATGTTTGAGTCCAACGAACTCCTCCGTTTCCAGTAGATAAAGCTGCGCGAAGTACATCGCTAATCACCAACAAAAAAAGTATCGGCGATAGAATGCAACCTTGTCGTACCCCACTTTGGATATCGAATTCCTCTGACAGCTTTCCTCTGTGCAGCACAGGACATTCATAGGTTGCTTTAATAATAGCTATTAGTTTATTGGGTATACCTCTCCTGCGCAAGGCGAGCCAGATAAACTGTCAAACGCCTTCTCAAAATCGATGAACAGCAGGTGCAGTGGAATTCAACGCACTGTTCAATAATGATCCGGAGGGTGTTTATGTGGTCTAAACAGGAAGATCCAGTGCGCAAACCTGCTTGTTCGGCATCGAGTGTATCTTCCAGATGTTCCTCAATTCGCTCAAGTACTAATTTGGCTATTACCTTTGCAACTGCAACTCTCTCTCTAGAAAAGGATATAAAAACTCTACTTATGTCGTTGGAACGGCACGCAGAAGCTCTGCGGGTAAACTATCAAGTCGTACCGACTTGTTGTTCTTTAGTGCATTGATCACGGTAGCGATCTCATCTTTACTGGGAGTTGAAGTGCGAATTCGGGAAATTGTTACTTCCGGCAGCTCCGTTTTATTTGGGTGCATATCGTTGGCGAATACACGGCTAAGGACCGTAGAGAAATGCTCCTTCCATCGCCTGAGCTGATTCTCATCTAAAAGCGAGTACGGCACCATCTAGGCCTAGAGCGGTGACCACCTGTCAGCTCTCTGGTGATTCTGTAAACGGTTCTGCTCCTGCTCGCTGCTTCCTCGGCTTCTGAGGCCAAGTTGTTAATTTAATTACGTCTGTCACGTCTTACACTATGCTGCAATTCTTTCATTTCGCTTTGATCCAGGGACTCTAGCTCGATCCTCGCTGCTGCTGTGGTATCTACAATTCGAGCTTTAAGTAGCTTACATTCTTCAATCCGCCTCCAGGTATCTTCGGTAAGCCACGTGCTGTGCCTTGCCTGTCTTCTACCAACAATACATTCCGCTCCAGATGTGAACACATTTTTCACAGCCGTCCAATGTTCTTGGATGGTTGTCGGCAGTGAGCTGATGATTGCTTCCACTCCTTGCGATAGATGATCCCTTAATTGTTGGCGTACTGAGGGGATCTTTAACCGGTCGATGTTATACCTAGGCATCCGGATGATATTGCGGATTCTTCGAACTGATGCAGTACGTAACTGGACAGTAGCTACCACAAGGTGATGATCCTGCACCATACACATATCGGCTACTCGACTGTTTCGGACGTCTAAAAGACAGCTTCTAAAACGTCGGCTGATCGCCACATGGTCGATTTGGTTGGATGATGATTGCCTGTCAGTTGGCACCCAGCTGCCTTTGTGGAAGGTCTTATGCTAAAACATAGTGCGTCCTATGACAAGGTGGTTCGTGTTGCAGAATTCACCATTGTCATTTCGTTCGCCGAGGCCGTACTTCCCAATCACATGTATGAGTCCTTCGTTGTCGTTGCCTATACCTTGGCATTTAAGTTCCCCATCTAACTACCATGGTGTACATCCAGTGCATTATTCTGGGACTAACTCCGCAGGATTTTCTTGCCACTGCTTTCTTACTGCTCTTTGCTGTTTGTTCCATAGCAGTCTACGATCATATATCAATCCAAGGTACTTAACTTCTTTGCTGATAGTAATCTCTTCTCTATTAATAATCGAGTATCGGGTGCATCCGCCTTAGCTTCCTTGCCTTGGTGAAGGGAACCAGTGTGATCTTGTTTGGGTTTTCGGTTAGTTCCATCTCTTGACATCAACTGCTTATGGTGGTTAATATATTTTGGACTATGTCACAGAGCAATTCGTCGAACTTCACTCACGATGACTGTGTCATCTGCATAGCCTTGGCCATAAATCCCTGTTTAAGCTAGCCACTGTAGTAGTTCATCTACAAGGATGCTTCACAAAAGGGGAGCCAATAACCCTCCTTATTGGCATAACCTTTTTGTGTTTACCATAATGGTTTTGTCATCGACTGTGGTCTCCGCCTGTCTGGTGCACATCATCTCGCAGATTAGGAGAAACAATGAACTTCAAAATTTGAAGTCTCAGAAAATCTGTAAAATTCTTTTCGAGTCCTGTGTCCAAGAAAGGAATCGTCTTCAATTTACATAATTTGTAGAGTTGGGGACGAGCCCCGCGCTTACCCACCTTGCGGCATGAAGCATACTCATTGTACTATCTTCCTATCTAGCGTTGCTCCCTTACAGGAGTAAACCTTACAGCCCCACGATACATCCCCAGAACGAAACTGGGTCTGCACCATAGTTTTCCCAGTCCAGGCAGTCCTCACAAGATTTCCACCTGGTCTCTCAGACTCGGTTTACCTGAAGGTCAAACTTATCCGTTGGGCAAGACAACTTCCCGACCTTGAATAAGGTCTGACATTTGCCAGGCAAAACCCTGGCAGTACATCCTTCCGTAACCTAAGCCAGATCTCATTTGCCATCATGATAGCAAGCTGTCCCGAGTTTTCCAAACACAACCTTGGTCAGATCTGGCATCAAGGATCACCCATTCGTTCAGGTATGAGTGCCTGGCCATTTGCAAGGCAAAACCCTGGCAGCACATCCTTCCGGAACTTCGAACCCTATCATTTGCCACTAGGACAGCAAGCCATCCTAGGCACATATGTTAGACTTGACCACTTAAATACGAAGAGTTGAAGAGGTTGCCCAAATGTAAGGAGCTCTAAGTACCAGTGGCCCTGTCTAGGTCGCATAATACGAGGAGCATGCTCTAAGTACCCGCAGCCTTTTATTTATCGTCCGTGGAAAAGCCCCGCACCATATACCAGATAAGAATGAAGATACAGTTAGACCCCACCACGGTGTCCACGGAGGATACAGAGTGTCGTGGTTGGAGTTGGGGATTGAGCCCCGCGCTTGCCTAGCTTGCGCCATTAAGAATACTCTTTTATTACATATCTTACTCAACAGGAGTGAATCCTTCTTTAATATCCCGTGTGGTTTAACCAAGTATCAAACTTAATTATCAGACAGTAAGATACAGCGGTCCCCACGGACAATCCACGAAGGATACAGAGGAATCCTAATTCCTAAGGTTTATGTGGTTTTTAACCGCACTCACGACTGTCAAAATTCCAACAACAGCAAAAACTATAACCGCTGTAGAATTACAACTGACATTATTGCCACAAAAAAATCGTTATATCAGCAATGGCCTTAAGCAATAATTGCAACCGCTCGCCGCACTGCCACCTCGTCAAGTCTTTCGCGCACGCGTTGTAAACAAAAAACATTAAAATCCCAGATAAATCTTGGTGGGTCAATTACGAAACAAGGAATTGCACTAAAGACGCCATTAAGTGTGCTGTGTGTGTATTTCTGGAGTGGGAAGAATGGCACCGGCAGCAGCAAAAAACAAGCAAACAAACAAACAAGGCACCTTCCTTCCTTCCTTCCTTCCTTCCTTCCAACCGACTTCAACCATTAATACTATACCGCCCAACGTTTTCCGTTTGAGGTTCTGAGTTTTTATGAGAGTCAATTAGATTTGTTGGGATGGTGGGTCCAGGGGATCTGTACTGTGATATGACGAGTACGCCAGACGACTAAAACTATCCAGCCAACATCAGCAAGCAGCATAATCATCTTCATCAGAAAAGAGGAAAGCTTTCTGCACTCATTTGTTTACTGTGCGCTGAAGAAGCGAAAGGCATTGCCGTTGGTGCCGTTGCCGTTGTTGTTGTTGTTGTTGTTGTTGTTGTTGTTGTTGTGTATTAAATTAAATTAAACATGACATTGATTTTAACGGTTAAATATCAATTAATCCCGCTCATAATTGCAATAGCATTTTAACTGAGTTTTTCCTCTTCCTCATTTCACTCGATGATCATCATCATCATCTCGACGATTAAACGATCGCAGTTGCAATTGCAATTGGAAATATGGTAAACGACTGCAAGTAGGTAGCAGCAGGTAGGTAGTTCGTTCCTGCCATTCATTCAGACGTCATTACTTCATTGCCTCGAAAACAGGTCTCCGTTGCCTTTCAGCGAATCTTCTGTGAACAGGTTTCAAAAGTGGTAAAGTCATCTCTCGATTGTTGATCAAAATTATCGCCTCTGTTTCTACTGTAACCTTCGACCTAAAGCTGTAGAGTAGGTAGCGTGTATGTATAGATAGGTAGCGTGGGGTTATATCCCGACTTCCAGAAGACAAGTAAATGTAATCTTTATCCCCAAACCAGTGCCTTAATCTTACAGACCTATAAGCCTAACATAATTTGTTCTCAGAACTCATTGACTTTCATATTAGAGGCTGGCTAGATCTATCTAAGCCTCTGCACTCCAGCCCGTTTGCGTGGAGGAAAGGCAATAGCATAGGAGGTACCCTTCAACATCTTGAGAATAAGGTAGAAGGAACTTTTCGTTTCAAGGGAGTTTTGTGTGCATTCCTTGACATTGAGGGTGCATTCGGTAACACTGGCTATGACTCAATAGCAAGAGCAATTAGTAGCAATGGTATCGAGGACTCGAATCACCAATGGATAAGCGCCATGCTTAAAAGTCGAGATATTACTTCTGTTTGTGTCTGTGACCGCAGTTCAGGGTTCTACCCAAGGAGGAGTCCTTTCTCCCCTTCTGCGGCCACTAGTCTTCTAGTTGATGCACATAGATCAGTCTACATCGCCATTGATTATGCAGATGACATGGCGATTACTGTTGGAGGTAAATGCAGCATTTCTAGTGTTATACTTTCCTACATGTCTTAGAATGGTGCAGCAGAAAAAGACTAACCATCAATTCTTCCAAAACCCAAGCCCATCTTCGGACGGACGTACAATTAAATTCATGGATTCGTTCTTCAGCCGTACAACACGTATGTGGAATGCTCTGCCAAGCTCTGCCTTCCCACATCACTATGATCCACAGGCATTCAAAACACAAGCTCATAGACATCTCCTCTTTTCTCCTCCTATTCCTTAACGCCCACGCTGTGCCAAGCATATATCCGAGCATTATAAGGCTGCGAACCCCTTGAAGCGTGCGCGAATTATAAAAAAAAACCGTTCTAGTGCCTTTTACAAAAAAAAAAGACTGGTCAATCAAGGACATATCTCCATCAATAGCAGCACTTTATTCCAGTGAGGTCAATTGCCTAGGCGTCATCATTGACAAACGGCTTGGCCGGAATTCTCACAGCAAGTCCTCCTTCAAGCGGGCGAGTAGATACCTTTACGGTGGAACTTGAGGTATAAATCCAAAAATTCTGTATACAATGATGATGAGGCCCATTATCACGTACGCGGCCATCGTTTGGTGGCTGAAAGTTCTTCATCAGACAACGGCAACTAAGCTTTAGAAGCTTCAAAGAGTTGCCTGCCTTTATATCACAGTTGCCTGCCTTACGAGGTATTAGGTGGCATCACCGCTTCCAAGAAGCTTGACAAGAAGGTGAAGTTACTCACCTGTGCTTTTAGTTAAAGCGCTTTCTGCTTCCTGCCATCTCATTTATCCAACAGGCAAAAAGAGACCACATTGGTGGACCTCAGAGCGGGGACATATTCAGGACTCTTGCGGGCCGTACAGGACTCCATCCTGAAGTTCAATTCAGGGCCTAGTTCTCCATTTAGTAGAGGGTGAGCAGTGAAACACCTTTCGACTGAATCCGGTAGGGACAAAGTCCCCAAAACACTCTCCTGAGCGCAGAGCAACGCGACTCGCGACACGAGTAACATGCGATATCTCAGAAACGGCCCTAGACACCGAGTTTCTTACAAAATGTCAGCTCTCTAGGTCGCTTGGAAGTTGATTAAAAAGGACTTGAGTTTTAAAAAAAAAACAACAACAGCAACAACCAAATCATTAAAAATGCAGTCATGCATACGTTTGAGTGCTTTTTGTTCTACTTAAAAAGTCAAGAGTCCTATACAGTGAAGCACCACTTGCACAAATCACAAATCACAAATCGATGTCTCGAGATCTTCTGATAATGTAGTGTGTGGTGAGTACATCAAAAATCGCCCAACACTTGTCTACACTACACTACTCGTATGTACTTGACTACTTCCAGTTTGTTTGTAACTACGCTCTGATGCTGATGATGTGCTACAGAGATCGACAACGATCGATTGTGATTGCCGCCGTTTCTGATGAATACTTATGCTAACAGCAGCTACACCCAACGAATAACAATGGATACATGCACACAAAACACAACGAGCTGACCGAGAATCGAGAATCGACAACCGACTCGTCATTGTCACTACTTGACTTGACTTCGGAAACGTTCGGCCGCCCTACTCTCATCTTCAATGTACGTCGCACAATGCTCAATAATTTAATTGTCACTTTGGCTGGATGTAAATTCTTTTGCAGTGCTGAAGATGATGCTGTGTATTGTGTTGGTGGTGGCCATTCGACACACAGCCACCTACAGTCTTGGCCAAAAGTATTAGACACTTTACTTGAAAATCGCCATATCTTCAAAGAGCGGCACATTAGAAGGAATGAAAGCATGCAGTTATGTTATAAATATATTTTTATTAATTAAAATTAATGCCACATTGGCTTTATTTGCTGCTGCTATTCTTTTCGGCATTAAGCTTACTAGGCTGCAGCAGTCGTCTGAAGTAATCGCATTCAACTCTTGCTACAAAACAATTTTAAGCGAAGCTTTTGGGGTTTTTTTTTTGGTCATCTGCCGTATGTTCCTGATTTGGCACCCAATGACTTCTTTCAAATCAAACAGAAAAAGAAATAGTGAGGTCAACGTTTTTTAACACCTGAAGAACCAGTTTATGCATTCAAAACGACATGGTCTGGAGATACCTCAATCGGAGTGGAAAAAGTTCTTCGAAAATTGGTTCAATAGCATGCAAGAGTGTATTGACCTTCATGGAAAATATTTTGGAAAAACGCAATAATCGATAAATAAATACTTGTTTTGTTCTCTAATCCCGAAGTATTTAAAAAAAAACTCCCGTAATTGTGTGCTCCCAGATGTTACGCTTGAGGATATGGCAAAGGTGCTTAATTGGGCTAAGATCTGTGGACAGGGCATGGGAGCAACTCAATGTTTTTTTTTTTTTTGGTAATCCATCTCATCGTGAGGGTGGACTGGTGCCACAGGATCCGTTCTCTTGTTTGACGTTTCGCATGTCCGTGGCACCGAAAATCATCTCAAAGATTATTGCATGTGCCTTTTGGAGTCCATCCGAACTTCACATACGAATATTTTCCAGCTCCATATAATATTGCTGTCTCTGCCGTGTTGGCTCTACGTCTTCTGAGTTGTATTCTTCACTAACCCTTCGTCAACCAAAAGAAACACCGGTATTTTAAAAACAAATAAATAAATAAAAAAAATTATAACCTGTAAACTGCTTAGGTCACGCTTGTAAGACCCAGAGTTCGTTAGGTTAGTCGGCGCATTGGTTAGATTCTTTTGGGTTTCTTTTTTACAATCGTTATAATAAGTTTTTATTTTAATGTTTTCTTTTATTTATTCTACTAGTTACTACTTACTTATAAGAACACTTAAACTTAACTAGAGTACGGAATACTGCCGACGGTAAACAAGTCGATTTCTTCTACACGTATAAGGTCCGCTTGATAAGCGCCAACATATGGTAGGTAAACAAAACGGAGTAAGTGCATATGAGTGGGAAGCTCCGCTCGAAAGCACCAGCACACTATAGGCAAACGGTACATATATATCTTTGTATCCCGCCAGAACACATAAAAGTCGGATAATCAGCTAGGTCAGCTATCCCGAGAAACTACCTTCTTGGACGAAAACCTTCTGATTAGTGCTGAATCTTGCGGGTAATGACTAAGTTATTTCGAAAAGTGATTGAGAATTTTATGCCTATGAGGAAGAATTAATATATTAGCACTTATCATAGTTCGTTCAGTGTTTCTTTTCTGCTCGTCGGTGGTCAGTACGTATTAAGCGGCAGTAACAACACAAAGCCTAATTGCTGTTGGCTTGGGGTATATTGGACTACTGATGGCGGACAGACGGACGATCAAAAAGGAGAAATCAAGTGATTTGTTTGTTTGTAAACAATTGACTCCGTTACAACATCGAAAATGATCAAAACTGTTGGTGTTAACAGTTGAAGGGCTTTAAACATGAAACATCAAAGTTTGATTCATCTGACCACAAAATGTTATGCCAATCTTCCTTAGTGAAATGTTTAGATTTTTTTGCCCACACCACTTTGGCTTTTTTCTGTGGGCCATTGAAACGTTCAAGAAATCAAAGAATGTGAATGTGAATGTGTCTCTGAAGCTAAAAGAAGGCCATTTAAGAAGCCAAGAGACGCTCTTGGATGGACCTCTGCCAATCAATCGAAACCATCGAGGACTCTAGAATCTAGACTAGAATCTGCAAGATCCTGTCCAAGGAGATAACCTGCCCGACTTTCATCAAGAAAGCACACAGTGACTTGACGGCATCTGCAGCAGAATCCCTGGAGCTTCTTACTAACACACACTTTCCTACCATAGCTGTTATCAATGCGTAGATAATTTGTAGCATTCTTTGGAGCTTGTCGAGCATTCAGTCCTTCGTGGTGGGGTGTGGTGAACACTATCACAGCTCGGTAAACGTTTTTTTGGCTCTAAAAGTTTTCGGACTATAAGTCTCGCGGCCTGCATGACATATAGCCGATTATTCTCAGAGGTGGTCAGCATTATTAATACTCACTGCGTCGGCACACACTACATTATTGCTATCCTCTGCTGCTTTGGTAGATAGGAGGCCTAATACTTTTGGCCAAGGCTGTGGATAGCTGTATTTTGTTCTATAAATGTTCGGCAAAATCTTAGTTCCCACAGTTGTCGTCTCATCGTTGTTGCTGCTGAAACATACACACAGCCACACACAACACATCACACCACTTTCATCTGTACTCGTACTACAAGAAACATTCAACTGACAAGAAAGCGGATAACTAATAGACGTTTAATTAATTTATAACCAATTAAAACGCCGACATATTCCTGATTGCCACCCCCTACTCACCACCGCTGGCAATACACTATTGCACGTTTGTTTATAGGTACACAACAAGAGTCGACATAAATGCATTGATTGTAATCGGACGAGAGTTCGACTTCGGTTGGTGGGTTGGCACAATGAAATGGGAAGAGCGGAGAATGGAGAAAAATATAATGCCAAAGCCAATGCATTTGCTGTCCGAGCGCTAAACTTCGGATTTGCGACCGTCTACTCGGTCGTGGTCGTCGTCATCCTCATCTCTGCACAAACCAAAGCAATGTCACAATTTATGGGAATTTCCAGGCTATACCACCTGCATAGGAAGTTTAATACTACGCTACTACTTAGGTATACACTGCGGTTCACTAGGATAGAAGCAGGCAATTTTGAGAAGTTAAAATGGCAGTGAGAGAGAAAAAAACAAATGGTAAAAGAAACAGTGGTTCATCTTGAACGCAATGGTGACTTCCAAAATTTTAAAAGAACAAGAATGGCATGCATTTTTATTGGTTCATAAAATTAGAAGCACTCAAAGTACAATCGTTCATTGTTTGTGAAGTGGTTCATTTTTTTATAACAAGTTAATTTTGTAAAAAAGAAAGGTTTAGCCTTTCCGCCATCAGTATAGTAATCATAAAAATTTGCGAACTCGGGATTTTTGCAGATTTACCCATTACCGTATCTCCTGAGTCAGAAAAAGCGAAAATAAAACAATTTCTGTGTCTGTCTGTCTGTATGTCTATATGTGCCCCCTTTACAGCCCAGACGGCTGAACTTATCGGAATGGAAATTCATATTTATATATATTTAAGCTTTAGATTGTGAGGGGCCAGATGATTTTGACGAAAATCTGACAGTGACTCCAGTGATTCCAGGTGTTTCACATTGTCAGAGAAGGTAAAAATAGATGTTTACCATTCGGAAGGCTTGTCTAACCGTGCTATCGCTTACCGTTGGCAAAGGCTCTAAAAATGTACGGGAAAAGTTACAAAGGAAATGTTTCCACGGCCCTTACAGCAGCAGGAAAATAAAAAAGATCAGACTAGCCCAGCCTATTCAGCTGTTATGACAGCTTATATCAAAGAAGCGCCTTGTTATTTATAGTGCCAAACAACTCAAGCAACTTAACCTGAAGAAAAACCTCCACTTAATGCTTCGCGAAATATTCAACGCTTACAATTCGCGAAAGACCACATGACCTGGGATGTGCAACAAGGAGAAAGTTCGAAAAACTAGAAAAAAAAGCAGCCTTTCAATATATATTTACCGGATGGCTATAAATTTCACATCCACGATCTAAGAAATGGATGTTTTACTTCGAACAGCAGAATATATTGATGAGTTGATAAAAATTTTGAATGTGCAACAAGGAGAAAGTTCGAAAAACTAGAAAAAAAAGCAGCCTTTCAATATATATGGACCGGATGGCTATAAATTTCACATCCGCGATCTAAGAAATGGATGTTTCACTTCGAAAAGCAGAAGATATTGATGAGGCGATAAAAAGTTTAGGCCAAATAATGGAAATAACAGCAAAAACAAGCAGCTTCGAAGAACAAAAGTTCGCAAATGAAAAATAAGCCGTCACGTAATATTCAACATTTACTAAAAGAAATGTGGTCAATTAGAATATTATGGCAACATCATTGCTTAGGTGGAAATTAAATAGCACTGTTAAGCACTTTGATAAACTTTGAGGAAAGAAGAAACCGTAGGCATTCAAAATTACCTTAACGAGCTTTTAGCAACAGAAAAATCATTACTATAAAAGACAGAGAGAAACTATTGCTATTGAATTCACCAATAAGGAAACCAGATGGTCATTGGACCAGGAGTGATCTAGAAAAGGCAATGGCCTTCTCTAATCAATTACAAAAAGTATTCACACCAAACGAACAAATTAATAACACCATACTACCACAGTCCATACTACCACAGTCCAGAGAAGAAGACCCGAACCCAAATGCATTCAAATTTAATTGAAAAAGCGTCAAAAATGTTATCAAAAATAGTATAAATACATCGGTCTCGATTTCGAGTCGATGTCATCTAGTTTGACATCCCTAAACTCTCCTAGTCTACGCCATTCTTCCTGCGTAGGCTTCGTCGGCATTGCTGTCGTGTCCTATAAATCCAACCGGAAAGAATTTAAATCCTATAAACCGATTTAAATGCATGCTATTCTGATTCATTTGCCAAAAAACGATCTCTAATGTACCGTCATCTTTTTCTGAATATTTTTCAAAACTTGATTCTGCATTAACCACAAACAACTCTAACTTTCACCATCATTTGTTTTTTAATTCCTGACATATAACTGCAGAAATAACAATTTTATCTCTCAAAGGATGTGCTTCTAATTAAGCGAACCGCAGTGTACATATGAAAATAAGAGAGTATTAGCTTACACCAACAGATACAGGGGCAATGGCAGCGCGGCAGGCCGACTGTTGTGGCAAGAACCAAATGCAAAGTTATGTTCTCTGGCTGATGTGCCATAGCAGCGAACAATTACTAAAGTGCATTAAAATGAGAGACACTGCTGCAAATGTGCAATAGAAAAGTCGAAATTATTATGTTGCGTTGTTGGACGAAGATCGCGGGGCGTACAGACTACAGACCCTATACCGAATGTTAAGTGCAGAGTAGAATTTTAATGCAGAATGCAAATGATGTACGTAGCATACCGGTTGCTCTGCACTCTCTGTAATAATAACATGTGACATGACAGCTATTAACATTTATCAATTAATTAAGGTGGCTATGGTATGCTACTAGGTACTGGATACATTTACATTTTATGGACAAATGCCATTTAGTGCAGCTGCGGCTGCGGTCAATACCCAATGTTTCCTTATGGCATTTTTAATTAAACGTAAAGCACTTCCGCGTGTTATACGCACCTCCGCGCGTAGCACAACCCGGTATGTGGCTCTTTGTCGTCCCTAAAGAGGTATGCATCGATTTCTTTTGAATTTCACTGAATTTCTGTCAGAAATGGTAAGAAGCGTATGTCTAAGATCCTGCAGGCTGCTAGCAAACACTCATGAAACTGATCGCTCTCGCACTTGCTATGTGCGCAAGCGCAACAGACAGCAGCTTATAACGCACGCTGGATTTATGAGATCTTAAAGATTTATTGGTTTTACAGATACGGATTCAGTTACAACAATCCGCTGTTGAGATGATAAATTGCTGTCACTTGAGTTGTGTGTGATAGAGTGAAAGAGAGAGAGGGAGAATAGGAGGGAGAGTGATTCATCCATCCGCGATTGGCGAATTGCTGCCCGCAACTTACCTGTGGTGATTGCCAGTGCTTCTTGTCAGTCATCAGTCATGTCCTCGTCCGCGGTTCGCTAACTCACGCACCCCGATCCATATGGAAAAAGCGGTGCAAATTGGCTAAAAGTGCCTGTTTACGTATACCCAACTGTCTGTCTGTGGTCTTTGCCTTTTGTCTATCCTGCGGCTGTTTGCATTTCCGTCATTCCGTCTCTTGGAAGAGTGCTGCGAGGAATTCCTGTATTTCCTAAACTTAATCGCGAGTGCGTGACCGCAACTCCAGAGGGCATTCCAATTAAATTGAACGCGATAAGCATGCATGTGTGAGTGTTTTGAACACCCACAGTAGTGCAACCACAGAACACCCACACATCATCGCGCATGCACATCAGCGTCCGGAAGCAATTGATATGTTCGCCGAATGCTCGAGCTCGAGTGACACTTAATTTTCGTAACCGTCAGAAAGGTGACGAACATCAAAAAACAAATGTCCATCGTGTGCCGCTTCGTGCATTCCAAAATCTTAACGGGATGATGACATGCGAAACTCCTCCTCTTGGGTATCGCAGGCAAACGGCATCATTAACAGCGTTGCCATTTCAACTGATTTCCCTGAATTCTATTTGATTTTCAGTTGATGGCAATTTTTTATTGTTTTTCTTTCTTTCTTTCTTTCAGGAAGCTCTAGGAGAGACTGTCAACATAAAGTCGATCTATTAATAGGGTGTTACATTTGCTGAAGCCCACCTTTTTTTTAATGTGGAAATGTGTCAGAGGAACACCGCAATAAGGCGTCCTCATCCTCATCTTCTCTGGCACATAGTAATCAACGGAGAGTGAATGACGGTTAGATGACGTGTAAATAGAACTGTTTTAGGGAAATTGAAACAATCAAGGAGGTAACACAAAATGTCATCTCAATGATCACTAAATGCGACAGCAAGTGTGTCAAATCGACCATGGCAGAGCTGTTCCTCTTTATTAGGAAATACAGTATTACGACAATTACCACTCCTACCATAAACGGTGTCAGACTGGTTGTTACTAATAAATCAAGATTTCTGAGCACTTGATTGGACATCAGTAAGCTCAGTGGAAAGCCAAACATTTTTAAGAGCGTAAAATTCGTGGGTGCAGTGGCTCTAGTTAGTACTTATCTATCTTAATATATAAAAAAGAAAATTTAGGTGTTTGTATGTTTGTGCCTAACTAACTCTGGAACGTCTTAACCAATTTCAACTAAACTTTGTATACTTATTATTACTTACAACCTGGAGTACATAGGTCATGTGAGGTTGGTCGAATAGGATCTAATGTGCGAGGCCGATGGGTTGTTTAAGTATTCGATGATGGGGTGTGATGTTGTTGGTAGGCGATTTTCCTTCTTAGCGCCGATGAAGGAGGGTGGTTTTGTGGTGAAGTGTGATCCTTTGGCAAGGGTGGTCCTTTGTTGGTAAAGGGGTTTGTTGGTGATGGGGTTGATGTGTTGAGGGCTTGAGGTGAGGGTATTTGGTTGGTATATATAAGACCTGTACTTATATATGGAGTAGGTAGGGGTATGGCTAGCTCTCGACAAAGTCACTTACTAGGAAGTGCAAAAAGCAGCATATATTCACATTAGCGAGGTGCTGAGAAAGTCACCTGCATTCGCTTAAGAGGTTATTCTTAACCGTCTTCTGGTTTTTATATTCGGTGAGACAGCTAATACGACTTTGCGACTTTCAGTAGAAATGTCTCCACCTTTCTTCAAGGTACTAACATCATCTTATCCAACAACCACTTGCCTTAAAATTTGAAGCCTCATTAAAAATCTTGTTGAAATGATTTGATTCGACAAAAATCGAAACATGATAACCTTTTGGATGCTCAACTCTTCGTACAGAGCTCTCTCTCACTTTTCGACATTTCGAAGTTCCCTAACGTTTTGCGTTTGCTATCAGGTCCTGATTCCGTACATTTTGTTAGAGTAAAAAGCTTACGAGATTTTTTTGAATCCTTGTTATTGTAGACTATATTGTTTACACATCACACAATGCCAGATTATCCAGCATTTAGTTTTTTCAAAATTTCACATTATTCCTTTCATCGTCATTTGGCTGTACAACTGGGCTCTAATCCTGACCTCTCTTCCCATTTATTGCTGAGAATTTTGTGTTTTTTTATGTATATGCTCTAGCGAAAGCTGTGACTGACTCTAACACACAGAAACCACAAAACTTGCACAGAGAACACTCCACTCCACTCCACTGTTCGAATAGGTTACATTAGGTGGAGGTGGCAGCAAATGCTCGCTTTGACCTGTTGTGGTTCTTTTGTGTTACCACAGGATCTTACACCTTTCCTTTTTTTAAAAAGGACCCATTCTACTTTACTCTTAATCAGTCGGAGTATGTTTCCTTCCTTGTAGTTTTCAATAGCTGAGAGGTTATTGATTAAAGTATACCTAAGTGTTTGTTCCTTCTGTACGCTAATGACAGGCAGGAGCAAAGAATATGTTCTACTCCTCCTCTTTCTCCATATAGCTTCCGCAGAAGTCATTATATTAGATACGCAAAATTTTCGCGTGTTTTCCCAGAAGACAGTGTCCGTTTAGTATCAGTCAATGGCTTCTCTGGTAGCAGCTGCAGAGTCGTACCGCATCTAGCTAGCTACCAGTTCTCTTCAACTTCCGAGTGGCGTGGGATCCAAATGATCCTTATGCTGAACTGTTCACCCATATCGTTAAGAGAGGAATGACAGCTCATCGCCACCTTTGACGTGAGTGTGACTGGTATACGCTGCAGTGATCGGTGAGGTGGACAGAGATATTTACTTTTAGCTTGTCACAGAAGACTCCTGCTCCTACTTTGCCGTCCTTATTAGAGTTGTCCGTGAAAAACTTTATTGTTTCCATAATAGGTTCGGATCCACTCTTCCACTCTTCTCTGGAGGAGATTGTTGTCCAAAAGGCTTTAACGAAGCATAACACTGGTGTAATGTAATCGAGATGTGTCAGCTCTTGCTGGAACGATTTCATTATAGGGGAGTGACCCATTTAAAGACTTTTCCATTAATTTACTGTTAACAGTCGCTTAGCCGTATTAGCCGGTTTTCGTTTGCCAAATATGTCTACTGCAATGTGGTGAGCATAACATCTAAGGCATGAGTTGTATTGATCTCAGCTCCCCGCTTATAGATACAGAAGCTCCTTGCACCTCCTCCAGTATGTTCTTATACGTCGCCTTTTTCTAGAGCTGTCTGGAATACGCTCACCCCGTACAGTGGTACTGGTACACTTTTTGAATAACGAATGCGTATATGTAAAGGTTTTTTGTAAACGGGGCTACCCATTTTCCCAATATTAAATTATATTTTCTTGATTATGTGTCAAGTTAGCTGAGGCTTGTTTGACGTTTTAATTTGTCTATTTGTCTATACTCACGATTCAAAAACGTCTACAAACTATAACAATTTTTTTTATTAAGTCAAATCATTCTCAGCGATTAAGCCCATTCTGGCTGAACGGCTCTGTTAATTCTTACATTTGGGTAAGTCATTCACGAAATTCTCTTTTACTAAGAATTTTTCAATAATGTCACAATTGTTGTGAATGCTTTACGACCCATAATTACTTTCAATGTGATTTTAAAATTTTCAAAATTCGTTCAGAATGTAAAATTTGATTGATTTGCAAAAGCAGTAACGGCAACACTGATCACCATCAATTGCTTTTTGTCGTCGTCTCGTCATCATCCATACTGGTCACTTCGTTACAAGAATCGTCTTGGGTTTTGGTATGGTGGTGTTTCCCCTTGAGCGCATTCGCCTGATTTGAATATGAATTACGCATGAGGTGTAGGCATGAGGCATGAGGCATGAGGCGTGAGGCATGCGGCAAACGTATGTTCATCCATAGTCGACTCGTATACATATATATCATAAGAAACAAGAGCGCTTCTCGCGTATGCATACAAAATTCAAATTGTGTCTTATGATTTATGATGATCGTTTGTAGAATACGTCGAGGTACACGCGAAGAGTTTTCGCATCGCTGCTGCCAAGCGCACTCACATCACGTCACACTCGTATACATAAAATGCTTATCACACTGCGCTTAAACGAGAGACAACAGAAATCAGCAGCAGTCAACAGCATCAGCAGCAGTCAACAGGTCGATCGGCTTAGTCATGGACGGACGGACAAGCAGCAAATGGCAGGAGGTGATTTGTTTACTACACAATTTCAGTTGAGAGTCGAATACGAGGGTCGGTGACAATTGCACTCAACTGTGCTCAGTGATCAATCGCTCGCAGTAATTCTCTTTATTGTTAGAAGCGTCCGTCCATACGTCCGTCTGACTCTCGAACTGCAACTGCCGTTGTGTCGCCGCTATTCGATCGCAAATTTGATTTGATTTGTGATAGATTGAGT
Source organism: Nephrocerus scutellatus (assembly GCA_947095585.1). Classification (NCBI taxonomy): domain Eukaryota; kingdom Metazoa; phylum Arthropoda; class Insecta; order Diptera; family Pipunculidae; genus Nephrocerus; species Nephrocerus scutellatus. Next base: position 7,281,529 of record OX352762.1, read on the forward strand.
GTCATTATTTCTTTTCTTGACATGAAAACTTTGACACCTTACGGGACGCGCATATGTGTGCCCTCTATTTCCATATTAGGACGTTCGCATAGACGGCGAGGCTAGCTGGCTAGCTGGCTGGCTATGGCTCGCTCAATTGTTGTAATGTGGTGATTGTTTTTTCGAGGCGACTAGCGCAGCATTGGGGCCAATATGGGAATTGTTGTTTGTATCGACGACGATGACGACGACGACGACCATCATCATCAACGTTTTGTTTCATTTAATGAACACGCTGCAGTTGGACCCCCCTACCCGTTGATAGACCACGACGAAGAGAAACACCGAGGCAACTCAAACTCAACTGTGCGCCGCCACAGGAGAACGTAAACCTTGCAGAGAGGTCTTCAAGAGGTGGTGGCGCGCGCAAGTTCCCATTTGGATTGCGTGAATTATTTGACCGTCTTCGTCTCTCTATCTGGCAACCAATACGTCCCAGCGCCAACCAGCTTATTTAAAAAAAAAAGCGCTTGGTGGTGCTAACGAGTCCGGTAATTAAATTAATGAAGGGGACTTCGACTTGACTTGAACTGACTGACTGACTGCCGGATAAACTGCTGCCGATACTGCTACCAAAGATCGATTCGCACAAGAAATCCAGCCGCTCTCTTTGTGACCGAAGACCCAATTTTCTGTTTGATTTGTGGCGCGATCTGGTTTTCGGATCATCAAAAAATGCGCAGCCGCAACCGCCATGGAACAACAACTACAGCGCAGCGTTCTCGAAAGTGGAATTTTTGGTTTTGGCTGTGCGGAAAGTTCAAGGAGTATCATTGAGAGTTCGCTGCTGCTGCTGCTGCTGCTGCTGCTGCTGCTGCTGCTACTGATGATGAAACACCGCCAACTGTGCAGTGGTGAGTGTGCAGTGATCCAGAGTGGATCTTGTTCGCGACGCATATCATTTGGACACATACTGCCACTTTAATGGTACAGCTGCTGCGTTGAAATTCTTGTCCTTTTCTATAAGACAGGTTTCGTCGATAAAATCCGATAAGTCACAAAATCTGGAACGCTTCGTCAGCGAGCAACAGATGATCTAAACATTGGCCATTCAATTAAGAAAAAAGCGGGTTAACTGTCTGGGGACAACCAGAAACCCATCTGGTCGATATTGGTGTCGGTTTTATAGTTTTCGGGGTCGTTTAGGTGAATAGTGATGGTCGATGGGAGTGAGTTGGGCGAAGGTCGAAGGGATGGTGTTCGAACGGCTGGTTGGTCAAGTGTGGTATTCGGTGGGGTTGGTTTTTCGAATGGAGACAAGGAATTAGTCTGACTTAGGTGGGGGGTGTGATAAGAGCGTGGTATCAATATGTTTCGGACCGGGTAACGCCGCGGGCACTCAACCATGTAATACTAGCTAAAGAAGGAGATTTTTTATCAAATCGGTAAGGTAATAGGAAAACTATGACAAGTTGTATATTGATTCGAAAATAGATTTAGTGCACTTTATACTGACATCTGTATATTAGTATAACCAATATTGTATATAAAATAATGTTGAAGTTATTCATGAAAGTTATATGTGGTATTTGTAACATATATGTATAAGAATTTACCAGTATGTGCTGGTATTTGCTAAATAGTTCAAATGGAACAGAATAGAATAGAAAAGAGTAGAACATTCTTAAAACTGTTGAATGGGTATATACAGGGTGTGCCTTAAATCGTCAAGGATATTTTAGGAAATAATTCTTGGGTACATTCTAAGAGAAAAATCGTTCTACAGTAAGGGTCTATCTCTAATGACATCTCTAGTGACATCATTTATGGGATTTAAGAAAAAGCTTACTTTGGTGTACCCTGACCCATGTTAACGGAAATTGCTCTGTTAATAATAATGGTAAATACTTCGTTCAAAACTTTGTTTTTAGAAGAAATACTAGCCTTTGCAACTGCGTTTAAATAAAGTTGATGTCTTCTTTGCGTCTTCAGTTATCCAACTAAAAAGTCTGTTCTAGTTTTCTTACCAATGCTAATTTTTGACTTTGAGGTCAATTTCCTCCAGAAAATTCGTAATACACATAGCGTTTTACTATTTTTTTTCTAATGAACGTAACAACAATAGACATCAACAACGGATTTTCGGAAAATCCCATTGATTTTATGATATTTGGGAAAACCCGTAGCAGGTAAAATTTAAAAAAAGGGGTTTTTTTAAACTGAAAAACACAATACTCGGTATGTGCGCCAACAACAAGCTTCGTTGGAAATTTTTAGATTTTCCCTGTTGCAAGATATACTTTACTCCATCAGACTACTATTCGCCCTAAGCTTGAATACAACTGTATTGTCTGGACAGGTGCTCCAAAGACCACATTGCATCTACTCGACAGAATTCAGAACCGCGCTATAAAACTTACAATTGAATCGCTTGAACATCGTAGGAATGTTTCCTGCTTGTCACTGTTTTATCGCTTTTTCAAAAGAATTATCCATTCGCCCATCCTCCAACTCAACCGAGATACCCGTGCCACAACTCGAGTCCACGGGTCTACCATTAAGCCTGTCTTCGGACGTACCTACCCATTCAGAAATTCTTTCTTTAGCCGCACAGTAGATATAATTTAGGATTGTTTCATGTTGTGTTTTTGCATTTGTATGCTTGGTGTTAAAAATTTGAAGAAAATCGGGTACTTTTTTTTATAAAATTTGTATGGGTATCGGAGATAACACATGCGTATAAAATTTATTTTATAAAATATTTGTATGGAAGCCGTCCGACCCGGAGGCCCGAGATGCCCTACTTTTTAACAGAAAGTGTTGTCATCCGAGATACACATGTCTGCAAAGTTTGAATAAAATCGGGCTTTAGGAAGTGGGTTAAAAATGTATAACAAGATTCTACCACCCAACCAGCTATGGGCATGGGAAGTTAATATTGAGAATTTCAAAAAAAATTAGGCGCGATGGGGCGACATAATTAGCACTATATTCATACAGCCAAACAAACAAACAACGGCAATTATGTTATTAGGGGATAGGTGATAAACCGTCAAAAATGACGGAATCTTTTTTTTACCACCTAACCATTTACCATTTCACTATTTTTTATCGGAGCCGAAAACAAACATATGGTGTGAATATGAACCGAATCCAAACATAAACACAAATTTTCGCAAGCATCTCGACCTCACCGCCACCTTACGGGTCCAGAAATATGTGTGAAAATGGTATGGATATGAACCAATTTTTTTTTAAATCGCGCACGTTTAAAGGGGTTCGCAGCACCCTTATAATGATCGGCTATATGCTTGGCATAGCAAAAGGAAGAGAAAAGAGGAGATATCTATGAACTTGTGTTTTGAATGCTGACAGCTGTCGTCAGCAAAATCAGTGAATTGGATTAGAAGTCACAGATAAGTGATCATTAATATAAAAGGTGTATGGAATGATGTCTATGATATAGCGAAGCAATGCGATCAGCTTAAACACCAAGCTGCGACTGTTCCGTTCAAATGTTGAATCTGTGCTGTTGTATGTGTGCAGTACTTGGAAGGTGACCTCTGACTAATTGAGGAGGAGTCACGGCAATTTGGGAAGAGCTGGAGAGAGCTAAAGCTCTTTGCCAGGAACCGCACGCGATGGTGCGTAGTCGTAGTAGAGGACCTAGAACCCAAAAGGGGATATAGGACATAAGTAAGTAAATAATAAAAATCAGGAAAAGTGTCGGGGAGAAAACAGAGCCCTGGGGAACGCCAGCTTTTGAGTAATAAACTTTAGACTTGAAACCATCCAATACAACTTGAATTGAGCGGTCTAAAAGATAGCTTCTAATCCATTGAATCAGCTTATCATCGACTCCATAATCACGCATTTTGGACAAAACAGCTTCATGACAAACTCTGTCAAATGCCTGAGAAATATCGAGTGCAACAGCTTTGCTTTCACCAAATTGATGCAAATACCGGTTTCACTGTTCGGTGAGATATACCATACCAATTCACCAGTAGAACGTTGCTCACGCAATCCATACTGGCGGTCACTAAGGATTTCGTTGGTTGGATTCAAGATATTTCATGAGCTGATAATTGATCAGCGTTTCTATTACCTTGGAAAGAATGGCTGTAAGTGCTATGGGTCGGTACGAAGAAGTAGACCACGGCTCGCCTTTTCTGGGTATGGGCTGGACAAAGGCTATTTTCCAACTTCTCAGGAACAGTCCAGAAGAATTGGATAAATGAAAAAGCTTACGCAATGGTAATGCCAGCTTGAAGAACCCCTTTCCAGAACTATTGGGGAAATAGCATCTGGCCCAGCGGATTTGTGAGTGTTGAGATTTTTTAAAACAATAGCAATGAATATCTGTCCCATAGAGTGTTCAATACTCTGTGTTGCAGGAGGTTGTAATGCACAATCTGGAAGCGTGGAGCTAGCTGCAAAATGAGCAGCAAACAAATTGGCCTTGTCTATAGAGCTGACAACTGGAATGTGATTATAAATGAGCATTGGAATCGACGACGAGGCTGTATTTTTGGTTCTTTTCACGAATGACCAAGATTTTTCACTACCTTTGGGACATTGTAGTATTTTTTGCCTCCATTTTTGGTCGTAGGCGAATTTGACTCGCCGAAGATGGCCATCGCAATCAATCGTTTGAAACTTGTTCGGTTTTCCTCAGTAGGGTTTGCTTTGTGAAACCGAAACTATACCACTCTAATCCTAGAAGCCTCTTTACAGCTCGAGTTATATACCATCCATCTATCTTTGGTTTAACAGACTTATTCCTGAAAGGGATAAAGTCTCTCATCCCAATAAGGATGATGTTTGTGATTGCATCAGCGGTGGCATCCACGTTGCTTTCTTGCTTCTCAAAGAAGTTTTTAAGGCCGTCCCAATTGGCTTTCACGTATTGCCATACGGTTTTTTGGGAGTTTTTTTTCTCTAACTGCGTGGCTTTTTAACGAGAAATTAGCTGATACTACACATTCGTCAGACGAGCCTATTGGCGATAATACATTGACGGAGTAATTCTCAGGAGCAGAGGCAAGGAACAAGTCAAGGATGTTTGCGGAATGATTGGCAATGTCAGGTATTCGTGTAGTCTCATTTACCAGCTGACTATAAGGTGATTAAACTCAGCGAATAAATAATAACGGGCGTTGTCTGGCCAGAATTGCGAAGCTACCCAGAATTGTGTATACATTGAAATCGCCCGCAATAACGATTTCATTTTTACGACATTTTGGAATAATTCTTAAGATTGAATCAGACAGTGCATCAAACTCGCTCTGAGTTGAGACACTGTTCCCGTAAAGGAAACAGTAGTTGATGTTGCGCTCATGTACCTACCTTTACTTTGAGCCAAATGAAATTGAATTCCGGATTGGAACTTTGACTGAAGCAAAAGATGAAACGCAACAACACTCCGGACATAGATTGAGACAGCGTCGAATGAAAAATAATGGCACTAAGTTATACCCAGGCAGAATAAATTCCGATGCATCAGAATTATCAAATACCTGAGTTTAACTCAGTGTCAGAATTGCTGGCTTTCGGACATATACATAATAAAACACAGCGTAAGAATTCGTTCTCAGCCCACGTATGTTGCTGTGTTCCACTCTGCTGCTGAAATCACACATAACTTCAAAGAACAAACACACAAAACACAACTTACCGCTTCTTTTAACCGAATTTGTGTAACGAATGTCTCACAATGGATCCAAGCATAAAAACAAATTTTCGTAAATATCTCGACTCCAGAGCCACCTAACGGGTCAAAAAAAAAACTTTAAATTTATCGGAGCATCAAACTATCATATGGTGTGAATATGGCTTCGATGCGTCCAGTGGTTTAGGCGGGATGAGGCGACATCATCCATACAGACAAACAAACAGTCAACGGCAATTATGTTTTTAGGCGATTGCATGAAACTGCAATATTTTGTTTATATGAGCGTACGTATACATTATTATTTGAATTTATGATTTTTAGTTAAGAACGGGAATTTTCCCTTCGGTTTTAGGCGTCAAGTGATACTATGAAATGGTTTATCTACTAAATTATGAGCGTTTTCGGTGAGTATAGTGGAGCAAAGGACGATGCCAAAAATTTCGTTCGCTTAAGTGAAAAGAAAAGTCTGCCTCTCCGGAATTATTGCGGAAAATGAAAGCCCGGCGGGGCAAGGATGGCGTATAGGTACTATTAGCAGCACGCCCATACTTTAGGGATACCAAGCTGAATAGTTAGCCGAAATAGAAAGAGGAACTTCGAAGCAATAGTTAAGCAATTACAGAGCTGAAAGTATAGCCGTTTGATTGACAAAAACAGAAGAAAAGAAAAAAAACTACAACAACAACAATAAAAACAGCAGCACCGCAGTTGTGGCGCTTTGTTTGCTCATCGCACGAAGGTTCACTGTGCGGAAACTATGATTACGAGGACAACAGTTGTTGTTGTTAGCGGTGGGCAATCGCACGTCGCCTGTCAGTGGCAGCTCACAAAACACAACTCCCCAAAAGTGCACAATTTTCGTCGTCGTCGACGTCTTCGTGATCCCCAAGGCAACAACAAAGGCGCATAGAACGTAAAAATCCGCAAATCCCACAAAAAAAAAAAACAAAAAATAAAAAATCCTTTCCTTTCCTTTCCAATTCCAATTCGATGATTTTTTTTTGTTCCTCTCTTTTAAAACTTTGCAAAATGTAATTGCGGATACCTGAGCGGTGAGAGGGATCGAAGCGGGATATTGTAGTTTGGCAGGCACTTTGATACTTGGAGGTTGGCAGTTGCCACAAAAATAGTACTACATACTACTCACCATGAAAACCATTAAATTGTAAAACAGCTTACAAAATAATGATCGCCTCCTGTTGTTGTTGTTGTTGTTGCTGTTGTTGGTGCTGTCGTCTTCTTCGTCGTCGTTGTTGTCTGCGCGGCGTGCGACTTCCTCCTTGACTGTTTTGTTGCTGTTGCATTCACAGTGGTAGTCACGTTAAATCCGTCAAGCATTGCGAAGTGCACACTGCGTCCGATTTGGTTGTTTCTGATGCGCTCCTACTGTTCCTCTCCTAACGACGCGCGACGACAATCATGCTTGTGATGATGATGATGATGACGGGACGTGGGCTCTGGTGTCTTCAGAAAACCATAAACACGAAATTTATGAACCAGAAACCACCGAGAGATAACAACAAAAACCGAAAAACTTTCCACTCCACCGCCGGCGCCGCAAAAAAAAACTTTATTCTTGAGTCTCTCGCCGATTAAAGAACGTAACATAAAACTTAGGGAGCAAGCATTAATTAAAGCCCCAACACAATTCACACAATTGACATGATGCAGCAGGCGGCACGAGCACCAGCACGAGCACTGGAAAATATCACCACACCACCCACAAAATTATTACCGGCTTTACGCCCCTCACTATCTCTCTCTTTATTTCTCTCTCCACAAGCAACACGAAAAAGTTAACAACGCGATCACGCACAGGGTTTATTGTTGTGACATAAATATCAAGACGTCAAGTTGAGTGCTTAGTGAGAAGCGCGGAAGTTTAATCTAAAAGTGGGGAGCAATCAAACCAAGTCCCGCTTGGATTCAGGAAAGATGCTCTGATTGCATTGCGTTGTGGCCTCCTGCAGACTGTAAACTGAATTAGCCAGCCTCAATTAGCGCTAATCGACATAAGGGCGGTGGCGTTAGTTGTTGTGTTAAGCGTTAGTCGCAAGTTGCACACTCTGCACACGCCGACACAACGATAAATTGAATTAGCGATCTCTTCCGGCAAATCGCGGGTCACACTGACTGAACGACCGACTATGACCGACAATCGACGAAGTGGACGACGAAACACAATTAATTTAGGAACCGTTAGCCAGTCGCCGGAAATGGGCCAGAACTAAGCAGAGAATGTCAATTGCACCTGCGCGAAAATCCACCTATATCGTATACGATCTATACTTATGTCACTCTCTGTTGCTGCGTGCACGACAATGACTTCAGCAGTTAGTAAGTGTTGAGCTAGCAAAGAACAAAGTTGAGTTTTTTTTTCTCTTGAACGAAAGTCTTTATCCCAAATAAAAACAAAATGTGTTTTATTTTTTTGTATGCCACTTTCAATGGCCAAAGTGAACACAACCCATCACCAATCACGCAGTCCGTCAGTAATTCATTTGGTGCAGTGGCGTCGCATCACATCCGGCTAAATCCAATTGTTGTTTACTCTTCCTTCTCCTACTCCTCCGTCCCATGACACTGTATCGTCTGCCGTATTGACAAATGTCCAATTGGAAATATCCGGTAAGGCATCAGACTTGACCGGGTGCTTCCACACCCTAGCAACAGCCACCACAACTATCTACTTGCCGACGGTGAAGATGATGCTGCTGTGATTGTTGTTGCGTTGCACAATCGAAAAAACACACGCCGACGGTTTTACTTGTGACTCGATGGCAACTTTAAAAATGTAAAACACTTGGTGCCCCACTCAATGAGAATTGCACGCACAATTTCACAAGCAACTGCACCAGCAACAAGTGCCGCTCGGTCGGCTAAGCAAGCAACAATCCTTGTTGCTGCTGATGCCGGTGCCGGTTGTCACACTTGCACGTTGTCAACCGTCGCGACGCAGTAGGAGGTCGACCCCACAGCACACCTGTCACAATTATTATGATGGGGAAATGTCAAAATTACGTGCACGGTGCACCTTACACAGAAGAACACAACACAACTCGCTAATGCCCGGCAATTTTTTTTTTCTTCCTTTCTTTTTGTTTATTTTGATTGAGTGATTTACACAAACTGTTATTAAATCAAAGACAATAATAATTATCAACAAATCAGAGGCACATTAATCAATAACATAATAATAACAACAACAACAAAAAAAACAAACAATTGGTACGCTCGAACAACACGATTCGATGTGTGAAAGAAAACAAATTCGAGTGCCTGGTTAAATAATTGCACTCAAGAAGAGAAGAAGAAGAAAAAACGAAAAGCACCAACCCGATTACGAACTGAACAGAACATAACAGAAACGAACGAAAAATCGGATGGAAATGAAAATTTAAGCGAACGAACGTAGTGCCGCCTCGCGCGACACCTTATGACTGTCGTTGTTCGTGTTTCCGTTTGAATCGTTTACCTCGTATTTGATTCGACGACTCAACTCGACTGTTCAGTGCAGCGGAGTGATCCAGTGTAGTAACAGCAGTAACAGGTAACAGTAACAGCATTAATGGCCACCGCCACTGTGAAGAACTGCTATCTGTCCAGGTGGTGTTTGTCCCACTGAACCAGCAAATAGGCGGCGAATGCGAAATAACAGAACAGCTGTTCGCAATACAAACTCAATAATTGCATTGGGCTGTTTGGTGTGTTGTAATAAATAACAGAATGTACACACCATTGCTGCAGGAAAAGTGTAGCCATCTTAGCTTTTAGTGTTGTAACGTTGTTTTCCAGCCGGAGTATCGCTCAGTGGCTTCCATAGTTCGAAATCAGAAGTCTTGTTAAAAATTGTTTTTTTTTTAATTTTTCTTTACGAGTATTGTCGTATTTTTCTTTTATTTTCGTTTTGTCTTTTAGATTAATATATACCTAACATCTATATAAATAAAAATGAAATTTTATGTTATTTATGGAAACTTACATATACCAACCGATTTTTATGAAATTTGCAATGTATATTATTGGCAGGTGGAGGAGGGTGTGAAATGTAAAATGTAAAACTTCAACATAACTCCGCCTTGCTATGATGGTAGCATGCCGGTCCAAGCCCGGATAAAACAGGAGGGTCTGAGGTAACAGATGAGTCCTATCCTCAGTCAATGGCAATCCTAATCAAAGGTGGAACAGCCGATGGATGCATGGTTAGGAGGGAGCTTAGTCGCTACCTGGCGAGCTTCAGCTTAAACCAGCCTTCCCATGGCAACCCAGGCTATGACACGGGTGACCTTTTTTTCCGGCTACTCGTGTGTATCAAAAATGATTTGACCCAAAATATTATGAGGACGATGCATCTCAAACTGCATCAAACTCGGGTTCTGCTGCAGGGAAGCCCGTTGTAACAAAAGAATTTGGTGTGCTTCCAATGCCTCGGTCTGTTGTTGAGCAGTCGAAGTCTCCACTATGTGAGGATGGTGTTGCCATACAGGCCCTATCCGTAACTCGCGAGTGTGTCGTATTAGACGATATAGAATCTACAACCTCTAATTCTGACGAATCCACACTTGTCGAAGTTTGTAGCGTCATTTCGGAGAAATCCGGTTGTTCTTCTATTTGGAAGGCATTAGTTGGACTACAGTTCCTAAAGCAAAGGGGTGGATTTATCAAAATTAATTCGCTTGAGAAAATGCGGCGCTCTCAAATTTTCCAAAACCGCTCCCCCTAAACAAAATGCAAAAATAAGCGTATTAGATCTGAGGATCAAACTCCATCCAATTAGGGTGCCAAAAAAGTAAAGGCGGGACCTACACATGACTTTACCACCTTCAGCCAAGTGGCTAGTGCTGGCAGGTTGGGTGTCGTCCCGACTGATATGGGTAAAAACCCCTCACAAATGAGATGATAGCTCGTTTTCAGGAGGCGGTTATTGACACCTCGATTGAGATGACCGATAGCGGTGTGTGGCCGCAATTTAACGGCCTGAACGTGACGCGGATTGAACGTGACGCTGGTGGAAGAAGGATAATTCCCCAAACCACACATCGTCCGTGGGTTCTTTTCCCATAGTTTAGAGCTATATTCGGACAAGATTCTAGCTGCACAGAATGCCGGACTGCAGGCTAATTCGTGGAAGGTTATACAGAGGAAGCAGGAAGGTGCACTACTCCTGCTTGCGGTTGACGACGCCTCTATGAGCAGGCTTAACACCTGCAAAGGTAAAATTGGATACCGCTATGGTCATGTAAAGCTAAAACCTTTTTAGCGTCTGGCCGCGGTACTTCAGCTAAAAAGGAATTCCCCTCTTCTTCGAACATCGTCTATGGGCAGGTTAAAAACGAAGTTTCCGCAGTAATACCCTCCACTCAGGAATCACAACCGTCCACTTCGACCAACAACGCTGCTGGACATGTTGATCAAGGCGGCTCCGGTGCAATGCGCACCTTCCATACGACTGCATTAGAAGCTGTTGTAGGGCTTTCACCCCTGCCAGTCTTCATTAAGAAGACGGCCGCTAGTTGCGCTATTAAGCTGCAACTAGAATAAAGGTAAAAATAATATAACAATATAAACTAAAATAACTCTTCCCACATTAAGATTCCAAGGCAAAACTCTCCAAACAGTGCCAGAATTCAAATACCTGGGAGTCATGTTCGACCAACAACTTACATGGAACTCTCATATGTCATACATTACCAACAAAGCTAATAAAGATTACTTCACTTGCCAACGCATGTTCAGCAAAACGTGTGGAATAAACCCACAAATGACTCTATGGCTATACAGGTGCGATAGGGACTTGTCCAACGGCAGCTCTAGAAATGCTCCTGGCACTTCCATCACATCATTTATACATCAAAAGCGAGGCTGGAAAGCTAATAAGCCAGGACATACAACCATCACTAAAAAATCAACATAGATAGTGGTATTGCCCTTCGATCAGACTCAATGATAAAACAACTAACAGAACGAATCTATCTGGTACACAGATAGGATCTAAAACAGAAACAGGGACGGGTGCAGGAGTATTCGGGCATAGAACCACAATCTGAATACCCCTTTGATAATCCACAACCGTCTTCCAGGCAGAAACAACAGCCATAGAAGCCTGCATCATCGAATGCATCTAAAGAAGACTTAGAAGAACCGAGATCTACATGATCTCCGACAGCCAGGCCGCATTGCTAGCATTAAAAAGCCCAGTTTTCAACTCCAAAACAACGTGGAGCTGCTACTGCAACCTAAACGAACTGGCCAGAACCAACAAGATCACCCTAATGTGGTCACCCGGCCATTCAGGCATCGAAGGGAACGAGTCAGCAGATCTATGTGCAAGAGAAAGCGCAGAATAAATTTTCACCAGCCCCGAACTAAGCTTTGCTATTCTACAAGCCACCTCAAGAAAAAGTCTGGTATATGACAGGACACGGCCCATAAAGATGAGAAGGTCCCAAACGGATCGCTGTTGCTCCTGCAACGGGGCAAAAGAAACGCCAGAACACATACTCTTCATATGTGACGCCCTAACCAGAAAAAGATTTCAATACATCAAGGTTCACACAATTCCATGTCAAAATGTCAAACCGATCGACCTGGCAGATATGGTGGCATTCATAAAGGAACTAAGCCACCACATATTGTGATAAATTGCTGGGATGCACAATAGATCTCGAGGTCGCAGTGCACAAGGCTTCTCAGCCCACCAACAATAAAAAAATAAAAAAACGAGTGCACTCCGGGAGTGTCGACAGAAGTGAAAATACGCGCTCTCAAGTTGTTTGTAAAATAAGGTTTCAAAAGCAAAAACTGATGCATGTACACAAAAAGCGAGGGTAATTTTTTACGGGAAATGCTTCAATCAAGTTGGTTTGTGCGTTAACTATGTGCTACCATCTACTATTGTTTTTGATTTCATGTGTAAACTGGATTGTGTCCTTACTACCAGAAAATAGCACTATACTGCCATCTTCTTATTTTTCATTTGAGTGAGTTAGTTGGTTTGTGTATTAACTACATACACTGCTGTGCATATATGAACACACTATAGCTGCGTCTCGTAACGGTGTCGCGAGTCCAGAGATTTTATCTCATCTAAAAATATGCGTACCGTGCTAAAAGAAGTTTTCACTTCAATAAAAAGAAGAACTCCCAAAAGTCCTCCCAAAAAACCCCAGAAAGACCCCAAAAATACCAGCAAAAGACCCCCAAAAGACCCTCAAAAAACCAACAACAGACCCACAAAATACTCACAAAAGACCTTCAACAGGCGTTCAAAAGAGCCCTCCAAAAGACCCTCAAGAGACGACGACGCACACAGCAAAGAAGTTTCACTTAAAAAACAAAAAAAATTATGTAAAAGCTTAGAACACCTATAAAATGTATTTTGATGTATTTTTCAGGTACGGCCTATTATCAGCTTTTCATTATTAATCAGAATTTCTTGTACCATTCAGTTCTGAAATTCTATACAAAATTATCCCTAAGTGTATATGCAGTTATCAATTAGCGATTGTTATCAGAAAAAACGAACTAAAGAACTGAAAAACTTCAAGTGTTTTACAAAATACACCAGCGCGAGTAATTAAAGGTTAAACAAATTCACTGGTTGTGCTGCCTGCCTCAAGAGGAAAATTTACGTTTTTTTAGTTCTCTTAAATTATTATACTGTTGGTGTTGGAGACTTATATTTCTCTTTTATTAAGTTCCCTTTCAAATTCACCATTTTTAAAACAGCTGGCAACCCGGTGGAAAACATTGCTGTAATCCATTATAAACAATTAATTTTGGCGACAACTCTTTGTAGCTACTTTAGAACTATCTTAGGAGTAGCTACTACTTTTCTGCATAAATATGGAAACATATAAGTTCTCTTCTTTAAATATTAAGATAGCAAATCACACGAGATGATAAGACTCGTATTCAATTTATGTCAAATGTTAAATGTATCGCCTACCTTTCCGCTTTAAATCAATTGTGAAAAACTTATAGTGTCATTCCTTTTATCTTCTACCCTGAACTACTTTATATCACATGAAAAGGCAAAATCGATACAGCAAATTTCCCATTAAGCGAAGGCATTCACCTTAAGTTTCCTCTCATACATTTCTTATTTCACTCAACTACACCTGCTCTTAAATTTCCGCTTGATGTTTTTCTTCGAAATGTATTATTACGTTTCGTTTCTACTATTATTATTAATACTAGCTTCGTACTATTAATTGTAGTTAATGGTATTAGAAGAATGGAATAGAAAATAGTTTCAAGTACATATACACTTATATCATACAAATTAAACAAATAATTATTTCATTTTAATTAATATCGACTTCAGAACTTAAAGTTCCGTCGTCAGCTGTTGATAAACTTAATGAGAGAGCTGGAAAGCTTTTACAGCAGACTTTCTACACTGGGTACTGGGAACACCTGGACGACAAAATTCGCCAACGCCAGCAATAAACACAGGAGAGCTTTAATGACTTTGTAATCATGATACAGGATCTCATGTGACATGCGAATTATACAGAGATGCAACAAATCGAAAGAATCTTTGGAATTTCTGGCGTGAATATCAGCTTTATCTCCGGAGAAGGGAGTTTCAGGACCTCAAAGAACTCACTGGCGTATAGCAAAGGACTATGAAAGCAATTCAGGAAAAATACTGCATGGTGAGTCAGCCTGAAGAATCTTTACTATACAATCCCCGAACGACTTGTCGATGGTACCGACAAAAAGGTCACAAGGTCAACAGGAGTGCACTAATACACGGATGTTTTTCTGTTGGGATTCTGGTCAACAGAGTATCAGGACAATTGACTGCTGCCGTCAACGTAATTCCGACGTTGAGCGGCGTCATTCGCAATAAGACAGCTCTGATCCAGCACCAACATCGAATTCTCGCTCGCATCATCATCAACCGCAAAACCGTTCAGGCCACCATCGAAACCGGCGCATTCCACAGTTTCGTGAGCGAACTTTATAGTTCGAAATTTGGACAACACAATCCCCGTGCACATTGCAATTCAAATGGGAGTTAGATAACAGTCCGCGAGGAGTTGTGCGTCAACGTTCGCTTTGGGAAATCCTCATGCTCATTGCACCAGCTGGTGTTACCGACCGCCGCTGATGACATCACACTGGGGATGGACTTTATTTCGAGATCGACAGCCACTTTAAGCTTCGGGGGTGATTGTATATCTCTCCAAATTAGGCCAGTACGGCCAGTTAAACGTCGCACTTGCAACACACTCCGAGAACCAAGTCTACGATTTTCAAAGACGCAGTAGCCGCTAAAGTCGCAGTCTTCATTCGCCATACCGTCCAGAAGAAGATGTCGCAGTCACCCGAAACCTTTACAGTCGTAACAGAAGCTGCTACATTCGCAGAGATACCACGGTCTAAAGTTATGACAAGCGCACAAAAGTTGACGAAAGTTACTTGTTTCCAAAAGAATTGGCGTGAATTTTTGATCCTACTCCAGTCAGAGGTTGTCACAGACGCCCCAACAGTCCGCACTGCCAGAAGTCGTCTGCAAGAGCACAATAACAATCATCGTCGAGAAGAATTTCTACCACCAGTAAACACCCTGCGTGCCGCCAGAAAACACGTCGTCAAGAAATAAAGCAGTCGCTATTAATCATAGCCGTCAATTTAATCGAAAGTCAGTAAAAAACCACCGCAGTCGCAATAGCCGCCAGAGCCATCACAGTCGTCACAGCCGTCACAGCCGTCACAGTCATCTGGAACACCATAAATCCTACCGTAAAGGACTTTCCGAGCAGGATCCTCTTCTCTCAAGCGGCTAGGTGTCCTGCACGCTGGAGCCTACCGAGTTTAATTCTCTTCACGATGTAGCCATTGTGATAACGCTGGTAGATCTCATCATTATAGAATCTCCGGAATCGTCTTTCCTCACATACGAGGCAAACAATTCTCCGTAAGACTTTTTTCTCGAACGCGGCTAAGAGATATTGGATCCATATGTAAGTAATAGTATGACCATTGTCTTATACACGAGGAGGTTGGATGTTATGGTCTGCTCGATCTTGTTGAATGCTTCCTGTACAGCTCTTGGGTTCATACGAACGATGCCAATATCGCCTGCGTAATCCAGTATGCTGGTTTGATCGCACTTCCACCAGTCAGTGATAGTTACGGCCACCAGCAATTCTGATGCATTATGTGTTATTCCCCCTATTCTGCTGATGGCTGACCATATCATATCATATCAGAAGAAATAAGTAAATAACAAAAGTATTTTATATGATAACTCACTAGTGTGTATAACGACTACTTTCGAAGCTAGGTTATGAAACAGTCACTTTCGTCTATTGGCGTGGGTGAAAATATACCATTGTGTCAGCGTTCATGTGTTAAGGCTCTGGTCTGTTCAGAAATAAGAAGTGGGGGTTTTAAACCCCCAGGAGAACCCTGTTATGACAGGGAAAACGGCAGCAATGAGCAAACGAGCTGCTTCGAAATGAAAAAAATGGATAAATAGAGAGCGAAAGTAAGAGAGCAACTCACAGCATTTTTCTTGGTACATAATTTGACGTTTGACGTTTGACCATTTGACGGATGGCTCATTGGGTTGTCTTTGTCAATAGGTACTCAATAGAAGTTGCGGTTGTGCAGCAGCGAACGAGATTGACCAGGATGTTGCATGCTGACTATTTTGCGTACCTGATGATGGCTGTGTATGTAAATGGAATGCTGATGACGGATGACAATAACGCAGGTTCCCATAACCTATTTTTGGACGGACACGAATATGGTGAACACACACACACCACAGAAAAACTTGCAATCACCTCCTAGCGACGGGAGACGATGGGAATTCCTGCAACGGTTCTTATTACAACAACCAATCCAGTTCAATCGAATTCGAATCCCAATGCCAAGCCAATGACCAACGAACGGACAAACGGAGATTTAATTGATTGATAACGTCACTTTGCGGTGGCGGTGGCGTAGCGACTCTCTCTCTCTTAAGCGACGCTGTTCCTTGACAGGTTGATCTTTCTACGCCGCCGTTCGTTTATCTGCATTCATCCGCGAGAAGGTAAGGAGACGACGTTGCTGTGTTTTTTTTGGTTTTTTTTGGCCGCGTCGTGAATTTCGTGTTTTGCGGATTTCCACGATTTTGTCGCAACAAAACGCACAGATCGCATGCATGTGGCATGGCATGTGGGAGAAGACAAGCGACGAGTTATAGTGATGCAGGCAGGCAGGCATAGCAGCACACTGGTTGTTGTTGTTGTTGTTGTTGTTGTTGTTGTTGTTATTGTTGATCCATTTTCGTGGACGCCGCGATCCACTTTGGCAGATTTACAACAACGCTGCTGCTTGCAGCATCAAACAACAAACGAAGACGAGGCAAAAACCCCAATTCGTGATTTTTGTCCCGCGATCGCCCACCTTACACCGCACCGCCGCACCGCTGATGTAGTGACTGATGGTGTGCGCGGAGGTACGCGTTCACTCTAGCCCTCTTCCAGCAGTGTTGGCTAGAAAACTTATTTAATTTTAATTGAAGCGCACATTGAGCACAGTTTGTGTTGTTGTTGTTGTTGCAGATCCGGCTGTCGGCTGTCGGCTCTGTGTGGAGGAGATTTTCCCACGGTCGTGTTTCGTGAATAGTGAATGGATAGCAGTAATGAAGTTATGACGCCAAATCTCGATTCGGCTTAGTTAGTCGCGCTTTGCATTGCTCCACATCCACATCTCCTCCTCCTCCGCCTCCTTCTCCTCCTGCTGTTATGGAACAGCTCCAAGATTCCAAATCAAAGTCCTTTAATGGCACTCACAAGAAACCAAGTGCTGAAGGCTTCAACAATGCGGATGTGTGTGTGCGAAGAGTGACTTTCTAGAAAAATCTTCGCATGTTGTGATTTGACAATATCTTGTAGAACAACACCGCGGGAAACTTTCAGAGTAATGATTACGCAGCGTCAAATGATTTTTTTTTATAATTAGCTTTTTTTTCTGAATATTTCTTTATTTGTCTCCTTTTATTATTTTACAGAGTAACAAAAAGCAAATAAAAACCGAAACAAACAAATATTGCTCCTAGGAGGAGCATAAAGCGGAGCGGTCACCTCTGCTATTTTGGTGGCGGCTGCGATTGCCGAAGTTCATTCCATATATAATGGGCGTCTTCAAAATCGCTGTGGTATGCGCTCCGCTTAAAGCGAAAACGACCTCCTCTAGCGCCGTCTGTCTGTCGCCAGCAGTTTGACTTCACGACACACGCCTCCTACTGTACGCGATTGCCTTTCGATTGATCTGCGACACGTGTTCACTGGGCGTCCCTCGGGTTTCCATTCAAAGGCAATGTCACTCTGTCCGCTCTTCATTTAAATTCAACTCTCGACGTCGAACAGGCAGGCTTTCGCTCTGGATCCTCTTGCATCGATCACATAAACACCTTGCGGATCATAACAGAACAATGCGTCGACTACCGATTTCCGCTACATCTACTGTTCATCGACTTCGAGAAGGCTTTTGAAAGCTTAAATCGAGATTCTATCTGGTTAGACCTGCGCAGGAGGTGTATCCCAGAAAAACTTATAGCTATTCTCAATGCTACATACGAGGGAAGGAAAATGTCATTGACTAACGTGAACACCGCACCCTGTGGGCTTAATTTCATGGTCCTCTTCGGACTTGGATTAGTTATATGACAATCAACGTCCATCATAGACTGATGTGCCAGTATTAACTCAATGGTTAGGGCAGGACCTATCTTAAATCCTTGCCGATCTTTGGTTTTCGACAACCGGTTGAGATATGCAACTCCACAGAGAACGCATCATCGCACCGGTATCATCAGCTAGGGCACTGATGAACCAAAGATTTTTGGTAACACCAGGCCTTCCACTGATGTTACCATGCTAGCGTTCTACCCGCATTTGGGTAGTAAACCACCAGCCACTACGTAGGTCAAGCACAGTACGAAACTGGTCCTCAACCAAAGGTTGGCTCAGACTCAGTTAACCTCCAAGGAGATTAAACCTTATATATGAGCAGCCAACCCCCGTAGTACCAACGCGACCTTGGTGAGATCTGACATCAAGGGACTCAGCTCGTTCAGAATGAGTGCCTGTGCGATTACAAAGCAGACTATGGCAGCACGTTCGTCCGGAACCTCGTATCCAATCATTTGACACTAGGATACCACTTCTAATATCCTAGGCCGCCCGGGATAGAAACCATCCCAGGCACTACCGCCTACAGTTGTACGGTAGGGGCGCTTCATGCGAAGACAGTGCCCGTGCTTGAGACTCTAAGCACTAGGCCCCTGCCCCTTTAATCTACCGTGTTTATCCAAGATCATACTTAATTAACAGACAGTAAGATACAGCGGAACCCTCGGGGTACAAACGAGGGAAGGAAATGTCACGTTCTAAAAAAACGGTAAGGTGTCCGAGGAACTTGAAGTCCAAAGTGGAGTACGTCAGGGTTGCATACTATCACCGCTGTTTTTCCTGGTGGTCATCAGCGATGTACTCCGTGCAGCAATGGAATTCGATTGACTATGACAACTTACCTTAAACACCTGGACACCATTTCATTGCATAATGGACCTTCATATGATCGCCCAAAATCTAGAAAAAGAAGCAAGCAGAAGAAGCAAAAAGCTCTGAACACTTCGAACACCCGCTCTCAACTCAACATTGCTGGACAGATGCCGAAAAAGTTGACATCTTTCTATAACTAGGATGTGTCGTCTCGGCTGAACGCGGTAGCACCTAACTGGATGTGTGCAGCAAAATCGGGAAAGCAAGGACTACGTTCGGAATGCTATCGAAAGTCTGGAGAAGCAATATTTTCAGCTTAAGAACTAAGCTTCGACTGTTCCGCTCCAACGTCGAATCAGTACTGTTGTATGGGTGCAGTACTTGGAAGGTGGATACCACACTACCAGGCGCAAGCTGCAATCTTTCGTAAACAAATGCCTACGTATCATCTTGAGGATCTTCTGGCCCAATCGTATATCCAACGATGAACTTCATCGGAGAACGGGCCAAGAACCTATATAGACGCTATTGTCCGAAGGAGAAAGTGGCAGTGGATTGGACACACACTACGGCGCGAAAACAACTCCATTACGAAATATGTCATGCAGTGGAACTCGCTCACCAAGGCAGGTAGAACAGTGGGACGCCCTAGGAGAACGTGGCGCAGAACAGTCGAGGAGGAAGCAGGGTGCTTGGGAATGAGTTAGAGGCAGGTCAAACGCGTTGCAGAAAACAGCACAAGATGGCGCGTAGGCGTTTTTGACGCCCTATGCCCCTCGAGGGGTTAAAGGATTTAAAAAGAAGATATTTATCAAGCATGGTGCGACGTGAAGTGCAGAATCTGGTTGGTTTGCTACTAGACCCTACGGGCATGGTAATATACTGCAGATAGTACCGGAATGATACCATCACCTACTGACTGCCGCATCCCTAAATTTAGCTTCAACTATTCGTTCAGTGTCGAGTTTCCTACCAGGAGAAACTGAAAGGATGACGCAGTAATGAGGCAATTTGACGCAACAATATTCACTGACCGATCCAAGATGAAGGTTGGACTCGGCGTGGGTATCTCTCGAATGATCTTAATCTGTCAAGTTCATACAATAAGCTACCCGATTCAGCTAGCATCTTTCAGGCAGAGATCCTAGCAATTAGGGCGCCCTGCAGGGCACTGTGCCTCAGTAACGCACAAATCGGAAGAGTTAGCATATGTGTTGATGGCCAATCTGCCATAAGGGCGATTTATGCGACCAGAATAAACTCGTCCAACAGTGCCAAGAAGAATTGGCTTTCAACGTCCGTGCTCCGACAACAAAACAATACAGTTTTTCTCTAATGGATGGCTCTAAGGTAGACGGTAAAGTACTGCTTACTGTGACAAGCTGAAAGTAAGCATCTCTGACCGTCTACCTGATCGCTGCAGCGTATACCAGTCTGAGGTGATAGCGATTGAAGAGTTAATAAGCTGGCTGAAGCATAAGGTATTATCATCAAAGAAGATTAACATTTATGTGGACAGTCAGGCGGCCATAAAATCCTTGGAGGCGGTCTCACTGAAATCTAAGGTGGCATTGAGCTGTCACTCCTCTCTTAACGAGATGAGTGAGCAGTTCAATATAAGGATCATATGGGTCCCGGGCCACACGGATGTCGAGGGGAACTGCAGGGCGGACGAATTAGCTAGACGTGGTACGACTCTGCAGCTGCTACCGGAAAGGGCGGAGGTGGGGAGACCTATCGCGACACTGAAATTTGAGCTCCGGAAAGAGGCAGAAACAATAACAAATGTAAGGTGGGAAAACACCGACACTTGCAATATTTCAAGACAGGTCTGGCCGAAGCTAAACTTGAAGCGCTCAACTGCGCTTATTTCCCTACAAAGTCATGAACTAAGAACGGTTGTAGGGATAATGACAGGACACTGCCTTCTAGGGAAACACGCGAGAAGGATGGGTGTCGAATATAATGTCTTCTGCAGAGGTTGCATGGACGAGGAGGAGGAAGAGACCATAGAGCATCTTCTTTGCTCATGTCCGGCACTAATGCACAGAAGGCACAAACACTTGGGTAAGCGGATAATGAATAACCTATCAGATCTCGAAAATGGAATGGATCTTCTGAAAAGGGGAAAGGTATACGATCCTGTGGTAACACAAAGGACCGCGAATGGTCTAAGTGAGCATTAGCTGCCACCGCAACCTAACCTAACATAACGTCCGTGGTCGAACAAACCGCCGCGAGTCGATGATCCTCACCCATCAGCTCATATTTTGGTTGGGTTCTCCCCAAAAACACACACACTCGCTTGTACGCAATCACTGCTACTAAGTCGCAACGCAGAAAGCAGAGATTATTAATGAAAATGAGAAAAAGTCTCGGAGACAAAAGAGAGCCTTGGGAAACACCGGCGTTTATGCGGTGAACATTGGATCTGAAACCGTCCAATACAATCTGAATTGAACGGTCAGAAAGGTAGTTACTGTTACTTGTACTTGTTACTGGCCTGCTTGATTGGACTAAAGCAGGCCAGTAACAAGCATTCATTTTTGAAAAAAAGGCTTGATGCCAGACTCTGTCAAATTCCTTGGAAATATCAAGTTCAACAAATATTTTAATAAACGGGTAACGGGTTCCGCTTTACAGTGAGATATTCCCTCAGATATTCCCTCAGATCAAGAACGTTGCCTCTGAAAACCATAATGCTGGTCGGCAAGGATTTCACGTGATTCAAGAATCAAGATATTATAAGATTACTATTGATCAACGTTTCCATGACTTAAGAAAGTATGGATGGTAGCGCAATGTGTCGGTACGAGGAAAGGTGAGATGACGGTTTGCCTTTTTTATGAGGAGCAGGCTGTATAAAGGCTCCGGTTCTTCTACACAAATGCAGTGGTGGGAGAAACAAAACGTGAATCGAATGTAAAAATTGCATTTTCAAAAAAAAAATTATAACTCAACTACTGACCTGATACAGATTCGGGGACGTATCATCGGACTTATTTCTTGTCCTAACGAAGAAGACGACAATGACGACGACGACTTTGTGGTAAAAGTTCCTAATTGCGAGACCTCCTCCTTCGTTCCTTCAGGTAATTTGCCATTTGGAGCAGCAACAATCTACAAAAGCAAACACAGTCGTCGTCGGTCCTCCTGGAATGCGTACCATATTTCAAGGAATCAACTTGCATGAAGCATGAATGGTAATGACCCCATGGCCAGTTGTGCATACAAATCACAGTAAGAAAGACAGAGATAGACAGACTTTTTAGAGAGGATGTCTGCAATGTTGTGGTTTGGTTGTTTCATTATCAAATGGCAACGACGAAAAGAAAAGTTTTCTTGAAATACTTTTGTCATTTGTTTTGCGACAACGAGGAAGGATGAGGCGATGATTTGTTGTCAAATGGAATGCAGCATACAACTCCACAGATAAACAGAGCACCCAAGGGAATGAACATAAAAACCAAAACCAAATGAGTGGTAGGTGAAGTTTTTACGTCGACAAATTATTCGGTTGCAGAAAGAAATTTACATTTTTGCATCCGTTCGAACGTCCGTCTGTCCCTCCGCCCAAAAAAGAAATCACTTTTTTTTACTTTTTATGCTAATTTCCGTTTAATGGAGCATATTGCTTATCAGTTATCAGTTTATCACCGTACCGCGACTTAACTTCGTCTCTCTTATGTTTTAAGAGAAATTCAATGGCAGGTAGGTGGTTTTCACTTCGGTTCACCTCATGTAGACTTTGAATGCCAGTCAGCTTTTCTTAGCTTGCATAGTTTTAGGTGGCTGGCTCTCACGTCTCCGATTACTATACCTACACTCAATTGCACTTACTCTTGCTGATCGGAAGTTATGTTTTCCTTTGAAATCTGAATATTGCGTTTCGTTTATTTTCGAAACAACTATTTAATTGTACTCTGGCAACGCATAAGGAGTTGGAGAGAGCTGAAGCTACTGCCAGAAACAGCATGCGATGGCGCGTAGGCGTAGTAGTAGCGTAGTTGCTACGCATCTATGAGTTAGGTCGGCTCGCTAATTTTTGCGAAGAAATTCAACCAACTCACCTGATCGAAAAACAGCTGTCCAGGAAATGTCAAAACGCACTTAGCCATAAAAAATTGTGTTTGCTTTACATATGTCACAGAGATGGTAGAGGTTTGCGTCTGTGTTTTACCTCTGCTGCGTGTTTTGTGCGGTGCTCAGTCTAACATTGTGCGACACAGAGCATTAGGCTACGCTGTGCTGTGCTGTGCTGGGCTGTGCCCAAAACCTTCTCTATAGAAAGCCCAACTCTACGCATACTAATGCTGTAAAGCAACACCAAACGCATGTGTGTTTGTGGGATGTGAATACAGTGTACAAAAAATAAGTAGTCGCAAAGAGCGAGAAACGTAAGATGTGTAGTGGGCAACAGAAATATTTTATATGGATTTTGCTCTTTAGTTGATTACTAATACAAATACGTTTGGTCTCAATCTAAGCATGCATCTGTGTACGATCGGAACAGTTGGGCTTTCTATAGAGAAGGTTTGGCTGTGCCACAGACACCTATATTTATCAAGACTCAGTAATGTTTTTGTCAATGTGTGTATTGAATTTATTCCATTGAATTTCCAATAGCCGACCGTATAAGTGTATTAGTAATTCAACCATTACTGGGTCTTGATTATAGGTGTCCGTGGCTGTGCTGTGCTCAATATGCGCTAAGCCTCACCGTGCTATGCTGTGCTGGCCTTTGCTGTGCTCAATATGCGGTAAGCCAATGGAGAACTTAGACTATAGCCGTGCGAGAAAAAATTAGCGAGCCGACTGGAGTTAAATTGAAGTTGTAATTAGCCAGAAGAGCTCGACACTACGCGAATGTTATAGTTATTTTATAGTAACATGGTATATGCTATCTATAGCAATATGGCAACATTGAAAAATATACTACTTATCTCGTCTGAATGCAAAATACTATTTATTCTTTCTGAATAAAGTTTTAAAAGAAAAATATAATTACAAAAAACCAAAAGCAAGTGCATTTGTGTGTAATGTGTCAGCTGTTAAATCCTTTCTAAACATTTTCACAATCTCCTTCAATAGAAGTCATAACACACAATAAATTATTAAGGATTTTCAATCAAAGCCACGTTGGGAGTACTCTTTCGAGGTACCGTCGCTTTTTGGATCGCCATTTAAAAACTGCCACGTTTTGCAAACCTTTTGCTGTGAAGTTCTGCCACAGAATTTTCGATTTCTAAAACTCGGTTATCCAAATAAATAACATATAAACGGGCCCCTAATTTGTATTTTAGATTTTAACGTCAATTGTCTTATAACTAAAATATTTCTCAATTTTATTTAAAAGTGTCAGACCTAACTGTTGTCAGGGTAGAGAAAGCCAGAGGGGGACACCTGCTTGTATCCTCGGCGTATTTCCCACACTATCTCCCAGCCCCGCCAGAAGATATCAAAAGCTTAATTGGATCAGATGATGAATATGGGTTGCGACTCTTATGCCAGGCAGTGCCAGGCAGGATAATGAACGGGGTGAGCCTTTTTTTTAAATTCTCTATATTAACTTCGCGAGCCCGTGACTGGCTGGCTTGCTAGCGGACGGGCACACCAAATCTTGTAATCAATTTTTAATCCACTTCCTAAAGCCCGATTTTATTGAAACTTTGCACACATGTGTATTTCCGATGACAACACTTTCTATTAAAATTTAGGGCCTCTCGGGCCTGGTCCTAACATATTTATCAAGTATGTTGTGACGTGCAGTGCAGTACGACTCAGAGAATCTGGCTGGTTTGCTACTAGACCATATGAGCACTGCATTATACTACAGACAGTACCTGAAGGCATGATACCATCATCTACTAAATACTGCATCCCTAAACTTAACATTAACTTCTCATTCGGTGTCGATTTTTCTATCAGCGGAAACTGGAAGGATCGGGCAGTAGCGAAACAATTTGACGCAACAATATTCACTGACGGATCCAGGTTGAAGGATGGAGTCGGTGCAGGTATCTTCTCGGATGGTCTAAATCTGCCAAGGTCGTTCAAGCTACCCAATTCAACTAGCATCTTTCAGGCAGAGATCGTAGCAATTAGGGAGGCCTGCAGGACATTAAGGCTTAGTAATGCACACATCGGAAAGGTTGGCATATGTGTTGGTAGTCAATCTGCCATTAGGACGATTCATGTGTTTAATACTCGAAAATTGTACACAGTGCCAAGAAGAATTGGCTTTGATCAGCGAATCTCTGGACATCACCATATTATGGGTGCTATCAACACAGGCCATTTTCCAGTGGGCAGCAATGTTACCAAGTTAGGTATACTACACAACAACTTCTGCAGAAATTGCAAAGGTGAAAATGAGAAGGAAACTCTTATACACATTCTCTGTAGTTATCCGTCCATAGTAGGATCAAGACACCGCACTTTAGGTAAACTATTTTTTGCCGGCCTGAATAGGCTCTCAGATTACATCATCACTGAATTGATCTCGTATCTGAACGCTACAGGCTGGATTTAAGCCGCGTAAATATCAATGCTAGGTCCCTCGAGTTTTGTATCGAAATAGCGCACTCTAGCTCCAATTGAGGACCTCGCAAGTACAGCAAGGTTCACCACTCTACCTACCTACTTCAATTATGGTATGTGTCTCTCTTAAAATTCACAGTTTAAGAACCGCTTTATGCGTGAGGACATAACCAATTAGTATATAGAGGAGAGGATATAGCGTTTGGGACTGATTTGATTGTGTCTTTTGTTGTGTTTTCTAGTTTGCATTCAGGAAGGTGAGTCAATAATTAAACCTATATTTCCTTAGGATCGTTCATTGATGTTGCACTTCATCCACCCGTCTCTCTGTCCATCTGTACTGTATTTACTCGTACATTTGTCCCAACTACCACAGTTACATTTTCAATACTTACATATAGCAATAAATAAGAAAAACCACAACCACGAAAACAAAAAAAAAGTGCAGCGTTTATGACCAACAAAGTCAATTAATTGCACTGACTTGAAAAGTCATACAAACCTAATGGTAGTTAAGAGCATGAATAGGGAAGAAATTGGTAATTTTCTTTAAAATAGCTATGTATTGATTAATGCTTTTCTATATTTTAGGCTCGTTCTTTGAGTCTTTCTATTACATACAGCTTAAGTCTTAGCCTTAGAATGTCTATGAGCCGCAGAGCTAGCTTAGAAATAATAGTTTTCCCCATTTTTTTTATGAAAAATATCATAAGTTAGAATGAGCCATGTTCCAAGATTACGGGGCGAATGAGTAATAAATTTCAAATTTAATGGCCGGTCGCAATTTGTATGCTGCCACTTAATCCTCACTGTAAGATGAAATCAACGAAAAATTCCGGTCTCAATTTTATCGCCTAACTATCTCTACCACACCTCTGGTCATTACAATCCCGAGAGGTTTTTCGCAGTTTCACCAGCTTCTAAAATGTCATCTGAAATGGCCAAAAAAGTCAGCCGCTCGCTCATAAATTCGTTATCGTTGGCCGCGGCGCAAATCAACTTCGTCGCTATTAACTGATGTTAGAGAGCTGTAAAAATTGATTTAATCAAAAATTCTGATTTTATATTCGTTTCGTTTTGTTTTAATGGCCGACAGTAATTAAATCGTTGGAGAAGAAACATGAAATAAAAAAAATGAGTGTCAAGTGGCAAGAGAAAATGTTGCATTTAATTGCATTAAGGTCGGTAGTCAGAATGTTAATTACTTTATTAATAGCAGCGGCATAAACGTTGGCGCGAGCCCCTACTACAAATTGACTCAAGCGGAATTATAATAAATAACAATTAGACAATTACACGACTAATTAGTGTAGCACACATGTGCACTAATTACTGGGGGGGTGAAAAGCGTACATAGAACACGCATGGCATGGATTAAGAAGAAAGTCTCCCATTTACAAGGGCGATGACATTTGTAATATGATAATCACTCTGCGATTGAGTGCTTTTTGTATTACAAAGATCAGGTGCTTTAGCACCGTACTCGCTCCGATAACATCTTCGTCATCATGTCGCACAATTTGAGTCGTTTTTAATCATAAGACTTATAAATTGAGAAAATACCGACGAACAATTATAGACGACGGAAGTTTAGTGTTAGTACTTAGAGTACCAGCGTTGCCATTTTGACTCAATTGTTTTTTATTTATGAAGTAAAACTCCTTTGCTGAAGGGGCTATAGTTTTCTAACGTTATGTGTTAAGAAAATTTCTCTACGATAGTTAGGTACGTAGTTGGGGTACCGGTAGAGGAGGAGTGTGTGTTGAGCTTCTCTTGAGCGGTCTTTTAGTAGTCTTTGTATTGAGAGTTTTTTTGGGGTCTTTTGAGGGTCTTTTGGTAGAGTTTTTGGGGTCTTTCAGAGGTATTTTGAAAGTGTTTTTGGGGTATTTTGGAATTATTTTGGGAGTCTTTTCGGAATCTTTTGGCGGTCTTTTGGGGGTTCTTTTGGGGTCTTTTAAGAGTCTATTGGGGATCCTTTGAGGGTATTTTGGTGGTCTTTTGGTGAAATTTTTGGCGTCTTTTGGAGGTTATTTTGGTGGTCTTCTAAGGGTCATTGGCGGGACTTTTGAGAGTCTTGTGGTCATTTTATGATATTTCTTTAGGGTCTTTTGTGAGGTCCCCTGGGGTATTTTTGGGAGTATTTCAGGGGCTTTTGGGTGTCTTTTGAAGATCATCTGTGGGTCTTAGTGCTAGCGCATATTAACGCATTGGCACAGAACACGGCAAGAATACTTTTTTCAACAAAACGTCACACATAAATTATGATGATGATAAATGGGGTTAAGTAGCACTGCGACCCATGCGAATCTATTGCACTTCCCACTGACTTGTGATATAGAGACAGTGCATGCCCGTCTCTAAAGCACTTACTCCATACCTATGGCTCTTCAGAACTTAATAATATGGAGCGGATTCAGTGAATGTCGCGCAGACTCCGAGATTACATAAGTTCCAATGTGATCTCTTCTATGTCGGATCGTTGCTCTGCAGTCGTTGAGAAGATGCCATGTCTCCGCTTCCCCACAGAGTCTGCAGTAGCCATCTTCTACTAATTTTATTTTGTTTAGATCCCCTTTAAGTGTGCAATGTTCAGTTAGAAAACCCGTAATGATTCATACATTACATTACGAGACCTCTTTGGGTTATAGTTCCCAAGTATCTCCTTTGCTTGCCGTAGACCTGGGGGATTCTCCGATCTGACGGAAGCGGCTGCCTTACCTATACTGTGTAACTCTTCCCGCATTATGCGGTATCCCATACCACAGAACGGTTCGGGCCCTACTAGCGGAGTTTCTGCTTCTTAAAGGATCGTTGCTCTGCAGTCGTTGAGAAGATGCCATGTCTCCGCTTCCCCACAGAGTCTGCAGTAGCCATCTTCTACTAATTTTATTTTGTTTAGATCCCCTTTCAGTGTGCAATGTTCAGTTAGAAAACCCGTAATGATTCATACATTACATTACGAGACCTCTTTGGGTTATAGTTCCCAAGTATCTCCTTTGCTTGCCGTAGACCTGGGGGATTCTCCGATCTGACGGAAGCGGCTGCCTTACCTATACTGTGTAACTCTTCCCGCATTATGCGGTATCCCATACCACAGAACGGTTCGGGCCCTACTAGCGGAGTTTCTGCTTCTTTATTAGCGAGCCTAGTCGCTGCTTCGTTGCGTTCTATACCAGTGTGTCCCGGCACCCAGTATACAAACGCACTTTGTTGACTTCGCCGAGTGTATTAAGTTTCGGTCTGCATTCCTCAATAAGTTTAGATGTGATGTGGAATGCATCAAGGGCTCTTAGCGCAAATTGGCTGTCTGTCATGATAACTATTTCCTGTGTCATGTTGTTCCTTTCCAGATTAAAGTGAGCACATCTTTCGATGGCGTGTACTGCCCCATTGCTACAGAGTACTTGGTTTGTGGCCCATAGACTCCAGCATCCGTGCCTTCAGATTTCTTTGATCCATCCGTATACAACTTTATGGCACATGAATGTTATTCAGTCTCAGATCTGAATTCCTTCTTGGTGCGTAAAGGCTACAAGCATTGATTTTTTTAAGTGCTGCCTTAAAAATATATTGGAATTAAGTCAAACTTTAAAAAAAAAACATAATTCTAAAGTGGTATTTTCCCAGTTTATATTGTACATAGTTCGCTCGGGTGATGCTCGCCGTACATCCAGGGTTCTTTATTTTCTCTTCCTCGTTACAAATTTAAATATTTATACTCTTTTGTTCTCGGGTTTCTTTAATTTTTTTTTCTTTTACATAAATAAATAAACTTGTGTTGTGTTTTTATTTGCAAAGTCCTCCACGAGCTCGAAAGCTTAAATTTCTTAACAATATGATAATAAAGTTGCACCTAAGTGCGACTGAGTCACGCCCTACATTTTAATTATAATTATGTACTCATGTACAGCATATATTAATTATTTCATTAAATTCCTATTTATTTTTATTATTTTTATTAGTACTAAAAAACTACCTGTTGTTACAAGTTGTTATACTGGTAATTTTTGTTATTTTAAAACCATTCTTGAATAACAGTGCAATTTAATTTGTGATTTATGTTATTCTTTGTAATATAATAATTATATTTTTATTAATAATGTACTTATTTTGGTTTTTAATATCACATTTTTTTAATTTAACGTTTAGTATTTTTTTTTTTTGATTTGTCAATGTTTATCCACTTCTGAGGTATGTTTAAATGGCAAATTATTCATACGAAATAGTTTAAAATCAATCATAAAATTCCACCTGAACAGACAGACATACACGAAAGCTAATAAAAACGTTTTAATATAAATTTAAGTCATTAACTCAAATACTAAATTAAATTTTTTTTGAATGGCAACACTCTAGAGTACACTCATTATTGAATAACAATAAGACATACGAGAGGTGCAAAGGAGCACGAAATCGTAAAGAGTCACAGTCAATGAGTTATTTGTTATGGTTTTGTGCTTGCATTTGCTTTTGATGGTGAGAACGAGAAGAAAGAGGGCAAGTTCACTCGAATGTGCTTAATTTATATTGGATGGGTAATAGGTTGTCCTTGACGGTGCTATAACATTCCTTTTCAAATGAAGGGAAAGAGTTATGATGTACACGTACGAGTGACTTTCGTTCATCCCTTTGGTTAACAAGAACATTTACTGATTCTCTCTCCAAAGTTCGAAAGACGAACAACCACCCACCCACAACCAATAACGTCTTGGTATTAAAATATATTGGCCAATGTTACCGCATAATGTAAATATTTTGTTGCGTCTGCTAATGCTGCTACTGCCACCACTACCACTACACCCCGCCACCCTTAAAAAGTATAATAATATCAATTTTGCCTCTTTAGTGAGGATTAAGTGTACTTGATGTTTGCTATATGGATTTAGTGTTCCTCTCTTCAGCTATGGTGTAACCAACCGCTTATTGCATAGACGTGTGCGATGCCGGTGGAATTTACAAAATGTGCATCGTACGAAATAACAGAAACCTCGATGCCGGTCGAGCAGTGTAAGAATTCCATTCAGAATATTCAGAAAGTTTGCTACTCAGACGTGTGTATCCAGAGGCGCTGGTGGGGCAGTTAGGGCCGCTCTCACTAATCGATTTAGGGAGTTTAAAAATTGAGATATTTTAAAACTTTTTAAAATGTCTAAAAAGTTTCGCTTTAGTTTCTAACGTTAATGCAGTCATAACAGTATCAAAAGTGGAAGAAGTTCTAAGAATTTTTCTAAAATACCAATACCAATTTAATTTTTTTTTTTTGAGAACCCTAGTCCAAGTGACTGACACCGCGAACTAAAAGATCTATTGTATCAATAGGGCATTAATTGTCTAATAGACATACAACTAATGAAAGACAGAATGTCCGTAGTAGCAGAGCTTTTCAACTCCGCTGTCGAGCATATTTCCTTATGGAAACGCACAGTGGCCAGTTAGAAAACTCACTAGCTTCCTAATGCTGCCTTTATCTAAATACAGGACTTCTTTATATGAGAAGGGTCTGATCAGTTGTTTGGATTGCCTTAGCCCCGGGGTATTTTCTCATTGACCCAGGCGAAGTTTGCCCTCCCAACAGTTAATCAGCTTTGTGGCGGCACTCCAAATTACGCCACAAAAGGGTTCAGGTCCTATGAACGCAGTTTCCTAACCAGCCCTAGCCAGTTCATCTGCGGCTTCGTTCCCTGCAATACCTCGATGACCTGGTACCCAACCGAGCTTAACCCTGTTGTATCTGGCCAGAGATTGCAATGCATCGTAGCAGCTTGTAACTGTTAACGAGTCCATTGACTTGGACGACAGAGCTTTAGTGCTGCCTGGCTATCTGAATAGATATATATTATCGCGCCCTTAACGCCTTTACTAAGGTTTAACCTAGCGCAGATCTCTATGGCATGGAGTTCAGCCTGAAGGACCGTTGGACTTACTCCCATTGGTATCGAGACCTTTGTTATGGGTCCGAAGACACCAGCACCAACTCAAGATTCCATCTTTGATCCAACAGTGAACCAAACCAGACCATTAGCATCTAGTGTCGGAACACCATTAGACCAGCTTGCACGGTCTAAGATTTCTACCTCAAATAACCTGCCGAAACAGTACTCGCTGACCATAACGTCCGCTAATGTGCAGAACATGTTTATTTCGGGAATTGAGTTGAGAATTCTCAGATGTCCCACAAGGTCGCCTGGCTTATACTTATATTCTAGTTGGAGCTTTATAACGCATCTAGCGGCCGTCTTCCTAATGGAGATTTGTAGGGGCGAAAGCCCAACGATAGCTTCTAATGGTACCAATACCAATACCAATTACAATACCAATACCACACATAGCTCGCAACACTTCTCACGCTTCCGAGATCTCAGAAGTAACTTACAGAACTAAGCTGCTTACAACATTTCAGCTCTCTAAATCGTGTGCAAGGTGGTTAAAAAGGACCCGAACAACTTGAAACAAACAGACAAACAGGAGTCAAGTGAAGTTAAATGAAAGTTTTTTAAAAAAAGAGAACAGCTTAGTTTTCCGACGACGATAAGCTATACCACTACCAATACCAATAACAATACCAACACCAATACGAATACCAAATATTTCATGCAGTTTAGGAAATTTCGGCCCGGCCCTAAAGCGCTCGCTATCGCTCCCTTTATACCCGATTTGCTTGTGCTGTTGCTGTTGCATACAAAACCAGATGCGAAATGGGAGAAACCAAAAATGAAACATCCATTGCTATTGCACTACACACACACACACACACACGCGTACTGACAGCAAAATAAACCCACCACACAGAACTGAGTAACTCACGGAACATTTACAAATTTATTAGCTTTCGAAATTTATGCGGCGGATTAAGTTACCTGCGGTTATATGATATCTCCAGTGCTCCAGCGATCGTTACATGTTTTCTGCTTCTCTCGCCTCCTCACTACAAACAGCAAACGGTAGAGTGTGGCTTCAGTGCAACGTTTGCAAATTCTTGCTTAAACAATGAATGGACGGACGGAAGGACGGACGTGATGTCGTTTTCGTTGTGATTTTCGCCTCCAGCGAAGTCCGATTTGTTTTGGTAATTACAATGTCTCCGGGCAGACTTATAGACGATTGTACATCTTGATTCGATCATAAGAGTCATTAGATCACACCACTGTCCAACGTCAGGTAGAACAGTTCATCCCGTTGTAGATGTCGATTGGACTTGATGTCTATCCAGACATCTTTACTTGGCTTATCAAATTGGCCGCATTGTCAGTTCATTCGGGATTTCTTCCGGACTAACTGAAATAATAATATTAAGCTAGCATTTGTAAATACCCTTCCTGCAGGAAAGCGACGTACATGTTCATATTCATTTTCCTGGCAGAGATGCCGCCCAAAATTGGAATCTGCCAATGAAATGTTGATGCTTGTTCTGTCTTGAAATTATGTGTATTTACAAATGTTTGCTTCTGACTCCTGTTCCTGTTGATACAAAGTACAAATACTATACCAGGAATTTATAGAAAATTGAATAGCCTAAGCAGGGTATCATTTAGTAAAAATGTTCCGCAGTGAAATTTTCAAGATATTCGCGTTTGAATTTGAAACTTTCAGCAGGATTGCCATATTAAGGTGGAAGAATTAGGTGTGATGTAAGGTTCTATGTGAGACGAACTGAGTGGAATATATTTTGCTAGTAATTGAATAGAGTTACTATTTTAGTTTTGTGTGGCGGACCTTGCAGCGACTGCAAGCTATCCTACTCTGCGAGTCTCGCCAAAAGCAAATGCAGACTTAATTCTCAAACACAGTAATAGTAACTCTATTCTTTTAACTCTGCGTTTGCCTTTGATGAGACAATTCATTCGTAAGTTATTCCACTCAGTTCATGGCACATATTGTTTTAAGCCGAAGTCGGAGCGAAGAGCATGGTAGTCGTTTGCGGGGTAGGCTTTCAGTGCTTTTGATTGTTGAAGACTGACTGCTGCCTGCTGTACCGCTGTTAACTCCTTAACCTTTTGTGAATCTTGCAAGGCTTGATTAAGTTTAGTTTGTAACATGCGCCGTCTTTATCTGTGTTTATCCGTGCATATCTATGTTTATCCGTGTTTATCCGGAGTTTATCTATATTTGATGATGTTTATATCTGTGTTTATCCGTGCATATCCATGTTTATCCGTGTATATCCGGAGTTTATCTATATTCGATGGTGTCAATCTATATTCGATGGTGTTTATATCTGTGTTTATCCGTGCATATCCATGTTTATCCGTGTATATCCGGAGTTTATCTATATTCGATGGTGTTTATATCTTTATTTATTCGTGTTTATCTGAGATTATCCATGTTTATCTGTTTATCCGTTATCGAAGGACGATTTCGGAGACTCTATAATGATGAGACCTACGGGAGTTCCCGCAATGTCGACATCGTAAAGAGAATTAAGGTCGGTAGGCTCCGCTCGGCAGGACACCTAGCTCGCATGGATAGTCCTTTGCATTAGGTTTTATGGACCACGACAGCGAGGACGGCAAATCCCACGCTGAAAGGATGGCATAGACCAGGACGCCCAAAGTTAAGGTGCAAAACTTGATGACATCGGCTCAAAATTGGGACCCGTGGAGATTTTTTTTGCGGGAGGCCAGGGCAGGGCCACGTTGTAGAGCCAAATATGATGATGATGATCCATGTATATCCATGTTTACCTGTGTTCATCTGTGTTTATCCGTGCTTATATGGAGTTTATCTATATTCGATGGTGTATTTATTTTTCTTTATCCGTGTTTGTCTGTGTTTATCCGTGTTTATCTGTGTTTATCCATAACTATCCGGAGTTTATCTGAGTTCGTCCACGTTTCTCTATGTTTATCCGTATTTATCTGTATTTATCCACGTTTATTCGTATTTATTATCCGGAGTTCGATGGTGTACATGTCTTTGTTTATCCGTGTTTACCCGTGTCTATTTGAGGTTGTCCGTTCTCATCCGTGTTTATCCGAAGTTTATCTACATTCTATGGTGTATATATCTTTGTTTATCCATGTTTATCCGTATGTATCTGAGGTTATCCGTGTTTATCCATCTTTATCCGTGTATATATGGAGTTTATCTATATTCGATGGTACATATATTTTTGTTAATTCGTGTTTAATTGTGTTTATCTGAGTGCTTCTTTATGTTTCTCAGTATTTATCTGTGTTTATCCACATTTATCCATGTTTGTCATTTCATATCCATGTTTTTCCGGAGTTTAATAATATTCGATGGTGTACGTATCCATGTCTTACTGAGGTTATCCGTGTTTATCCGTATTTTTCTGCAGTTTATATATACTCGATTATGCATATGATATTTATCCGTATTTATCCGTGTTTATCCACGTTTATCCATGTTTATCCGAAATTTATCAATATAAATTTGTGTGTGTAAGCGTTTAATGTTAGAGTTTTTGTATGACGTTTTTTAATGCTACCGCTTAATAGTGCCATATACAGAGATTTGGTTCAGATCAGGTAAATGCTGGAGGACAAACAAACAATAGCTGGTTGAGATTTTTTAGCCAAATACAAGGCAATCACAAATTGAAATTGAACTGTTATTAATTTGACGTGAAACGATATGTTTCTTAGGGGATCACATCAAAGCTGTCCACCAGTTGACCTTTAGTCCTTCAAGGTGTTATTTGGACCGGAAAAACATTTAATTTGCCAACAAAGAGAACGAAAATTCCCCTACAACAACGGTACGAGTCATTGGTGGGGGAAAGAGGAGAGTGAGACTGAGAGAAACAACAACAACAAACACTGAGCCTGACCTGATTTGAATTGAATCGATTTGGACTCGGACGATGCTTAAATAACATTAAACTGCGATTTACACCCAACGCGCCCACCCAGCCAACCACCCATCCTTCATTCTTGACAGCCTTGTCCCGTTCCTGCTCTAAAACTGAGTACAGCCGCAACATGATGTTAGATGCACATCCATAACACAGCAATAAAAGGACAAAAAAGAAGGACGAACAAAAAAAAACAAAATAAACAAGGACGATTAATGCTTCGGGAAAGGACGACAAATTTATTTTGTACCTGGTGTGCACGTTTGGTCTCGCCTCGCCTTCCTTCCCAGCGGTATTCAAGAACATCTCGGCCAGGAGATTTGATTAAAGGAGAGAACTGCTCGTTGTCCGTGGTCTGGGTCGATGCAATGAATTCCAAATTAAATGCATTTTTCAAGACACAAGCACACTGGCACGAGCAACGACTATGTATATATACTCGTACTTCTTGACTCGCTTCCTGTGCCTGCAATTGAACAAAGGACGACAGCGCCAATTCAAAATGGTTGGCATTGCAACACAACAGCCAACCGCACAATATTGACAAGGGATATGGCCAATTCCCCAAAATCCTTTTCATTCTTCCCATTCATTGCTTTCTCATCGTTGTCGTGTTTTGCATTGCAGCTTCAATGGAGATGGCTTCTAATTTTTAATCAGAGAGAAGGAGAAAAGGTGCGCCGGTGACCTCTCCTCACTGCACGAAGTAACCACGTGATTAAATTTATTCATCTTCATCTTATCGTTGGTGCCTTACCTTCCTATTTTGTGTTGCTCAGAGCATTTTGGAGATGGCAGCTGGTTTTTTTTTCGTTTTTTTTTTGGGACAATTTGGAATTCCCCCAAGTCATATTGATGGATTGATAGCCCCAACGGTGCATGATGGCGATTGTAATAGGACTCGCAATGTCCCACAATTAACAGAAATATCCGGCCTTACCGCATAGGGCTTTGATAAGTCTGATTCGCCATAATCGGTTTTATTTTAAAATATTTTTGTATTTGTTTTTTAATTTAAAAAACTGTGTTTCAGATAACAACAACAAAAATTAATTCGAGTAAAAGAAAAATCGATGCTTTAGACCTGCGGCTATAGCTGCAATATTCTCAGCAATACTTGAGACTCACAAAATCCTTGGTGACCGGCAGTACGGATTTCGTGGGCATCGATCTACTCATGATTTTGATGGAATATCTCAGCAAACAGTGGAACCGCAGTCTACTCATCCGTCTACTCATCTACTCATTAGCGTTAGCTAAGTTGTTGCAGTCGATATTTTCAAGCTATTTGGCAGACTTTGGCTTTAAGCTCTTTTGTCAAAATGCGCGTGCTATGGAGTCAATGAAAATCTGTTTCATTGGATTAGTAACTATCTTTTGGAAAACTAAATTTTTGTTATTTTGGACAGTTTGAAGTCCGTAATTACATTAATGCTGGAGTACCGCAGGGTTCTGTTTTGTCACCGACACTTTTTCTTACCTTCAATATTGATCTCTTGTCGACTTCTTCAAATGCAATTAATGACAGCACTCTCCGCTACTGAAGGTTTAAGAAATATTTCGCACTCTCCTTTATCTGGCGTTTTGATTAGGCCGAAAATATTGAGGCTGTGTGGGACAGAATCCATCGACCTCAACTTGACGCGTATCGCAGAAATGTGTCTGCGTGTCTGTAGCGAGCTATTTTGTGAGTGACGAAACTTGCATTATATGTTGCATGTTGTATAGTTACGGGTGCTGGAATATATGGGCCACGAACCAAACACCCCACTCGATGCGGATGTACCCGAGTATATTCCAGGCAGAAGTACATGCCATTGAAAGATGTGCTCACTTCAATCTGGAAAGGAACTACATGAGTCAGGAAATAGAAATAATGACAGACAGCCAAGCTGCTTTAAAAGCTCGCTCTATACGCATTCCACGTCATATCAAAATTGGTGGAGGAATGCAAGGCGAAGCTTAACAAGCTTCATATTATTGGATTCTTATGAAGCATTGGTATGTACGGGGTGCTATAGAGACAGGCATGCACTGCAGAGACAGGCATGCACTGACTCTATAGCACTAGTCAGGGGGGAGCGCAATAGATCCGTATGGGTCGAAGTGCTACAACACCCCATATATCATCATCATCATCATCATAGTTACCTTGGCATTATATAATATTGTTACGAAATTTAGGCTTTTGAGTTCGTAGAGGTTTTTGCCAAAAAAGTGGATGCGTGGACTTGTGTACGCGCGTTAGAAATTATACTTCTGTGACGTGATTAAATGATTAATGTTTAAAAATTGATCGCAAGGTTCCACGACAAACAAACCGACCGACCGACCGACAGACGTGCCACGGGCAAGCGAAGTGAATATAGAGAATTTAAAAATAACAAAGGTTCACAATTTTACACTTGTGATTACTTATTCACTTAAAACTCTTTTGTTTCACTACCATTCTCTTAGCTGGTATCTCTATCTGCTTGCAAGTACTTTTCAACTAGTCTTGCTGAATTTCTAACAACAACTGAGTACTATTTATAGTAATTCAGAAGCTTCGCGAAGGTTCTAATCTTTGCTATTGTTTTCTATTCGAACGGCCGAGAGTGCGCCAGATCACTCTGGTAAGCTCCTTATTTACAACTCACCATATATATGAGTCATCTAACGTAAGACTTCTAAGTATATACTTTTATATAAAGTGTGTTACTAACGGGTGTTTTTTAAAGAGGTTGCCGATTTTTTTTTTGAATAAAACACATATAAAATTATGAAATGACCAAAATTTTTTTTTATTTGGTAGATAATTTTTTGGCATTTAACATTTAAACACAATTTCTGGCATATGGCTTCCACGACTATTTTTCACAAATGTCATTCTGGAGGTCCAATTTTCCAGCACTTTTTCAAGCATTTGAGGGCGTATGTCAGCAATGACACGTTGAATATTGGTTTCCAAAGCGTCAATCGATTGAGGTTTATCCACATAAACCAATGACTTCACGTATCCCCACAAAAAGTAATCGAGTGGCGTCAAATCGCACGAACGCGGAGGCCAATTCACCGGACCATTTCTCGAAATAATGTTGTCGTTGAAAGTTTCTTTCAATAAGTCGATTGTTTCACGTGCTGTATGGCAAGTGGCACCATCTTGTTGAAACCACATTTCATCCATATCCATATCTTCAAGATTTGACAACAAAAACTCATTTAACATGGTTCTGTATCGATTTCCATTCACGGTAACGCGTCGTCCTTCCTCATTTTTAAAGAAATATGGACCGATGATCCCACCAGCCCATAGACCGCACCAAACAGTACATTTATCAGGATGCATTGGTAATTCTTGAACGGCGTGTGGATTATCTTTGCTCCAAATGCGACAATTTTGTTTGTTGACGTTCTTTATGGTGGTCTCTGACGGACGATTATGTGCACCATAAAATTCACGAAGTGCTCTATAAACATTTTTAATTGAACACTGATTTTGAAAATAAATTTCCACGATTTGAAAACGTTGTTCTGGAGTTAACCTATTCATAATGATTTGCCAAACAATACTGAGTAGAAATGCCACTTTGAGCTGTCAAAACAACTGTCATAAAATAAAACGACATCTATCGGAAAAACAAACCTTCGAAAAAAACACCCTTTACTACAAACTGGATGACATCGGCTCGAAATCGGGACCGGTGGAGGGAGGCCAGAACCAAATATGGTGATGATGATGTGTTACTACTACTAGGTACAAGATCCTTTAAAATTCAATAAGTTTGCTACTTAGCCTAAAAGCATTCTTCTTCTTCTTATGTCCTGTATCCCCTTGTGGGCCCTAGTGACTCTACTACGCCTACGCGCCATCGCGTGCGGTTCCTGGTAATGAGCATCAGCTCTCTCCAAATCTTCCCCAATTGCCGTGACTCCGCCTCAACTGTTCTGCGCCATGTGTTTCTCGGACGACCCGTTTTTCTACCATCCTGAGATAACGGATTCCATTGCATTGCATAGTTTTTTATGGAACTGTCGCCTTTTCGGAGTGTATGACAAATCCACTGCCACTTCTGTCATTGGATTGTTGTGCCTATTGGTTCCTGACCCGTTCTCTGGTAAAGATGTTTGTTAGATATGTATACGGTTAGGCCAGAAAACCCTTAAGATGTTCCGTAGGCACCTTCCAAGTGCTGCACTCATGCAACAGCACAGATTCAATATTTGAACGGAACAGTCGCAGCTTGGTGTTTAAGCTGATCCATATCATGGACATCATTCCAAATACCGATTTTGCTTTGCCGATTCGGTTGACAATGTCCTGTTCGGGTCCACCACCTTCGGTCGAGACAATACTCCCAAGATATTGGAAACTCTCTACTCTCTCTACCGGCTGTCCAGCAATGTTAACTTAAGTTACTGAGTTAGTGCCGAGGTTGATGATTTTGGTTTTGGCAGGGTTAATCTTCAAACCCACAACATTTGCCTCCCTCTCCACATTTGTTGACATTTGGTGCAGCTCCACAATCCTGTGTGAGAGTAAACAAACGTCGTCAGCGTAGTCCAGATGTTTGAGTTGAGATGTAAGAGTCCAACGAATTCCTCCGTTTCCAGTAGATAAAGCTGCGCGAAGTACATCGCTAATCACCAACAAAAAAAGTATCGGCGATAGAATGCAATCTTGTCGTACCCCACTTTGGATATCGAATTCCTCTCACAGCTTTCCTCTGTGCAGCACAGGACATTCATAGGTTGCTTTAATAATAGCTATTAGTTTATCGGGTATACCTCTCCTGCGCAAGGCGAGCCAGATAAACTGTCAAACGCCTTCTCAAAATCTATGAACAGCAGGTGCAGTGGTGACCGGAATTCAACGGACTGTTCAATAATGATCCGCAGGGTGTTTATGTGGTCTACACAGGAGGATCCAGTGCGGAAACCTGCTTGTTCGGCATCGAGTGTATCTTCCAGATGTTCCTTAATTATTTCAAGTACTACTTTGGCTATTACCTTTGAACGCAAATGCCTCTCCAGTTTTCACACTCCATAAGACTACCTTTTTTAGGGAGCTTGACAATCATTCCCTTCTTCCACTCATCGGGGAAACTTTCTGCCTTCCAAGCTCCCTCTACAAGAGGATATAAAAGCTCTGCTGATGTCGTTGGAGCTGCACGCAGAAGCTCTGCGGGTATACCATCGAGTCCTACCGACATGTTGTTCTTTAGTGCGTTGATCGCGGTAGCGATCTCATCTTCACTGGAAGTTGAGGTGCGAAAAGCATGCACTTCCATTTATCTTCACAGGGCGATGTCAACTATTTTAGTAACAATATTTTATGAACTCGACATTAATATGATGCTCAATGCATTTCCATTTCTAAAGGAGCGATTGGGCTGTCTTACCATCACTATTCATCTCAACTAGTCCGAAAATTATAGATTCAACTTTAATATCGGGCATGTCATATGTCAGCCTTTCCCAAAATTGACTGTCCCGGTTGTCATACTGTCACTATTCATTCCAGCTAGGAGTATCCAGCCCTCACTATTTATTATCAGCGTATCCGAGAACTTTGAATTTGGCACTTCTATCGGTCATGGCATACGTCACCTCTTCCCACACCAACCCATTAGGGTGCCAGTGTCACCATTCATCTCAGCGACGATAACTAGAGATTCGACACTAATATCGGGCGTCATATTGTTTCACATTTTGCTCCAATTAATTTTACCG
Organism: Nephrocerus scutellatus; assembly: GCA_947095585.1. NCBI lineage: Eukaryota > Metazoa > Arthropoda > Insecta > Diptera > Pipunculidae > Nephrocerus > Nephrocerus scutellatus. The sequence continues at coordinate 7,322,759 of OX352762.1, forward strand.
GAAAAACTTTTTCCTGATCTTTCAACAGATTTATATAGAATGCTCCTTAAAATCAGCTTCGTACCATTGCTATTTGTAGCTGTAGCTCCTGCACAACCTGCAGCTTGCTGATGTGAGAAAACAGGAGGCATCCGCTAAAAAGCATTCAACGATGCTAAATGAGAAAGAAAAGTCACTCCTTTCGTACGTCACAAAAACCCAACAACCGACACCCCAACAAGAGGTGGAAGAGCAGCGCATTACCTTCACAACAATGTGAATGCGCGATATGGGAATGAACTTGAACTGCGTACAATTGGCCGTGCGGAGAATTTCAAGTCCTCTCTTTTGAGATTGAAGGACGACGGACGACTTGGCGCAGTGTAAGTGGCCGCGCTTTATGTTCAATTATATAAAACTTGTTGTGTTGCAAAAACAAGAGCAATAAAAAACACACCATGCTTAAGGGAACAATACCAACCAACAGCGCAAACAATTAATCAAAAGGAAAATTCAAACGAAACCCCATCTCGCATGATATGGGAAACAATGCACCTGCAATTCACAGTTCAGTTAACTAAGAGGGGGTGGCAATTGAGATGTTGTTGTTGTTGTACACCTTTTTTTTTTTTGATATTTGCCTCACATTGGGATGGCATTGGGGGCGTCATTGTTAAGTGTGGCCCCCTCCACTTGGAGATTGTAGATGGTACGTTTGAAGAATGGCTATGTTCTTCACATGAGACCGCATCTAAGACCTTAGCCTTTATTTGTGTGTTTCGGTGCGCAACTAAAATACGTTGCATTGGAATATTGGAGGATCAATTCAATTGAATAAATAGGAGGAGAGTTATTTCCAATACTTTTAATGTACACTGAAAATACGTTTGTACGCAGTTAATAGAAATAGTGCCCGAATTGCTTGATAATGTTCGACTTTGTCGGATAACAATCAAATGTATAGCTACCGATAATACAGTGAACTCGCTCTAACTTGAACTAATAAGTTTTGTATTTTTATTCATATATCAAAATTAAATGATATTTTACATGGTTTTCCGGCAAAGCTTATGCGGCTGCGGGAGGTTATCTTACTAATTAAAGTGTAAAAAAGTGTAAGAGTTGAATACATAGGGCTTTTCCCAGGAAACTGATATTAAATATTTTATTTAATTTAATTTTAGTTTTTATTTTTTAGTTTAAACTTTAAAGCACTAGAAAAAAAATAATTAATTTCGACTTAAGTCTTATGATAGAAAATGTTGTTTTATTAGACCTCTCATGTTGATGAGACTTCTGTGTAACACATTCAGGTGGGTAGGAACCATATGGTTTAGTTGTTGTTTTCTATCATCATCATATTTGGCTCTACAACCAGGGTCCGGGCCTGGCCTCCCGCAAAATGTCTCTCCACCGGTCCCGATTTCGAGCCGATGTCATCCAGTTTGGCTGTTGATTGGTTGTTTTCTATATACGTTATAAATTCGTGGAATGTTTAGTTTTTCAAAATCATCGTTCATCAAGGTGACCCGTGTGTACTAATTTTCTGATGTTTGATATTCAGCGAAATTAATATAGCTGTTTCGTTTCTGTTGTATATTGCATTGCCTTTCCCTTGTCATATTGTAGGATTTAAGTCGAACAAGAACCTCATAAAGTGAAAGAAGCAACGAATCGAGCGGCCATTAGACAATACAGGCAACTGCCCCGTGAATTTTACATGGTCCTTCGAGCCGGATCTCAGTACCTGAGGAATTATTAAACATCCGTTAAAAAAAATAACAATTTCCTAGAAAACCAGTAGCCATCTTTAAGTAAACATTAGCCATCTTTAAGTAGAATACTTGCATTCGACCGTGGCTACTAGAATCGAAGTATTGAAGCGAAAGCGGTCGAATATCAATGGTAGTTTCACTAAACTTAAAAGCTGTACATATAGCTAATTTATCGGCAAATACGGTGAAGTTAGATGATATTCGCATACGAATTAAGAACGCCGAATAATTGTTTAATTAGAGGATAATTTGTTCGTAATGAATAAGGACCTACCGCAGCACTACCACATTGAATAAATGTATTATGAAGTGAACGCAGTGGATAACGATTTTACACTAAATGGGAAATATTTAAGTCAGGCCGTTATTACCACTGCAACATCGAAGAGTTGAATAATAAGTATCTATTAGATGGAAACACAACAGATGACGCATTTTTGAGATTGTAAAGTTGTCCTAATTTGTTGGAACAACTTTGCTGTTAATTTTTTAAGGATTTAGACACCAAGCTCAGTATCTGACTCGTTAGGCGTGTTGCCGTGTCAACGTAAACCCAAAAGCCGGAGCTCTCTAGGGAGTCAGAATACTGAACTGGTATGATGTTTTAATAAATGAAAACTGATTATTGTTCAACGTTAGGTGTGAAGATGATTTCATTCAGTGAATTTTCCCTTCTTTTATACAAAAGACCTAATGCGTTTTTTAAAAAGAGAAGTTGATCTTTGGAAAGGAGTAGAGTGATAGTTGCCTTCTATGCCAGTCTATTTAGCTTCGCCCTGCATTTCTCCACAAGTTAAGATATGATATGGAATGCATCCAGGGCTCTTAGCAAAAATAATTGATCGGTTTTCGACCATGCATCAACTCTGGAATGCCTACTCATCGATTATCATATTTTACATAATATCGCTTTATCAGCATAGTGTATATATGTACGTAACGTATGTAATATATGACCGACCGCGTCAAGTGTTTTTGGGTTCGTTAGCCTATGCTGCTGCGTTGACATATTTGTTTCCACAAGCGAACGACCTAATTATTTCATTACAATTTCCCTGCGCCGCGTACTCAGCGCAATGCATGGAAAGGGTTATTAACGTTCTAAGCGGCCGGCTTTCGTTTGCCCATGATGCTTAGATTGCATATATATTTTCATAGGCGAACGACCGCCGGTCATAAATTATGCTATTGGAGATTTTTTATATTTTTTGTTCCCATGCACCGAGTGTGCCATTAAAGAATACGTATGGGTTATTTTTGTTTTCTTTTGTTTTCATGCACCAAGTGTACTATTTTTTAATACGTAGTACTGATTTGTGTATGTTTTTTCTTTGAGAGGCACTAGAGTCGATGTTGGGTCAAAAACGTTTCTGCTTTTAGGCATACTATTTATGTGTCGCTGGTGCGATAACTCACAAGATACTTGTCATCATACCGATTTACACCAACCACTCTGCTTTCACTGATACAACCACCTGAGAAGAGACCGAAGTTCAACTGTATCACAAGATATAATGTAGGCGTTTTGGTCTTCGCCAAAAAATTTTGGTAAACGTCAACGATGGTGGCGCGGAAAAATTATTCAAACTATGGCTCGAGTGATGTATAAAGTTGACATGGAACACAGGAATACTGAGAAAACACCAAAATCAAATTCGTCCGAGATCATACGCAGTATCGCTGAAATGTTATCAAAATCAGTAATATCAAATATTTGCGATCAATGAGAACAACAGGTAGAGATTTGGGATTATTCCAGAGTCACCCGTTCCAAGATCCATTCTCACCAACTTGCCCCGTCGTTCGGAGACAGTCAAGAAACCGAAAGTGAGATTCGAGATATATAGGGATAATCGTATTTAGGTTAGGTTACATTCGGTTAAGGTGGCTGTCAGTGAAACCGACACACACTTAGAACAGTAATGATCCATTGTGATACCATACGGATCAGGAAAAATTGCTATGATGACTATAATAAATGGAGTGTATATTAGTAGCACTGCAACACATGTGGATGTATTGCGGTTTCCCCTAATTTGATGTGCTTTGTGGAGAGTGCATGCCCGTCCCTACAGTACCCCCTCAATACCAATGGCTCTTAGAACTTAATGATACGAGTATGAAGGCAGTTTAGTAAATGCCGCTCAGACTGCGAGAATGCATGGGTTCCCATATGGACTTTAATCTGTCGCATCCATGCTCCGCAGTCGATGAGAAGATGCGACGGGGTCTCTTCTGCTTTTCCACAAATCCTGCAGCTGCCATCATCTTCCAGTTTTAATTTCTTTATGTGATCCTTTAGTCTACAATGTCCTGTTAGAAACACCGTACTGGTTCTTATATTACTTCTGTTTAGCCCCAATATCGAGTGGGCCTTCTTTGAGTTATAGCTCCCCTACATTTCTTAAGCTTGTCGTAGCCGTGGGAGATTTTTCCATCTGACGATAGCGGCTGCCTTACCTATAATGCGTATCTCTCCCCGCATTATGCCGAAACTTATGCCGCAGAATGGTTCTGGTTCTACTAGCGCAGTTTTTGCACATTTCGCGAGCCTATCCGTTGTTTCGTTGCCTTCTATGCCAGTATGTCTCGAGTACAAACATACCTTGTTGACTTCGCCAAATCTGTTTAGCTTCGGATGTGGAAGGCATCCAGAGCCCTTAGCGCAGCTTGACTTTCTGTCATATGATAGCTAAGTCTTGCCTCATGTAGTTCCTTTCCAGATTAAAGTGAGCACATCTTTCGATGACATGTACTTCTGCATGCCTTCTGAAAGCAGAAAGCACATGTGCAGGATTCCATGGGCCCACGATCCAAGTATTCTGAAGTAATGGCGCATTACCCGAGTATATTCCAATATACTCTTTGATCCATCCGTATACCATTTTATGGCTCCCGGATGTATCTTGTATTCAGTTTCTTGTCTTCTTGGTGCTTATTTTGACTTCAAAGTACTTCTTGAATTCAAGCTTTTGCACCATGTTATCACACGGCATGCTCGCTAAAAGAATCCGCTTGGCAAGTGAATCCACTATTTGTCTTACCCTGCTTTCTGTGAAGCAGCATACTTTGCTCAAACGTAATTTAGTTTCCTTCGATTTCCTCTCTACCACTATGTAAAGTGAGAGTAGCACAAGGATTGCCTCCATACCGGCTGTTGTGTAGGTTCTCATGACCCCCGTTATTAAGACACTGGCCAGCCTCATTACTTTTCCCAAATCCCTTTCTTGTGGTGCTCAGCTTGGTCCTATTCACCCTTGCTATTGCTTTGTAGGTACTCGTAATCATTGGAATAACTATCATGATGGTGTACATCCAGTGCATAATTTTGTGACTAACTAACTCCACCACAGGAATATCCTGTCACCCTTCTGCACACCATAAGAACTCTTTTTGATTTTTGTATTACAGCTTTTTGGTGTTTGTTCCATGGCAGTCTACTTTCATATATCACTCTAGGGTACTTGACCTCTTTACTGATGGTAATTTCTATTGAGGGAAATCGAGTGCATTCCCCCCAGATTCCTTCTGTTGATGAAGGGAACCATTGTGGTCTTGTATGGGTTTGCCCTGAGGCACCTGTATCTGCTCATGAGGGTTAATCAGTTTTGGACTATGTCACAGAGCACCTTCCCTCTTGCCATAATAACTATATCGTCTGCGTCTGCTTCAGCTAGCTACTGGAGTATGTCATATACAAGGATGCTCCACAAAGGGGTGAAAATAACCCTCCTCGTGGGCATCATCTTTTCCGGTTGCACAGCAACTCGCACATCAATTTAGTTAACTGATTGTGTTGTCACCTTTCTTTCTCTCCAAAGTACTCCTCATCACCTCATGACATGCGTTGTCTATTGCTCCTTCGATGTATCGGTAGATTTCCTTACTGGCAAAAGACGCCAGTTATTACTCTTTGACGTTTGTCAGACATTCGCGAGCGAGAGATGGGACCGTGAAAAATACTTTTGGTGTTTCTGGGATTTGAATCTCGAACCTCCTGCTCAAAAGTCCGATGCATTAACCACTGGAGCCACGGCGATCACAGAAATTCCTTATCTTTAGCCGCACAATAATTATGTGGAATGAATCGTGGATTCTGTGTTTCCGCTTCTGTAAAACCTGCACGTATTTAAGACGCATATCATCTTTTCCTCTCCATAATTTCCTAATGTTGACGTTATGCTTAGCATTATAAGGTTTACAGGAAAACACCTTATCGAGGTGGTACTGTATATGAACTTAATTTGTACATATAATCGAGAATCTACTGTTTTTATTAAATAAATAATAATAAATATCTTCTCCTCCCACTCCTATACGATATTAACAATTGACTGAAAAAAGTCAAATACAAAGCAGTAAAGGCAAGAATTTATTTTTAAACGTTGCTAAGAGGTAGACTCTTCATTATTCTTCCCCTCTCCCAAACTTTTAATGAACTTAACAACGAAAAATTAGCGGCGATTATTTTTAGAAAAAATTGCAAAGATTTACGCTCGATTTTGAAGACGACCGTGACGGACGGGACGGAGGAAGAAAAACGCCACACAGAGATACAACGCACAGAGAGATTATTTCGACCCGTCACACAGTGCTGCCACTGTTGATTAACGCATCCAATTGGACGTCTAATTAAATTGCCCAATTAAATTACAAAATGACTGCCGCAATGGGTCACTACTCACGACGCGCCGTCTGATCTGTTGCCCTTCTTTTGTTCATGAGTTGTGTTGTTGTGACTTGTCAGCTACTTGTGATGCTGTCTGTATCTTCGCTTTGATGTCACATCACACTTCGTGCCGTCACAGATGGTTGGTTCTTGGTTGTCAATTGAATGGTGGAGTGGAGACAGCGGCGAGGAGATGAATGCGCGAGAAACACGAGAACACGTTTCCAGTGTTCACTTGACTTTAGTGGAGTAGCTGCTAGCTAATGTTAATGTTGATGTTGGCATAGGTTCGGATTGTTTACAAGCCATCTTCACGGTCACTCAATCATGCCTCTCTTCCTCACCGTCCAACAACAAATGTGCTGACAACCCAAAAACACGAGCACTATGCTGCCAGCCAGCTGGCATCATGTTGTTATTTTGATTACCTGTTGTGCCATAAGAGTGAACGAGAGAGAGAGAGTGCAAATGCGAATGGGCCAATTGTGCGCACACCCTCAACGAGCCTCCTATCAATAAAAACAACAACAGCAACAACCTGTTTATTGCTCTTTTGTTGAGATACATATCTTATCAACACACAATCCCGGCTGCTTAACACAAATTCAATAACGATATAGATAACGAGAGTGCACCAGTGTGACCATTCTGGTTTGATTTGTTTGTGGAGCGAAAATGTTTATTGTCAGTTAAATTTTTCAATTTACTCGGCAATAGTAAGGACACAATGTGAAAGTTGGGGAAACCTTTCCTTCAAACATAACATAATTTGTTATACATTCTAAAAGTATCTTCATCTTGACTTCATTCTTCAAATACTGAAATTATCCTATAATAATCCGTGTCACGTGTGTCGCGTGTATTTTTTTTAATACTTTTTTTAATACTTGTTTACTTGTGACGCGTCGCGTGTGGCGCGTGTATTTTCTTTAAAATACTTGTTTTAAAACTTGACTGGCGGTGACGTGACGCGTGTCACGTGTCGCACGTCGCACGTTGCGTGTGTCGCGTGTATTTTTTTTAAATACTTGTTTTGGCTTGCTGTGACGTGACGCGTGTTACGTGTCGCGCGTCGCGTGTGGCGTGTGTATTTTTTTTTTAAATATTTGTTTTAAAACTTGGGTTGCGGTGACGTGACGCGTGTATTTTTTTTTAAATACTTGTTGTAAAACTTGGCTTGCGATGACGTGACGCGTGTCACGTATCGCGCGTCGCGTGTGTTTTTTTTTGAATACTTGTTTAAAACTTGGCTTGCGGTGACGTGACGCGTGTCACGTGTCGCGGTTCGCGTGTGGCGCGTGTATTTTTTTTTTAAAATACTTGTTTTAAAACATGGCTTGCGGTGACGTGACGTGTGTCACGTGTCGCACGTGAAAAACGTGACACAAAAGTGCTGACTTTAAGCAAAGTTAACCCTAAAGACGTATAAAAAAGTTTTACTTCGGAAATCGCTAAACTTTCCGTTCGCCCTTTTGTCAAACTCTCAACTGTCAACTAACATTGTTATATTGGTTTTTAACACTTTTGTCAAATTTCAATTCTTAACTCAGTGGAAAGTACGAACCATCAACATATTGCTGGCAACTTTCACGCAACATTCACAAAGCCACATAGCATGGTATGATGATGTCATGAAATGTGGCTGCCTGAGAGCATCCGCACTCCGCAGTTGTAGAAAAATTTCAGATTCCTTCGCTCAGCTCAGTTCAGTGTTCTTCAGTGAATGTTTGCTATCCACGTGGAATGGACGGTGTGGCGGAATTCATAGATTCGTTGTTCTTACTATCAGCGTTTAGTGCACAGTAATTTTTCGTAAAACGATTCGTCGTGCAAGTCAAGTCAGTGAATCCGAGTGGCGGGTAAAATAAGTTTTTAAAACTTAGCTGCATTTCGCCTCCGGTCGTCAGTTTACGTTCAGCTGCAAAGCTGCCAGCATTATACGAATAGGTACGTGGGGTGTGTGCGGACCGCGCGCGTTCGTGTGTTTGTGTGTACGACGCGTTTGTGGCGTGTTGCATAAATCGGTGTATGGAGCAAGCAGCACCACGTCCACGTGTCCTCCTTCACCGCCCCCGGGCTAATGCTGTTGTTGATTTTAATTGCAATTCGAAATTCGAACGAAGTTCCTCTGTCTTGCAGGGTGGGACGTGGGAGCAGTTGGTAGGCAGCGGGACTGATCCCCGTTTGTCTTTATTCTTAGATAGAAGCTACATTTTGTTTTGGTTTTTTGGTTTTTTTTTCATGCGGTGCATCTTGTGTTAAGTTTTAAATGAGAGAGACCGTTTGTCAACCATTATAAAAGTATCTTGCAGATAAACTTGTACACTATCTGTATCTGGCGTCAAAAATAAATTAACTTGCTCGAGCGAGATTGACTCGATCGCTGTATGATCGTCGCGTTCCACTCTCTTCGAATAAAAAATATTTGCTTCAGATTTTGTTTTTCTCGAATCTTGTTATCTTGTATCTGAGTATCTTAACCACAATATATTATGAATGTGTATCTTAATATACACATGAAGATAGATGTACTCTGCGTTGTCCCAATTGAACAACACCTGAAACCAGTTGTGAACTTGATGTCGAAATAATTGTTGTTGTTGTTGTTGTTGTTATTGTTTGGGTTTTTCAGCTAATGCAGCGTCTTGTTTTTATATTTTTGTTGCTGTTGTTGTTCTTGTTGACACTTGGTGTGTTACAGTGCTGTGTGGCATGATCCATTATTGAATATTATGTACATACATACATATGTATATGCGATAGTTTAAGTGGTGCCTCCTAATTATTATTCACGAGCAGGCTATTTCGCCTGCCCCTTTAACGGCAGCCAGTGACAAACAACGACCGACAAAATTACTATCGAACATCAATTGATTTGTGCGATCGTAAACATGACGTACTTGTAGTTCTCGTATGTGTGATGCGTAGATATATAGATAAATAATTGCTAACTGCTGTCGCTGCCGTCAGAACGTTGTGCATTCGCTTTTAATTAAAGTGTTTACCTTCGTTAACTAGAAATTAAAACAAAACACCAACAGTCAGTTCAACCGCTTGACCGCCAGACAAAAATCTCCTTCGTCCGCACCTTCTGTGCTTTTATTCGTATCTTGTTGTTGGTCATAGCCGTGCCGTGCTGTGTCACGCCGTGCAGTTCCGTGCCACCTAGCCTGTGGAGAAAGCGAGCGAAAATATCTTTAGAACCAGTAACTTGCTTGCAGTATATTTTTTTACTACAACACCACTACAACAACAAAAACTATTATTGCGTATTTAAATTTGATGGAAATCTAAGCGTTCGTTCGATTAGACATACATGATAGCGTGATAGTGATTGCGAGATGATGGTAGCGTGATAGTGATGGCGTGATAGTGATAGCAAAATAGTAATAGCTTTAGTGTCAATTCTATAGCCTTCAGATGTTTTGTATTTATATATTGGTCCAGTATGTTCTGATAAAGCATTGCTCTTTGCCATCAAGATACACCATAAGCAAGTCTGTAGGCCACAGAGTGTGTCTTAATGGCGAAGATAGATGGTTTTTCAGGACATAGGTACTGGACTGGAAAATATTTACTAGTTTCTGGCACATACAACAAAAACATTGTTTTTTGGACAGATTTTTTTTCAAAAATAAATAATAAATAATACCTTAGTAACGGGCGTGGAATGGAAAGGGGAGAATTTGTTCACTGACGGAAGTCAGTCGACAGCTGACTCTTTCAATAGAGCTGGAGTCCAGAGTCAACACCTTGTTCGCTAATTCGTCGGGAGAATTCCTTTCTTAAAGGAAGTCAGTCGATGGCTGACACTTTCCATAGAACCGGAGTCCAGAGCAAACACCTTGTTCACTAATTCATCAAAAGAGTTCGTTCTTTGACGAATGTCAGTTGACAGGTGACTCCTTCCATAGAACCGGAGTCCAGAGCCAACACCTTGTTCGCTAAGTCGTCGAGACAATTCCTTCCTTTACGGAAGTCAGTAGACAGCTGCTGGCTCTTTCCATAGAGCCGGAGTCCAGAATTCCTTTCTTGACGCAAGTCAGTTGACAGTTGACTCTTTTCTTTGAGCCGTAGTCTAGAGCCGACCCTTCTTTGCTAATTCGTCGTCGTTCCTTGACGGAAGTCAGTCGACAGCTGACTCTTTCCATAGAGCTTGAGTCCAAATTCAACAACTTATTCGCTAATTTGTCAAAAGAATTCGTTCCTTAATGGAAGTCATTCGACCGATGACAGCTGCTGGCTCTTTCCATAGAGCCGGAGTCCAGAGCTAATTCGTCGAGAGAATTCCTTTCTTGACGAAAGGCAGTCGACAGCTTACTCTTTTTTCATAGAGCCGCAGTCCAGAGCCAACACCTTTTTTGCTAATTCGTTGAGAGAATTCCTTTCTTGACGCAAGTCAGTTGACAGTTGACTCTTTTCTTTGAGCCGTAGTCTAGAGCCGACCCTTCTTTGCTAATTCGTCGTCGTTCCTTGACGGAAGTCAGTCGACAGCTGACTCTTTCCATAGAGCTTGAGTCCAGAGTCAACAACTTATTCGCTAATTTGTCAAAAGAATTCGTTCCTTAATGGAAGTCATTCGACCGATGACTCTTTTTATAATGCCAGATTCCAGAGCCAACATCTTGTTCGCTAGTTCGTCTGCTTTCTCAGTACCCTTTACGCTACAATCCCTGGCACTCAAACAAAAGTTATGTCCAGTAATTGGCTTATTGAAGCCAGTTCTTTTCAGCTCTGTCTACCAAGTTTCGAGTTATCAATTGGACACATATGCTAGTTCTGCGGTTCTTTGTACTAATCCTTTATATTTTTGCCTGAAAGTTCCTAGACTAGTCAGGAAGTTTGTAGTACTCTGACAAAATGGGGTTGTCTCAGAAGACACCTGCATCATTCATTTCGGATCAGTTTAGAGTGTTGCATCAAATTGACTCGTAACTCGCCATTCATTTTGGGAGTACAGTGGTCACTTGATGATGAATCATATCTTATAAATCTAAATAGTTTGTTACCATACCTTACGCCCACTGATAGCAAAGCATCATGCTTTCTTAGCCCTGTATTACATTTTTGACTTCAAAGTAAGCTTTTTAAGAAAAGTGGATCGCCTTAAACATCGAGCAAGGTGTCGAACGTTCAGTCGAGTGCTCAGTTATGCGCACTACCTCAAGGAGTGCTGTTTCTATGGACCATCCTTGCGACAAAAACTAACAACACGCCATTAGAACTCCAATTCTAAATAAATGAAGAATGTTTATGATGACGCGATGACTTGTAGTTATTGGGTGCTCTTGAAAGTCTGTGTATGATTATATTGTGAGTGCACAACTTATGCAACACCGTTTCTAAGCCCAGAATTAAGGTTAGCTCCTTAAATAAAACATTGAATAGAAACCAACTTTTAGTGTGAGAAATACCCTGCTGCTTCCATCAAGGCACCAATACAACACCGACTTCCTGATATTTCATTTCGTTCGCGATGATTCCGTGTAATTTAAATTTTTCATCCCGCGATGCCCACACAGGACATTGGTGGCGACGACACGCGCTTCCATTATAAAACATTCCGCAATTCATAATTCGTAATTCTCATGCCCCATGACAGTTGTAGTTGTTGTTTTCTCGCTAGTTGGTCGGGTAACTTTCTGTGCATTCCCACGGGAAACTTTCAGCTGAATGATCCCGTACAATTCCCGTACAATTGTGTGGAATTGGCAAAGCGGCCAACAAAAACTGATCTCGTTGATGTTCGTGTAGAAAGCGAGGAGGAAGTCCTTATTTGAGAGAACAGCGTTGTGGTCCGGTGGGGTTGCTTCAATGAAAATGAATACTTTTGACGAAGATAAGCTGATGCAACACTCCTGCGGCAGGGACAGTATTTGTTGCTTAATTTTTCTGCTCCTTTTTCTGTGTCATAGGCGCGTTGGGAGAAGACAATCAAGACATCCGAGTAGGGAGTTTTTTACTCCAATTGAAACTAACGCCATTTTGGATAGACTCATACTTTGCTTCTGTAACTTAAATTAGAAAAAAGCTGGATATTGGTAATGAAAGTGAATGCGACGCTCCATGCAACTCTTGCAAATTAGGATTTTTAATTGTCGAACACACCTTTGTAACTGTACCAATACACCGAAAGAGAGAAGTCAGCTAACTCTTTGCTTTGCTCCAATAAATTAGCAGGTATTTAGTCGACTAAGAGGCTGTGGGGAGCGTTCGTATTCTTCTACGTATTTAAATTTGTGGGCAATAACTGGAAAACTCCAGCAATTTAATTTGCGGTAGCCATGTTTCAAAGTGGTACGAAATATCGAACTACCTCAATTGCCTCCAACATCTTATATTCATATTATTTAACCTAAAAGTATACCATGAAATGTAATATTTGCAACTTTTATTGAAATATTCAACCCGGAAGGTATACAATGAATTCTAAAGTCAATTGCAATTTCTATTAAATTTCTACTACTTATATATTCTACCATAAAAGTATACAATGAAATGTGATAATTGTTGCAGTATTTTTTTAAATTGCAATATTTGTAAAATAATGCAAACCTAAGATTATACAATGACATGTAATGTGGTGTTGTAATATTTTTTAAAATACTCAATCAAGAAAGTATACAATTAATCCTAAAGTCAGTTACTAAAATATTTTACCCTAAAAATATACAATGAAATGTATTTTTTTTTTTAAATATTCAACCTACATAGAATACAATGAATTCTAAAGATTAACAAGATATTTCACCCTACAAGTATACAATGAAATGTAATGATTCTTGAAACATTTATTAAATAATGTAACCCTTGAAGTATACAATGAAATCTAAGTTGAATAAAATATTAAACCCTAAAAGCTTACAGTGAAATGCAAAATTTGATGCAATGTTCATTGGAATTTTAACTCCAGAAAGCTATACACGTTATTTTTATAGATTTCTTACACCACGGACCCTTGAATTTTGTGAAATAGAAAAACCTGGGGATACTTCAGGGAATGATGACAATTCTGGAAGTTTCGTTTTTAGTTAAAAATTAGCTTGCACCCAATTTCTTGATCTATTCGAATCATATGTATATTTTGAAACCCATTTTTTAAATGGTCTTCCAAACAATCTTCTGTGACATCATTTCATCCTCCTTATTAGTTGCTTGATGTAATGCGGGCTCTTCAAACTTAATCAGCTCCACAGTTATGCTGCCTACCCTCGGAGACTTTCTTTATCGTTCGGATAACTTCTTGGTATAGCTTTTCAATAATTAGTGGAGGTTTCAGTCCCTCAGTTTAGCTGAATAGTGGAACTCATAGAATGTGGTAGTGGTGCCAATATTGTAAGGTGGTCTTAACTCTATTTTCGTCTCCTATGTCTTCCAATATGGTCTTGCAAGCAAAATAAAAAGAACCATAAACCAGCAATGGCACTCGGTCGGTGAAGAGGACACTTCTTGGAGTCTTCCAATATTATTTTTTCGTTACCTTACAGTTAAGTAAGAATCTTCGGTGCTACTCCGAATTGCAACAAATTCTGATCCGCGTTTATGTGACTCAGAGAACAATTAATAGAATCGTCGTTCGTTGTGTTTGGTGAGCGTAATTGAACGGTGCCTGAAGCACATGTTTGACAGCCGCGAAGCACGCACTTGACAGCCGCAAATTACAGTTCATTACTAAAAGGTCAATCGATTCGAATCAGCAATATTTTAATCACTGTCGCGTATATTAACATTGAACCGTTAATTTTTGACGTCGTCTGTCGTAAAAAATTGTGAGGACATTTCAATTAGAAGCAGAAGAGAGCGGAGAAAGATAAAAAAAAAACTTCAAACAATAAACAGTAAATAAATACATAGATGACGAACAGGATGAGAGATATCTTCCAAACAACCAGAATTAGCAAGGATATGCTGCTGGGAGCAGTCATTCTACTGGGTAAGTATCTCTTTCATAGATTCCGATGCCTCACATAAAATGGAAATCAATTTTGTTGTTGCAACACCGGGCCGGGTCAAGTTGACTCCTTTTTCGGGGTACAAAGATAATATCTAAAGTTCGCTCAAAGGAAGGAGTCAAAGATACTCGAATGACACTCGCACACATGCTATATATTTTATTTTCTTTTTAATGAAAGTCAACTTTTATTAATAATAATAATCAATTTGCCGATATTGGCTGAGTGCCAAGTTTTTGGAGAACAACATAAGCAAAGTGCGAAGTTGATGCACTCACACATCGACATACACACTATGAACGGACGGCAGAGGCTACGTTCGACAGTTTCGATATTAATTTGGCAATGTGTAAGGAAGATTCTTGTTTATTTTATTATCCCAGACGCTCACACGAAGAAGTACTTTGGATAAATTCACAAAAAAATTATCAATAATTTGTTTCTATAGTTTTTTTAAACAGAAATCTCCAGAAAAGTGAGCAGGAAATATTGGTTGGCATACGCTAGTATCAGTTTTTAGTAGCTGTAATATCCGGCCTTGCAAGGCTGCCCCTTCCCACTCACTCAACTGACCGCCAACCGCTCACCGCACGCAACTGACCACCCACCAAGTTATCTCCCCACTGATCTTTCTAACTGACCACAACCTCTCATCAAAAAACTGTAGTCTATAACCTCCAGGTCAAAAAATGCTGTACAATGGTTAAAACCTGGTCCATTAGCTTTCATGATTAGATAAAATAATAGACGGTGCCCATCTGCCCCACCGCCACTGTCCCAACCACACTGACAACAATCGAACTGACCAACCACCCACTGACACCGCCCCGCTGACCACACACCAACTGACACTCTCCTTTACACTAAACCTACAAAGCCCCCAACCCACCAACCCACCACTGACTAGAGGTCTATCTATAACTTCAGGGGCCTGTACAATGGTCAAAACGGATCAAAATAGGCCCAGTAGTTTCTGAGATTAGCATAGTCTGTTAAAAGTGCAAGCTTACCTCTTTATATAATAAGTATATGTAAGTATAGATTTAGCTCTGCAACCGTGGACAGGTCCTGGCCTCGCGAAAAAAGAATCTTTCCACCAGTCTCGAATTCAAACCCCTGACATTTTGTCATCCCTCATGGTCTACGCCATCCCTCCAGCATATGCTTTCGCTGCCCCATTAATCCTACCGCAAACGACTTGACGAGCACAATACTCTTTGGTCATGTGAGCTACTAGGTGTCATGCCCACCGAATCCTTATGAGCTGACTTCTCTTCACGATGTCAATATCGCGGTAACGCTCATTTATAGACTCTCCAGAATCATTCTTCCTTATATATGGGTCCGAAAATTCAACGTAAGACTTTCTTCTCCAATGCCGCTAAGAGATTGGAGTACTTTTTACTAAGCAACCAAGGCTCGAATCCATAAGTAAGTACTGGTAAGACCATTATTCTATACACCAGTAGCCTAGATTTTATGGGTTATTTCCTGGTTTTGAAGAGTCTTGACAGACTAAAGAAGGCTTTGTTGTTTTTAGGCAACAGAGCGCGTATATCTGGTTCCATGCTGTTATCGGCAGCCACAATTGACTCGAGATTTTCAAAGTACTCTCACTTTTGGAGACCAAATAGCATCCAGTCGATCCAAAAAAGTCAAAGCCTTTTGATCTCACTACGGACTAACCCGCAACGCGTCTTTAACACAGGTGGCGTCTGCTCGACTACTGCTGGGTGGGCCGGGCGGCGCGAAGAATGCGCAATGTATTTCTGGGTGGGTCCTAAAGGTCTATAGCACAAGACTCGCCAGCGGAGAGGAGATTGCTGAAGATGTATCATACAAGACACTACAGCGGAGAGGGGGTACTGACGCGGTTTACAGATGGTCTTCCAATCTGGAAAATAGTGGTTGAGTTCGGGCAGAGCTCCCACCAGTTGGTCTTGTTCGGTTAAGAATCGACACTTTTGTGGGCAATAGTTTGCCAACCTAACCATACTTTTGCAAAGACCGTATGTGAATCTTACTTCAAATGTGTACCTGAATTAAAAATGTTTATATGGCAACTTACACACGTGCGATTTTATGTCCATAAAGATTAGTTTAGGTTTTATATCTATGGGAACTCCGTTACACCATCATAGCAAGTATACAGGCCAATTCATCTTTTTTTTCAATCATAGTGATATGCTTCACAGATGGTTATTCAAAATAAATAACCATACTGGACAAGAATTCAAGCCAAAATCGTGCAATTAAACCGACTTCACCGACTCATGGCCCGTTCCCTAGCAGGTTCATTACGAACCGATGATGCATTTTGTGTTGCATTTTTTGATAATTGCCGCGAGTTCCTTGTAAACTCAAATACATTTTATATTTTTTTTTGGGTGAGTAACGCACTCAGTCTTTCGGTCCACACCGAACTTTTTACTCTCGTAAGTTCCCTAGAAACAAAATAAGTTTCTGCTTTCTGATCGCCAAATAAGTATCGCCGTTAAACACCCTTCTCATTTGTCTGTCTATCTTAACCAACAATTAAAATGAAAAAATGACCTTAAACTTCATTAACAAGGATGTGCTTACCCGAAAAATACTTCATATGTTGAAGTATTCTGTAATTTGGCGTCCATAATAAATAATGAGACATCATCCAACTGCAAAGTTTTAAGGGGCATCACGTGAGGTGCGCCGCTCTTTGTGACATCACGCAACGGCATCACCAATTAACTGCAAGCCTGCTTTTACCCTGCTACGAGATTACATCTCTTTAACGTTGTAAATGTAATCCTTTAGCTAGAAAATGGCACAATTTTTGCCCTAAACCTTAGAGTATGAGGGAGAGAGAGAGAGGTAGTGCAATACTTTTTTTTTAATTAAAAATTTCTACATCAAATGTAAAGAGATGGCAATTTCCGCCGTCAGATGAATAATGCTCAAGAGTGCTCCTCAACCAATGAGAGTTATTTTTTAATTTCTGTAATAAATTGTCGCCTTTTTGTAAAAGTTTCAAGAATTACTTTGCGTTTTGATGTTTTCGAGCGTGTTGGAAAACTGGGGCACCGCAGTCGTGATTCGGTTCAGTCAGCTGGCCAAACTCAATGATTTTCTCTGAGAGTATTGCGCGTCCTTGGAATTGCCCCACAGTAATTACTGCCGTAATTGAGAAATTTTGCACGTGCACGCACTCTACCGGAAAAATTGAAAAATGGAAATATGATGATGATGATGATGATGATGATGATGATGATGATGATGATGATGATGGTGATGATGATGATGGTAATGATAATAGATTTGGACATTTTAGTGTTGTTGCTGGAGAATCGATAGATGTGTAGATGGATACATTTTTCCAGTAGGCCAAACGAAGTCTACGTTCCTATTTATTAATCAGCGCTGTGACAGCAGCCCAGTTGACATCACAATAGGGTTCAGTTTCTATGAGCGCAGATTCTGAGCCAGCTCGAGCTAGTTTATCTACAGATTCATTGCCTGCAATTCCTCGATGACCAGGGACCCATCAGAGTTTCATCTTGTTGTGTCTGGCACGAGACCCCAGTGCATCGTAGCAGCATTTAACTAATATGGAGTCCATTAAGTTCGTACAGCGCTTTAAGTGCTGCCTGGTTATCTGAAAAGATATAATTCCTAGCGGCCTTAATGCCTTTACTAAGGTTTACCCTAGTGGAGATCTTAATGGCATGGAGTCCAGCCTGGAAAACCATGGTATCGAGACTTTGGTGTTGCGTCCAAGGACACCAGCTCAAACCATCTTCCATCTTCGATTTATCTGTGAACTAGACTAGTCCTCTAGCGTCCAGTGCTGGAGCACCTTTAGACCAGTTTGCCAATAGTTATACCTCAAATAACCTGTACTGTACTGCCTGACCATGATGTCGGAGATAGTGTAAACCTGTCCCTTTCGGGAATTGACTCAAGAATTTGCAGGTGTCCCACGTGGTCACCTGATTTATACTTTCAGCTTATACGTGCATGCAGGGACCGCCTTCCTAATGAAGATTTGTAGGGGAGAAAGCCCAACGACAGCTTATTATGCTGCTGCAATACAGGTACGCATTGTACCCATGATACCTAGACAAGCAATTTTCTGGAGCTTCTGAAGCGTAGTCGCCGTTGTTCCTTCAAGAACTTTCAGCCACCAAACGATGGCCGCTTAGGTGATAATGGGCCTTACCATCATTAAGGCCTCTACTGGCCAACATGGCCCTAGTGGCGCGTTCGATGGCGGACTTTATATGAGAATACTAGCTAAGCTGTTTATCAAGGAAAACTCCAAGATATTCAACCTCACTGGAATAAATTAAAGAGCTGCCATTGATGGTGATAGTTTCTCGATTGACCAATCTACTTTTTATAAAAGACACTGGAACGGTTTTGCAAGGGCTATTGGACCATTCTCAAACATGTAGTAAAGCATGTAGTTGGTGGTGTGCTGTGTTTACCACTAACAAGAATCGCCAAATCATCCGCATAACCAATGGCCATGTACCCTGATCTCTGTAGTTCAGCTAGAAGATTGTTGATGACTTGTGACCACAGAAGTGGTGAAAGGACTCCTCCCTGGGGATAACCCTTAACTGCGGTCACGGACACAGACAGAAGTAATATCTCAACGTTTAAGCATGGCCCTTATCCATTGGTTGGTCGAGTCTTCGATACCTCTGCTACTAATTGCTCCCGCTATTGAGTCGTAGCCAGTGTTATCGAATGCGCCTGCAAGAAAAGTTCCTTCTATCTTCTTTACAAGATAATGAATGGCAGCTTCTATGCCTTTATCTTTCCTGTTTGCAAACTGACATGGGTGCAGAGCGATAGACAAATCTAGCAAGCCTCCAATATGAATATCAATTAGTCTCTCCATGTATTTGAGAACAAATGATGTTATAGGTATCTAAGGTTTAGGCAGCTCACTACGCCTATTGTCTGGTTTGGAGAATAAGATTACATTTACCTGTCCCCATGTAGTCAGGATGTAACCCCAGTTCTAGCTGCTGGCTCTGTACAAAGACTTTACCGGATAAACTATTTACTTTACTAGCAGTGCAGGCCCTTTGGTCAGATACGTTTGGGAACTTGTGTAGTACGATTAGACGAACCTGGGAAATTAACCTGAAGTAGGGCTCTGAGAGTATCCTCACGGTCCGACATGTAGGTGACTTCCGTCTTTTTTAGTAAACCTACACAATTTGTCTGATCTTTTACGAAAGCCTTATGGATTCGTGCCGCTACTGGCATGTCGGTAATGTTTTCACGTAGCTCGTTTGGATCGTCACAGTTCTGAGACTCTGTGAGTCTCAACTCCCAACTCTTTGTGCGTTTTGCAGAGTTTTCTAACTTTCTACCTAAGTTTGGCCAGCTAGTCATTCCACGATGGAGCCTTAAGTTTATACAGACGGAATATTGTTGTCGTTTCCTGGGAAATTTGCAGAGGCACACACGATGCTATTGGTCGAAGCTTATCTTTCTTCATGTATTCTAGAATTGGAAGAAAGTTAATATTTATGCGGATTAGGTAGGCAATGGCTCTCGCATTTAAAGAGTAACTTACTTGCCCTATTCCGTAGACCTTTAATCGGTCCACTGATAACCCAAGGTTCTTGAATAAGACCAAGGGTTATGTTATCATCAGTGAATCGAATGGTTAAGTTATCGGACGTGCCCTTGTCGTGATGCAGATTCGCCTGTGGCACACTGATAGTGCCCAATAATCTTCTTTGGAGCATCTATCTTTCCAGATTATTTGACTTTTTCCAGAGACCTTTCCCCTACGGCAAGCAGTCTGGTTAGGACGATCCTGATTGCTTGCCGTAGTGGATAACGCTTGCAGATACAGGAGACCAAGGGTTATGTTATCATCAGCGAAGGGTAGCAAACGCGCCCTTAGCCTAATGCAGATACACCTGTAGCATAATTATGGTGCTAAATAATCCTCTTTGGACGATCTAGCTTGCCAAATTATTGGGCTCCCCTACGGCATGCAGTCAGGTTAGGATGTCCCAGTGGTCTGTTCCTCACCGACTCATCTTTCTTCAGATATGCGTGCCCAGTGGTACCGCTTTTCGGATTAAATTACCGGTTGAACGAGGCGTATAGTTCGTACCCTCTTTACGATAGTGACCCACTGCCTTTTCAGTTCTATTGCCAATACCGCTGGGACCAGCATGCTCAGTGGCGCTGCTGGTTAAAGGAGCTGGTCGTGCGACCGACTTTCAGAAATACTTTCGGAACCGGCTTACTGGAAATAATTGGAGTATCTTAAGGTGTGATGTCTTGGAGTGGGTCCTGGAGAGTTTTAGTGGTCAGTTTGCTGATGGGGTCCTTGTGGTAAGGGCAGCCAGGCAACGCTGGTAAGAATAACAATACCTCAACTTAGAATGGGTTGGTTTTTTGGTTTTTTCCTTCGTTGGCTGAAGTGTTCTGTATTCTGATTGGTTATCAGCTCGTCATCTGCATTCAGCAATAATTCAATAATGCGAGACAATCAAGGATTAGACTTTTGAATGGAAAACTCGCTGGAGACTAAGTACAAGACTCTTCTATTCCTTTTATTTCATAAAAAGATGGGGTTGGTACATAATTAAACATAGTTTTCGAGCCTATTTAGGTATGGTCATTATTGACCGTCTACCATTCTATTCCATTACTGGAGACTAAGAGACTCACTTTAAGCCTCTTCTATTTCACCATTGGCCAATATGAAGACTTAGGGAACAATTCTTAAAGATTGTGTATTTTCCCCTCCTATTGGAGCCAAGGATGGTTGAATAGATATTTTTTTTTTGTGCTAACAACAGGATTTCGTATGTGTTCCCTGGTTTTCAGAGACACCTTCCCTTCACTAATCGAAATTTGTAATTTTTTTCGATCTTAGTACTTAGTCAATAGCGCATTCTGTCTATGGCGCCTGCCTACCCATAAATAATATCATAAATTGGTTTTACCAAAAATTTCTCACATATCCTTGGAATTTTCTACGGTGGAATCCTTTGAAGATCAGCCTTTCAGGCATCAGTTCACTGCATCCAGAACGCACTCACAGTTGCCATTTAACAACGAAATCACTCAGATGATAAATTTTAATGAATAATTCATCAGAATCCAGGAGGGAGATTTCCAGAGGAATCACACACACAATCTCAAGTCCCCGCATAGTCTCCCCAGTGTAAAACTCTGCTTATTAATACGATACACCACTCTTGGCATCCTTTTCACTTTTAATATAAATGAACTAATTAGCAAGAGCTAAGGCAATGGGAATGAAGAGAAGATGGTAGATGGTTGTGGTGGACGGGGGAGAGAGGAGAAAGCGGAAGGAGAAAGGCGAACTAAACGCTGAGAAATTCATCACTTAAATTGCATAACCTTGATGACACACGCTGTTGTGTCGCCGTCGCAAGGATGCAGAATCGTCGCCCGCTCGTACCAAGGGGACGACAGAAGCAGCAACAACATACCAACAGCACAAGCAACAGCTCAACTCACGAAAGTGAACAAAGTCAACTTGAGTCGAGTGCGAAAATCGCTTACACGGAATTTTGCGTAATCTCCAGGATTAAACGCGAACGTGTTGAAGGAGTGCAAAGCAAAAAAAACAGCAACAACAAAACCAACTTATAAATGGCATAATCTCGATAAGAAGACAGCTCCGTGACCCCGAGGCGGGGGTAAGTAGTAAGCAACGGCACTGCAGAAATCCCATCATGACACCAGGCGAGCAAAAAGAAAAATCAGCGAATAAGAGGAGAAAGTTTTTGCAAAGGCAAAGGATAAGGAGCGCGATGCCGGCCGTAGAGGGGTAATCACATCAGCGGGACGTTAAAGTTTGAAATAATAATTTTAATTTTAAAAACGGATTCATTTTCATGATATTACCGCGTAAAACACAGCTCCAATTTTGGTTGTGAGAGGGCTGGCTGGAGTGCGCGAAGGTTTCACACGAGGAGAAGCAAGAAGAGGAGGAAGACTTAAATATAACTGAAGCTAGCTGACGACTGCCTCAATGTCCTGCTGCGGCGATGACGAGAAGGCAAAAGTTAAATTTAATTTTGAAAAATTCTACACCGGAACTTGCCAGAGCGCACACGGAATCCCCCGCATGACCAGTCCTTGTGCGAAAAATAGAAGCGCACGCAAAGTACCGAAAAACGCCATCGTCGTTGCCACCATCACAAAAAAAAAACGAAAAAAACAAAATGCATGGTGGTAGCAGTAAAAACAATTAAATGAAAAATTAAAGAGAAAAATCCACCCTCTTCCCAAATCCAAGCAACCAACCCCAACACACCACACGCAGCACTTGTCTGGATGTTGCGCTGCGCTGTGTCTCCGTGGCGCGAATTCTTGCAGTATACGAGCAATTCGTTGTGGTAACAGCGGACGGAGACACGAAGTACGCTCATGGAAATCGTTTTGCGAAATTGCTTCAATTAGAAAAACATTTAAATGCAAAGCAAGGACGATTAAAAGGATAATAATAGGGCGGAGCACGAGGAAGAAGTTGTCGTCACGCGTGCGTATTGTAAGTCTCTGCGGTCTGTCTTGCAGTACATCAGCCACTCAGCCTTCTTCCGATTTAGCTGCTTAACGAACGAAAGGATAATTTTTTATTGCTTTCGTGTTATCGTCATCATCATATTTGGCGCTACAGCAAGGGTCCGGTGGTGCTGTCCTCCAGTCTTTAATCGTCCTCATCACTATCTGAAAAAATTACAAAAATTTGATAAAGAACATCAGAATGTTGAGGTGTATGTGTGTGTGTGCTGGTTATTTGGAAAAGGCAACTGTTTTTCCAGCATTCTTTTACTATCCAGAAAGCTTTTCTCACATGGCCTGTAAAGTTGTCCTAATTTGTTGGAACAACTTTGCTGTTAATTTTTTTGAAGGATTTGGATACCAAGCTAGATATCTGACTCGTCAGGCGTGTTGCCGTGTCAACGTAAACCCAAAAGCCGGAGCTCTCTAGGGAGTCAGAATACCGAATTGGTATGATGCTTTAATAAATGAAAACTCGATGATTATTTTGTTCAACGTTAGGTGTAAAGATGATTTTATTCAGTGAATTTTCCCTTCTTTTATACAAAAATAATTGATCGATTTTGGACCATGCATCGCGACTCTGGAATGCCTACTCATCGATATTCATATTTTACATAATATCGCTTTATCAGCATATTATGACCGCGTCAAGTGTTTTTGGGCTACTTTGCCCATGATGCTTAGATTGCATATTTATTTTCATAGGCGAACGACCGCTGATCATAAATTATGCTATTGGAGATGTTTTATATTTTTTGTTCCCATGCACCGAGTGTGCCATTAAAGAATACGTATGGGTTATTTTTGTTATTTTCATGCACCAAGTGTGCTATTAATTAATACGTAGTACTGATTTGTGTATGCTTTTTACTTTGATAGGCACTAGAGTCGATGTAGGGCCAAAAACGTTGTAGGCTTTTAGGCATGTTATTTATGTGGTCGCTGGTGCGATCCCTCATAGGCCGATACCGAAGAGTTAGAGAAGTACGGTAGGTTTTACGCGAAACTAAATCTACGCTGATGAAAGAATGGCGTGTAGACCGAGAAAGTCCAAACGGCATTGGCATAAAATGAAAGTCAAGTGACCGCTGAAGAATCCGTCACTTCCTAAAGGCCGATTTTATTGAAATTTTTCACACATGTATATTTCCGGTGACAATAACTTCTGTTAAATATTTTGAAATCATAAACAAATTATGTATGCATTACACATGACGCCTCTGATGTGGAATTCAGGCCTAAACTGAAGACATTTTTGTATGTCCATATACTATGTCCCCCGGGACATATTGAGCAGATGATATCGCATACAGCGGAGCAAAAACTCTACTTCATATTCATCATATTTAGCTTAACAACCGGGGTCCGGTCCTAGGCTCTCGCAAAAAAATCTCTCCACCGGTCCCGTTTTGAGCCGTTGTCATCTACTTTGGCATCCCTAAGCTCTGGGCGTCCTGGTCTACCCCATCATTCCAGCGTAGGCTTCGCCGGCCTCGCTGTCGTGTTCCATAAATTCTACCACAAAGGACTTTCAGAGGAGGATCCTTTTCGCTCATGCGAGCTAAATTTCCTGGCCTTCGGATCCTATCGGGCTTAATTTCGACATCGCGGTAACGCTCGTAGATCTTATCATTATAGAGTCTCCGAAATCGTCCTTCCTCACATACGGATACGTCTCGGATCCATATGTAAGTACTGATATAACCATAGTCTTATACACCAGCAGCTTGGTTGTTATGGTTAAATTCCTGGATTTGAAGAATCTTGGCAGACTAAAGTAGGTTTTGTTGGCTTTAAGTAACTTTGCTCGTTATCGGCGGTTATCGGCTGCTACAGTTGACCCGAGATAATTAAAGGATTGCAAAACTTCCTCAAATTCGCGCTTCACTATTTTAATTGAGGAATGAATGTTGGCCATATATGTACGGAAGCAAAAGCTGTAGCCATAAGATGGAAACATCTCTCTGGTTTACGGGAAACAAAGGTTTGAGGTGGCGTTGAGACGGTTTTAAGAGAGCTTTGTGTGGGTCTTATGGGGGTTTTGAGAGGCTCTTGAGGCGGTTTTTAAAGGGTGGTCTTGAGGTAGTTTAGTGTGGTTATTGAGGGGGTTTGAAGTGAAGTCTTGATGGGATTTTGAGATGATTTTGAGTGAGATATTTATGCGGTGTTGAGTAGGTGTTGGATGAGTCTTGAATGGGGTCTTGATGGGGTTTTCTAAGCGGTGTTGCGGGGGTCTTGAGGCGATCTTGTGGAGGCAGTCTTGAGGGTGTTCTTGAGATGGTCTTGAAGGAGTCTTAAGGGGGTCTTGTGAGGGTCATGGTGGGGGTATTGAGGTAGTCTTGAAGGGTCCTTTGATGGTCTTGAGAGGTGTTTTTGAAGAGGATGAGGCTTAAGGAGGTTCTTGAATGGGTTTTGAGAGGAGAATTTTGGGAGTCTCCTGCAGCGTCTTTTGGTGGGTCTTGTTGGGGTTTTGAGGTGGTCTTGAGGTGGTATTGAGGGGTCTTTAGGTGATTTTGAGAGGGTCCTAAGGGGATCACTAATGGGGTGTTGGATCACTAATGGGGTGTTGAGGTGATCTTGAAAGGGTTTCGAGGTGGTTTCTAAGTATTATTGAGGGGGGTTTGTCGGGGGTCTTAAGATGGTCTTAAAATGGTTTTTAGTGAGGTTTTAAAGCGGGTATAGACGGTATCTGAAGGTGTTTTTGAGGGGTTATAAAGTAAAGTAATAAGTAAACAATCAAACCATAATGATCAATGTTTGCCTCCAAGGCGTCAATTGTTGCCTAAGCCAGTGTCTTCACGTGACCACACAGAAAACTATAAAGAGGTGTCTAATCGTGTCATGGTGCGGTAAGGATCTCCATTGTGTGTTAGGAGAACTCCGGTCTCATTTTCGAAAAAGTAAGGTTCGATGATGCCACAAAATTTTTAAATTCCCATCGTAAAGCTTGTTTTACTTTCTCTATATTAACTTCGCATGACCGTGTGTTTGTCTGCTTACCCGTTTGTTCGTTTGCCCGTTTGTTCGTTTGTCTGTTTATCTGTTTGTCTGTTTATCTGTTTATCTGTTTATCTGTTTATCTGTTTATCTGTTTATCTGTTTGTCGGTTTGTCGGTTTGTCTGTTTGCCTGTTTGTCGTGGAATCTTGCGATCAATTTTGAACCCACTTCCCAATGCCCGATTTTGTTGAAACTTAGCACACTTGTGTATTTCCGATGACAACACTTTCTATTTCTATTTGACAGTGTTCGGGATGACAACACTTTCTATTTCTATTTGACAGTGTTCGGGATGCGGGGTCGGTGGGCTTCCATACAATTTTGTTTTAATAATCAACCTGGCATAACATTTTTTTATTTTTTTATAATGTTCACACGCTCAAGGGGCTTGCACCCTGCTTAGCACAGCATGGGCGTTCAGAATTTAAGGAGAGGAAAGGGCGAGATGTCTCTGCACATACGTATGACTGAATATCATAAAAATGCGGAAAAACAGAGGCGGGTAATTAATTCCACATAATTATTGGAATCTCTGAATTGGTTGGTAAGTCCGAAGATAGGTCTTATGGTGGACCCGTGAGCTCGAGTTGAGGCTCTGGTATTTCGGTTCGGTTGGAGGATGGACGGGATGCATCTTAATATTTTTTTGAACATAACATATTAATTTTATATGTACTTCCATTTGAATTGAAATACTTCCTTAAATTTGAAACGTGCTAGTTTTGAAACAACAACACCGTTTCCCATCCGTCGCACTGATTGTGCTTCTGTGTCATCTGCTGATTTTCCGCTGTCGAGTTCGACAACTTTCTTGAAATGCGGGTCACTGACACACAACACACCAAAACGCACACTGACGGGGTGCGCATCGATGTCGTTGCAGCTCTCATTCGTATAATAATTGTAGCCGTTGGCCCCTTTTTTCGGTTGGATTATTAGCGCACCGTCGTCGTCATCGTCGTAGTCGACGTTAAATTAACGCTCGTTAGCGGGTGAATGTATTGTTCCTTATCGAATGTTTAATTAACTCTGATTAATGCCGGCAACCAATGATGGCAGCAAAGTGTAACTATGTGCTTTGGAATTTGTCTGGTTTTTGAGCTCCTCGTTGTTCCTCCCTGACGTATGTGGCGGTGGGTTAACTAATTAATTGAATTTCAGTTGAAATTGATGATTTGGAGTATCACAGTGCATCCCAGAGTAGCAAGCTAGTCCCACCATCAAGAGGCGACTAAACCGCAATATGGGGCTTATCAGAGGTCGACATCCCTCACCATCGAAGAGAAATTAACACCAAAGCGAATGCCCCACAGTTGTGTCAAAGAGATGAAGAAGGATGGTGTGTAAGGAGTAGGAAGGCACCGAGGAAAAGTATTAGGAAGCATCTAATCCCTCTTGGAGTGCATTAAGTGAATGCGCCCAGCGATGCGTGATATGTGTGTGAATGGCTGGCTTGTGACTAGAAATGGAAATCTGAATAGTGTGCTTCTAACGATGCTGTTAATCCTTGCGAAACTGTGATGAAGAGACACACCAACACACAGAAATTGCTGTTGTGAAAACTTTTAATTCATTTCATAGCTGGGATTTGTTGATGTTGTTTTTTTTTTATGGCCAAAAGACTTTTGCCACCGTTTTGTGCATCCATCAGTTGAGTCGTCGCTCAGAAGCCACCCACCCATATTCGCATATTAAAAATTCACACATGAAATACATGAATACATGGCATGATGTCCTTCAGCACTCAATTGAAGGATCTACCAGAAATACTGACGCAATACACTGGATTAGATGTATAGATGCTGAAGGAGAGTGCAGCGCAGCGCACCGACCAACCCAAGGACTTCAGTGCTGGTATTATGTATGTTCGCCGTTTGGCATTTAAGTCGGATGCCGAAAAGCCGAAAAAAACGAAAAAACGAAAAAATAAATCGGGAAGGACATAGCAGCAGCAAAAAAAATGAACATAGAAAGCCAAAACGCAAATCCATCCATTGACAGCGTCAGGGATTTTTGCGTACGCGCCCGTTCTTCGCAAAATTCGCGCAAATCAACAAAAGCATCAACACAAAATCCTGGCAAATTGTTAAGGGTTGAGGGCGCAAATAGAATAACTACACCTTTGCAATTTTTTCGACGGAAGCCTTAAAGCCTTTCATCGGC
The DNA here is from genome assembly GCA_947095585.1 of Nephrocerus scutellatus. NCBI lineage: Eukaryota > Metazoa > Arthropoda > Insecta > Diptera > Pipunculidae > Nephrocerus > Nephrocerus scutellatus. Next base: position 7,350,852 of record OX352762.1, read on the forward strand.
GACTGCAGGTTAACCGATCACTGCGAGTACCGAGATAGCTGATGTGGCAGAGAGCGATAAGTGCGCACCTGAAGCATCAATCCTTAGCAAAGAACCTGCGGTATTGGATCCGAAACATTCAATACACACACACACACACACACACACATGTTCCTGGAGATCCTTTGCCCCGAATGGGATTGTGAGTGTCACACCTGTCGCGTTATAACAAAACAAAGCGCATTGTGTTGTGTGTTGCATGCAATATTCGATAAGTGACAGGAGAATGCATATGTGTGTGTGAAGAATCCCTCTTCCGATGACACGATGCAACCAACTCAACCGAAGATGATTGAATTGCAGTTCATTCATTTCAGCTCAGGTTTTAGTCGTTTGCGCGTGGGGCATTGACGCAATTGCCGTGAATGTGCAAGAAAGGATTTGTGTCACATCCTGGTGCTGTACTGCTTCTTCCCCTTTTGTGTGGCACAATCTGGAAACGCATTTCAATTTTTAGTTCTTCCATATAAAGGATATATACGAAAGCGTAACTCTATTCATAGCGTCCTGACCCAAATTGGATGGTTGGCGGTAGGGTGAGTTTAGTTCATTTTTGTATAGGCACTGAGATACGAATTAGTTAGAGTTACTTTTTGATTATCTTTTATCATTGTATCTGATATCGGAAATGAAACAACGTTCTTCACCAAAAGTAGACAGTGAGTCCTAAACATCACTCTTGTCTCCGATTACATTAATCAAATAATTCTGAAGTCTCGGCTGAGCATTCATTCTTAGATCACCGTTTCATGCAGTTTAGCTTAGATTACCAACACGTCTTCAGGTATTATCGGAAAACCGATTAGCTCAAATAAAGAGAAACACTTAAAAGACAGCTTAACAGTTCACTTTTAAAAATCCCCTCCCCTTCAGCACTAATGAGCTTGGCTTTCAACAAAGCACTGTCTTCCTACTGCCCTCTTACTCATTCTAGAGGCAAGAAAATACCACATTGGTGGTAGTCTGAATTGGGACAGCTTAGAAACAGCTGCAGAAAACTGTTCAACTCAGCGAAAAGACTAAAAAACATCCCTCAAAGTTTATAAAAAAGACCTAAGAAAAGCCAATCGTTTATCCTGATGACTGTTCTGTGGAAAAATAGAAGATTCCTGCGAGTCTTCAAGGCTTAGACTCTCAACCAATCCCATAATGTCTAGCTGTTTGAAAAAAGCAGACGGCTCGTGGACTATCTCTAGCGAAGAATCGCTCAATCTGCTACTAGACACACACTTTCCAAGTAGTTCTAATGCCATTAGAAATGATAACCTTAATAGGTGAAACTCTCTATCACACATATCTTATGATCTCATAAATAGGGACAAATTGGGCACTGCACAGCTTCAAACCATACAAATCTGCAGGACCAGACGGCATAATACCAGCCGTACTCCAGATATTACTCTTCCTGTGTTAGAGGTAATTCTAAAAAGTTGCCTAGAGTTGGTCCACAATCCGGATTTATGGAGAGAGGTGAAAGTGGTTTTCATATCCAAAGCGGGGAAATGCTCTCACGTCAGTCCAAAAGATCTCAGACCTATCAGTCTGTCATCATTCCTTTTAAAAACGTTAGAAAGACTGATTGATATCCACTTACGCAATAGAAGAGATAACAGACCACTGTCTATTGATCAACATGCTTATTACAAAGGTAAATCTGTAGAAACTGCTCTACAGTGAGTGAGTTCTATTGAATATTCACTCCATCATAAGGAGTATACTTAATGGTAGCATTCCTGGATATTAAAGGCGCTTTTAACAACGTCAACACATCGGCGATAGCAGCTGCACTGTCGGCCGTGAAGGTAGACGACTCACTAGGCGAACTAATTAATATCCTGCTTACAAGTCGGACCATTAAATCAAAACTGGGTGTAGCGTCTGCCAATAGATCTTGCTGCAGAGGAAAGCCGCAAGGTGGAGTTCTATCGCCCGTTCTATTTAATTTAGTAGTGAACGAGCTGTTGATATACCTTAAAAGGGAGTGCTGCCTATGCGGACGACGTTGCTATTGCCTTTTTAGGAAAACACCCTTATACCCTGAAGGAACTATTACAGAATGCTCTTAACAAGCTAACTAAATGGGCAGATCTTTCTGGTCTGGGAGAAAACCCTCACAAAACAGAACTCGTCTTCTTCACTAGAAAATATAAAATTCTACATGTTGTCCCACCCTCTATAAAGGGCACAAGCTTATCCTTCTCTGAAAAAGTTATATATTTGAGTCTTATTCTGGACAGAAAGCTAAACAAGAAAGAGTTCCTAAAGCCACAGTGGCACTCTTCTCCTGTAAAAAAGCAAATGGGGTCTTCAACCCCATATCACACATTGGCTTTACATTTCGGTAATAAGACCTACACTTCTGTTCGGTGTGGTGGTCTGGTGGACTGCCTAAGACAAAGCAATAAATCGCGACAAACTAAGCAAAGTCCAAAGATCGGCTTGTCTATGTATGAGCGGAGCTCTACGCACCACCCCTTCCGCTGCACTACTAGACATACTGTTGAACCTAAGACTCCTCGACATCTTCATCAGATCAGTTGCTGGTAGCTCGGCTATTCGCCTCAACGCAACCTCCCAGTGGAAAAGAAATGAATTCGGACACTCCTCTATTCTGAATTTATTCAGGACTCCACCAAGAGGTATAGACTACACCATTCCGCAATTACATTTCAACAACAACTTCCAGGTCACCAGTCCATCCAGATTCTAGGAAGAAGGTGATATCTCGGGAGATGAACCAATCAGTTTTTATACTGACGGTCCAAAAACTGATGATGGGTTAGGCATAGGTGTTTTCTAAAAAAAAGGCTAAATATAAGTACCTTTTTTCAGTTCTCCTAATCACTGCAGTGTTTTTCAAGCAGAAATCATGGCAATTAAAGGAGTTCTGTCTTGGCTGAAGAGAAATGTGATATCCTCTAAGGATATCCGCATCTTCTCGGATAGTCAAGCAGCTTTGAGATCACTAGAATCAGTATCTGCCAGCTCTATTGTAGCCCTTGACTGCCGATCATCTCTCAGGGAGATAGCAGATCAGTTCAACATTCACATATATTGGGTGCATAGAAACATTCTGGAGAACCACAGTGCCGATGAACTCGCCAAGAATGGACCTACGCTGCCCCTTCTACCGGAAAATGGTTGCTACAGACAAAACCAAGCTCAGATGGAGAGATGGTATAACTTGTGTAGCGTCAAAACAGAACTGGCCAAAACTAGATCCGAAACGCTCCAAATTGTTGGTGTATTTCCTGGGCACTGTCCTATAGGCAAGCATGGTGTATTTTCCAATGACTTCTGCAGAAGCTGCATGGACGAGGAAGAGCAAGAGACCATTCTTCACCTTCTCAGCACATGCACAGATCTTTCTCTACAGCGTAAGCTCCATTTGGGAGCCTTCTTTTACTACGACCTTACCATTTTCAAGCGCTGACATCAAAAGTCTTCTACGCTTCATTCGAAGCGTATTCTACTTGCAGCCAACTCTCACCAACAGAGTATACAACCAATGTTACATTTTAGGATTTAGACCCAAGTACTGCCGTAGAGGCGTACGTGTACTGTGTTCCCCTCTCGGTCGGAACTTTGATCAGCAGGGCCAGACCTAGGGGCCCTTCGTTCAAATTCTGTAATAGGAAGAACGTTAATGTTCGTGCCAATCAAGCAGGCACTGGCTACCTGCATTTACAGATCAACTTATTTCTACCGTTCCGTAGACCTTTTATTTGTCCACTCATAACCCAAGGATCTTTGATGAGATAAAGGGTTATATTTTCCGCTGGGAAGCGCTTGCTTAGGGTTAGGGACGCGCCTTTCGCGTGATGCAGGTTCGACTGTAACACTCGATGGTGCTAATTAGTGGGAAGGGCGGCTTTGGCAGGAAAAGGGGAACTCTGTCCATGCTTGTTCTTGCTGTTGCTGAATCAGTAGCCCGTGCCTTCCCAATAAAGGAGCATCCGGATTTCTCCGAGATGACGCTATTTGCATCAACGATTGTGGATGCGTCAGAATCAGAAGTGGCTTATTCTTCGTCCTCAGTTCTGCTTCAGATGTGGCCCGTACAGCTACGACGTCAGAGCTCTGGGTAAGGTTCGGCTGCTCAACAGCAGACCGAACAGTTGAGGCCACCATGGGGTTGGCCATCGAAAGCTCAACAGCTTCTCTAGATAAAACTTGTTGCTCAACAGCAGGACCCGAGGTTAATGCGCTTTGAGATGTATCGGTCTCATAATTATTAAATCTTGACCCACGAGAAACCGGGAAAAGAGGTCACTCTTGTCAGAGCCCGATATTCTAAGGAAGTGCTATTTTAAACCGAATGTCAACATATGTAAGCTCCCTCTTAGCCATGCATCCATCGGCGTACGCTGTTCCATCTTGGATTAGGAATAGATTTTGCTGAGATAGGAGAAATCCGTTGCCCCGGGCTTGGGACCGGAATATTAACATCGTAACAAGACGAATTTTATGGTATTGGACATTATATTCTCTATTGGACATGGGAAAGGGCACAGTACTGTCTACAGGCATCAGGAGCGTAGGAATTTGTTCCGAAACCTTACCGAATATTATTCCATGCATATTCTTATGCCCATCATGGTAGACCTTATTCTTTCGAAGTCGACATATAGCTTTCACCGCTTCCATATCTCAATGACTAGATCCAGATGTGGCAGATTTAGGAGTGTATTGAGGCATTAGCCGGTGTAGAGCCGATTGCTCCCGTTATTCCCAAGCAGATGTTCCCTTGCAATTTGTCTAGTGTCCTGTTAGCCATTTTTAGACAAGTTCTTAGCCACCAAACATAGGTCTGGTTATCATTCAGTAAAGCCAGTGTACCATTTTCGAACTCAGCCCCCATGATTTACCAAATGGTCTTTTACATTGAATGAAGGTCTTTTGATATTCTTGATTCCAAGGGCATCTTCCATTTCATCTTGCAATCTAGAATTACCCCTTGATATTTGATTTCCGTGGAGATTGGCATAATGAAACATTTTTAGTAGGAGTCTTCGACTGTTACTCTATCGTCCATATTCTCCCCTGTCTGAAGAAGCCGGCGAGAAAGCATGTGTACTGGTTAATCCATCTGCGTAATGCCTTTCAGCAGAGTCAAAGGTGTAGCGCTGCTCCCTCAATATCAATAAACACCCCTATAGTGAAGATTGCGTCCATCATGCTCTTTTTTATCCTGAAAACAAGATCACGAAGAACAAACTCACAGCATCTCCCTCCTTGATAGGCGAGCTGATTTATGTTTAAGGTGCTAAGTGTCACGCGTCTTGCATAATGGTTATGTGTCAGATGGTTTTGAGGTCCAAAGTGATGTACGGCAAGGCTGCATACTTTCACCACTGCTATTTGTGAGGTGGTTGTCAACAGCGATGCTATTCGTGCTGCTCAACAGGGGTATACAACGAGCATTAATATCTTACCTTAAACTCCTGGACTATGCTAGTTGATGACTTCTCTTTGCTTTCACAGAGAACAATGGAACTGCATGGAATGTTGACAAACCGTAAATTTTGAGAGAGAAAAATCCCCCAGTCTTCTCTATTTTTTGTCCAGTGATAGCAACAATAAGTTATCTTTTATTTATTGACATAACTCTCTTGGTCCCAATAGGTAATTCGTGTTTTTTTAAGTCTGATAGAACTCGAAATTGTCAAATATAACACAAAATTTCTAATTTTAAACAAATTGTTTTATTTTTTTAAATGAACAATATATGTCATTAACATTTAAAAAGTATTTTTGACATATGGCCGACGCGGCTGTTCTTGACGAAGCGCATCCTAGATATCCAATTATAGGCCACTTTATCGAGCACTACTGGCCGAATGTCACAATTAACACGAACAATGTTGGTCTCCAAGGCGTCAATTGTTGCTGGTCTATCATCATAAACTGGTGAGTCAGAAGAAATAATCGAGTCTGTCAAATCGCATAACCTTAGGAGGCCAATTTACAGCTCCATTTCCCGAAATCAACTTATCGCCAAATTTTGATTTCAATAAGTCGATGGTTGCCGTCCACCGCCATATGGCACGCCATCACGCCATCCTGTTGAAAACACTTCTCATTCGGATCAATGTCATCCATATTTTCAAAAAATCAAAAAATCAAAAAATCATTGATCATGGTGCGGTAACGATCTCCATTGACTGTGTAACGCGAACTTTGGACTCATTTTTGAAGAAATATGGTCCGATATAAGTTGCGCGAATCGACGACTGATTTTCAAAGTTAATTTTTGATTCTTTGGTAGCGTTGTTCAAGAGTAGGTCTATTCATGATGATTTGCCCAAGTTTAGTGATATCAAAATATCAAACAATGACCGCAGTATGATAGCTCGTTTGAGAGCTAACCTGTTGGTAAGTTCTATCAAAGCTAAAATAAACTTCCTTTGTAAGAATTCCGATCATAAATGCATCTCTTTGTGGATGCATTGCTTCTAAAGGCGCCTCCGATGCAGTTGGTACGAGTATATTCCAGCTCTCTATTCTCAATCTTAAGAGAATGATTCCACGATTGTGTGGAAGAGGATGAGGATGAGCAGAATGTAGGTACATACTGCACAAAAGTGGTCATAGACCATCAAGGATGATAATTAGTTTCCATCGGAAGCAAAAAGGTAAATATTAACTTTCGATGGGACAAAAATAACTGATCAGTGGTCCACTGACCACTGAAGCAAATAAAAAAAAACCTCCATCCAGTAACGTCATGCGGAATGCGTAAAACCTTAATTCAGTTTTCCGAAATTTTCCATGTGGAAAGTCCTGCAGCGGAGCCAATATATTAAATGAATGAATGAATTCTGGTGCTGCTGCTGCTGCTGCTGCATGCATCGCCAATTTATTAATCGTCCTTGCGTTTTATTAATTTTCAATTTTCGCCTGCGCGACTACGGACGCATAGCATCGCACAGATCGCAGCTAATAATTAAATTAAACGAATTTATTGGCGGAAATTGAAAATTGTGGAGCTGCGGTGCGGTACACAGACAGACGGACATCCAACGACATTACCAGCGGTGGCAGATAATGATGAACTTTTACCCTGCCGGTGGTTTGGTGTAAAGTTTTGGCATTCGATTCGAGTTGAGTCTAGAATTGAATTACAGGCGCGATGATGCGTGTCGCACTCGCAACCACACCCAGCGCAATTCGAGATCTATAAGGAATTATGCGTTTCGATTTCATGTGCCACCCTGCCAACAGCACACCTACCTAATTAACCGACCGACCGTCCGTCCGTCCATCCATCGAATTGGAAAACATCAAAAACTCAATCTGCCGCATTACGATCGATGTGAAATTGCGATGTTTAACGTGACGATAATTAACATTAAATCATTTTGGGTGAACAACCGGAGAAACAGGAACAACAAGAACAACTCTAGCAACCGTTGAGCTGACCGGATGCGCTTCGAACGAACAAATGTACAGGGAGCAGTATTGGCAATGTTTATATGGACGCCGGAGTATTCTCGATGCATCTCTCAGTCGTGATATCTGTCCGCAACTTGTAGTGGTGTGACCAACCTGTGTGTGTTTTAGTGTGTAAAGTATTTCCGGTGAACTACCAGAGAACTGCTGACAAAGGGAATCTTGTCCTCATCGATTTGATGACCCACGCACAGTGGGTTGCAAACGCTGAAAGTTATGTCAATTCGTAACAAGCTCGCTCCCCTCTATACTCTCCTCCTCAACTACGCGTGCTACCTAGATAATTGAAAGTTAGAACTGCCCTTTCTTTACTCACTGTTTCTTAGAATCATAAGCTTACAACACTGCTGTAAAAACTTTGTGAAAGACTTTGACAGAGACCCATGGCGGTTATAACGGGTGTTTTTTTAGGAGGTTTGTTTTTTCGATAGATGTCGTTTTATTTTATGACAGTTGTTTTGACAGCTCAAAGTGGCATTTCTACTCAGTATTGTTTGGCAAATCATTATGAAAAAAAAAAAAAAAAAAAAAAAAAAAAAAAAAATGACATTTGTGAAAAATAGTCGTGGTAGCCATATGCCAGAAATTGTGTTTAAATGTTAAATGCCAAAAAATTATCTACCAAATAAAAAAAAATTTTGGTCATTTCATAATTTTATATGTGTTTTATTTAAAAAAAAAAATCGGCAACCTCTTAAAAAAACACCCGTTAGATATAACGTTTTATTTGGTAGATAATTTTTTGGCATTTAACATTTAAACACAATTCGTGGCGCTCTGTAGGTTGTCTCAGTTTACCAAAACCGGTTGTTCCAAATCCAAAAACGTGGCGCTCTGTAGGTTGTCTCAGTTTACCAAAACCGGTTGTTCCAAATCCAAAAATGTGGCGCTTTGCGTATGGCCTCGATTTACGAAAAACGTTTGTTCCAAGTCCAAAAACGTGGCGCTCTGCGTATGGGCTCGATTTACGAAAACCGTTTGTTCCAAGTCCAAAAACGTGACGCTCTGTAGGTTGTCTCAGTTTACCAAAACCGGTTGTTCCAAATCCAAAAACGTGGCGCTCTGTAGGTTGTCTCAGTTTACCAAAACCGGTTGTTCCAAATCCAAAAACGTGGCGCTTTGCGTATGGCCTCGATTTACGAAAAACTTTTGTTCCAAGTCCAAAAACGTTGCGTTCTGCAACCAAAACCGTTTGTTCAAAGGCCAAAGATGTGGGTTCAACTTAAAGCACAGTATCATCATACTGGCCTTCCTTTCTGGTAATTGTGGAGGTAATATCTATTGAACTCCTGAGGAGATGTCGACCATAGGAAATATAGAGCTTGCATAGTAATGAGTGGTGAATTAAAGGTCACACACCATAGACTTCTGGCCGGTTTCATGGGAACGGGAAACAAAAGGAATATGGAGTGCGAGAATAATCGGAAGCGTAAACTCGTGGATCAAAAGGAGGCACGTGGAAGTCAGATACTACCATACACAGATTCAGAGCGGCGACGCACATTTCCATTGATACTTGTACTGAAGGGTAGAAAGGGACTGTACTGCTTTGGTGCCACATATGGCGTTAATCAAATGTGCAATTCGTGTGACAGTCGGGCCCAACAAAGGAGATATTTTGAAGGAAATGTCGTGTTATAGTCCCCAGAGTCCGTCTTGGCGATTGTGTTGCCAAGACAACACTCAGTATGCTGAGAGCATCTAGCACTAAACAAAAGAGGTCGATGGGACCTTGAAAATACTGGAGACAGCGCACATAGAGCAAACAGAACAAATGGGCCAAGCTCCAAAAGCTATCCAGAAAATGAAAATTAAGTAAAAATTTGTGACAGTCAGTCTGTAATTTTAATTGTCCCACAGTGCGAGTGGCAAATCACTATTCAGTGGCAAAATAATGGCCAAGCCGCGTTGAACTGCCTGCACATCCATAACGCATCAATGAAGCATGCTGCAGGCGGACTATTCTAGCACCACACACATACACACAGAAAGATATACAGACACAGATACAAACTGGTCGAAATTGTGACACATCCATACAGAAATACACCAGCAATTATTGTGGACTGGACTGTACTGAACACTCCTAATTAACGAAACGTAAGGCGAATTAATTAATATTCGATCTGTGCTGTATCCGTATATGTGTGTGTGTGTTAAAGGTAGACGAACGAACAATCCTTTATACAAGGACGACACATAACAGACGGAGCTTGTATTTTTGCATTAATTCCAACCCAAAACACTTGCGATAGCAGCAGAAGCCAATGAATGAATTTATTGACACTGTGGGCAGGACGAGAGCTGCCTTTACCGTGTGGATAGCGTTGTTGGAACTGATGCTGATGCTACACCATTTCAATTAATTGAATTAAATTTTAAAGAACAAATCATTTGGGTGAAAGTAAGAGCCAGCAATGGCAGTCATTCAGGTGGAACCAACCAACCAACGATCAATGCATTTACACGATGCATCGGCAGTGTTCGCAGTGTTTCCGCCGAGCAATGCGCTTTCTCAATGCCATTGTGCCTGTCGATGCGATTTATTAAGGAACAAAACAGAACAGATACACGAAGCAGATACAGATACAGATGCGGATACATGAAACAGATACAGTGATATTCCTCTAAATTGAGCATCGAGCATCGAAAATCACCACGCGCCGTGCTGCAACGCTGCAGGCTGAAACAACTTGTATCCTTGTCCGGATGCATAGCATAGCAGATGCTGGTGGTGCGATGACGATAACCGTGGGCGGAGGGATGGGAACGAACGAAGTGATGTGCGAAAAGTTTTTAAAGTTTTCCAGTGTTGAGGTTGAGTGACGAGCGGAGAGAGAAATTTAAATTTTCACTTTGGCACTTTGCGGACGTGTCGAACAGCGCGGTAATTGGTGAACGGTGTGGAGCTGTGGATTTTCTCGCAAATTTCCAGGTATATTGTTTGCATCCACTTGCTATGTTTGTGTGCGATGGTGCATACATACGATCCCAAGGATAATTCTCACTTGAAGTGGGCACCTGCCACTCTGCCACTTCATGCTGCTGCATAGTAATTAACGCGTGCGATGCAAATCTCTGCAAATCCATCCGCCGCTATTCCTGCATAACACACCTCAAGTGGATCAATCTCTCAATCGGTGATCCTTTTATTACTTTTTGTTATTAATTGACTGTATTTAAAGGAAACAAAGGCTCTCCTAGCGTAACGCAAAACAAACTTTTTCAAAATATGATCCGCGAAGCATATCCAAGTGATCCACGATGAGATAAAAAAAAAAACTGAAATTCCTTTGCCCACCTGAGACTGCTTGGAGGTAAGGTCAGGTGGTAAACCGACAAACTTAGACCAGAAATGGTCCATTGTAATACCACACGGATCAGGAAAAATTCCTTCCACCTAATCGATGAACCAATTAGAGCTTTGTAAGAAGCGTAGGGGACTACCAATGTCAATGTTGATGAGATCATTAGTGTCGTTGTAGAAGAAAGCTACCGCATGGAGTTTACGTTTTTGGGAGAGGGCTGGACAAGTACAGTAAATATGGTCCCCTCCTCCCCCTCTTCCTCATCCATGCAGCTTCTGCAGAAGTCATTCGAGAAGACTCCAATTCTTGCTGCATGCCTGCCTATGAGACAGTGTCCAGAGATCACACCTACAATAGCACCGATGTGCGAAATCAAACACTTGGAGCGTTTCGTATCCAGCTTGGGCCAGATCTGCTTTGTCGCTATGCAAGTTGTACCGTTTGACCACCTACAGTTAGTTTTTACATTAGCATGCCGCTTTAACAATAGTTTGCATGTATCGATTGGTATGCCTATGGAACCATATTCTGATAAGAAGGGTAGTGTAGTTCCTTGCTTTGCGAGTTCGTCAGCCATACAGTTACCCAGAATGTTTCCGACACGCAACACAGGTGGATATTGAACTGCTCTGCCATCTCCCTGAGCGATGATAATCGGCAGTTAAGGTCTAGAATTGAATTTGTGGAGACTGATTCCAGTGATTTCAGTGCAGCTTGGCTATCCGAGAATATACTGATATCCTTAGTGGATATGACGTTTCTCTTTAGCCAAGACAAGGCTTCACTGATCGCCATAATTTCAGCCTGGAAAACACTACAGTAATTGTGAAGACGGAAAGAGAGGTTAAGATATAGCCTTTTTGAGAAAACACCTCCGCCGAGACTGTCATCAGTTTTTGACTCGTCTGTGTAAAAATTAATGGGTTCATCTTCCCAGTAAGCGTCTTCGTCCCAGAATGATCTGGAGGGGAAAGTGACCTGGAAGTTTTTGTTGAAATGGAGTTGCGGAATGGTGTAGTCTGTGTTTTCTGAGGATTTCAGAAATGACCAACAACTCTGAGCTGTTCATAAAATTTCAGCTTTCCACGCACCACATGCACCACACCAGACTCCTAAAAAGCGTCACACGCGAGATCTGAGAAATGGCATATGACAAAATTTCAGCTCTCTATGTCGCGTGAGAAAGGTGGCTAAACAGGACTTCAAAGATATCGAACCGACCCGTCAGACAGGAATAGTAAAGTTAAATATTTATAATAATAATATTCGGCGCGACAGACCATTGCGGTCCAAGGACTAGCTTCTTGCGACCATTTGTGTTGCGCATTTATATTTTTGGACACAAATGGAAGGCACCTTCAATTTAGGAACGAATTGAGAAGCTTTCCGTGACAAGTTATTACTCTCGGAACGTTACTCACCTATTCGCGAGAGGTGGGATACCGTGAAAAATACTTTTGGTGTTACTGGGATTCGAACCACGAACCTCCTGCTCAGAAGCCATGCACTTATGCACTGAGCCAAACGGAGCGCACGCTGTGAGGGATCGCACCAGCGACCACATAAATAACATGCCTAAAAGCATACAACGTTTTTGACCCTACATCGACTCTAGTGCCTCTCAAAGTAAAAGCATACACAAATCAGTACTACGTATTAATTAATAGTACACTTGGTGCATGAAAACAAAAGTAAACAAAAATAACCCATACGTATTCTTTAATGACACACTCGGTGTATGGGAACAAAAAATAAAAAACATCTCCAATAGCATAATTTATGACCGGCGGTCGTTCGCCTATGAAAATATATATGCAATCTAAGCATCATGGGCAAAGGAGCGAAGGCCGCTTAGAACGTTAATTACCATTTCCATTGCATGGCGCATCGAAATGGTAATGACATAATAAGGTCGTTCGCTTGTGGAAACAAATATGTCAACGCAGCAGCATAGGCGAACGAACCCAAAAACACTTGACGCGGTCGGTCATATATTACATACGTTACGTACATACACACATAATAGATAAAGCGATATTATGTAGAATATCGATAAGTAGGCAGAGTCGGTGCATGGTCGACAATCGATCAATTATTTTTGTATAAAAGAAGGGAAAATTCACTGAATAAAATCATCTTCACACCTAACGTTAAACAATAATCATCGAGTTTTCATTTATTAAAGCATCATACCATTTCGGTATTCTGACTCCCGAGAGAGCTCCGGCTTTTGGATTGACGTTGACACGGCAACACGCCTAACGAGTCAGACAGCGAGCTTGGTATCTAAATCCCTTAAAAAAATTAACAGCAAAGCTGTTCCAACAAATTAGGACAACTTTACAACGCTCCTTAAGACGTTTTTAATTCAAACACCTCTATATTAACTTCACGGTTCACCGTGCCCGTTTTTTTCTCGGTGGCTGGCTGGCTTGTGGAATCTTTCGATCACTTTTTAACCCACTCCCTTAAGCTCGATTTTATTCAAAATTTGCACACATGTGTATCTCCGCTGACAACACTTTCTATTGAAATTTGGAAGTGATCGGTCACCGGGTTCTGGGAACTCCCATATATATTTTTTTTTAAATAACCCGATTTTCTTCAAATTTTATTTTTGGAAGTGATCGGGACCCAGGGCATAGGGGCTCCATGTTTTGTCCAAACGACCGAAGACAATGATGTGGTGTTCAGCGTTAGTGAGGTCTTTTTGAAGAAACACTCACTCACGCATTTTTTGATCTTTCTTGAAATTCCTTCCGGACCCGATCGAACTCCAAATATTTATACTTATTCGATGTAAGTTCCTCGATTATAAGATTCCTTTGAACCTTCAGTTAAACAAACGGAAGCGCATCACAACACGCAACTTCCCACCCACAATTACGTGTAACGCAAGTGGTACGTTTGTTAAAAACTTAGTCCTTGTGACGGCGGACGGTCGGCGTTAACTACCCGTGTTATTTGCAGTTGCATTGCAGCACTCAACCAAAGTGGCGCATGACGCTGGTTAACAAACACCTCAAGAGTTGTCCTTGTGCTCTGTGCTTTGAAGTGCGTTATTTTCGACATCATAATATATAGGAGAGCAGTACCACTTTCGTTTCACAGGAATTCAAAAAAAATATGCGGAAAAAGTCTCACTGCACAAGGAGGATTTAGGGGATCAGGATGGGGCGATTCATTCATCGACGACGATGCGCAAATAAAATTATGCAAGGACGTGAAAAATTAATCAGGTCACGGTTTTTGGCATCTTTCGCGGAAAAATTGCGAGTTTTTTTTGTGTAGTTGATGAGTTGTTTTTTTTCCGCTGCTTTCAATGACTCATTTCTGACGAGGAGTTTTTTTTAAAAAAAAAAAAAAAAAAGTGTTTAACGGTAGCGCAGCGGTCGGTGATGGTCATGTCGGCAACCACGCGTTGGCGTTGGTCCTTATCGCTGAAGGCAGGCAAGCCAGGCAAGCACACACCAGCCACACGGGGAGAGCATTAATATTCATAAGTTTTTCACTCAACGGGACGAGTGTTTTCCTATGTGTGCATGTGTGTGTGTGTTAGTGTGCCTATGAGTTATGCATCCATCTACTGGCGTAATGACAGTGCCATTGCACACACACGCTCGTACACACACTCGAGAGAATTCGGGGAAATTGAAAAGCAAACGCTTTGCGGAGTAGAAGGAGAAGAGTCCAAGGCTTAGACACTTCGACCACTCCCTGACTCCCTCTATTTGTCGCTCAATGTAATGCCAAAGGTTTTGTTTGCTCCGATTTTTATTTGCCAACAATTTGCTGCGGCAGCTAAAAAGTCACCTAGGAAGCTCCCGCGATTTGTGGATTATTTTTTCGCTGATGTTGTTGTTGCCGCCGACGGCAAACAATATTGATTGCCAGCCCTCCAATACCAGCACCAATTGCACACACTGGGTGAGGTGTCCTGGATGATAATGTCCCATTGTTTTGGCGAATGTGTGCATTTTATTTTCAAAAACCAATTGTTGTCCTTCGCTTATTGATTGTTTATGTTCCTGTTGTTGTTTAAACAAAACACATGAATTAAATTGAGCGTAAATGCAATTTATGCAAAACTAAAACAAAGAAAATTTAGTCAACAAAAGCATAATTACTCGCGCGTATAATTCTGGGAGCATTTCAACCAGGAACAACAACAACAAAGGAGCGAATGAGCATTATATGATAAATACGGTTTTCTTTTACAGCCGTTTTTGCTTGCAAGACTGATTGTGTCGGTCGAAGAAAATCGGGTATTCTTTGTTTGTAAGTGAGGGGATAGCCTTTACATTTAAAAAAAAAACGTTTTTGACAAAAATTACGTTGATTATTCGACCTTATAACGGCCGAGGTAGTTCCACCTCAAAAATAAACTCAAAAATTGAGTTGAAACGAGTGATTGGTTTGTGTCCGTGAAAATATGTGTCTTATAGCATAGTTGGGAAGTAGAACTTAATCATGGGTTATAATTCCCAATCGCTATTAATTGGCCAGTGTCAGTCATGCGTTTTGTGATTCCCTTTGTAATTACGGGCTGATGTTTTAAAAGTGTGCCGCAACCCGATTTGTTTGTGATGAGATTTCGATTGTTATTAATTGATGTCATTTTTAATTATCATTGACACAAAATAAGCACATATCGTTTGAAATAAATTCATTTACGACTCGAACTCACATGGCAAAAAAATCCTATTCTGTCAAAGTACAATGGTTTGTGTCTTCGTTTGTAATGGTTTTCTCTTATGGTGTCTCTGCTAAAAATTGTGAACAACTGAATCTATATAGTTAGCATACGTTCCATGACAAAATTCTTAAATCGTTTAGCCGTTTTCGTTGCTGTGGTCGTCGTTGCTCATCAGTGTATCCAACGCTTATTTGGGGTTCCGTAATAAAGTGTTTTTTACGGCCGATGGCTATTGGCCTCATTTTATACTTTTAGGGTTGAATAAAAAGCACAAAAACATTACATTTCCTAGTATACTCTTAAGGTTGAAACTTTTAAGAAATATTTCATCAATAATTGCATTAAATTGTATACTTTTTTGGTTGAAAATTTTAATTAACATTGCTACAAAAATATAATTTAATTGTATGCTTTTAGGATTAGGGTTAAATCCTAAACAGTGCAATACTCATTACAGTTCATAGAATACTTTAAGGGTAAATTCTTTTAGTAACTATTTCAACGATCATTACATCTCATTTTATATCTTAAGAGTTAAAATCTTAATAAATATTGCAAAGATCATTGCAGATACATTTCAGTGTATACATTTGGGATTGAATCCTTTTATAAACAGCTCAGTACTCATTACATTTCATTGCATTCTTTTATGGTTGAACATTTTAATATATATTGCATCAATCATTTTATTTCATTGTATACTTTTAGGGTTGAATAAAAAGCACAAAACATTACATTTCCTAGTATACTCTTAAGGTTGAAACTTTTAAGAAATACTTCATCAATAATTACATTCGAATGTATACTTTATGGTTGAACATTTTAACATTGCAGCAATCATTTCATTTAATTGTATACTTTTAGGGTTAGATCTTTTAATAAACGGCGCAACACTCAATACATTTCATTGTATACTTTTAAGGTGTATTATAAATATTAAAAATCAAAAATATCAATTTTGGGATATTAATAGGAATAGAAATTATTTTAGGACCGCTAATTAAATTTCTTTATTTTTGACAGTTGTATAATAAAACTAATTGACTTACATACAATTTGTACCTTTTATCAGTAGAAGTTTTGTTATGTCACTTCACCTTTTCCCCCTCTCAACCCACTCAACAAAATCAGAATCACATTTGGACGACCTTGTCAAAATATTCAATTTACCGTTGCACTTTTCGTTAGCGTAATTGCTAGCTGTGCGCGTCACACACACTCTCCGCGTCAAGGTTGAAATTAGTGCTGTCAACCGAATCGGCTGATGGATCGCAACCAGTGAGCGCTACAACAACGCGCTAATTGCTCCTCTATTTGTACAGCAAATCCTGAATTCTTTATTCTAAAATAACGGGGAGAAAAAACACAAATGCCATAAATTTTTGTCCTCACTACCAGGAGCAGTGAATTATGAGGCACGAGGTGTTATGATGTCAAACACAACACCAAAATGGATGGACGAGCAGCAGTAATGAGATGCACACATAAAGTAGAAGGACGAACGTTCTGTTAGTAAAAAGAAACAATAACAACAATCAAAAAAAAGAACAAACAGCTAAGCACGTTTTTAAAAATTGACTGTCAACTGTCAAGTGTATCTTTAGTTCAGTTTTTTTTTTTGGCTACTTTTTGTTAAGCGATGTCTATCAAAATTTCCGAAACGAGTTTTAGCCTATCCTGAAATATGTTTTTGCTCTGGATTGGGTGGCGCCATTATAGGGACAGAATTTCGCAGGCTTTATCCGGAGTCTCAGTTGACACATTTACAAAATCCTTATACAATGGAAGTACAGCCGAATTGTAACGCTCTGGCTGGAAGAATCTTGCTTTTTTAGTCAAACCACCACAGATAGTGATAACAGAGGGCTGTTAACACAGAACCCCACAGGGGTAATTCAATTTTTTAATTTGTGCATTTAACGTTTCGCTGAAAATATTAAAATACATGAGAGCTAATACACAAAGAATACATAGGTTATTTTCGCCAGTAGCGATATAATTTCCAGACAGTTTCAACAAATAAGAGACGATATTCGACGGATCAATTCAAGGAAGACAAAAGAGAATTCTGCTATATGGTAGCCTTGTGAACACTAAAAGTTGAAGGGAAGGTTTGCTAAATTCTTGCCGCAGCATGATTCGTCCAATATAGCTTCCTTATAGGCTTTTATCAAGTCAAGCATACGACGAAATCAAGCATTGCCAGAAAAACATCACTTTCACCTTCAGCTTCCATAACCAACTTCCTCCAGCGGTACCCAGGATTAGCGCTTCAGCCAGTTTCGCTTTCACACAACTAACGACGGAATCAAAATAATCCTTGAGTCTTGTTTTTTTATTAAATTTAATTTTTTGTTTATTTCCCAACATCTCAGGCATTGCACAGCATAGGCAAATCAACTCAACAGCTGTTTGCTTACAGTCCCTTGCAGGACGTCTGAACGGAGCTCATCATCACTCAGCCTCAGCTCATCTCCTTCATATTTTTATTCTCTTTTGTTTTTATTTATTTTCCAAATGAATGAAACTAAACTGAGGTATGTTGTTGTTGTTGTTGTTGTCTTTTTATCTTCTCCTCAGTTTGTTTTTTATTCCCACTTACTGTACCTTCTTCGTTCGCCTTCGCATTTTTCGAGTGCATTCAGTGAGAGCCTTTTATCATGTTTCGTTGCTGCACTCATTGTTGTTGTTGTTCTTGTTGTTGTTGTTGTTATTATTGTTAATGTAGTTGCTGCTTATCCTCTTCACAGTGATATTCAAACAAGGACTTTTTAGTTGTTGTTCTTGTTGTTGAAATAAGCAAACAATACCGGCAACTAGAACAAAGCCCGTAAACTTGGCATTTAAAATGGTATAGTGAAGTACGAGTGCGGGTGGTTGGTCGGTTGGGTGAAGGGAGCTGGAGTACCCATAAAGTTGGCTATTTACACCAAAAACAAAACAAAGCGATCCATTTTTCGTCGATTCTAAAGCAGCCCGAGGTGACATGTGTGGGTGGTTGGAATACAGAATGGAGGACAAGTGAAGAATGAGCCATGATAGATGAGGCATTGAGGCTACTCGAGCATCTGCTTAACTAATGGATGGCGAGTTTAAGCAAAAAGAGAAGCGCATCAGAATCATTTTGACTGCTCGAAGGACTACACACTTTCAGGGTTGCCATGTACATAATATATATATTTAGTTGGCTCTATCCAGTGTATGAGGAAACGCAAATAAGAGGGTTAACAAACCTATTTCTCATGCATTTAGAGAGAATGTCTAAAGGAGGAGGCGTTCCTAAATGACCTAAATAAGAGGCACCGCAGCCCACAAGGAGGGTATGAATGATTTACTGCCCTATTTTTTTACATGGAACTCTTAATTCTTATCATTTGATGCCAATCAAACCCTCCCACCAACCACACTCCCTAGTCAGTGTACTGTACATTAGCGCACCCATCATTATATAATCAGCACAAAAAAAGGTCAAAGTTTGAAGCCCTGCATCCAGAAGGAAACATTTCCCTCATTGAGATTAGGCTTTTCTTAATATCTAGGGAGAAACGGCTTTCAGATCATATAGAAGAGATCCCGAAATTCCATAGTCGATGAAGTCAACCTTAGCCGCACCCACCACTATATAATCAACACGAAAAATTGTCAAACTTTGAAGCACACCATATCCGGAAGGAAACATTCCCCCTCATTGAAATGGAGCTTTTCTTGATCTAGGAAGAAACGGCTTTCAGATGATATAGAAGAAATCCCTAAATTCCCTTGTCAGTGTATTGTACCTACATTAGACTCACCCACAAAGATTGAAAACACAGGAAAAAAGGTCAAACTTTGAAGCACTCCATTTCTGGAAGGGAACATTCTCCCCCATTGAGATTGGGCTTTTCTTGATCTAGGAAGAAACGGCTTTCAGATCATATAGAAGAGATCCATAAATTCCCTGTTCGGTATACCGTACCTAAGCCGGGAAATTTCTAATACTCTTTTTTATTTCTTCTGAAAAATTTTTCAACAAACTTTTTCTCCTAGCCCAGCTCCTGTTAACCAAAAATACAAACATTATTTAGGGATTCCAGCAGGAAATTGAATCGACTTAAATACTACATCATCCGTTCTATTGTTTTAGAGAACAGCTTTTGTCCAATCTGTACTTAAAAAACGGAATAGTCATTCAAATAAAAAATTATAAAAAAATAACTTTTAAGAGATCCGTCCGTCTCTACGTCCCACAGTCAGCGGTGATCTATTTTGATGCCTCACCCCTAAATCCAACTTAATTAAAGTTAATTACCTTTCATATGGTACCCTCTGAGAAGATCTCCCCTTCCAGACCACCCCCTAAAATGTAAGCAATCACAGAGATAGTCGATTCCTTAGATTGACAAATTTTGAATCTCACTTCCACTCGCACCCTTGCAGTTAGTCGCAATATTCTTAGATTTGTTAAGAATATCTATTGATTCAACAAAATGTTGTTTTTATTAAGTTTTTCGTGGGGTGCAAGATGAAAGCTGCAACCCAAAAAGAAAACAGACGCGCAACAATAACTTTGTCCTTCCCGCTGGAGAAGAATTTTTCTTTTTTTTGCACTTTTGATAAAACATTTTATATTTATTATCCAATTGCGGATAAGATACAATATCCACTCACCTTCTCAAGCTTGTTTACAAAGATGTTCTTTTGTCAAACTTTGTGACAGTGACTTCGGTGTGTTCCTTACTTTCCTCCTCCACCAATCACAAAACTCATTCCATTGGCAACGAAGACGAGTGAGGCGGCTCTTCCGTAATGGTCAGTCCAACAGTCCACAAGAAGTTCCCTGGCAAATATTTCAGCGCTCGTAAATACCAAATCCATACCAAGTCGAAGAGTGATGGCCACAATAATGGTAGGTAATAATTCATTCTTTGCGCGCTTGTTTCGTTTTTGGTAGAATGTTATCTGAACACAGCTGGACGAAGCATGCACTGGTGCCGTCGTCCATCGTCCATCCTCAGCTAATGGGACGGACGCACTTCTTCCTCATTCGTTCCTCAGCGTGTCTTCACATTATTTTCATTTTGTATCAGAAAAATTGTCGCTATTCGCAATTCATCCAGATTTTGTTGTTCTTTTTTTTATTGCTTTTAATTTTCTATTGCGGCCATAAGTTGCGAGTAGGGTTCCTTTGCGCTAGTTACAAGTGTAGCAGTTCTGCTACATTCACGATGGGGTTGTCCGTATTTCTAATTTTGTTGCAAAGTTGTAAAGTTCCATCGAGAATCTGATTGTTGTGGTGGGCATACGAGCCAGTCCTGCCAGCGACAACAAAGCGCTCATTTTCGCAAACATCCCCCGAAGTCTGATCCACTTATGCATCGCTCCACTGATCGTTTCACATTTCACCTATTATCACAGATGAAGATAACTCGTACATCTCTTGATGTTTTCCACAATGTTGCATGTAGCATATTGCATGTTGCACGTTGCATATTGCATAATGTATATTGCGTGTTGCATGTAGCATCTAGCACGTTGCATGTTGCAAGTTAGGTGTTTCATATGACATGTCGCATGTTGCATTTTATAACTTATATCTATGTTGTACGTGGCATGTTCGAAGTTCGGTGTTGCAAGTTGCATATCGCATGTAGCATAGTTCATGTTGTATATTGCCTGTTGCATGTATGTATCATGTTTCATTTTGCATGTAGCATAGTGCATGTCGTATATTGCATGTTGCACGTTGCATGTTGAATAATGTATACTGTATATTGCGGTTGCATGTAGCATCTAGCACATTGCATGTTGTGAGTAAGGTGTTTCTTATGACATTTCAAACGTTTCATGTTATATCAATGTTGTACGTTGCATGTTCGAAGTTCGGTGTTGCATATTGCATGTTGCATGTATTATGATGCATGTTGCAAGTTGCGATTCACAATATACAAATACAAATTGCATATCGCATGTTGCATAGTTCATGTTGTATATTGCGCTTAGCATGCAGCACATTGCCAGTTGCACGTAAGATGTTGCTTATTGCAAAATAGGTGCTGCTTATTGCAACTTGCATATTGTAAGTTGTGTTGCATGTAGCACTTGTATGCTGCAGGTAGGTGTCGCATATTGCATATCGCATATACAGGGTGCAGCAAACGAAGTGAGACTAACTTCACGCTGCTGTATCCAACGGCTGATGAGAGCGCACTCATATTTTGACAAACGTTAGTCTGTTATGTTGTTTACAAGTCTGCGGAAGCATATCGGCTTACGTCGTATTTAAAGGGAATATTCAATATTCAGAATGGAATTCAATAGTTACAGTGTGATTGTGTTTTTTTAATTGAAAAGTCTCAACTGGCTTTTGTCAAACAGCTTAAGCATTTGAAATGTTTGTGTATCGTACTATCATACGTTAGAACGATACTGGTAGCATCGTAAAACGCCATGGAGGTGGCCCTCCGCGAACAGCAACATTGCCAGAAATAGTTCGGAAAGTGAATGCACGAATTAAGCGAAATCCACGCGACCGATAGAAGTATCCGATGGCGTAATTTATGACACTTTTGACTATATGTGACTATGGCCGAGAGTTTTCGTTTTCCCACATTTTTAGGGCCCAGTTACCGAAGATACGCCGCAGCTAATAACTTCAGTGCTTAATTCAAAGCGATTTTATAGGAATGTATCCCCAGGTTAGGTTAGGTTAAGTTAGGTATGGTTTAAGTGGCATTCGGTGGAATGGATTCGGTCCATTGTGATACCACACGGATCGAGAATATTATTTCCCACTACTCGTTTAGCCATTAAGATCTTCGTATGAAGTGCCGGAGACTACTAATGCCAGTACTTGTAAGATCACTTAGGTCATTATAATATAATTCTTCTATATAGAGCTTACCTTTTTGATGGAGCGGATTGTATGAATGTAGCGGTATGTATGCCTAGGGAATCATTTTTATGTAAAGGGGCATTGTGGTTCCATGTTTGTCGAGCACATCAGTCTTACAGTTTTCCGGAATGTCTCTATGCCTCGCCAACCAACACAGTTGAATGTTAAATTGCTCCGCCATTTCCTTACGGGAATTTCGCCTACAAGAGAGTTCGAGAGGATGCGAATATCCCTTCCGGATATGAAATTCCTTTCCAGCCAAGATAAAGCGCTATGAGGTATGCCTAAAAGACACTACAGTGTTTAGGAAGACGGAACGAGAGTCTTAGCCTTAGCCTTTTTGAGAAAACACCCCCGTCAACCCCATCATCAGTTCTTGACTCGTCTGTGTATGAATTTCTCTTCCAAGTGAGCACCTTCTTCCCAGAATGATCTGTAGGGGATGTTGACCTGGAAGTTTTTATTGATTTGGAGTTGTGGAATGGTTTAGACTGTGTTCCCAAGTCCTTGCGCAAAATTCGCCACAAACTGGTCAAAGAGATTCCCAATTTCTGAGATAGACGCGAAATCGGCAAATTTGGGACCTCAATTACACTCAATATTATTGCCACTCCTTGCGCTTCTTTGTTTGTTTCTTTGACACGATAAAACTATGAAGTACATAAATTTTTACTCAGATTTTTCCAACAAAATTCAATCGTTCTTTTAGCTGGAAGAGTACGGGAACTAATGATAGGAGTTAGTGCACTTAAATTTGCCGCAACCGAACGCGAAAATTGATAACAAATTTGGATCATTTGCAAATGCGATTGGAACGTTCTATTTTCCATAATAAATTTGCAAGTATAGGCGAGTGTTAATTATCAAACAATCAGCAAATAACTTGGCGCATTGCTAAGGAAACCTATTGGAGAAATGGGGCGTTCCAATTGAAAAAGCCGTTAATAAGTTAAAAAACAATTAAACGGGCTCCTCTGTCTGTCTTATAGCTTCCAAAATATGACTTTATTTCTAAAAAAAATTGAGAACTTCTTTGTAAGAATTCAGAAATATAAAAAAATTGCTAGAATCAAAAGACTCCTGTAGCCCTCGATTTGTTTTTTTTTCGCAGCCGTTTAATGTCGATACCTAGCCTATCTCACTTTGCAGGCAGATGAACCCAACAATAACAAACGTTTTGTTAACTCCACTGCAGTTTAAGTTCTTGCCAATAGTTACGAATTAAAAGATAAAAAAAAATTTTAAAAAAAGGAGCAAAAAATTGCTCCTTTTTTACGAAAAAAAAAGCAGCAAATTTGGATTAAGACGACACTGTGCCTCGTTCACTGCACCAAGAAAAAAATCACTTTTTTTCTGATTTATTATTATGACTGCATTTTCGCGCTCTCTATGTATATCTCACTATATATCTCACTATATATCTCTCTTTCTATCTCTTGTTCCATCTTTCAGTTGCATCGCTCCTGGTGTCGTCGGTTAACAGTGAGGAATGTGGCCAAGAGGAATTCACCAAATGCGCTGAACCCTTGGATATGCTGCACTTAACGTCGGAATTTTCAATTGGCGCTGCCAAAAAGGACGAATTGGACAAACTTTGTCAGTAAGTTGTAAAGTTGTATTGTTGTTGTTGTTTGTTGTTGTTGTTCTCTGGGCTGGCAATGTCGTGTCGTGTCGGTTCCCGTTGGCGATTTTCATTTAATTCCATCAGAGCTCTTTGTCATGTCGTAGCGATGCTTCCTTCTTCGTCATCGTCCTTGTTTTTGTTGTTTGTGATGTTGTTGCTCGGTGCCAATGAATGGCCAAAGAAAAAATGCAATCAGGAGAATATCCTGATCCACTGGTGCCGCTCTGCCGCTGTCTTAATAGGATTAATTGCGAGGGCAATTTAGAGAAATAAGTTGCTGCTTGCCGGTGGTAAGATTGGGAGTGGAGGGGTTCTTTTACTCCTTACAGGGTGTTTGTATGCTATTTTTAGATAAAGTTACAAGTAACGGATCAGTTTTAAGATTTTTCAAGGCATTTCTCTTCGTAGATGTTACTTGGACGTGATAACTAGAGGCCACTTGTCGAGCGGCTTCTCTTCTCTTTCCAGTGCTTCCGGGTGAAAGAATTGAATAACCGACATGGTAAAATTTAATTTTTAACCCACTTCCTAAAGCCCAATTTTATTCAAACTTTACACACATGTGAGTGTACCTCCTATGACAACACTTTCTATAAAATCTTGGAAGATCTTGAGGGGGTCTTGGGTTGGATTGGGTCTTGGGTTGGGTTCTTGGCAGAATTTAGAAGGGGTCTTAAGGAGGTTTTTTAGAGAATCTTGAGTGGAATCTTAAGTGGATCTTAACGGGTCTTATGGAGGTTTTGAGAGAGGGCCTGAGGGCATTTTAATGAGATATTGAGGGGTCCTAAGGGTGTTTTGAGTGGAGTCTTCAGTGGGAATTGAGGCCGTCTCGAGGGGGTCTTTTGGTCAGGTTTAGGTGATCTTGAGAGGGTTTGAGGGTGGTATTGGGCCCTGATGAACTGGGTGGGTCTTAAGGAGGTCTTTTTTTCTTATCTTATCAAACTTTTTGAGAATTATATTGTCTTAAGAAGTGAAAAAAATAACCTAATTTATGGTATATCATCGGGAGCTTCTACTTACCGCCGGTGACTCGTTCTCGGTATTATCTCGGTTAGTGAACACTACCTTTAATTGTATTTAACATTTTGAGAAGTATATTGCCCACCGGAGTGAAAAGATAAACTTTTTTATGGTATATCAAGGAGAGATTCGTTCTACTTACCGCCGTTGGCTCGATATCGGTGTTAAATCGGTAAGTGGACACAGACTTCAATCATCTTTTTCTTCTTGAGAATTATATTGTCTATCGAAATAAGAAAGATAACTTAATTTGTGATATATCACCGAGATATTCCACTAACTGCCATTGACTCGATCTCCGTGCTATATCGGTAAGTAGAAACAGCCTTTAATTTTCTTTCACTTCTTTAGAATTATACTGTCCATCGAAGTAAAAAGATAACCCAATTTATGATATATCACGGGGAGATTTGTTTTACTTACCGCCGTTGAGTTGATTTCGGTGTTAGATCGGTAAGTATACACTGCCTATAATTGTCTTTAACTTCTTGAGAATTATATTGCCCAATAAATTAAAAAATTAACCCAATTTATTATGTATCACGGGGAGATTTGTTCTACTTACCGCCGTTTACTTGATCTCGGTGTTGTATCGGTAAATGGACACTGCATTCAACTGTAACTGTATTTGAGAATTATATTGTTCATCGAAGTGAAAAAGAAAACCTGATTTGTGGTATATGACAGAGCGATTTTACTTATCAGCGTTGATTCGATCTCGTTCTTAAGTTGGTAACTGGTGCCCGCTGGTTCTCTTTGGAACGCTTCCAAGATAGTTTGCTCTACTTAGAGCATTTTTTAGAGAAATTTTTAAATATTTTTCCCATTTCTCTCCTTCGTATAGTAAAACTAATTAGAATTAAATTGGGCAAAATATTCGAAGTCGGCATATTCGAAGGACTCAATGGAGTAAAATAGGATTTTAGTGCGAGAGCAGCGAATGCTCACAAACAGTATGTCTTTCTTCCAGTCTTCTATAGTGCCCCTCCTCCCATACTTCTTGTATTATATGAGTTTATATCATCGATGTAAACTTTGTGTAGAGTTTCCCATTATGCATTAAAGGATGGTGTTTTTTTCGAATTATAGAAAGAAAGAATTATATAAAAAGACCAAGTTGCGAAAAAATCTAAAAACTAAACCATTTACAGCTCCACTATGTCTTGTTAGTTGCGTCCTGAAGAACTGCTGTCACACACATTCACATAAAAACATGCACACACACACACACACACACGTGAGCTTACCACGTGTGTATCACTGAAAGTGAGATCGCTTGAAAGTGGCTTTTAACTTTTAAGGAATAAACCATTCCAGGATGGAGCGAACCAAAAAAGAAAAGTAAAGCACATGAACCTTTTTTAAATTGGCTTCCATGTTCTTTAAAAGGATGCTTCTTGTTGTTGTTGTTTTAGTTGTTGTTTCGTCCTCACTGTGTATTGCCATTCTGCACTGGCAATTTTAATTCGAAGCATGTTCCGTGGGCGTCCATCGAATTTTTCGTTTTTTTTCACCATCATTATCAGGAGTGGTAGAGAGGAAGTGGGAAAGACGACATCGACCAACTATCAGCCATGGAATACAGCGGACATTATATCGGACTTAAATTGAATTTGAAACATTGTCCTTGTCATCGTCGGCGTCGTCGTACGTAGAAGTATAGAAAAAGTTCTTCTTTGTTTGTCCAGTTTGATGCTGTCTCTACTCTCTCCCTCTGTCCATTGGAATCACATCCGCCAATCGCTCCTCAAATAATGTTACTTCAGTTTCTGTAAATTGGTGATCGGGGGTCTGCCGCCACGTATTAGCCCAGATGCGCCAACAGATCCTTAGAGATGTCCTTAGAATTCATCTGACTTGTTATTGAATTGAATCAAATGGTGGAGGAGGAGCGCGGACTTTGACTTTCTAATTTTTATGTTGATGATGATGTAGATGATGCTGATAGTGATGATGAGCGCCGGTGTGCTGATAACAACAACAACAACAACAAACAAAAGGCAAAACCATAAAACGTGGACTCATTACAAATTCTAATCGGATTTACGATCTCTGCTGGCGCTCGCTCGCTCTGGCATAAATGGAAGACTCGTCGTTGAACAGCAGCACCACACCCAGCCCACTCGTCATGATGACATCTCTCTGTCTATCTGTCCCATCCCAAAACAAAACACTTTGTAATCGAATTGTTGTGCGCTCGTTACGTCGTCGTTCATTAGGAAAACTTTCACAAAGTACAAATTTGGAGGATCCGACCTGAGCTTTGATGGTTTCGCCTGGAGCGCAAAGCATCACCGAATTAGTGGGTTGAATTTTCAAAACCTCATAAGTTATTGCAAAATGAAAAGGAACGACCAGCACGGATCCTCCAATTGACTTTTCCAACATCAAAATTCCCAGAATGTCTGTCAAACATCATCATCATCATCATCATGGCCGAAAGGACTTTTTAATAAATTCACCGGACAGCTGCTTTACGCGGATGAAACTCGTGATTCACAAAGAATCACCAGCATCATCAGTCTGTGCGGACAATTTTTCGTCCTTGAAGTAGAAAATAGTGAAACATTTAACCACTTCCTGATCTCCCACTCTCTCGGCATTTCTATTTTTCCACAGATGACGACGACGACGACGACGACATCTTTATGCTCATAGCAGCTCAGTCTGCTTCCAGCTTATTTTGAGTGCATTGTGAGCATTTTGGCTTTTTTCCGCTCTGGCACGCGCAAGCCGCTTGACATTTTACACTTTGCTTAACCATTCTAACACTTCCAACATAGCTTGTTACAGTTAGACACGAATTGAACTCGTTGCTCTTCTTCATCTCACGTGATGGTGGTTGCCGACACTTGGAGAACCCCATCAAAACTTTCAAGATGAATAAAGAATTTTCCTTGTGGAGAATGCGCACAGTGGGACGAGATGATCAATGAGTATAGTACAAAATTTCAATGAAAGTTTAGTGGAGTCATGAATCTGTCCAATTTCATGTTATTCATGACATACACAGGATTTTTTCCAGGTCATGTTCTGAAATTACATTTATGACACTACACAAGGTTGAAGTTTGTGACCAATTTTTTTTTATCTGAAATGTGTAAAGTTGAAAATCTGAGGATTGATCAAGTTTTGTTTTTTTTTTTAAATTCTAAAATGAGTACACAGGGCTAGGCTTAACTTTCAGACCACAAATTTTCAGGTGGAATGCGCTATTTTGAATTTTAAAACAGATATTTTAATTAACGGAAAGGTTTTCCCTTCCAAACCATGTTCCTGTCTGTTGCTAATATGGTGATATGCCACAAGGTTCCACTGTAGGACCAAAACTCTTCAGATGAACTTTTAACGAATATTCTGATAGCAGTAATAATGTTTCTTCTGGACTTTGTTCCCGCCCGTTGCTAATATGATGATATCCTACAAAGTTCCACTTTAAGACCACAACTAAAGGAATATTCTAATAACCAACAAGATTTTACTTCAGGACAACATTCCTGTTCGTTGCTAATATTATGATATCCCACAGGATTTCAGTGTAAGACCACAACTCTTCAAGTGAACTTTTAAATGAATATCATAATATCATAAAGATTTTGCTTCCGAACTATGTACTTGTCCGTTGCTAATATGATGATATCCCACAATAGTAGGATTACATCCCGCAATGTTCCACTTTATGAACATAACTGTGAACTTTTAATAGAATATTCTGATACGCCCAAAAGTGTTCCTTCCAGATTATGTTTCTGTCCGTTGCTAATATAGTTTCACTGTAAGACCAAAACTCTTCAGGTTAACTTTTGAAAGAAGATTCTGATAAACGCAAAAGTGTTCCTTCCAGACTATGTTTCTATCCGTAGCTAATATGCTGATGTCTCACAATAATAGGGAATATTCCACAAGGTTCAACTTTGAGACCACATTTTTCATCTGAACTATATTTCCGTCCGTTGCTAAAAAGATGATATCCACCATTCTTAAAGTGAACTTTTAAAAAAATATTCTAATATCATAAAGATTTTACTTCCGAACTATGTTCCCGTCCATTGCAATGATATTCCACAATACTAGGATGATGTTCCACAAGATTCCAATATAGGACCACAACTCTTCAAGTGAACTTTTAAATGAACATCATAATATAATTAAGATTTTACTTTCGAACTATGTTCTTATCCGTTGCTAATATGATGATATCTCACAATAATAGGATGACAATGCACAAAGATCCACTTTAAGACCACAACTGTTCACGTACACGTTCACGAACATTAAAAAGTTTATTCTGATAAACGTAAAAGTATTCCTTCCAGACTATGTTTCTGTCCGTTGCTAATATTGTGATGTTTCACAATAATAGGATGATATCCCACAAGATTCAAATGTAAGACCACAACTCTTCAAATGAACTTTTAAATGAATATTTTAATATCATAAAGTTCTTTACTTCCTAACTATGTTCCTGGCCGTTGCTAGTATGATGATATGATGAACTTTTAAACGAAACCATAAAGAGTTTACTCGCGGACTATGTTCCCGTACGTTGCTAATAATAGAATCAATATAATGGAATAGAATAAAGTCACAATTATAGAATGATATCCCACAAGGTTTCACTGTAAGACCAAAAACGAATATTCCGATAGCCGTAAAGATTTTATTTCCGAACTATGTTCCTGTACCTTGCTAATATGATATCAAACAATAATCCAACAATAAAAGGATGATATTCCACAAGGTTCCACTAAAAGATCACAACTCTTCATCTGAACTTTTAAACAAATATTCGGATAAACGTAAAGGTTATCATTCTAGACTATTTTCCTGTCCGTTGCTATTATGCTATTATCTTAAGCTTTAGCTTGGTATACGGTGCAGAAGTCTGAGAGACAAAGAGACGTTTCCATAATTATTTTATTACAGAAGACTGAAGTTTGTAACTTGTAGGCGTTAGTGAAGAATTGCACAGCTTCGCTTTCCGCGGTATCGAGCCACTTCTTTGGAGGGGTGTGCATTCCCTTTGTCGAAGCAAAAGAGGGATATGGTGTAGCCAGTTCATTCTTTAGCAAATAATTGAGTGTCTTGTCAGGAGACCTGATAGTCGCGTTGTCGTGTTCGCCGCTCGTCAATCTGAAGATAATCCGAAAAGATTTCTCATGAACTTTAGTTTCCATTTTATTTTTTTTTATTGCCAAACAAAAATTACCATCATCTTCGTGTCCCACTGTCCGTGCAGGCGGCCAAATAAAAACACACTTTTTATTGCCATGATGTATTGGCCATTTATTAACACAACCGTCAACAGCCAAGACAGTGCTTGGCGTCAAGATGAGTTATACCTATACGTTGTCTAAGGGTGCAGGTGCAGCAGTCGATTTACTGCATGACACACACACACACAGGTATGCACATTAATGGCAAGGCTAAGAATATCTCCCTTTTAATGTGGTTGCCATATTTGTCAGGACACGAAGCGACTACTTAACAAGTAGTGCTCTCTACTGCTAACAAGCTCATCGTGATGTGTCAAAGTGTCATCCGGATGCCGGATGCAGGACGGCAACTGCCAGCCAGCCATCCTCATTTTTTTTGTTTTTTTATAAGTTGGTCAGTCACCTGTACAAAGAGCATTCGGAAATACTCCACTTGTCTAGGGATGAGGGTGGAATTTTGTTTTTTTTTTTCTTGTGCGGTGGTTTTTTGTTTGCTGGTTGGTTGGAATTTTCCTGTGCAGCCTGCAGGAAGTTATTATGCAAATGTATGTCAAAAGGAGTCCCCTCGACGGCAATTCCGTATTTGGTTTTACGTACTCGCACCTTTGGTGGCATATTGTTCAGATCAGAGGAAGAGAGCAGGAGCAAGGGAACAACAAAACATCGACCGAATGTAATTGCGGCTGTAAATAACTTTCCTTAAATGCCATTATTAAGGCACGCACACACATACACACATGCATTTACAAAATATTTCGCATATTGCTTTCCAGTGAATTGCGTAAGGGAGTCCGCTGCATACAGAGCTACACACGCCGCTGCATGGACCTACAACAGAGGAACCAATTCAATAAATTATACCACGGCACCAATCAATTCATTCGGGATTTATGCAACAAGGGAGAATTCCAGGATGGTAAGAAGAGAGAATGGCGGGGAGGGTATTGTCAATGCTTATGCGCTTTCTGCTCATACTCTCTGACAGAAAACAAATTAATTTTCCCCCATTCTCATTCCTGTCTCCCTGTCAATGAACCTGTCCCTGTCCTTTTTTTACCGTCACTTATCATTTTCGTTTGCCTCTTATTATGCCACAGAATACCTAAAGCATGCTCCATGCTCGGAAATGGCCAAAAAGGAATTTGAAGTGTGCGCCACAAAATACAAAGAAACGATGGTCTTCCTCAAGCCGAACAAGAATCAGGAGAATCATGAGAACTTTACTTTGAACGAGAATATCAAGACGATATGTTGGTGAGGATGACGAGATGCTTCCAGTGTGATCAGTGACCACACTAACCCACTAATTTAATTTTTCTTTTCGGTTTTTTTTTCATTCTTTTGTGCATTCGTCCTACCTACCCTACCAACCCAAAGCTCAATCAACGAACTTGTCGACTGTTCCGAGGATGCAGCGCGCAAGATATGTGGCAATGATGCGGCCCGATTTACACGCGAGTTGGTGGACAAATACGCCAACAGCTTGACTAAGGTAAGGATTACTCATAAGGAGCAGGACAGTCGATCACGTTGTCACGTGGTGCTTCATATGTTTTTCCCAATTGTCTTTCTCTTCTTATTCCATATCTCTTAGTTGTATTGCGAGGAATACACTCGGCATCCGGAAAATTGCAGAGATGGCGAAGGTGGCGCCGGCTCTCATCATTTGCAGAGTCAATCTTGGACAGCCACTGTGATGGGTCTGATGGCAGCAATTTTCGTCATATCAATACATCACCATAGGAACAGCAACAGAAGCAGTTTCCTACTGTCAAGATAGATGGATGGATGGATGACATCGCATGTTTCTCAGTGAATTGTGATTTGAAAGTTTCGAATGATTCCAATGATTGATGGGGCGACCAGCAGAGTGGCGAATATGAGAGGGAATTCAAACCAAAAAAAAAATATCTGAGATCGATTCTTGTTCATAATGCACCGCACAGACAACACCACCAGGACTACTCTCTAACGGGGTTCCAACACAATAAACTTACAAATGGCAATTATTTATCTTACAAACAAACAAATTAGTAAATTTTAGTGGCCTAATTAGAAGAGCCAAATAAGAGATGGTACAGTTATTAGTATGAGAAATGTCTGATGACAGCTGACAGATGACAGATGACAGCTAAAAAAAGAAATAGACAAATAGACAAACAAATTATGATAACTGAATAACTTTACATATAAAAAGGTACATTTTAAATAACTCATAAGTGACAGAAGACAGCTGACATATGACAGATCAATAACAAATAATAAAATACATAAAAATGACAGATTAAGAATAAAAAATAATAATAGATAGGTGACAGGTCTCGCACAAAGGAAAAACTTAATACTTAAGACATACAGGATTGTATGGATTTTGGTTTTGACAAAGAAATAATTTTGCTTGTTATGTTGGAAATTCATACAATCCTTTGGGTCTTAAGTTTTAAGTGTTTTTATTGTGAGAGCTCCCTAACTGATAAAATAACGAATGACAGATGAAAAATTTAAAAATTTACAAATGAATTATTCATAACATTTGACAGGTGACAAATGACAGCTGCAAAATTAATAAATAATAATGAACGAATGATAAATTATTATTACATTCATCTATTGTCTGTCAACTAGATAAAAGATGAATGGATTTATAAATTGCATTATCTTATATAAGAGATGAAAAAATTAAATGACATAAAAAAATGACAAACAATAACTCATTATACATAACAACTCATAGGTGACAGGTCACCGAAGACAAGTAAATTTAACAAATACATAATGAATAATAAATTATAGCTAATGACAGATTAAAAAAATAACAATTAAAAAAAATTATAAATTATAACTGATAGGTGACAGGTAAAAGATAAATTGAACAATGCTTAATTATATATATATATGACAGGCGACAGTACATGAAAAATAACAATAAAGAAATTAAAAATTAAGAAATGCTAAACGACATCTCCGCCTGTCATTTGTTTTTTTTTTTTTTTAATTTTGAGATTAGAGGCGCGTTCGATTGAACTGAAGAGTACAACAATTCACTTCAGTTAATAGAGCGATTCTTCACTTAATTTTAGCTACTGAAATGAAGAGACTGTTCGATTGGTATTCTTCACTTCAGATAACTATCAATGTTACTCATCTGAAGTAACTTCACGAGCAGAACACCTCTTAATTTACTTCATTTACTTCGCCTAATTTTTAACTGATCTGAAGTCAATCGAGCAGTCTATTCACTTTTTTTAATTCAGGTACAGCTACTAATCGAACGCGGCTTAGATGAGATGAGAATTAAAAATTGAAAGGTGACAGATGACAGATACAAAATAAACAAATATTTGAATTATAAATAATAACTTCCAGCTGACAGATTAGGAATCACTTAAAAATCGGAAATACACATAAATACACATAGTTTTAAAAAAATTATTTTCGGGCCCTGGCGACCGTTTACTTCCAAATTTTTACAGAAAATATTGTCATTGAAAATACACATAAAATCGAGTTAATTTTTGAATTTTCTTTCAAAATTTTTATTTTATTGTTTAGAAATAAATTTCAACTTACAGGTGATAGATGTCATGTCATGCAAATAATAATAAACGATAATTATCATGTCGGGTGACAGCTGACAGAATAAAAACAAGAAACGACACATAGAAAGCATACGAACAATAAATAAGAAGTGACAGCTGACAAATTTAAAATGACGGATAACTAAAAAATAACAAATTCCATATTAACAAATTTGAAATGAAAAATTATAAGTGACAGTGGTGACAATTGAGAAGCAACAAATAACAGATGAAAAATTGACAAACGTTAATTATACAGTGACAGATGACAGATGAAACCTTGAAAAGGTAATATATGCAGACATGACAAAGATGACAGATGCAATATTATCAAATGATAAAATGTAACTGAGAGGTGACAGATAACAGATGAAACCTTAAAAAGGTAATATATGCAGACATGACAAAGATGACAGACGAAAACTGACAGATGCAATATTAACAAATGATAAAATATAACTAAGAGGTGACAGATAACAGATGAAACCTTAAAAAGGTAATATATGCAGACATGACAAAGGGACAGTTTAAAAATGACAGACGAAACTGACAGATGCAATATTAACAATTGATAAAATATAACTGAGAGGTGAGAGATAACAAGGTTATATATGCAGACATGACAAAGATGACAGGTTAAAGACGACAGACGAAAGAAGATAGCTGAATGATGACATATAACAGATGACAAGTGATCAACGATCGATGATAAATTATAATTATTGACAACAACAAAGTTTAGAAGAAAAATGACCCAAATGTTTAAACCACCAAAACATAAAATCGTGCATATGTCACATATATATGCGCTAACTGATGCAATTTTTCTTGTTGGCTATTCAACGCACATGCGAGTGCCCATTAGGATAGCTCACTCGCATGCACTTGCAATATTTGACGCTCAAATTTTGGCAACCAAAATTGTCTGTTATATTTTTCTGTTGAAAATTTCTGTTCTCGAGGCTTTTAGCGATATAACTTCAAATGCACTTGTTAGTGGGCCTTGTCTTAAGGACAATCCCATTCCATTTACTGGATACGAAAAATCACATATCACTTAACCAATAGAATTCTGTTCAATTGCTATAGCTTCTCTTAACTTGGAAGTATACGCTTTGTATTGAATTTTTGTGATCCACAGCAGAATTCCAACTTAGGGCCACAACTTTTTCTGGTTGCCATCTAAGTTAACAGCTTATGCAAGGTTCAAATTTCAAATTTCATTTCATTCTCATTTGAACATTCTGCTACGTTCTACGGTAAGAGGTTCACAACTTTAAGTGATATTTGACCTTCTAATTAGATATAGCTACGAGAATGGAGATTAAAATTAGAAAGCTTAGAGCGCAATATAAATGAGTGCCGTATTTCTTCACACATAACAAGCGCAGCATCTAATATTAGACAAGACGCCCGTGTTTGCAACTCCAATTTAGAAAGTTTTATTGTATCTTAAGATGAATTCATTCCACGCGAAATATTACAACAACAACAAAAGAACATAACAACAACAACAACAACCTTCTCAACGATAAACGGTTTCCCGTGATGCTGATTTTCCCTCCTCTTACTCCTCTAGTTGGTAGCTTTTTTTTCAAGATATTCCAATTTTGACAATTCAAAGACACCAGATAAGTAGACACACACGCATACGAGTATATATGTATATATATATATATAAAAAAACACACGTTCGAAAATCACTAAAAGACCAAAAATTATACACATATATATATATATATATATAATAATTACTAATAAAATAATCAAATTTAAATATTAAAAAATTAATATAAAATAGTATTAAAGTTATTATCGTAATTATAATTATTATATAATTAAATTATTAGGTCAACGTAGTAGAAAATTTATCAAAAAAATTCCACAAAAAATTGTATTTTTATTAAATTAATTAAATGATTTTTGTGTGCAATTTGCGACGATTATTATAAAAATATGAAATAAGAAAAAGAAATTGACGAATAATTAATTAATTTTTTTTTAATAAAAATAATTAATTAATTTTTGCGTGCGCTTTGCGACGATTATTATGAAAAAAGAAAATAAGAAGAACATATTGCTCACGAAATTGACGAAAAATAATTACCTTTTTTAATTATAAATTAAATTTAAATTTATTTCAATTTTGCTCTATAACCTTAATAATATTTTAATCTTCCCATCTATCCCGAAACGATCTCTCAATCATGTTTCGTGTCATCTGTCCTATAAAACCCACCGTAAAATACGTTCTATCAAGGTTCCTCCGTTCAGCCCACCGAAGCTTAACGAGATTCGGTTATTGCAGAAAGTCAACGTTGTTTCAGGATCTCATCGTCCTTTCTCATATAGGCGGCCAACAAATCTCCGCAAGACTTTCTTCTCGAAAACGGCTAAGATGTTGGAGTGATTTAAGGTAGAGTACTCAAAAGTCTCGGACCCATGTGTGAGTACTGATAATGACAGCTTGAATATTTTGCGGTTAGAATTCTTGATAGCCTCTGTTGTCTTAAACATTTCCAGAATCAATCCAATCGGTCTTGAACCAAACCTAGTTTAAGTATTGTATACTTGGAAGTCGAGTTACGAATCAACTTAATTAAGGGACCAATATTAGAGATATTGTGCTCGCCGACTACGTCCTACTACTCTCTCTACGCTCATTGCGTCTCCAGATTTTATGTCACCAGCTTAATCTGGCTGAAGTCTTCTAGCAAACCCTTTGGAGATCTACTGAAAATTTCAGCATTAAGTTTGATTGTTCCTCGAGATGTAACATTAAAGTCGTTAACATCTTTCAAGAGATGGTCAAGCCTTGAGAGAGTTGATAAGCCTTGATCATTATCTGAAACCCTTTGAAGATCCACTGAAATTCTCAGCATCAAGTTAGATTGTTCCTTGTCGTTGACATCTTTCAAGAGATGGTGGAGCCTTGAGAGAGTTGATAAGCCTTGATCATTACCTGACTCATTGATGATATTGACATTTATAATGATCATCTAAGATGGGTGGTCCCAAGTAATTTAGGATGTCAGTCAAAATCTCTCATTGCTCTATGGCGGTCTATTATAGTTTTAAGCTGTCATTGACGGCCTAAAAGTGCATTATCAGTATCCATTCCATGGGAGGCAATGCCTCGAATTTTGGAAAGATGACTTGTATGGAGTTTCTCCAGTCATCCAACTCATCTTGGCTCTAGTGGTAAGTGTTTTAGATTTCTGAATACAAGCTTCACGGTTCGAGTCGCAAAAAGACCAAAAAGTATTTTTCACGATCCAACCTATCGCGAATGTCTGACAAACGTCCCTTCTATTTGTGTACAAAAATATAACACGCACAACACGAATGGTCGGGAGAAGCTAAGCGTCTGACCGCAACGGTCTGTCGCGACAAATATTAGTGCAATTTAAAATTAGCTGGACCAACCATTGACGGGGTACCGTTATAATTAGTTTTTGACACATCTGCAGAAGTTGTTATCATTGATTTGATGTATTGTAGGCATTTCTTTCCCGATTTCCAAGTCTTCTTTGACTTCTTGTAACCTTTGAAAGATCTATTTGAGATGGTGTAGTTGTACTAAAAATGTCTTGCTGACTACGACGATATCATCCAGGTAAGCGAATGTACTCGTCTCTATTTCAGCTCTTAAGACCTCTTAGTCCCAATTGTTTATCGGGATCTCCGGGTGGAGTAGTCTTGGACGACTTTTCATTGTCTACCTCCATCTTATGCAAACAAATACAAGCCCTGGGCCTTCTCGATAAATCTTTGACAGGAATGAGCTTGATCTTCAAGTCCCACCAGGTGTCACATAGGATCTTAGTAGCATGCTCAACAAAAAAATTCAAAAACGTCCACGCATTCGATGATTCTTTGAAGCCCATAAGAAAATCAGTCAGTCAAAAGAAGTGAGTGGACAATTTGCCTTGTTTATGATAGTGTCCATCATTACAGGTTGGTTCCAATGTCACCCTGTCCATAAAAAAAATTGGCTTACCACTCTGTTCGATGTCTTATCGATCAGAGTTACGTTCCGGTGAATGTTAACCACCTCTTTGTTGGGGGGAAAGCATTAGCCTTCTTAACGGAGGAAAGAGGAACGAACTTGATATTGAAGCCCTCACAGGTTTTCATTTAGGATCTTAGTAGAAGACTCGCCAAGAAAGTTCAAGAACGTCCTCGCATTTGATGATTCTCTGAGGGCCATTAGGAAATAAGCCAATCAAAAGAAGTGAGTGAACCATTTGCATTGTCTAAGATTTAAGTTTGTTGGTCTCTTTCTTAGGTCATCGCGTTGTCGACCTTAGATATTGCTGTTTTTGATTGTCTCATTTTTCCCTTTTCCTTCTTCGTTGCATGTCCACCTGCTCGTATGTTAACCGCCCTAATACAGGCTTCCAAATGTTTTTCTCATTCAAGTCTCTCCGATCGAGTTCATACTGGGAAGAGAAAGTATGAGAGTTCCATACTAACAA
Source organism: Nephrocerus scutellatus (assembly GCA_947095585.1). Lineage (NCBI taxonomy): Eukaryota > Metazoa > Arthropoda > Insecta > Diptera > Pipunculidae > Nephrocerus > Nephrocerus scutellatus. Next base: position 7,389,134 of record OX352762.1, read on the forward strand.
ATTCAGAGAAGAAAAGCCTTTCCATCAATTATCCTGTGTCTATCCTTCTGTGTTGTATTATGCCTTCTCCCTCGTCCCTTCTCCCTTCTCACTTTCCCTTCTCCCATGTGGCCTATTTATGCTTCCGTTTGCGCATACACATATAAAACTACTCCAAAAATATTAACTAAGTTAATTAACTTTAGATGTTAAGTTGTAAAATAAAACTAAGAATTTATTAATTAATTATTTAGTTATTTAATAAAGATAAGTAAACCAATTAAGAAAACGAAAAACTCAAAAAACAAAAAAAAGAAACATATAAGTTGACGTTTGCTTCTTGTTACATGGGACTTAATTTTGAATCATTGTTGACTCGTTAGGAAATTTGCAACAATAAAAGCGAAAACAAAAAAAAATTGTTAATTAGTAATAATTACGTACGAAACACTCACTCACTCACTCACACACACACACAGAATAAGATGCAAATATATTTTTAACAAAAAAAACCCACACACACACTCAAATGAGAAATAAATAAAACGGAAAACAATCAATTGGTATTTTTTCTTCTCTTTACTTGTCACTACGACCCTTGATGCCGCATAAGGGCGATTGGTTAGTGGTGGTGGTGGTGGTGATGCTCGGTTGACAACTTCCATCGCGCAAATCCACAGAATCGAACCAAATCGACAGCCGCATCTGCTGCTGCATTATGGCAACTGAAAATAGCGGTGCACATCCTGCTATCAGCTGTTGTTCAGTTTGTGGTCATTACCACGAGGCGACGACGGCGACAGCACTTCAGCATTCCTGTAATCGACGCAAACTGCATCAGCAGACAAACGCAAGCAGACACACACACACATGCTAACAATAAGCACAACTCAATTGCCACTTTGGAGTGCTTTTATTGCCGTCGTCCTCGTCGTCATCGTCATCATCATTATCATCGTCGGCGTCGTTGTTCCTCCGCGCGACACTAAACTCGACCAGCACTATGCAAGTCGACGACAAACAATAGTCAACCGTTGGGTGGTGTCCCGTCGTTTGTTTTTGTGGAATCTCCCGTTTTTTACGCCATTGTGGGGTATAAGTGTTATCCGCTTAAGCGAAAACCTGTAGGTGGAACATTGACGAGGTATACAGGGACGGTTTGACTTTTCGAATGCCCTGATTTGACCAAAATGTCATAAATAATAATGAAATTATGTATCTTGATCCGTATCGTAATTGGCTCTACAATCGGGGACCGCTCCTGGCCTGGCCTCCTTGCAAAAAAACCTTTCCAACGGTCCCGATTTAAAGCTGATGTTAGCTACTTTGGCGGTAAGTATAATTAGGTATGTAGAAATAAGGGTTATGATCTGGTGGAACATTGGATCAAAATTACATCAAAAGGTTGACTGCGGAATTGGTTTTAGGATCCTTACAGACTGACGTATAAACAAAGTTTTCGACTGATCCTAAAGAATCGATTACATTGTGGAAAAGTAATCATTGTATCCAAAAAGGCAGCGGCCATATTTCGGCCATATTAAAAACGCACGTCTTACAGAATTTTTATATAGAAACCTGCTGAAATGAAATTTCTGAGAATATACACTGATGATTCAAGATGTATGATGGAGTCGGCGTAGGATTCTTCTTTGAAGAAACTCAACTCGATTAGCATCTTTTAGGCAGAAAGATTTTAGCGATAATGGAGGCTTGTAGAACTTTAAGACAAAGTACCACAAAAGTTGGAAGGAATTTCATAATATGTGTACAACAACCATGGAAGACCACATGATACATCTGAACGAGGTACTGCGACGACTACGTCAGGCAAACTTGATTATCAACGTGGAGAAATGTGGGTTTTAAGAGATCAAGTACCTGGGACACATGGTCATTACGCCATTATGCTTGCTCATAATTATACTCTTCCTCTCAGGCATTCCCCTCTCTCGAGAGTAAGCTTCAGCCACCACGCTTTATCCCCAGAACGAACTGGGTCCGCAGCCATAGTTGTCTCAGACCAGGTCAACCTCACGGTCAAACCTGGTCCGTTGAGCACAGACAACTCCAGTGGTACCAACCCGACCTTGGTAATATCTGACATCAAGGGCTTCAGCTCGTTCAGAATGAGTGCATGGGAATGGGAGGTTAAGACGCAGCTGGACCCCCAACGGGGGGACACATGGTCAGCGAACAAGGGATCCACATTAACCCAGAGAAAATCGGCGATACAAAAAATCCGACCGTCCACTACCCGGCGATAACTCCGTCGCTGTGTAGGGATCGCCTGGTGGTACAGGAGATTTGTACCCGAATTCGCCAAGATTGTCCAATCCCTAACTAGCCAGCTGAAGAAGGGGAAACACTAGAAGTGGACCGAAACGCAGCAAGCCACATTCAATCAACTAAAGGACTGACTGACGGATGCCAAGATTTCGAGAAGAAATTTACTTTACAACTATGGACTCGAGGTCGTACTCACGCAAGACATCGACGGCCAAGAGAGGGCTATTGCCTACTCTAGTCGTCATTTAAATTCAGCGGAACGCAACAACTCGCCTACGGAAAAGGAGTGTCTAGTCTAGCCGTAGTGTGGGACGTCCGCAAGATGCGACCCTACCTAGAGTGATACAGATTTTACGATCATCAGGACCCCTTTAGCATTCAATTGGCTAAACTCGATCCGTCCGGACGAACCTCCCGATGGACCTTGGAGTTGCAGCAATTTAATGACCAACTTCAATACCGACGAGGAAAATTAAATGTGGTCGCCGATGCACTCTCATGCCAGCCAAGAAGATCCTGCGAACAGCAATTGTAAACAACAAAGAGTCAGAGAAGAGGAACGTGGTGAGCAAAGGAAATCCGGAGAAATTCCCGGATTACATCAATGAAAGTAATAAACTCTACCGCCATATCCCCCCCCCCCAACTTGAGGACAAGGAAATTCCAAAATTCTACAGAGATCGAGTTCTGGCAGAGAACAACGACGAGCCCACCGCCGGACATTTGGATATTCGCAAGACGATACTACTGCAGACAGTTGTTTGTTTCAGTAATTAACTCTTCGTTAGACCCAAATCTCTTACCGCCCAGTCATTTCTTCAGGTTTGGAAACAAGAAATAGTCGCAGGGGGCTGAAGAATAGGCTGGCTGGGGAAGCAGTTCGTAGCCCAATTTATGGATTTTTGCCGAATGGTGACTACACACGTGTGTACCCGTCGATTGTCTGAATAGAACAGCACTTTTTTTCGCCAAATGCGGTCGTTTTTGCTTCAAATCAATATCGAATCTGTCCAAAAGCTCTAAATAATATTCGCAGGTGATCGTTTTACCCTTTTTAAAGATTATCGATGTGAATGACACCGCCTGCATCCCAAAATACTCGTACTGTTGCCATGACCTTGTTGGCCGACAGACCCACCTTGGCTTTCTTTGGCGCACGTTCACCCGGATCTCCACCGATGTAGCAGGGGTCATAGCAGATAGAGTGCCAGTTGACATCATGGCAATAGAAGCAGCGGCAGTGAGAGTCACGAACCTCACGAACCAACAAATCAGTTGGGGTCAGCGTACAAGAAAAGATATTCGAAAACGTAGCGAAATAGAGTGGCAGCGTAGATGGGACGCATCTAAAAATGGCCGATGGACGCATACGCTGATCCCAGGCTGATTCAAGTGTGGGTAGCAGGAAAACATGGAGAGGTAAACTACCACTTGTCACAGCTCTTGTCGGGGCGTGGAGGTTTTCGTGAGTATCTCCAAAAATACAAGCACGCGTACGTGTCATTCTGTCTTCACTGCAAGAGCAGTGTAGAGAACGCAGAACACGTGAGTTAGCGAGGTTTAATGACAGGAGGCGCTTGCATGGAACCGCTACTTGGAGAGCGAGCCAGTCCGGCTGGCCTCATTCAAGCAATGGTGAGGCATGAAACGTGATCAACGGGGTCATAGTGAGCGTGATGCTGCAACTTCGCCGAGATGAACAGGCTGCAAGAAAGAGAGGGATTTTTTAGTCTAAGGAGTAATTAAACCTGCCCTGTGAAGGAATGCCTTAATTGGTGGTACCGCAGAGAGTAAACAGACCAGCAAATGGGCGTTGGTTTTAGTCAGGAAAAATCTGACAGAAGCCCGTGTTAATGCTAAAGGTGCACATGGGAAAACTTATAGAAGATTTCCAACCTCCTCCAAAAAAAAAAATGGTGGTATTTCCCCGTTAGTTCTGAAGAGGTGTTCTTCCAAGCTGGCATTACCATTGTGTAAGCTTTTCGATCTATCCTATTCTAATGGACCTTTCCTGAGAAGTTGGAAAACGACCTTTGTCCAGCCCATACCCAAAAAGGCGACCCATCGTCTCCATCTTCTTACCGAACCATAGCACTTACATCCATTCTTTCCAAGGAGATGGAAACGCTGATCAACAATAAGCTTATGAAATATCTTGGAACTTACAAAATCCTTAGTGACAGTGGAACCAGTCTATTAATCAATTTGGTGAAAGAAAAGTCGTTGCACTCGATATTTCCAAGGCATTTTACAGAGTTTGTCATCAAGCTCTTGTAAACCAAATGCATGCCTATGGAGTCGATGAAAAACTTCTTCATTGGATTAGAAGCTATCTGTTGTACCGCTCAGTCCAGGTTGTTTTGGACGGTTTCAAGTCCGAAATCCATCGCTTAAATGCTGGCGTTCTCCAGGGTTCTGTTTTGTCGCCGACACTCTTTCTCATTTTGATTAATGATCACATTGCGAAGTCAATAGATTCGCCCGAACACCGAAGAAACGTTTCCTTCTTGTCACTGTTTTATCGCTTCTTCCACCAGCGATGCACAAGAGAAATAGCCAGCTGTATTCCACCCCTCTTTTAATTAAACCGCAATACTCGTGGTGCTTCAAATGCTCATCAGTTTAGCCTCAAGCCCATCTTCGGACGTACAATACAGTACAATACGTATGTGGAATTCTCTGCCAATCTCTGTCTTTCCACATCTCTATGATCCACAGGCATTCAAAACGCAAGCTCATAGACATATCCTCTTTTCTACTCCATTTCCTTAAGCACATAGTCGAGCATTATAAGGGTTTGCACCCTTATGTTGACTAATAGATTGCCTGCTATTCTTACGCTTGTGTTTTGATAACAAATGCTCCTTTATCCATCTACATTCATCCATCTCCCTATCTTTGGACAGAAAAAAAAACACACGGCGCCTGGTGAAGAAAAACAAGCAACGACCCTGATCGTATTTATGGGTCACAGTTTTCTTCCAAGCGATTAGCATTAATGCAGACTAGCGGACAGACAGACAGATAGAGAGACATCTATGAAAAGCACTCGAAACGTCGTCGTCATCGTTGCCGCCATTGAACGGAAAGCAAAGGACATTCAGGCATCGTTGATGCGCCATCGCATGTAATACATAATTATTATCCACTACAATAATTCTCATTGACTTGATGGCACTTTAATGGGACTGTATGTGTGTCTGTTTGTCACAATATGTAAATTGCAAATTATTGCTCATAGGATTCATAGGAACAACAGGACCCCTGTTTGCCATATAGGTAATTGCCGCGACAATAACGCCTCAATTCACACATCAGCTCCAGCGAGTCAATTACACAACAACAACAACGACATTGAAGATTAAAATCCTTTCAGTTGTTGAGTGGATCAGTTGATCAGATTTCAATGAAAATATCCTTGCCAATGGACACGATAATGATGCACTGCACTGCACTGCTGCGCGGAAATCACTCTCGCATTTAATTACTTTTAATTGTCCTGTGGGAGTGGTATATGGGAGCATACGTGTGGCGGACTGAGCAGACTGCGGATGTATGTCAGTCGGTCTGTCTGTCTGTCTTCATGGAGCATCAATTCATGAATCAATCAATTCGTGGGATTTCGGTGTTACACATCCTGCCGATGACCCACTTCCACAGCCAATCGAACTCTCTGTTTGTGGTGTGGATTACAGCATGTCGCCCATTATGGAGGACACAATGATTAAATTGAACCCAATCGGAATTTTATGAACAGCAACAACAACAATGGAAAGAGTGGAAATAACGGTAAAAACAAAATATTGCCATAAACAAAATGATTTCCAGTGGATGTAGATGCGGCGATGTCGGAATGGCCGCGGCACTGCATTGGGTTACCAGGATATTTTTACCGACGTTAACCAAATAAATCGATGAGTAAAGTGTATCTTTGTGTGGAGGGTGCTCATAGGGGGGTGCACTGGAATTGGTGATCCTGCATAATCCATATGCAACGCCAGGGAAACAAAAAACCTGGCATATTTGTTTGGCAATTATCGGCGGGAGAGGGGGCTTAGTTGTCCATTCGATTGGGCCTTTGATCCGGTATTTAGAAAAATAGGCATAGGCGTGCTTTGTGCATAAATTGAGATATAAATTGTTGATATAGGTAGTCTATGTCTATGGCGCGGGCTGCACTGGCATTGAAGAGCATTTCCGCTTGGGGCATTAAAATTAATTGAAAAGTGAATTACATCCGGAACTGAATTTGTCACCATCGGTGGAAGTGCATTTTTTTGTCTAACAGACACACACACACACACACACACTCTCACATGCACACAAATTAAAACATAAATTATTCGCTACAATCCCAAAATCGAATCGAATCAGGAAGTATGTTGACTGGACGGACAACGAATCCGAATATGCATAAGACTTTTGCTTGGGTAGGTGTGGCATTTGAATTGTCTGCAAAAAATTACGAATCTTCTGACAATTAATCAGCAAATTCGTTTATGAAAATTAGAAAACATTTTGTTTTTCATAAAAAGACAAAAGTCACGGCAATACTAAAGGGGGTTTTCAATTGGGACGCCCCATTTTTCGACTAGCGTTTTCTGCCTACGCGTAAAGTTTGTTGCAGTATTTTTTACTTAACCCAACTAACCGTTACTTACAGTTTTACGATAAAAAGTAAGAAGCTTCAATAGCGTTTGCAAGTTATCCAAATTTATTAAAAATCTAACAGAAATACCCGGCGTTTCCTCGCTGCCCAATCCCACTGACCCCACCTACTGCACACCTTTGTGCAATAGGTGCCACAAAGACCTGCCCTACGGCAGCCCTCGAGAAGATTCTAGGACTTCACATACACATTAAAAGTGAAGCTGACTTAAGACTCTCTTCTCTCAACATACGCAATCAGGTCAAATCAAATAGACCAGGACGTACTAACATCATTTCCAAAATAAACTCGGATTATGGAATTGTCTTGCAATCCTACTACTACTGTCCTACTACTCAATGACAAAAAAAAAACTAATTTCCAAAGGAACGTCTTGGTAAAAATTCCAGAGCGTCATCAAGTTGCAAATATCACCAATAACATCCCCCATCATGCATCCATCTGGTACACAGACGGATCTAAAACAGACACAGGAATAGGATCAGGAGTATTCGGACCCAGAACCACACTGCGAAGGCAGAAACAATAACACTAGAAGCCTGCATCGTGCAATGCATTAAAAGAAGTTATAGAAGAACTGCGATTTACATGATCTCAGATAGCCAGGCCGCACTAATTGCAATAATAGGCCCTATTTTCAAAACCAGAACAACGTGGAGCTGCTAATGCCACTTAAAACAATTGACCAAAACCAATGAAATCACCCTTATGTGGTCTCCCGGGCACTCAGGCATTGCAGGGTACGAGACAGCAGAGAAGGCGCAGAAGGTACATTTACTGGGCCAGAACCAAGCATTGCCTACTCCCTTAACCACCTCAAAAACAAGATTAAAGAGTGGGCTAACAATGCCATCGAAGCTGAATGGGAATCATCGACAGGGATGAAACAAACTACAAGGCTTTTGAAGTATAACATCAAACAAACATAGGCAAGGCAATCTAACTGAACCGTTATGCACTCAAATCTCTAGTCTGGTACATAACGTGACACGGCCCATTCAATAGACAGACGGACAGTTGCCGTTTCTGTAACAAGGCAAAAGAATCACCAGGACATATACTGTTTATGTGTGATGCTCTCGCACGAAAAAGACTTAAGCACCTCAAGGCTCACACAGTCCCACGACAGAATGCCATTTCGATTGAATTGGCAAACGTAATGGCATTCATAAAGGAACTAAGCCACCGCACATAAAGTGGTAATTATCTGGGATGCACAATAGATCTCTAGGTCGCAGTGCACCAGGCTTCTCAGGTATAGGTTTACCCTTACAGAGTTCAACTCTGAATTAAGACGATCCAAACGTGCCACATTGAGGAAATGCTGCGAAAACATTTTCCAAATGCAAATGTAGCTGCACGAATCCATAAAGCATTAGTTAAGGATCTGACAAACTGTGAAGGTTTATTTAAAAAGGCCGAAGACACCTACACTTTGGACCATGAGGATCCAATCAGAAACCTTTTCCAGGTTCATTTCCCGGTTTGGTATACTCGTGCACCATATACGTACCCGAACGCATCTGACAAAAGAGTCTGTATTACTGGCAGGGTAAAGAGTTTGTCTGGTAAACTCTTCAGTCCGTATAAAGTTCAATGGGCAGTAGGCTCTTTTAAACCTTTCAAAGCACCAGGCGGGGATGGGATCTTTTCAGCGCTTTTTAGAGCCAGCTACAACTGGGGATACATTCCTCCTATCTGGAGACAGGTAAAAGTGATATTTATCCATCCCCAAACCAGGTAATAGGCTTAGTCAGCTGCCTAAATCATACAGACCTATAAGTCTAACATAATTTTTTTTGCTAAAAAACATGGAAAGACTTATGTATGTTCTTATTAGAGGCCGGTTAGAATCAAGTCAGTTTGCGTACAGCAAGGGCAAAAGCACAGAAGGTGCCCTTCACTATTTTGTAAAGAAGATAGAAGGAACTTTTCGTTTCAAAGAAGTATGGCTTCGTCGACATTGAGGGCGCTTTCGATAACACGGAATACCACTCTATTGCAAGTGCAATCAGTAGCAGAGGTATCGAAGACTCAACCAATCATTGGATAGGGGCCATGCTTAAAAGTCGAGATATTTTTTCCACCTCAGGAAAAGCGTCTGTGTTCGTGACTGCAATTAGAGGATGTCCCCAAGAAGGAGTGTTTTCTCCCCTTCTATGGCCACTAGTCATTGACAATCGCCATTGGTTATGAGGACAATTTGGAGATTTTTATTAGTGGTAAGAACTGCGCGACTATCACTAGTGTCATGCAAGGTGCTTTACTACACATTTTAGAATGGTGCATCTTAGGAAAATTCTCCATCAATCCTTGCAAAGCCGTTCTAGTGCCTTTCACGAAAATAAGACTGGTCGATTTGGAACATATCATCATCAAAGGCACTACGTTAAATTATTCCAGTGAGGTTAAATATCTCGGCATCATCCTTCATAAATTGCTAAGCTGGAATTCTCATATCAAGTCCGCCATCGAACGCGCCACTAGGGCCTTGTGGGCCAGTAGATGACTCTATGGCAAAACTTGGGTCTAAATCCTAAAATGGTACATAAGATGTACAAAATGATAGTGCAACCTGTTATCACGTACGCGGCCATCGTTCGGTGGCCGAAAGTGCTTGAACTGACAAGGGCAACTAATGTTCAGAAGCTGCAAGGAATTACCTGTCTACGTATAATGGGTGCCATGCGCCCCTGCCCTATCACTGCATGAGAAGCTGTTTCACCCTTGCATATCTTAATCAGAAAGACTACTGCTAGATGCGCTTTTAAGCTGCAACTAGAATATGGGTATAAACCAGGTGACTATGTGGGATTCCTGAAGATTCTTGACTCAATTCCTGAAAGAGACTTGTTCTGCACAATCCCCGACATTATGATAAGGGAGCACTGTTTCGGCAGGTTATTTGAGGTAGAAATTCTGGACCGGGTAAACTGGAGCAATGGTGTTCATGCACTGAACGCTAGAGGTCTGGTCTGGTTCACAGATGGGTCCAAGATTGAATCTGGAGTTGGAGCTGGTGTCTTCGGACCCAACATTAAAGTCCAATGGGAAATAGTTTCCAGGCAGAGCTCCACGTTATTGAGATCTTCGCCGGGATTAACCTTAATAAAGGAATTAAAGGCGCTAGAATATATATCATTTCAGATAGTCAGGCAGCACTTAGAGCGCTATCGTCCAATTTTATGAACTCGAAATGAGTCGAAAACTGTTACAATGCACTGCAATCTCTTGCCAGACACAATAAAGTCATCAGGAAATTGCAGGCAACGAATCTGCAATCGAACTAACTAAGGCTAGCTTGGAATCTGCGTTCATAGAACCTGAACCCTACTGTGGTTCACATGGCTGCCGTCACAGCACTTATAAACTGTTGGGAACACAAGCTTCGTCTTATCCAAGTGGTAATGTCCCGGAGCTGAGACAAACCAAACAATTAGTCAGGCCCTTTTCCGACAAGGAAATCCTTTATTTTAATAAGGAAGGCATTAGAATGCTGGTGAGTCTTCTAACAGGTCATTGTGGCTTACGATATGACCTTTACAACATTGGAGTGGGCTCAGAGACCGACTGTAGATTCTGCTCGAAAGATGAAGAGTCATCCAAAGGCATTCTCTGTGAATGCCCAACATTACTTTGATTAAGAAAACGCATCTTTCACAAGGAAATATGCTCGCCAGCGGAGTTGGGAAATTATTCGACTATCGATGTACTATCGTTTATTAGGGAGGTGGTACGCCTCTTAGATTAAAGAAACCCTAAGATACAATAGATCTTTCAGTTCGCAGTGTCTGCCATATGGGCTAGGGTATAAATCGAAGAACAACCCATTCAACATCTATAACGGGCTCCGACAAAGGGCTCCGACAACGGGATTGACTGGCCTGGCATTGGAGAAAGTGATCCGAGACACCGATGTAACGAAGAGAGGAACAATCCTCTATAAGTCAACTTAGATACTCAGATCTTCGCAAGAAATCCAAGAGCTGTACAAGAAGCTTTCATCCAGATCGAGCGGGCGGCACAAAATCTCGAGCAGAGCAGAAGACTCTACATTGGTCTCTCTATTAAAATAGTGGAGCGCCAATTTGAAGAAGTTGTGCAACCCTTTAACTATCTCGGGTCAACTGAAGCAGTCGATAACTGGTTGTAGCTAGTTATAAAAAATAGACTCGACAGTTATCGGGATATCTTTACTTGACTTATAACATTGGTCATGGGCAACCTACGTATACGTAGTCGTGTCAGTTTATTTGCGGGATGCCCAAATCTCTCATGGCCTTAGAAAATTCTAATCTGGCTATCCTTTCATAGACGGCTTTGGGTTTTATAAACAGGTGGCGGAGTTAGTTTTGGAATTTTAGACTGATCAGTTGTTGATTTGCCCGGGATGAAGCTGCTCTGGTATGAGCCAATGATGACTTTAGAATGGCGCTCTGATGTCTTGAAGGATATAGGAGATAATCTTATACGCGGTACTCTACAACGATAGTTGCTGCACGTTGTGATATCATCCATCTTAAGTATGGGGCATACGACACCTCTTCTACAGTCTTCTGGCATCGCTTTTTCATGCAAAGCTTGCGCTAATAGTTCACAAATTGCTCAATGTAGTGCGTTCCCTCCAGATTGAATTAGCATCACAGTGAATGCCATCTGATCACGAGGGCTTATAATTTTTGAGTCAATTCATTGTTCTGCTAGATGCTTTTACGCTTGGTGGCGGCAGCTTGGTACTAGGTAGACCCTTCACATTCTTAGTTAGCTGACCATTTAGCAACTCATGAAAGTGCTTATCCCATCGCTCCAAGATGCCTGCCTTTGTCTATAATTAAGTTAACATACAAAACACTAATCAGGGGCGTGGTATAATGAAATTTTTTAAGGTTGTTAGCATATCTGTCAATGTTGTACCTCTAGGGATTTGAATTTGTTGGAAGGTAATCATATAACGAAATGGATAGACACATGGACCACCTCAATGTCCACATTCCATGTATCCTCTGGAAATTCCTCGATTCCCTTTCTCTGGAACAAATGTTGTGGCAAAGTTTAAATACCTCCATTGCGCGGTATTGTGAGTGCAATAAATCACTGGCAACACTGCAGTATATTTAACGCACCACCGCACGTACAACATATAACTTTCCTGATGATGTGGTGATGTGGCGGTGCACACACCAGAGCACACTTTGTCTCCCCACACCAGACGACGGACGCCTCTAAAATTTCGATTAAATCGATGACCTCGGTTAAACGATTTAAATGCAAATCGAAAATGCACCCAACTAACGCAAATAATAATCACGTGGTGTCGAGCGTTCGATGGGGACACAGACTCTGCCAAGGTATGAGAGGAGAGCCAGAGGATACTGCCTCATAGGCCACACAACTGTGGTTATGTTTCTGTGCTTAATCCTAAAACAAAATTAGTAAATAACCACAACATTCAAAAAAACGAAACAACTTAGTTGTGGGTGGCTTTGTCCGCCCAAATGGGACTTTCGATTTGGATGGAGGAAAAATATATGGGAAGGGATTGATGTAGGACCACAAAAACAGCGTTTTACGATCTGGACACACTTCAAAGCAAAGAAATGCGCCTTAATCGGCATACAAGACGCTTTTGACAACACCGCAACCTCGAAGTCACAACAGTCCAGACACAAGCTTTAACTAAGATAATCGACTCCTCTATCCTAGGATTCTATGATGAGTTATGTAGAGTAATGTAGAGTAGGAAAATGCAGACCTCGTTCGATGATGAGAGCATTACAATAGCGGTAACCAGTTTTTACCCACAGGGTGGCTTTCTATCTACTTTCTTGTGGCTTTTAGTGATGGACCAGCTTCTAGCCAGGCTATAAAATAACCTTATTATAAACATTAGCGGATGCGGATCCTAATGGTTTGTGGTAAATTCGTGAGCCAGATAGCGCAAAGGATGCGATTTGCTCTTAAACTAACAAACGACGGGTGCAAGGAGGTCGACCTAAGTGTCAACTCAGATGCCCAAAATGGAAAAGGAAGAGAATAACGCTTCCACGGTAAAATCCTTCAAATATTGCTGGAAGTCGAATCTGTAGGGGTCATGTTCGACCAAAAATTAACATGGAGCTCCCGCATATCATACATCATCAACAAAGATAACAAAGCCTACTTAACCTGCCAACTTTATTGCTATACCAAAGCATTATTAGACCCAGGATTGAGGCCCTGATTTGGTGGCCAAAAACTGAGAAATCAAAGACACAGGCTTGAAGCTAAATAAAATCCAGAGACTAATCTGTCTAAGTACAACGGACTTGTCCAATATCATCATATTTTGATCTACAACCAGGGTCCGGTCCTGGCCGCCGAGACTTGTCAGCTTTTAAAAGGCTTTTTGGGCGCTTATACTCCTGGTCTCACAGACATTGAATGTTGACCTGTCACTCCTCTCTTAGCGAGATGGGTGAGCAGTTCGAATAAAGGGTCAATCGGATAAAAGAAGGCGGATGAACTAGCTGGACGTGGTACGACTCTCCTAGTGCTACCGTAAAGGGCAGAGGTGGGAACGCTCATTGCGACTCTAAAACTTGGTAAAGCGCTACGTAATCTGTGAACGCTGATGATGACGCGATTGTAGACAGTCATATCCTTAGACTCTCGCATCACAACTCCTATCTTATGCGTTCACGTCGCGTCACTGGAAACTTGGCCAAAGCAAGTGAACGATTTTGGTACCCAATCTGATTTGTATTAGCTTGGTTCGGGGCTAAATAAGAAGGGGACTTGCCTTGCACGGCGGCGCTTGATGTCGACCTAGGTTGCAGTTGGCCAATCACCACTCAACTGAATTAATTAATTCTTGAAAGTAATACAAGCCTCGGATACTTATCGAATTTATCAACAATGACCTTTGGCCCACGGAAAAGGAAAAGTTGTTTTGGAACTTGGAACATTCGCACGCTCGTCAAGACAACAAGGCTTGCACAATTAACAAAGGAATTTCGTAAATACCAACTAGAGATTCCTGGTCTTAGTGAGGTGCGAGATGGCCTGAAGTAGGGGAAACACGAACATCTACCGGTGAGTTTCTAATTTTTTCGGGTATGTCTGCAGGAGAACACCATGCGAATGGAGTGGGATTTCTACTCTCTAAAGCCGCGGGAAGATCGTTACAAGACTGGCAAGCAATATCCGATAGAATTATATCATATCGCTATAAGTCACAAGTGGCGATCATCGTAACTGAACGACCTTGTGGTTGGCAGTATGAGATTGAAACTCGCGGTCCGCCCAAACACACGAAGTCATACAACGAGAAAGCCAGCTGTAGCAGCACTGAAAGACCCACATTTGAAACTGCAATATGTATCCCGCATACAACAGTCATCGGGCGCCGTGGCTCATTGGTAGTGCACATGGCTGCTGCGCAGGAGGTTCAGGTTCGAATCCCAGCAACACCAAAAAGTATTTTTCACGGTGTCCCACCTCTCGCGAATGGGTGACAAACGTTCCGAGAGTAATTAATAAACCTTGTCACGGAAAGCTTCTCAATTAGCCGTTCGGATCCGGCCTTAAATTGTAGGTCCCTTCCATTTGTGTCCAAAAATTAACATGTGCAGCACAAATGGTCGCGAGAAGTTAGGCCTTGGAACGCAATGGTCTGTCGCGCCAAATATTATTATACAACAGTCACTCTCTGAGATACAGTCCCAAACCCTAGAGTCTAAATGGGAGAGAACGGTAAATGCGTATACGGAAGCAGCACATGGAACACCATTCATGAACGCCAATCGGGTGCCGAGCGAAGCGCATTAGCGCGGAAGTATAGGGACCTGGGCCGGCAAGGTGGCCGTTCAGCTAGAAGCGACAAACGAGCGTGGCTAAGCGACATCGCTACACAAGCACAGTCAATGTTCAGTCACAATACAGTACAGCCTACCAACTTGCTCTTAAGCTCGCCAACAAGAAACACCTCATCAACTACCCCGTTAAGGCAATAGACGGCTCTTTGATCCTTACGGAGGAACAACAATTAACCCGCTAGACAGAAAATTTTAAGAATTTTTTGAATTGTTCTTCGCCAGGCACGTCCATCAACCCACATATGCACCCTAATAGACTACTCAGCATCAGCGTCGCTACTCTTTCGTTGGATGAGATAAGGACAACAATTCGATCACTGCAATCAGGTAAAGCAGCAGGCAATGACAACATCTACGCAGTACTCCTTCAAGCCACTTTTAATAGCGTGGGCCGAAACATGATGTGGCAGATTCTGTACAGCTATGGTGTTCCGGAAAAACCCTTCCCCATCATGCATCCATCTGGTATAGAGAGGGATCAAAAATAAACACAGGAACTGGAGCAGAAGTATTCGAACCTAGAATCTCACTACGAAAACCCTTAGGAAAATCTCCAACTGTTTTCCAGGCAGAAGAAATTGCAATAGAAACCTGGACATTAGCATTTATCAAAAGAAGCTACAGAAGAGCCGAGATCTAGATAATCTCAGACTTAGTGGTGATAGTGACATCAACAATGGAACTAAGCAATCACTTAATGTGGTAAAACATCTGGGATGCACAATAGATTTTAAGGTTGCAGTGCACGAGGCTTCTCGGTTCACTTCCAATAATAATTATGTCGGACAAAATTTTGAAAGTTTCGAGGAAAGAAGACTGCAGGTGTTCTCAAGACACCGCAAATAATTTGACATGTTTGGTACAACATACATAACATAACATTCCGGTAATGACAGTCTTCGGAAACTCATCCAGACCGACACCTGCACTGTTAGGTTTCTGTATAGAATGTCACTTTCTGCATTGATATGCGGCTGCAATGGCAACACCGTGGAGGAAATTGACGGAAACCAGAAGGAATGCTTTGCGTCGATACGCCAACGTATAAGTCCCCCAATGCAAGCGTGTAATGATGGAGCCGTCTCGCGACACGCGACAATTTCCAAATTGAGTTCAATCATCTGAGAGAAGTGTGACATGGAGAGGAAGACGTCACGCCGCGTCGCAGTCTCCTCTCAAAACTTGCAATCTTCTACACATGCACTTGCACTTTTCACGATGACAGCAGATGAAATATTTTTCCCTGGCGTCTCGTGGAGTTTTGTGTGAATTGCCACACTTCATCTGCCGCAAACACAAACGCATGTATCATATAATCTCGACTTCTCTACCTTCTTCTCCTCCTCCTCCTCCACCAGCATAAGGCATGCTCGACGCTCGACGGCAAAGTTTCTCCGCACAATTTCGCCAGCAAATTTCATTTCATTTCTTGTTCATACCGCAATTTTCTACTCCTTATTACTTGTTTCCGGGCCCAGTTGTAAGCCAGCCGAGTGCCAAGAGGAGGTACGGGTAGAAGATGTGTTGGCTCTTGTAACTCTGTTTCCCATATTGACTGCAGACGGGCCATCCATCAATCGTCTGTGGGGAAATCAAACATTTTCCTGCCACAGAAAGAGAAAACTTTGTCAGTGCGGTTACCTTCTGACTCTAGCTCTGTCTCTGAAAGGAGCAGGAGGAGGACTCCTTCTCTTCTTTAACTAACCAACATCGTTGAAGGAATGCAGAAATGCAATCGAAGGAATTGTTGTGCATTATTTATGATGGCGGTGGTGGGTGCTGGTCTGTTGGAGGGTGGGACTCAGCTTAACTGACGAATGTTGTAAACGCCATCATCTCTAGAATTCTCAACTCGCACTTTAATGGCACGATAATGCCGTTACAAAGTGCTCGTTAGTTTCGAGTTGATGAGTTCCATTTCGACTGCCATATGATGGTTGCGATAAACTACTGATTAGTCGGAGACTCGGAGCAGTTGCATTGCAATGAGCTGTACTTCCCGCTTAATAATTTCTGTTGGGAAATTGAAGGTAAGTTCGCCGGATTCGGTTGGAATCAATGATCAAACCACAATGTTCCACCAAAAAAGATGCCCTACTTTAATTAGGATCCGTTAAATCCTTTGAACAATTATTGAGCTTATTGAGTATTAAATGCTTATTGACTGCAGTCACTTCTAGAGCGGAGAAGGGACTGAGAAAACGAAGCGTATGAAGAATTATTAGACAAAAACTTGGTAGAGTTCCAAAGTTGCACTTAAAAGAAGATAACGAAGCATCCGTGAAAAAACTCTTCTCAACTCCTCCTTGAAGCGATGGAAAGAGCACTGTCTTAAGTTTCCAAAATAGCCAGATATCTGAGGAATTGGAGGCTTCATTTATGGTCGATGAACACACTATGCAGCCGCCACCAACAATATGTGAAGTTAGCACCAGTTAGCCACCAACAATATGCGAAGTTAGCACCAGTTAGCCACCAACAATATGCGATGTTAGCAGAACAATAAATTGCCTCTAAAAATTAGAATTTGGGAATTTTCGACTACAGCGAGTTTGAATTAATCTGAAGAGACCGCACGCACTCCTCCAAGCAATTTATGAACTTATAGCGATATTAAGGGAGGAAGAAACGGTGCCAGAAGACTGAAGAAGTGGCATCCATGTAAGATTGTCACCTCTATCCTTCAAAACAGTATGTCCTATAGGCTAAAGTCATCATTGGCCCATACTAGTGCGGCTTCACTTCCAAGGCTAATCAACAACTTATCAGATTTTCACCCTTATGCAGGCTTTCCAAAACTCACTGCGCCATCTATTTATAGACTTAAAAACCGCCTAGTATAGCATAGCTAGAGAAGAGGTTTGTAAAGACGTCCAAGTCCCATCCCAAATAAACTGACACGACTAACTCATGCTGCCGGTCCCAAGCCCAGGTAAAGGAGAAGGGTTTAAGGCACGGACTAGTCCTATCCTCAGTAGAAGGTATTCCTAATCCAAGGTTGAACAGCATATGCCTATTGATGCTTATGCTGCTTAGTCGATAGTATGCGAACTCTATATACCTGGCGACCTTCGGCTTCAACTGGACTACCCATGGCGTGCCGGGGTCTGTCATGGATAACCTTTCCTTTCCCGGATACTCGTCGGTCGTTATTGATTCAAGTTTTACTAAATATGAGATCGATGCATGTCAAAACGAATCAACCTCGGGTCATGCCGTTGAGCAACCCGCTATATCTAGAGAAGCTGTTGAGCTCTCGATGACCTATCCCATGTTGGCCTCAACTGCTCGGTCTGCTGGCGATCAGCCGAATCATACCCAGAGTTCAGACGGCGTAGTCATACTAGTCCCATCCGTAACTCGCGAGGACGTCATGGAATCAACCACTTCTGTCTGATTTTAACGCATCCGCAATCGTTTATGCATATAGCGTCATCTCGGCGAAATCCGGATGCTCTTCTATTTGGGAAGGCATTAGATTGGCTACTGATCCAGCAACACTAAGGTGGATTCATTAAATTTAACTCGCAAGAGAGAAGGCGAACTAAACATGCTTTGGGTACGGGCAAGGATAGAGAGAGTGCTATTGCTTTTGTCAAAGCCGCCCCTTCAACTTCTAACGAACTCCATCAGGCTGTTACAGGCGAAGCAGCATCACACGAAGGGCGCGTCTGCTACGCTCAGCAAGCGGTTTTTCGAGTAAAATACAACCCTTGGTCTCATCCAAGAGCCTTGGATTAAGAATAAAAGCTCTACGGAACGGGAAAAGTAGGTTGAATATATATGTCTTTTAGAATATCTTATTAGTAGTAATGTAGATATGCTAAATAGAGAATCCAAAGCTACCTTCATAAATTCAATTCACGAAGAGGTACTTGACCTCACTCTCGCCAGTCTATTTATCTTCAACTTTGTTGAAAACTGGCATGTGTCCGATGAAGCCTCGCTGTCAGACCATCAACACATCTGGTTTGACCTTCCTGGCAAACTGTCATATGCTTCTTCTAGATATGATCCAAAGTTCTCAAACTAGAATCCATATCGGGGACTTGTTCTCTCTAAAGTAGATATGCTTGTCACATCTATTTAGTCCACATGGGCCTTAGATGAGGCAGCATATTACCTTTCTTCTTATCATGACAGCTGTGTCCCTAAAACCAGCTTGTGTAGACGTAAGGTTCCCTGGTGGAACGACCAGCTGGCTAAGCTTAGGAAGAAAGTCAGAAAACTCTTTAACTCTGCTAAGCGCACGAAGAGTTGGGACGAATATAGATTCGCCCTTACAGAGTACAACTCTGAATTAAGACGATCCAAACGTCTAAAATTAATGGACTCGATATCAGTCAAGAACTGTTACGATGCACTACAATCTCATGCCAGACAGAACAAAGTCAATCAAACTCGGTTGGGTCCCTGGTCATTGCAGGCAACGAATCTTCATATGAACTAGCTAGGGCTGGCTCGAAATCTGCGTTCATAGGACCTGAACCCTACTGTGGTGTCAACTGGGCTGCTGGCACATGAACCCTAGTGTGGTGTCAACTGGGCTGCCGCCACAGCACTGTTAAATTGATGGGAACACAACCTATATGCTCGACAGCGGAATTGAGAAATTGTTCAAGAAATGAGAGGAAACCAAAGTACATAGCGGCGTCGTCTGCGAGCGGAAGATCCAACATCAGTCCCTCAATTCAAATAGTGTATCGCAAATTTGAAGAAGTGGTGCAATCCTCTTTCTTAGGCCAATTATAGCAGGCGATAACAATATGCAACCAAAAACTACACGCACTGTTTCTTACTCAAGACTCTTCAAATCGCCAAATTTAACCATTACATATCCTACTACTGGCCATAACAGTTTTTACATTTGGATGCGAGACTATAGTGCTGTGCAAAAATCACTCTGACCTCTAAGCCTCGTGCGAGAGGAAAGCCTTACGAGAATTGTGAGCCCGGGTTGTGTAAAAGAATGATTCCGTAGACTCTATAATGAAGAGGATTCTGCTCAGTAAGTTTTATATGGTAGGATTTGTGACACATGACTGCGAGGACGGCCAAGCTTTCTCTAGAAGGATGGCTTATACCAGAACGCCCTGTGTATAGAGATGCCAAACTGGATGAAATTGGCTTAAAATCAGATTTTTTGCCAGGATCGGTCCCCGGTTTTTAAGTCAAACATAAAGATGATAATAGGACTGCATTCGTTGCAATGAGCAGCAAATTCAAGGCAATAAATGGATTGGGATATTCTGTGGTGAAAATGTCTTCCAAATGTCATAGAACAAAGAAATGCTATTCCTGCATCAAACTGTGAATAATGATCAGCGAGTATTTCCAGTCCAGTGTCCATCAACTTGCATCGCAAACAATTCTTGGCGTTGAATAAATAAAATAAAATGTTTTCATTTATCAAACCGGAAGCTCGTCGTATGTACTTCAGTTGGTTGATAGTTTTTTTTTTGTTCTTTTGGTACAGAATTGCGCCTTAGTCGAAGGATGCATTCTCATAGAAAATATATACGCCTTGACGTTGAAGTTGGCTGTCACTCTGAATAGTTCCTGTCGTCTAAAATAAATCCAGCAGCACTTAGTTATATTAACACTCACTAACCCAAATTTTCCGGAAGACCCAGATAATTTTATTCCAGCAAATCCATTAGTTATAATCCTGCAAACATTGAACTTAAATGATATTTTTTTATAGGCACACGCTCAATGGGTTAAAACCTACGTTGGCACTAAGGTACTCGTATCTAGAAGAGGAAAAAGTGGTGTCATTCAAACAGCAAGCGGATCGAAGTGCTGCCGAAACATATAGATTGGTAGAACATTCCACATTGGTGCTGTACGACTTATGTAACTGTCTCTGAAATGAGTAGTGCGTCAAGAGATGGGTTTTAGGTTAACCTAATGAGCATTTAAGACGCCATGAATACAGCTGGCTGTTTCTCTTGATAGTCATTGCTTTGACGGTATGAGTACCCCTTTTTGCTGTGTTTGGAATACTTTGTACTTTATACTTTATACTTGCTACTGACTCAATGTTATACTAAGGACATTAATCTGGCTCAGATTGGTTTTTTGGCTGTCAGCTACCAATCAACCGTAGAGCGAAAACAGATCTGTATATTTTGGGAGAATTGCCCCTATTTTCACTAACTACAACAACAACACGTACACCAAAATAATGTAAACAAAAGATTTGTGCCTTTCGTGTTCGAATTGCTGAGAAAAAATCTGAGCTAAAGGGCAGATTTCTTAAAAAAGGAAAGAATGACATAAAAAACAGGTCTGAATGGTGTGAGCAGATTTCGCAGAGGATGTACAACGGCTGCGAGTTTTTGCAGCTAGCGTGAAGGATATGATTTTTCTGTGCAGCTATTAACAAAAATATCACCTCTTATTTTGTGTTTCTCCTGGAGGGGTAGTTGCAGCGCAGTCGCAGTACCATTTTAGCTGCTGTTCATTCTGTGCGTTGGAAATTCAAAGGTGAATGGGTTTTTTTTTCTTTATCTTAAGCATCTTGTATTGGAATTGTCCAGTGACAGCAATATTGGCGCTCTAAATTAGCTTTTTGAGCGATAGAGCTCAACAAAGGTGGCAAAATAGAGCTGTGGAACCCAAATTGTAGAACCCAGGCTGCTAAGCTTTTATGTCGATCGAAAGCTTTTACTCCAATGTTTTAAAAGCTCTCACCAGCATTTCCAACTAAAATAATAAATAACTCCGCCTTGTTACGATGGTAACATGCCGTTCCCTAGCCCGAGTAAAGGAGGAGGGTTTGAGGCAACGGATTTTTCCTATCCTTACTAAAAGCTACTCCTAATCCAAGGTGGAACCGCATACGCAGATGGATGCATGACTAAGAGGGAGCTAAGTCGATAGTTTTCGGACTCTGAATACCTGGCGACCTTCGGTTTCAATTGGCATACCGTGCACTGTCATAGGTGACCTCCTTTCTCGGATACTCGTGGATCATTATTGGTTCAAGTTTTAATAATTATGAGATCTATGCATATCAAAGCGTACCAGCCTCGGGTCCTGCTGTTGAGCAAACCGCTGTATCTTGAGAAGCTGTTGAGCTCTCGATGGCCTACCCCATGTTAGTCTCAACTGCTCGGTCTGCTGTTAGCAGCCGAACCCAGACTTCAGAAGGCGTAGCCATACGAACCATACGCAGAGTTCAGACGGCGTAGCCATTCAGGCCCCATCCGTAATTCGCGACGGCGTCAGAACTGAGGAAGTGGAATTAGCTACTTCTGATTCTGAAGCAGCGTCAAACCGGGTGCTTCTCTATTGGGAAGGTAATAGATGAGCTACTGATCCAGCAACGCTGAGGTTGATTCATTAAATTGAACTCGCAAGAGAGAAGGCGAATTAAACAGGCTTTGGGCATAGGCAAGGATAGAGAGAGTGCTCTTGCTTTTGCTAAAGTCGCCCCTTCAACTTCAGCATTCAGGGAGGACTAATGAGCTGCATCAGGGTATTATAGGCAAAAATGAATCACGCGAAGGGCCGCAAGTGGTTCGTCAAGAGGTCTGGGGTCCACAGCCAACTTAGATGAGACATGTTCCTCTCTTCCTATATCATGTAAGCTAATACCCTAAAACCAGCTTGTGTAGACGAAAGGTTCCCTGGTGGAACGACCAGCTGGCTAAGCTTAGGAAGAAAGTCAGAAAACTCTTCAACTCTGCTAAACGCACGAAGAGTTGAGACGAATATAGGTTCGCCCTTACAGAGTACAACACTGAATTAAGATGATTCAAACGTGCCACCGTTCAAAGCTCCCGGCGATTAGGGATATTTCCAGTGCTTCTACAGAAGACAGTCGATCTTATCCTACCAGGTCCTATGATTGCTTTATTTAGAGCCAGCTACAACTGGGTATCCTACTATCTGGAGATACAAACAAATGTGATATTTTTTCCCAATTCATGTAATAGGCCTAGTGAGCTGCCTTAACCATACAGACATCATTTGTCCTCAAAACCATGGAGAGACTTATTGATGTTCATATTAGAGGTCGGTTAGAATTGTCTACCCCTCTGCACTCAAGTCAGTTTCCGTACAACAGGAAAGGCAAAAGCACAGAAGGTTCTTCTAAAGAAGATAGAATGAACTTTTCGTTCCAAAAAAGTGGCCCCGTGTGCCTTTCTCGACATTGAGGGCGCTTTCGATAACACTGGCTATGACTCTATTGCAAGGTATCGAAGACTTGACCTATCATTGGATAGGGGCCATGCTTGAAAGTCGAGATATTATTTCCTCCTCTGAAGGAGTGTCTGTGTCTGTGACTGCAGTTAAGGGATGTCCCCAAGGAACAAGGCTTTCTCCCCTTCTATGGTCTTCTAGTCATTAACAATCTTCTAGTACTAATCACTGCACGACTATCACTGGTATCATGCAAGGTGCTTTAGAATGGTTCAGCAGAGAAGGACTATTCATCAATCCTTGCAAAACCGTTCTAGTGCCTTTCACGAAAAGAAGACTGGTCGTTTTGGGACCTATCACCAACGAAAGCACCACGTTAGCTTATTCCAGTAAGGTTAAATATCTCGGCATCATCCTTCATAAACGGCTAAGCTAGAATTCTCATATCAAGTCCGCCATCGAACGCGCCACTAGGGCCTTGTGGGCCAGTAAACGCCTCTACGGCAGAACTTTGGGTCCAATCCCCAAAATAGTACATTGGATGATCACAATGATGGTGAGACCAATTATCATCGTTTGGTGGCCAAAAGTTCTTGAACGGGCAACGGCAACTAAGCTTCAGAAGCTACAAAGTGCTGCCTGTCTAGGTATAACGAGTGCCATTCGCATCTGCGCTACGACAACATTAGAAGCTGTTGTATGTCTTTCACCCCTGCAAATCTTCATTAGGAAGACTGCTGCTAGATGCGCTATGTTGGTCACCTGAAAATTCTCGACTCAATTTCTGAAGGCGACATGTTCTGTACTATCCCCGACATTCTGGTCAGGGAACACTTTTTCGGAAGGAAATTTGAGGTAGAAATATTGGACCGGGTAAACTGGTTAGGTTAGGTTAGAGTATGCAGTTTGACCGTTGACGCTTCATTGTTTTACCACAAGATCTTACTCCTGCGCTCTTCTAAGGAACACTTTTTATGTATTGTAAGTTACCGCAAGTTGCATGCTGAGCTAGTAGGAAGGTTGTAAGCTATTGTCTTCTCTTCCTCCAGGTCCTTGCAGCTGCTATAATCCAGAGCCAATCTTCTAATTTCATGTTTACCAAGAAGGCAGAAGTAGCCTGTAAGTATCCCGACAACCGTTCTTAGCTTGCACGGAAAGAAATTAAGGCATGTCTTGAATTTTATGTGTGTATCTTTATCGCAAGTTGACATTTAATGTGAACCGAAACTGTGAAGAACTCTGCCAGAGATGGTAAAAGCGGTATATATGTTTGAGCCGTATTTGGTTCATGTTTGAAGAAACTTTACACAATTCATGTTTCAGTACTTGTCAAGATGATTGGCATACACATTTACGTGTTCTAAAAAAAATATCCAAGGTAGCTTATCCGCGAATATCATCTTTCCTTTTTTTCCTTGCTTTTGCGTGGATAACTCACCCCGCCGACAAAAGACATACAGAAAATGCCAACCGCAAAATGCAAGGAGCACTGAAAGCAAACAGACAAACAAACTGACATCAGCTTTTTGTTGCTGCTTTCTTTTACTTTAATGATTTTCAATGCTACGGACGGAATACCATCGCCACCACCAAAAGAATCAAAACAACGAAACGCTCATTACTTAGAGAGCTTCCCGTGGTCCAGTAGCTGTATCAAAGCTATGCGTACCTTATCATGCTGACCCCTGGTCCAGTGATTCAAAAGGACAAATAGTTCGCGCACGGAACAAGTTGCTAAGACGGACGGTTGCAGAGTTGCACCTTTCTGTTTGGCCGTCCACTCTGTGACCACTGACAGCGGTCGCTGAAGTTCAAATAGAACTTTTGGTTATCCTGCACAAGCAAAAAAAAAAACAGGATGCACAAAAGTTCTGTACAAAGAACTGGGATTAACGGTGGGGCAAAAAAAACGCTATGTCCCTCCTACTTGTCCACTACTAATGCCTGCCTTTGCGAGGATATCGCACCGCAATGAATAAACTCCTTTGCTTTCTCTCACCTGGAAAACGCTGAATAAATAATTTCCTTTTTTTTCTGTGCTCTCAAGCGGTTTCCACTTCACTTGTCTGTGTGTCTTCTATGGAACAAAAAAAAACGAAAAGATGCAAAATCGGCGAGAAAGCCGAGCAGCAAAAAGATCAGATCAGTTTGTTGTAAACATTAGTGTGTGTGGCTGGGTGCATCAGTTCAGCTGATGATAGCTTCTTCTCCCGCTCGACCCACCGCCGCAGTCGGCACGCTTTTCACGCGGATGAACTGTAAGTGGCAACCGCCGCGCCGCACTAAGCGTTTGCTTAGTTCATATTTACTTTCCTTCTCCTTTTCGTCCTTATCCAAACAACAGGATGATGAGATATAAACGCCCGCCGCTCGTTACGCGCACCGTTGAGTCTCCGGCGAATGCAAAAGGCGCATCGTTCGTATCCATTCAACAACATCAGGACAGGACTTTTGTATTGATAATGTTTGCTTGCGATGGCGGAGCAGGCTGGCGGGCAGGCAGGCGGGCAGGCAGGCTGGCTCGCTGGCAGCACTTTGTGCAACGTTTAACTGAGCTCTAAGCTTCTAAGCTGATGGAAGATGTCCACTTGAGTGTTTCTTTGAAATTGGCCGCACACATTTTGCGCGCACAATCAACACCAAAGGATTACGATGTTCAAGGATAGGACAAGAGGATAAAAATCTAAAGGATGAAATGAATTTTTATTCATCTGTGACCTGTGAGTGAGTGCGTCCTTTTCAGGTACAAATTACTTAAAAAGTTGAGTTTTTATGACTGGCTATCATTACTTAGGCGGCTCTTTATTGTTGTTGTTGTAGTTGCCTTTCTGTGAAGTTACCTTCGGAGGAGCGTAACAACAAACTGCGTGCTTACACTTGATATTCTTCCATAT